>CM041521.1:15920682-17121932 GCA_023091065.1 Dianthus caryophyllus
AATTTAGAAAATTCAAAAATAGAAAACACGAAAATCCTGCACCATGAAACATTGGGACTGCATTTCTTAGAATCTTGTGGAATCAATTACAAGTCATAAATGGTATACCCATATTACATTAAAGATTGCGAATTTCTCTCAAACATTTATTGCTCTGATAGATAGTGGAGCTGATTCAAATGTCATCCAAGAAGGTTATATACCAACAAAATATTTTGAAAAAACCAAACATCAATTAACTCATGTAGGAGGAGGACTTCTTAATATTCAATACAAAATCCCCAAAGCACATATTTGTGTTAATAACCAATGTATTCCTTTAAGTTTTTTATTAATAAAAAACAGCATGTCTACTCCTATAATATTGGGAACCCCATTTCTAAGTAAAATTTATCCTATTAAACAAGTAGATAAAACTAAAATTATCGCTACTTATAATAATCAGGATATTATTTTCCAATTTACCTCTAAACCTCATAAGGGGTCTATACAAGTATTAACTGATCATATAGACCTTAAAGAAAGACAGATAAGTTTTTTAAAGCATGAAATTAATACCTTAACAATTGATCAACAACTTAATAAACCCAAATTAAAAGAAAAGATTAATTTAATAATGAACCAATTTCATACTGAAATTTGTGGTGATCATCCTAATATATTTTGGGATAGAAAAAAGCATATGGTTACTCTTCCTTATGAAGACAATTTTAAAGAAGATAATATTCCTACCAAGGCTAGACCTTGTCAAATGAATTCTGAATATCTCACTTTATGTAAAAAAGAAATTGAATCCTTAATTAATAGGAAATTAATTAGACCATCAAAATCTCCATGGTCCTGCACAGCTTTCTATGTCAACAAAAATGCTGAAAAAGAACGAGGAGTACCAAGATTAGTAATTAATTATAAACCTCTAAATAAAGTTTTAAAATGGATAAGATATCCAATTCCTAATAAAAAGGATTTATTAGATAGATTATGTGATGCTATAATATTTTCTAAATTTGATTTAAAATCAGGATATTGGCAAATTCAAATTCATCCAGATGATTGTTATAAGACAGCCTTTAATGTACCTTTTGGTCAATATGAATGGCTAGTTATGCCATTTGGTCTTAAAAATGCCCCTTCAGAATTTCAAAAAATTATGAATGATATATTCAACAATTACAATTTTATTATTGTTTATATTGATGACATTCTAGTATTTTCTCAATCCATAGAGCAGCATTTCGATCATCTTAAAACATTTAAGAAAATTATTATCACCAACGGTTTAGTAATATCCAAACCTAAAATGGTTTTATTTCAGACAAAAATTCGCTTTTTAGGTCATAACATTGAAAAAGGAAATATTATTCCTATCAATAGAAGTATAGAGTTTGCATCTAAATTTCCAGATGAAATAACAGATAAAAATCAATTACAAAGATTTCTTGGTAGTTTAAATTCTATAGCTCCATATTACAGAAATCTTGCTCAAGATACAGCCATTTTGTATGAAAGGCTAAAGAAAAATCCTAAACTATGGACTAATAGTCATACTGAAATGGTCAAGAAAATTAAAAATAAGGTCATATCTTTACCCTGTTTAGCACTAGCTAACCCATCATGGGACAAAATTATTGAAACTGATGCTTCTGATAAAGGATATGGTGGAATTCTTAAACAAATTAACCCAAACACTAAACAAGAATATCTTGTACGATTTCATTCGGGTAAATGGAATTCAGCCCAAAGTAATTATGCTACTATAGCTAAAGAAATTCTTGCCATAGTTAAATGTGTTTTAAAATTTCAAGATGATTTATATAATCAACATTTTACCATCAGAACTGATTGTAGTGCTGCCAAATTTATGTTCAGCAAAGATTTCAAACATAATGTTTCAAAACAAATGTTTGCAAGATGGCAAGCTCATTTAGCCCCTTTTGATTTTACAATTATTCATAAAAAAGGGAAAGATAATCATCTTCCCGACTTCTTAACAAGAGAATACTTATGTTTGCAACCGCAGGAATTGAAATGATGATACGTGGACGTGGCAACCCCTCTTATAGAGGAGGACGAGGAAACACCTCTAATAGAGGTGGAAGACATTATTATGGAAATAATGCTATTATTGCACAACATGGACAACAAAAGCTTATAGCTTCGCATATCGAGTGACTATCTAAATTAGATCATGAGAAAGAAATGGAAGAATTTAAGGCATGGAAATCAATACAACAACAGGTAATAACCCTGGTTCATCTCGCTTATCCATCATATGAAAGTAGGAGTGGTAATACCATTATATCCAGGAATCCGTATGAAAGTTATACTTTTACTAAATGAAAGATAAGAAGTGGGCAAAAGAACCACAAATATTATTTCACAGATACTTGAGTCCTCATGGTTATACCATGGAAACTTATAAGACAAGGATATATTATGAACAAATCCTTGCAAATAATGATTGTGAATTTGCACACTTTTCCAATGGGAAAGGGAAACAAGAAGTTTATAACTTCTCAAAGATTTTGATAAAAAGGATTATATCCATTGAAGATCAGGTATATCTCCATTCGGAGAAAATTCTCGTTAATAATGAAAATGGTAATACCATTAAATACAATTATTGGGATTATATCCAAGCCTTTGAAAGGGCTCTTACTTATGAAAACCTGGATGTCACACACTGGTTTATAAAATTATACCCAAATATTTATACTTCATTTATTCCATCTGGTTTATAAACCGTGGAGTTTTCATGGAACGAGGAAAGATATTCTTCCGTAATTAATTGGCCAATATTATGATGAATGGTCACAGTTAAACTCGATAATAATGCAGATTATAATCGCAGGATGAAATGAGATTTTTATTGAATACTCTATTCCATGGATATGGAAATTTACGATTAAATCGAAAATCAACAAGGATATTTTTGCCTTGTAAAGAAATCCCAATCTAGATTTTGGGAAAAAATGATGCACGTAAGGATGAGGAAACAAAGCAATTAAATTGCCAAATTATTATTGATCAA
The DNA here is from genome assembly GCA_023091065.1 of Dianthus caryophyllus. Lineage (NCBI taxonomy): Eukaryota > Viridiplantae > Streptophyta > Magnoliopsida > Caryophyllales > Caryophyllaceae > Dianthus > Dianthus caryophyllus. The sequence continues at coordinate 15,923,714 of CM041521.1, forward strand.
TTAGAAGACTCCATTAAGTCATATAAAAATTTGCTAGAACACAAGAAAGCTCTGCTACAACAAGAGCGTGTAGAATTTCTAGCCAAAATAAGTGATGATTCTGAGTTAGATGCAGCTAATGCATCTGAGCAAGAAATAATACAAGCATATATGCTCGGTTTGAAGAAGGTCTTAAAGGCCAAAAAAGAAGAAGAACAATATATGGCGAAATTTGTCAAGACCAAAGAAGATGATGATAAAAAATCTTCAACCAGTGATATTTCAATGAATTCAAATGGCAGTCAGAAATCTGCTGGATTATTCCAAGATGCTCAAGATGACAACGATGATATCGACATTGAAGAAACTTTGAGGAAATTCCTCGCAAATAAAGAGCATACAGGAAAATAAAAATATCTGGTGTATTTTAAATATATTTGTATTTTTAAAAATGTATTGTATGTTCTAGTGCGTATATACTATGCACTGCTTTTTGCCTATATAAGGCATGATGTAGTAAGAGTGGAAGGCAGGCATTTGGCCAAACCTTCTCTCTCTCTCTAAATCTCTTCTCCCTTGTAAAATTATTTCACTCTAAAATAAAAGGAATCAGAACCCTTTAGTTCTGAAAGGTTTTCTATATTTCTTCATCTACAAAGGGAATCAGAACCCCTTAGTTCTGAATTCGTAAGTTTTAAATTCTTTTGTTTTTAAAGATGAGCCTTATAGGCTAAATAGTTAAGATGATGGTGGTAGCTCAATTAATCAATTGATCCTGTAAACGCCATGGTTATGTTATTAGATTAAGTGGCGATGGTGCTTACCATATTAAAAAAAAAAAAAAAAAAAAAAAAAAGTACAAACCCAGTTTGATCATAATAATTGGAAAAACAGAGCACAAATTTTATGGGTCAGTCCGAAGAGCCCGTCTAAACCATGGAAGGTACTTAGGGCGTTATGGAGTTGACATTAAAATTTGTAGCTTGGGTTTCTTCAATTATTATTGAACAGTAAAACTCTGGGTTTCACTCTGGGTCTTCATTTAGTGTGGTAAGCTCCTCTCTACACATATATATACACATATATATATATATACACATATATATATACACATATATATATATATATATATATATATATATATATATATATAATCACATATATATATATATTTATCCACATAGAAATAGATTCAAGATAGTACTATAAATTTTGGAAGTACTGAAAGTACTGAGTTTGAAATACCAAAAATTAAATATTAATCTAAAATATTTGAAATACTAACATAAAAGTTTGAAATATCAAAATTTGAAATACGAGGGGTTGTCAGTAGGTCTCAGACTGCACTAGGTGACTCTGGGATAACCCCTTGGTATTTCAAATACCATTTTTTTTTGATATTTCAAACTTTCATGTTAGTATTTCAAATATTTCCGTTGGTATTTCGAATTTTGGGTATTTTAACTCAAGACTTTCAAGACTTTCCTCTATTTAGTGGACTTCATATAACTTACCTCTATACACATATATATATATATATATATATATATATATATATACATATATATATATACACATATATATATAGAGTTAGCATTCGGTACATCCTAACATCTTTGTACATCCTACATCCTAATCTAAGCCCTTAGATCAAAGGAATGGAGGGCCAAGATTGAGCCAAAAAAAAAAAAAAAAAAAAAGCGCGCGGCCTAACTATTAGTTATAAAGTTACTATGATTTGTTTTGATACTTTTAGTTCTAAATAGTGATACTTTCAGTTATCGTAAGTGATACTTTTTGTAGGATGTAAGACATAAATATTTTGCTATAGATTTACAGCATCGTGATACTTTTAGTGTAACACTTTGTGAAACTTTTAGTGTAAATTAGTGATACTTTTAACATAATATTGTGACATAATATAAAATAAAGTGATACTTCCACATAATGTTTTGTTACTTTTAACATAATATTGTGATACTTCTTATATTAACATTTGATACTTTACAATAAATTCATATATATATATATTGAGTAATGAAACATTGTAGAATTTAAATCATAATGAATTCAACAAAGATCGTGATACTTCTTGTGTAATAATATGATACTTTCTCAGGTTTAAATTAGTGATACTTCTATTTAAAAAAATAATATTACAAGCAACTCATTGAGACATTTCATCAAACACTTAGTGTACAACACACACAAGAACACAATAATAACTTAATTGAACATAGTAGTTCCACCACATCAAAGTGAGATGACGATGAACGATCACGATCACGATGAACATCAAGTTGAACGATGACGATAATGATGACGTTGAACGCAAAAGCTTCAGTTGATGATGAAGATGAATGATGATGAAAAACATAAATTATTGAGCGATGACGATATGAAAATTCAACATAAATCGATGCATAAATTGATCGAGAGAATTATATTTTTATTTAGCACAATTAAATGTAGAAATTGGTAGATGAGAATTGAATGACAAAAAAAAAACAAAGAAAAAAAGAAAAAAGAAATTGAAAAAAAAAAAGAAAAATAAAAAATAAAAAAATATGAAAGAAAAAATAAAAAAAAATCCCCCCTCATAAAGATAAAAAAAATAAAAAAAAATAAATCCCTCATAAAGATAAAAACAAATAAAAATAAATCCTCTCATAAAGGGAAAAAAAAACAAAAAAAATAAATTCACCCTCATAAAAAAAAAAATTAAATAAATAAATCTCCCCTCACCAAAAAAAAACTATAAAACTGAGCCATTTGATCATCAAGATCCTGAAATTACTGAGATTTGGATATAGAGATGTATAAATGTTGGGAGGATGTATAAGATCTCTATTTTATATATATATATATATATATATATACACATATATATATATATATATATATATATATATATATATATATATATATATATATATATATATATATAGGAATAAGATCAAATAAGAATAAATCCTTTAGGTAAGAATCTGTGAAGAATATTCAAAATACATGATATATACACATAATGTACATTTTAAATTTATCATTTATATTAGTAATGAAAATTATGTGACACGAAATTTAAATTTATATTGTATAATCTTTTTATATTGTAGATATATGACAAAATTTTAAGGTACATTTATGCTATACCAAAAGTACATTTTATTTTTAAACTTGAATATACATTATAAATTTTGAATATATCTCATTATTTTGAAAAGTACATAACATATATTAACATATATTTATAATGTACCTTAGAAATGTACTTTTTGTGTGTTAATTAAATGTACCTTACGTGTAATTATTATGTACTTTGTATTCTTTACTGTTCTTACCAAAGCTAGTGTTAACTACAGGATCTTAACCCTATATATATATATATCTGATGAGGATCCAGTGAGACCACCCTTAAAATAAGACCAAATCATAAATCGGTGAGGATCAGGTGAGACCACCCCTTAAAATAAGACAGTCTCAAGAAATCGGGACCGTTAGATCTAAAAATCAACTACTTAGATCTGTCATCATTGCTATAATAACACCCTATGTTTATTATAGTAACACATCTAAAATTATGTTATTATAACATAAATGAATATTTGTTATTATAACATAGTTTCAACATTGAGCTTTTTTTTTTTTTTAATTTTTTTTAATTTTTTTAATTTTTTAATTTTTTTTTTTTTTTTTTTTTTACCAAAAAAAAACAATAAAGAAGATACATTGTTACAGTAATAAGATATTATGTTGTTATAACAGAATGGTCTCATTTTAAGGGGTGGCCTCATTTTAAGGGAGTGGTCTCACCTGATTCAATTCCTATATGTATATGTATATATATATATGTATATATATGTATATGTATATAAATATATATGTATATATATATATATATATATATATATACATATATATATATATAGACATATATATATATATATAGAGAGAGACGTAGGTTATATAGAGTCAAGATATATAGAATAGAGTCCTAGAAATTCCTAATCTAAGCCATTAGATTGTGATGATCAACTACTGAGATTAAATCTCAAAAAAAGGTGTGGGACTACTAGGTCTAGACCTAAGAAATCAGCCAACCTAGGCTTAAAAATCAACAATTTCATTTTTTTCGTTGGAATTTCATTTTTGTGGTTGGAATTTCATTTTTTCGATGGTCAAATTTGGACTCTAGGACTCTAATTTTTTGTGGACTCTAATGATCCTAATTTATATATATATATATATATATATATATATATATATATATATATATATATATATATATATATATATATATATATATATATATATATATATATATAAATGGGTTATATTAAGTCCCATTCCTTCTACTAAGTCCCTAAGTCCTTATTGTAGCCGTTAGATTAAAAAATATCAACGGCTGAGATTAATCTACTACTTATTACTGATATTAATGAGATTAAGAATTAAAAAAAAAAAAAAAAAAAAATTGAAAATTCCCAATAAAATTGTCGACATTCACCCATTCCCAAACAAGTCATGCTATTAATCTCTTCCCTCTCTCTTTCTTCTTTTACTTACTCTTCCCCTCATTTTTTGTCTTCTGCCAAGCAAGTGTCATAAACCATTCAACATATTTTTTTAATTTTATTCATATTCGTTTTAACTATTTATCTTCATTTTTCTCTAAAATCTCAATTTTGAGTATATCCTAAATTTGCAAATTTTTTTTCTTCATTTTCCCATTTATTCATCATCTACTCGCTCCATTGTTGGGCTTTTATAAATTCTCATCTATTCAACAATTTTGTTGCATAATTTTCAATTTCGGTAAGTATGCTCTTGTATTTTATTTTTTCATGTTGTTTTCTTGTTATCTTTTTAGTTATTCTACACTTTTTTTCATAGGATTTATTGATTGAGTTTGTTCTCCATATTTTTCCCAATTTAGGATATGATATTAATTTAAAAATTATTGTTAGATTTAGATTTGAAAAATGTAATTTAATTTATTTCAGTATATTTGTTTGTTTTTTGTTGATCTATCATTTTTTCGCATATATTTAACTTAGAACACCATTGTTATATTCTTACAACGTTTTTTTTTTCTCTATTGTATTTTTTTCAGTATATTTATTTCAGTAATTTAATTTTTTTTTTTCGTATTTTTTTCGCATATATTTTTTCTTATTTAATTTTCCAAGTTTTATTTTTATTTTTTCATTATTTGGTTTGAGTTTCCAATTTTTTTTTTTTTTTTTTTTTTTTTTTTTTTTTTTATATTTGTTCTTCCTTTGCTTGTATTCGCTTGATTATTGTAGTTATCTGATATTTCGTACTTTTATACTTCATGAAAGTCAAAATATAAGTTTTGAAGTTAAGTTGTACGAACGAAATGTGTTTAATCGAATGCTCATTAACCAGATATACAATTACGTATTTAATGAATAAGAGTTACATATTTATGGCTCAACAATTTCAGTTGAATTGATATACAGTTTGCTTTTTATTTCATTGTAATTCAATTAACCTTAATTTTAACATAATTTACTTGATTTTCTTATGTGGTTGCTGCTTGTAGGGAATGTGTGGAAAATGAAGAGTCTATAAATACCACATTCCATGTATAATGTGTTACAAGGAGGCTTCTCAACATGATGACGACGTTTTACGATATTAAAAAGAGTTACGAAGCGGCAAAATAATGGGCATTTGTTACCAGTAAATGATTCTTTCTTTGTGCCATTTGAACGCTGTAACAACCTGGTTTTTCGTGACTTTAATTAAACTAAGGCGGAAAATTAATTAAGTCTATATATTACAAAACCAGCTGTTATCGTTTAACAAACTCAGTATACATAATACGAGTTTATAGATAAAACAGAGTATTTAGATTACAAGCTCTCTCAAAATAGATTACAAAATAAGGCCTTCAAATCCCCTGATAGATCAACTGGCCAAGACTAAAATTTTGCATTTAACTCTCATCATTTTCCCGCACAATCTTTCGACACATGCAATTCTAAAGCAATATGCGATATGAATAATAAATAAACAAGGGAAACAAATAGCAAGTATGCAAGCAAAAACACATAAAGAGATCATAATGATTTAATACGAGTATAAACCATCCAAATAACGTACCACGCTCACAGATAACATACTCAACAAATCACATTCCAATACTCAACCAAGTCATTCAGATAATCATCAAACAAACAAGGAAATGCATTCAACATGTGATAACAAATGAATCTTCGTTAGTAAGGCGGAAGCATGCAGATATATTCCGCGCAGAAGCGGTCAGGGCCGAACGAAATCGGACGTGTCTGACAGGCAAAAGATATCTAAGGTAATAAGGACGGCCTAATCCCTTGTCTAATGTATGCATACACTACCTATCGAGGATCATACGATTCGCTTATTCAAAAGGTATCACCGATTTAAAAGTTCGACTATCACCAGAGATCTGCACTCTTGGATGGGTGGCGCTTTCCAATTACTAATATATGGGCCCACGGAGATATCAAGCGATGCCCCATCTCCGAGGTTGTATATACTGAGTGTCGAGTAGCGATCTTAAGATCGTTATTTCGCCTTGGGCAACTCGACAGGAGCCCAAGTCCCCATAGATAGCTACCTCATTAACTTCGAATTTCAAGAGTCGCAACATGGCGAACAATCCTGGTATTTTATTCAAGTACACGCTTTCTCAACTTCTCATTCTCTTGCTCATAAATAACAATAATGACAACCTTGTATCATAAATATAACGTCAAACTTGTATAATGAAATTTTAGTAACTTGATTCTTGAGGTAAAACATAACACATAGAAAAACTTAATTATTTATTTTGAGTCCGTTCGTAAATTTTAAATATTTTTCACTATTCATTATTTTACTATTCACCGTATTTACTATTCACCGAATTTACTATTCATCGTATTTACTATTCCTCGTATTTACTATTCCTCGTGATTTATACGTATTCGTGATTTTAAATTATTCGTATTTGTACGTATTTTTATACTTCGTATTTTATTCGTATTTTATTCGTATATGTATTCTTATACTTAGTATTTATTATTTTATTTTCTTTATACTTAGTATTTTTATTTTATTTTCTTTATACTTAGTATTTTTATTTTATTTTCTTTATACTTTAGTATTTATTATTTGACTTTATTTATACTTAGTATCTTTATACTCTTATACATTTTTGTTATACTAAGGGTATTTTAGAAAATAAAACTAAGCCTTTTTATTTTCTAAGTGTAAAATTTTAGTTTTAAAGTCGTTAGGTTCGTTTTGTATTTAGTGATTTGAAAAATGATTTCGGAAGTAAAACTTAATATAACCTAAGTACAAAATTCTAGGGTCAAAGTTGTTAAGTTCATTTTGTACTTGGCGATTTTAAATAACATTTTAGAAGTGAAACTCGGTTTTTATTTAGTCGTATACTTAACTAATCTTTTAGCGGTTTCCATTCTTAGCGAGGTTGTCGTAGTTCATTTTAAATAGTCCGTATGTCCACATCCAAATTTAAGCATAGGTAGTAGCACTCGATAAGATTCATTTTAATACGGGTAACGTTTATTTTTATCGGTTTAGTTGATTCTCTTTAATAACGGCACATTTTACAATCTAATATAATTCTACTTATAAATCAATTTTAGTGACTAAGTGATAAATTCATTTTGACCAAAATTGACCAAAAATAATGGTGGATGCCGTGAGCCTTTATTTACATTAGCTATTTATTTCTTTTGTTGTTTTTATTAATAAATCATTACCTTAACTAATTTAATTACTTAAGTGATAAAAATAAAAAGTGATAAATTCATTTTAGGTCTAAAATAGACACTAAACCGTGGCTTAAACATACATAGCAATTTATTTTAGTTTTCAAATTTTATCGGTTTTTAACTTAAAGTTTTTATATACTAATTAGTTAGTTTATGTTAAAGTGATTTAAACTAGCAATAAAAACATCAAATACTAAAACTTATGAAAATTTATAAATCAAACTTAGTCATAAAAATGAAGAACACATGAAGATATGAAGAACTCTATTATTTTTCATAGGATTATTAATTAGTCAAATTTTCATATGTTTATATAATTTCCTCAAATTTTTATAGCAAGTCTAATTTATCTAGACTAATCATAATATGTTATTTAGAAAATTAAAACTAAAAATTGGTCCATATATTTCAAAATAGCCGTGTATATTATATATATGTTCATAAATTTGATTTTTTGATTTTTATACTTCTAATTCAATAACTAATTTACTTTATATTATTTATATACTTAACATATGTGAAAATCATATACAAAACATTAACACACATGAATAAAAATCATTCTAACACATGAATCACAACAAAATCTCAAGAACACACCTAAATACATTAAAACATTTAAAATTCATAACATATTCATTTTAAGTCCTAAACATAAACTAATTACATTTTCATGTTCATTTTATTACAAGTATTTTAAACATGCAATTAACAAAAATTAAAACGAAAAATTGAACTAAAAATGGAGGGTGGCCGTGGGTTTTACTAAGGTTACACAAATGTTATTTTTCGATTTTTGTCTTCTAATTTAACATATGAATACTAGGTGATAAAATAAAACAATACATGCATCAAAAACAATAACACATAATCAATTTCGAGGCTTATCATATAAATGTGGGAAGCACCTTAGTTAGAGTTATGAGCTAAAAGATCAACAGGTTGTGGGTCTACGATATGATCGAATTGGCTAAGATCGACTCCACCACCTTGCTCCTCGTCTTTGGTTAGGAGAGGTACATAAGAATGAAATAAACAAGTTAGTAATTTATTTTAAACTAAACTAGCTAAACTAAAATTTTAAAGTGTTGTAGTATTTTATGTTTAGGTGATGGTTGTATTTTAATTAATTTGATTCATATTCTTAAATAAATATAAGCATAAAGAGGATGTGATTACTAACATAACTAATGAAAGATTTATTTATGAACTTGAATGATTTAAGGAATAAGAAATAAATGATTTAAAGGAAAAGAAGAAGTGGAAGGATGGTGTTCTTGAAGTTGCACATGAATAAGCTTACTAATTGCTCTTGAGTTTGAGTTTATTTTAGAGAGGAAATGACTTAGAAATATTTGGTGTTTGTGTTGTGGGTTGGAGTGTATGTGTAGTAGTAGTAGTAGTTGTGTTTTATTTTTGTAGTATGTAAGTTGTAGTATGTAAGTTGTAGTATGTAAGTTGTAAACTTGTGTAAGGACAATGAGGCATGCTTGAGACAAGGAGACACATGTGTGTAAGAGGGGTAAGGGGTGTGTAAGGAGAAGGAATGCATGCTTGAGACAAGGGGACACAAGTGTGTAAGAAAAGCAAAAGGAAAAAGGAAGACAATGTAGAGCTTGTAAGCTCCAAAATCTCGGCCACAATGGGTTACTTGGCCCGATTTTTCGTTTTTGAAATTTTCGACTTGCGCGCACGTGAAAAGTCTCGAAATGAAATATATATTCTTGAAATAATGTTTAGAAGTGAGATCGAAAATAAAAATGAAAATAAACCTCAAAACGAATTCAAACAAAATTTGGGTACTAGTTTGTCTCGCAACTTCGAAATAAAATTTTATTCGATCGAAATATATATTTTTTTTGTTGAATGTTATCGAATTAAATCATTACCCTCAAACGTCAAAAAGTTTATCAGTTTGGGCTTAGTGTAACTCAATATATCAAGTTTTAGTGAAAGTGTTAGTTAAATCAAAGTGGAATAGTAAGTTGATATTATTATTATATGTTGTGTTAGTAATAATCAATATGATTAAGCTTAAGCTACTTTAATTAGGTTTGGATTATGAGTAATTATATTTAATAAAGGATTAGGTGACTAAATCACATTTAGGTGGCTTGGCCCTTTAGTCAATGTTTGACCTTGATTTGCGTACAAAATTTGCCGTTGAGAAAATTGTCGAGGATTCTCCATTTGATTTATCGGGTTAGAAAATGTAAACATAAAGTTCAAATTCAAAGTAATTCAAACTGGTTTTAGTTTAGGTGCAAAAATGATTGTAGTGTATTGTTTTAGGAAATTCAGTGAGCGAGGATGATTATTTATTGATTTCCTAATTATAATTAGCTTAACTTAACACTGGTGTTACAATCCTCCTCTTAAAGAAGTTTCGTCCTCAAACTTAAAGTACTGGGTGGTTAAGGTTACCTGTGCTAAACGACTCCGGTACTTTTCCTTCATCGACGCTCTCTGCCTCCCATGTTGCTTGTTCGCCTTTCCGCCTCCAGAGAACCTTGACTAAGGGTATCGACTTGCGTCGTAAGAACTTGGTCTCTCTCGCGAGAATTTCCACCGGTTTTTCGAGTAAAGCATGTTAGGCTCGATGGCGATCACATCGGGCGTAACAATGTGACTCTGTCGCTTCAGATCTCCCGAGCCGAGATACATGGAATACATCGTGCACTTTGGATAAGTTTGGCGGTAAGGCGGTCGGTATGCCACCTCGCCAATTCGTTCAAGTATTTCGTAGGGTCAGATGTACTTTGGACTAAGCTTCCTTTAGCCCGAAACGCCTTACCCCTTTCATGGGTGAGACCTTTAAGAAGACCTTATCTCCAATCGTTGAACTCAATAGGTCGTGATTGCTCGCTTGCATATTTCTTTGGCGATCTTGAGCCGCTTGTAGTCGTTCTCGAATAATCTTTATGTGTTCAACTGGTCCTCAGATAACCCGGGGTCCAAGATCTACATTATCACTAGCGTCGTCCCAACAAACCTCATTGCGACACTTTCTGCCATACAGTGCCTCAAAAGGAGCACACCCTAGACTAGCATGATGGCTATTGTTGTATGAGAATTCAACGAGAGGTAAGCTCTTTTCCCAGTTCACGTTGAATTCCATCGTGCATGCCCTCAACATGTCTTCGATTAACGGATAGTTCGCTCTGTCTGACCGTCGCTTCTCGGATGAAAAGTCGCACTCATTTTCAATTTACTACCCAAAGCCTCTTGCAATTTCTTCCAGAAATGCGATGTAAATCTCGCGTCCCTGTCTGATATGATGTCGAGGGGAACGCCATGGAGTCGTATTATTTCTTTTTCGTAAGCTTTGGCCAGTTCTTCCAATCCCCAAGTCTCTTTGATCGGACGTGAGTCGATTTAGTTAGGCGATCCACAATAACCCATATAGCATCCTTGCCTCCTGCTGCCCTTGGTAACCCCATGATAAAATCCATGGATATGGAATCCCACTTCCCTTGAGGAATTTCCAACGGTTGGAGTAGTCCTCCTGGTCTCTGGTGTTCAAATTTTACCTTCTGGCAAATCATGCATCTAGCCACGTACTCGGCGATCTCTGCCTTCATTCTTATCCACCAGAAACGTAATTTCAGGTCCTTGTACATCTTGTCTGAGCCAGGATGTACCGAGTAGCGTACTATGTGCCGTCAAGGATTTTGCGTTTCAAGTTCTCATTATCGTGTATGCACCACCGCCATTGAAGCGTAGACTCAGTCGATGTAAACTTCAAACCCTTCTGCTCCTTCCGATGGAATTCTTTCCTAATTTCCAACAATGCCAGTCTTCCATTGTAGCACCTCGGATGTCATGATATAATTCTGGTTCAACCGCCATTGCATTTAGGTCTGTGTCATCCGATTGTACTGTGTCTAAGCTCGCCTTTTTAGATCCTCGGACGATGTCCTGAGGAATCTCCCAAATGTTGTTCAGAGTGTGTATTGTCTTACGACTCAGTGCATCGGCAACTACATTAGCCTTTCCCTCGTGGTAAAGTAACTCAATCTTGTAATCTTTGATCAATTCTAACCATCTTCGTTGCCTCATGTTCAAATCTCTTTGGGTGAAGATGTACTTCAAGCTCTTGTGATCAGTGTAGAACTTAATGCTGACCCCGTAGAGATAATGACGCCAAATCTTTAGTGCAAACACCACCGCGGCAAGTTCTAGGTCGTGAATTGGGTAATTCTTTTCATGCACCTTAAGTTGTCTGGATGCGTATGCTATTACTTTCCCCTGTTGCATCAAGACGCAACCCAAACCGTTTAGTGATGCGTCACTGTACACCTCATATTCATCCCCATCGGTTGGCAAGGTTAAAACTGGGGCCGTAGTAAGCCTTGTCTTGATTCTTGGAACTTTCTCACGATGCCGCTCCATATGAACTTTGATTCCTTTTTGTAGCTTGATTTGGTCATTGGCGGGCTACCTTCGAGAAATCAGAACAAACCTTCGATAATAGCTTGACCCGATCCTAGGAAGCTTACGACTTCCGTGACTGTTTTTGGTGCTAGCCATTCTTTGACAGCTTCAATCTTTCCTGGATCTACCATTACTGCCTCCTTGGAGATTACATAGCCTAGGAACGCCACTTGGCCTAACCAAAATTCACACTTTGAAATTTTGGCATACCATTTATGGTCTCTCAAGATACTTAGGATAATGTGTAGGTGCTCTGCGTGTTCTTCTTTATTCTTGGAGTAGATCGGGATGTCGTCAATGAACACGACAACACGTATGTCGAGATATTCGTGAAAGGTCCTGTTCATTTGGTCCATAAATCTGCTGGAGCGTTGGTGAGGCGTAACGGCATTACTTTGAACTTGTAATGCTCGGTACCTTGATCACGAATGCGATCCTTTGTATATCTTCTTTCTGACCGCAACTGATGGTATCCTCGACCTCAGGTCAATCTTGGAGAAGACTCCGCCTCCCTTGAGTGGTCAAAGAGATCGTCTATCCTAGGCAAAGGATAACGATTTTTGATTATCACCTTGTTCGATTCTCGTAGTCAATGCAAAGCCTCATGCTCCCATCCTTCTTCTTTACGAAGAGTACCGGTGCACCCCAAGGTGAAACACTCGGTCTTATGAACCCTAACTCAATCATTTCCTCCAATTGTTTCTTGAGTTCTTGAAGTTCGACGGGCGCCATTCTGTATGGTGCCTTTGATATAGGTGCCGTGTCTTAGATGAGGTCAATCGAGAATTCAACGCGTCTCGCAAGTGCGGGAGGCATACAGTAACACGCCTGGGAAAACATCGGGGTATTCATTCACGATTGGGATATCTTCAATGCGTAGGGTGTCCTCGACCTTACTAATGCTGCAAAAATATACCTGGTGCCCCTTTCTCTCCATACTCTGAAGTTTTAGTACGGATACTAACTTCACTCCCCTTTTCTCTTCAAACTCGATATGATACCTCCTTCCTTGGTTAGTTCTCAAAGTGATCTTCTGGTCGTGGCATTTGCATGTCGCATTATGACGAGCTAGCCAATTCATCCCCAGAATTACATCGAACTCGGGAAGGTCAAACAATACAAGGTCTGACAGGAACTCTGTGTTGTGAATCGTGATTCTTACATTATTGTATTTTGAAGAACAAGGAATGTTTTTACCATCCGGTAGTGATATGTTAGTTCTGATTTGTGCAGGGTTTGTGAGTTTGGATTGTTTGATAAATTTTGAGGATATAAAAGATAAAGATGCTCCAGTATCAAACAAAAAGAAAGCGGTACGTAATTAACCAAAATTTACGGATTTACGACGCCGACATCGATAATATCATCGAGACCTTCTTCGGACTTCGGTCGGGCGTGACGCGGCGTCCGAACTCTAACGGCTGGCAGTGGCCCTGCATTTGTTTTGGCAGCATTACCCCTCTTCGGGCATTCATTCGACTTGTGTCCCACTACTTTGCAGAAGTAGCACACTACCGGCTCCCCGTTGCAGCGCTTCCCCGGGTGTTGTGGCTGTCGACAGAAACGACATTGACCTGCTTGAATGGCTGGGGCTCCGGGAGGGTGGTGGTTGTTCCTCCTCTTAACCGGTGGGGTTTCGGTTGGCGTATAGAGTGTGCCTCGGCCTTTATTTCGATTGTCCTGATTTTGGAAACCCGGGCGACCAAACATTGGCTTATGGATAAAGCTAGCACTTGCCACAGAAGGCGTGAACGTCTTCTTCTTCTTCTTCTCCTCAGCTTCCCTCTTCTGGATGGGTGCCCAGATACACGTTGCCTTTTCGTAGGCTTCAGCGAAGTTCTTACAGCCGAACCCGCTCATGTTTATCCTCAGGTTATTGTCCATGCCTCGTACGTAACGAGTCATGAAGTTCCTCCTCGCTAGTCAATATCTTAGGAGCAAACTTGGACGGCTCGATATTTTTACGTAAGCTTGTAGGGTCATTTCACCCTGGGTTAGATTCCTGAACTCTTCTTCTTTTTCCCACTTCAACTCTTCCCCAAAGTACTTGTTTTCCAACATGGTCTTAAACTCACTCCAGTTATAGAGCCTTAGGGGAAATTGGGCTTTGATCAGGCGCCACCAACTATTTGCTTCTCCTTTCAGGTAGTACGCTACTACGTTCACCATTTCGTTAGGTGGTGTCTTGCTCAGTTCTAGTAACTTTTCCATCTCTTCGATCCACTCTGTCAAGGCGTAGGGTCGGTGAGCAGAAAAAGTTTGGGAGTCGGTCTTTGGAGAACTTCTCAAATGCGGGTGATTGTTTAGCCATACTGATGTTGATACATATTTTGAGCAATTTTGTAATTGCATCTTGAACCCTTTTCACCTTGCTTCTTCTTCAGCAAAATGTTGGGCGAAGTTCGGGTTACCCATGTTGTTTAAGTTGTTTGCATCCATTCTGAAAAATGTTAGGTCATATGAGTTTTGAGTAGTTCCCAAAAGATAGACATAATATAAAATGCAAGGTAAAAGACATTTCATTGATAATGTAAAAGGGTTACATCAAAAAGTTACAAAGCCTCCTAATACATTCTCTATGAAATGAACTAAGGTGAAAACTTAGATACAAGTTCAGCAAAATAACACAAAAGTTTAGATACATCCTCAAGAGATATGAAATTGGATCGAGAATGACAAAAAGGTTAACCCTAGATCCTAAGCAAATTTTGAGTAGCGATGCTCCTCCTCCATGAAGCTATGCTTATACTTAACAGCGTAAGTCATGTCGCTCAAACCAAGTTTGAAATCCTCCCAGCTTAGGTAGTACTCACCCTCAAGTATAGCTGGGGAGCGTAGTCGCCTCCACCATGCTTTGGCCTCCTCGTCAAGGCACGCAGCTGCTAGGGAGGTTTTCCATTCCTCTCTAACGGAGTGTTCCAGGAACCTCGCATTCATACTCCTGATCCATGGGTAGAGTGTCCCACTGATCCCCTCAAATGTCTCAGGTTTTCCCTGCATGAACGCTTCGATCACATCTGTATATTCTGAGGATCAAGTGGAGATGATCAGAATCGATGTTCCATATCTGAGTCTTAAGTGCCCTAGTCTTCCGATCGACTTCCGCATTGCTCGAGTCCTGTGATCTCTTCCAGGACTTCAATTGTTGACGTCGCGTAGGCCTCAATGGCTTTTCTTGCGGGCCTTCTCTTTTGGTGTCCATTCAGAGTACTTAACTACACGGTAGTCTCATCTGAAAGCAATTTAGATAGGGTAATTTAAATGAGATTTGGAGGTACAACATGTATGTAAAATTTTAAAATAACGAATTAAGAAAAGCACATGTCTAGGTAGTACCATAACGTCTCCATATATATAAACATATACATGGGTAAAATATTACATTTCAAGGAATATAATACATAAGTTCACCAAACGTCACATCCGAATACAACACCCATAGCCGTAGGAAAAGAAGACGATATTAAGATCGTTCTTAGGAGGGTTAAGAGACGGGTACATATATTTTACAAACTGGAGTCCAAAGAGCCTAAATATGATTTGCGACCACAGAAGAGTCTCACGACAGAGATCCTCTCTCAGGTGGGAGTAGTTCAACTGGCAATGGAGGATTGTCGTGCCTTAATTCTTGTTACATCAGGTTCTCAAGTAGTTCCTCGTGCTCCATCCACCCTGGCGGTTGCATCTCCCTCAGAAGTGGGTCGGGGTGACACATGCGATCCATATATCGATCGTAATCCAGGAGGAGTTGCCATCCTAGTGGTGTCCAAAATTCGTAAATGCGGGTGGAAGCTCTCAATCGCGTCGGGCCTAAGCCAATGCCCCTAGTGTGGTAGGGTGCGGTCGTCGAGATCCCATTAGCTTCCACGTATTGCTCGATGACGTGGGAATGGTTACATATATATGCATCTCGTGGCATCATCGGTGGGCGTTGTGGTAGATTATTCACGGAAGAAGGCTGTAATGCGTCATCCTAAGGGCCTTTGTCGGACTAGAGTTAGCCATAGAGCAAATAGCAAGTAAACAATCATGAAGTTAAGGTTCTATCGCTCGTCTAACTAGTTTATTATTATTAGGTCGGTCCTTAAGATTCTACCCTTTCTCACATTTTAAAAACGATCTAAGTTATTATTTTAGCGATCTAGAGATTTCTAATTCATTATTTGATCCTATAAGTCTATGCCTGACATATGATATGAATGTCTGGCCCAGGTGTCGTCTCGCTATGTGAGATAACTTTAAGTCATTCACGGTCAAAGAAGACTACGATACCAACTGTAACAACCTGGTTTTTCGTGACTTTAATTAAACTAAGGCGGAAAATTAATTAAGTCTATATATTACAAAACCAGCTGTTATCGTTTAACAAACTCAGTATACATAATACGAGTTTATAGATAAAACAGAGTATTTAGATTACAAGCTCTCTCAAAATAGATTACAAAATAAGGCCTTCAAATCCCCTGATAGATCAACGGTCAAGACTCGGGGTACCTGCATTTAACTCTCATCATTTTCCCGCACAATCTTTCGACACATGCAATTCTAAAGCAATATGCGATATGAATAATAAATAAACAAGGGAAACAAATAGCAAGTATGCAAGCAAAAACACATAAAGAGATCATAATGATTTAATACGAGTATAAACCATCCAAATAACGTACCACGCTCACAGATAACATACTCAACAAATCACATTCCAATACTCAACCAAGTCATTCAGATAATCATCAAACAAACAAGGAAATGCATTCAACATGTGATAACAAATGAATCTTCGTTAGTAAGGCGGAAGCATGCAGATATATTCCGCGCAGAAGCGGTCAGGGCCGAACGAAATCGGACGTGTCTGACAGGCAAAAGATATCTAAGGTAATAAGAACGGCCTAATCCCTTGTCTAATGTATGCATACACTACCTATCGAGGATCATACGTATTCGCTATTCAAAAGGTATCACCGACGAAAAAGTTCGACTATCACCAGAGAGGTACTCGGATGGTGGCGTTTCCAATTACTAATATATGGGCCCACGGAGATATCAAGGATGCCCCATCTCTGAGGTTGTATATACCGTGTCGAGTAGCGATCTTAAGATCGTTATTTCGCCTTGGGCAACTCTGATAGGGAGCCCAAGTCCCCATAGATAGCTACCTCATTAACTTCGAATTTCAAGAGTCGCAACATGGCGAACAATCCTAGTATTTTATTCAAGTACTCGCTTTCTCAACTTCTCATTCTCTTGCTCATAAATAACAATAATGACAAACTTGTATCATAAATATAACGTCAAACTTGTATAATGAAATTTTAGTAACAACAGTTCTTCAGGTAAAACATAACACATAGAAAAACTTAATTATTTATTTTGAGTCCGTTCGTAAATTTTAAATATTTTTCACTATTCATTATTTTACTATTCACCGTATTTACTATTCACCGTATTTACTATTCATCGTATTTACTATTCATCGTATTTACTATTCCTCGTATTTACTATTCCTCGTATTTATACGTATTCGTATTTTCGTATTCCGTATTTGTACGTATTTTTATACTTCGTATTTTATTCGTATTTTATTCGTATATGTATTCTTATACTTAGTATTTATTATTTTATTTTCTTTATACTTAGTATTTTTATTTTATTTTCTTTATACTTAGTATTTTTATTTTATTTTCTTTATACTTTAGTATTTATTATTTGACTTTATTTATACTTAGTATCTTTATACTCTTATACATTTTTGTTATACTAAGGGTATTTTAGAAAATAAAACTAAGCCTTTTTATTTTCTAAGTGTAAAATTTTAGTTTTAAAGTCGTTAGGTTCGTTTTGTATTTAGTGATTTGAAAAATGATTTCGGAAGTAAAACTTAATATAACCTAAGTACAAAATTCTAGGGTCAAAGTTGTTAAGTTCATTTTGTACTTGGCGATTTTAAATAACATTTTAGAAGTGAAACTCGGTTTTTATTTAGTCGTATACTTAACTAATCTTTTAGCGGTTTCCATTCTTAGCGAGGTTGTCGTAGTTCATTTTAAATAGTCCGTATGTCCACATCCAAATTTAAGCATAGGTAGTAGCACTCGATAAGATTCATTTTAATACGTAACGTTTATTTTTACTCGGTTTAGTTGATTCTTTTTATTAATCTGTTCATTTTACAATCTAATATAATTCTACTTATAAATCAATTTTAGTGACTAAGTGATAAATTCATTTTGACCAAAATTGACCAAAAATAATGGTGGATGCCGTGAGCCTTTATTTACATTAGCTATTTATTTCTTTTGTTGTTTTTATTAATAAATCATTACCTTAACTAATTTAATTACTTAAGTGATAAAAATAAAAAGTGATAAATTCATTTTAGGTCTAAAATAGACACTAAACCGTGGCTTAAACATACATAGCAATTTATTTTAGTTTTCAAATTTTATCGGTTTTTAACTTAAAGTTTTTATATACTAATTAGTTAGTTTATGTTAAAGTGATTTAAACTAGCAATAAAAACATCAAATACTAAAACTTATGAAAATTTATAAATCAAACTTAGTCATAAAAATGAAGAACACATGAAGATATGAAGAACTCTATTATTTTTCATAGGATTATTAATTAGTCAAATTTTCATATGTTTATATAATTTCCTCAAATTTTTATAGCAAGTCTAATTTATCTAGACTAATCATAATATGTTATTTAGAAAAATTAAAACTAAAAATTGGTCCATATATTTCAAAATAGCCGTGTATATTATATATATGTTCATAAATTTGATTTTTGATTTTTATACTTCTAATTCAATAACTAATTTACTTTATATTATTTATATACTTAACATATGTGAAAATCATATACAAAACATTAACACACATGAATAAAAATCATTCTAACACATGAATCACAACAAAATCTCAAGAACACACCTAAATACATTAAAACATTTAAAATTCATAACATATTCATTTTAAGTCCTAAACATAAACTAATTACATTTTCATGTTCATTTTATTACAAGTATTTTAAACATGCAATTAACAAAAATTAAAACGAAAAATTGAACTAAAAATGGAGGGTGGCCGTGGGTTTTACTAAGGTTACACAAATGTTATTTTTCGATTTTTGTCTTCTAATTTAACATATGAATACTAGGTGATAAAATAAAACAATACATGCATCAAAAACAATAACACATAATCAATTTCGAGGCGCTTATCATATAAATGTGCGGGAAGCACCTTAGTTAGGTTATGAGCTAAAAGATCAACATTATTGGGGTCTACGATATGATCGAATTGGCTAAGATCGACTCCACCACCTTGCTCCTCGTCTTTGGTTAGGAGAGGTACATAAGAATGAAATAAACAAGTTAGTAATTTATTTTAAAACTAAACTAGCTAAACTAAAATTTTAAAGTGTTGTAGTATTTTATGTTTAGGTGATGGTTGTATTTTAATTAATTTGATTCATATTCTTAAATAAATATAAGCATAAAGAGGATGTGATTACTAACATAACTAATGAAAGATTTATTTATGAACTTGAATGATTTAAGGAATAAGAAATAAATGATTTAAAGGAAAAGAAGAAGTGGAAGGATGGTGTTCTTGAAGTTGCACATGAATAAGCTTACTAATTGCTCTTGAGTTTGAGTTTATTTTAGAGAGGAAATGACTTAGAAATATTTGGTGTTTGTGTTGTGTGTTGGACCGTGTATGTGTAGTAGTAGTAGTAGTTGTGTTTTATTTTTGTAGTATGTAAGTTGTAGTATGTAAGTTGTAGTATGTAAGTTGTAAACTTGTGTAAGGACAATGAGGCATGCTTGAGACAAGGAGACACATGTGTGTAAGAGAGGGTAAAGGGTGTGTAAGGAGAAGGAATGCATGCTTGAGACAAGGGACACAAGTGTGTAAGAAAAGCAAAAGGAAAAAGGAAGACAATGTAGAGCTTGTAAGCTCCAAAATCTCGGCCACAATGGGTTACTTGGCCCGATTTTTCGTTTTTGAAATTTTCGACTTGCGCGCACGTGAAAAGTCTCGAAATGAAATATATATTCTTGAAATAATGTTTAGAAGTGAGATCGAAAATAAAAATGAAAATAAACCTCAAAACGAATTCAAACAAAATTTGGGTACTAGTTTGTCTCGCAACTTCGAAATAAAATTTTATTCGATCGAAATATATATTTTTTTTGTTGAATGTTATCGAATTAAATCATTACCCTCAAACGTCAAAAAGTTTATCAGTTTGGGCTTAGTGTAACTCAATATATCAAGTTTTAGTGAAAGTGTTAGTTAAATCAAAGTGGAATAGTAAGTTGATATTATTATTATATGTTGTGTTAGTAATAATCAATATGATTAAGCTTAAGCTACTTTAATTAGGTTTGGATTATGAGTAATTATATTTAATAAAGGATTAGGTGACTAAATCACATTTAGGTGGCTTGGCCCTTTAGTCAATGTTTGACCTTGATTTGCGTGCCAAAATTTGCCGTTGAGAAAATTGTCGAGGATTCTCCATTTGATTTATCGAGTTTGAAAATGTAAACATAAAGTTCAAATTCAAAGTAATTCAAAATGGTTTTAGTTTAGGTGCAAAAATGATTGTAGTGTATTGTTTTAGGAAATTCAGTGAGCGAGGATGATTATTTATTGATTTCCTAATTATAATTAGCTTAACTTAACACGGGGTGTTACAAACGCACATTTACTGTTGTGTAGTAGTTTATTACCGTGAACACAATGATTGTAATTTTGACATTTCTTCGAATACCGTCGTTGTTGTTATTTTATTGTGACTATATTAAAATAACATATAACATCGCAAAACTTGTTCACAAGAAATTATAACTTGTATTATTTCCAATTAAAATTACGTACAATCAATAAAAATTACAACATTCATCAATGTTGACAATATACATACAACAATAGATCATTTTCTTAGGATATATGTAACAGTTTCATATTTTATAGCAAAAAATTATTGATTATATAAGAGTAGTTACAATTTGTAAAATCAACCTTTTACAATAACCATGAATGTTGACAATTCACATAAAATGGTAGATCATTTTTCCAAATTGGATATACAACTTTAACTAACAGGTAATTATTGTTACAGTTTTAGCTTTTATACGAAATAGTTACAGATTTATTGAACTGAAGTTACAATTATTTAAAGTAAACAATTCATTATGTAAAGTTTCAAACTTATTGAATTACATTTTCCATTTGGTCATATAATAGTTTCATACTCCGTATATTTTAAAATACAATAACACGTGATAGATAATCCTCTACTGGTTCCTATCTTCATCAAAATCAAAGTAAAACCTAATCTAATCTCTTCCATGCTCTTCAAATGGTCAATGAAAAAAAATGTATATCTCGTTCTTGGATGAAATATTTCATGGCTCTTTGAAAATTCTTGAAACTATTTACACTGATGCCAATCTTCATAGCTCCAATATTCAACTGCAAGAAATACACTTAAAATTTTAAATTTTTTTCCATTCCTCTTATAATACATTACATATAAAAAATATTTTACTATAAATTGTATTTCTCATGAGTTTACAATTTTGTAACTCTTGTTTACAATTTTTGTAACTGCAACATACATATTTTGTAACTTTTAAACGACGTTTCAGTTTTTTGTCCTGCTTCTCTGCATTATCTATCTCACTAACATCTTTCTTCTTTTGTTCTATAATTTCTTACATGTTGCATTTTCTCAGATCCATTCAATGGAGATTGTAAATGTTGATGATGAAGTATTTAAAAAATAAAAAACAATAGAAAAGAAAATCAACTTATAAAAACGAGACAGAAAATAAACTAAGTTTCTAAAAAAAATCATTCACAAATTACAATACCCAGTACTAAATTTTTATAAAGCGACGCTTGAACACATTTGGTATTCTTTCATTCGAAAAAGAAATTTTTATTTTGAATCGTTAATTACCATTTTCGAAAATAATAATAACATCAGAAAACAAAAAAAAATTAAAAAAATAAAAGTAAATATCAAAAATTAAATTAAATTTCAATTTACCAATAGAAAAAATATTACTGCAATTTTATCAAACAAAACATTAATAACAAATTACTCAAAATCACAGCATAAATAAGTTTAACATTTAAAAAAAAAAAAAAACTCACCTTTTTCATCTGCCACAATTTGCATCTCCTCCATTGCTATTAAAAGAATTCAATTTTTCCAATATCAATAACATTAATCAACGAGATTAATTCATTTGTAGTAGAGGAGAGTTGAGGAAGATAATTTAGAAGAAAGAAACGGATGATGTGAAAAAATTGGGAGATGAATGAGCATTGTGTTAGATGGTTTAGTTTAGTAAAAGTGGAAGAACAATTATTAGTTTAGATAATCTAAACTATGCTTTGATTCTCGTAAATGTTGTCCCCTACTTGTATTTCTTTTTTTTTTTTTTTTAATCTTCTAATTAATGCATCAACAAATCCTAGCCATTCATTCCCTATTGATCCGACGGTCTACAAGAGGACTTAGGGACTTAATCATAGTTGGGGACTTAGTATAACTCTTATATATATATATATATATATATATATATATATATATATATATATATATATATATATATATATATATATATATATATATATATATATATATATATATATATATATATATATATATATATATAGTCTGACTAACTAAATAAGTATATATATATATATATATATATATAGATATATATATATATATATACATACATATATATATATATATATATATATATATATATATATATATATATATATATATATATATATATATATATATATACATATATATAGATATATATACATATATATAGATATGTATATATATATATATATATATATGTATGTATATATATATAGATATGTATATATATATATATATGTATGTATATATATATAGGTGGGATCTGGTGCGAACTATCATTCGCTACGAACCGTACGAACTCATTCCCCTCAACCAAATTTCTAAATCTGACATATTATACATTTACACGAGTACCACTGTCTTCTAAACTCCTACCTTTATTCATCTTCTACCACAAGAGTCCACCCGCATCATGGCCCCCGTTCAGCTACGTACCCACCACCACGACCACCGACCACCACCACCTCGACCAGCACTTATCCCGAAGACAACCGTCGATTATTTGTAAGTCGATCATCTTAACAACATCGGACATAATCCAAGCGTCGACCACCGTCGATGTATGTTGAAAGTCTATCGACGCCAGATCTAGTGGATAGAGGGGTCAATCGAAGTAGAACGACGGTGGTACATCGATTAGGAGATTATAGGTGCGTCGATTATTTGTAAGTTTTTTTTTTTTTTAAAAAAAAAAAAAATTGGATTCGTAAATTGAATTGATGTGATTGATAGTGATTATCTAGTTATCATTGTGTTTTACGTAATTAGGTTGAATTGATCATTAACTTGAATTGAATTGATTTAAGTATTTAATTGGATTCATAGTATGTCTTAGTCATTCATAAGCTATTTCTGGCTCACTTCAAATTTGTTGCCTATATTGAAGTTGCCCATATTGAAACCTATATTGAAGTTGCCCATGTATTTTTCAACCATCATCATTAATGGTTTTGAATTCTGGTACAAATTTTGTATGTATGAGTGTCAGCTAATGCCACGTTCCGTTACTAGTTCGAGATGACTTTTGAACAAACGATTGTTAACTCCATCTATGTATGTCAGGTATGGTTTTGAGCGAGTGTTAGTCAATTATCAATCATCTGCCTCAAGGACATAGGAAAGTTGGTCTTTAATAGAATATATATTACACTTTATTTTCAATAATAAAGGAATTAGGTTTATAAAAATTTTAGGTCCGTCAATTTTATATGTAGATACATCTTTTATAATGTTAGTTACCTAAAACGTTTGAGAGAGAAAAATGTATACGAATTGCAATTTACTTTATCTGAATTGCAATTTAGTGAATATAATAGCTGTAACTTGTAAGTCTAGTTCCCCTCTAGTCTTTAATTGGCAGGTCGTGTACGAATGTTGAATATGTAGGGTTTTTGGAGCTACGGGATGAGGAAGATGGTCCCTTTGTCAACGAATTTTTCATGATTGCGAGGAAGGGTAAAAAAAAGAACGGTGTTTGCCACCATCAATGGTATAAATAGCCTATCTGGTCACTTTTGGCTGCTTGTTATTCATTCTAGTTCCTTTTGAGTTCATGTTAGCATTTAGCCAACTATAATTATTTTTAACTAAAGGTTGCTGTGGACAAAAAGTCATTTGTGTACTCTGATGATTCAATACAATTTACGGTGTAAATATCCCAACTTGATTTGGCGATTGACAATGCTAAAGTTACGCTTGCGATGAAGCAAAGATGTAACAACCTGGTTTTTCGTGACTTTAATTAAACTAAGGCGGAAAATTAATTAAGTCTATATATTACAAACCAGCTGTTATCGTATTAAAACTCTATATACATAGTACGAGTTTTAGGATAAAACAGAGTATATGTTCGGTTACAAATCTCTCTAAAAACAACGGAGTACAAAATGAGGTAAAACCATCCCCAGAAATCAATGACATTAGTCCTCGGGGTACCTGCAATAATTATCATATTCTCGCATCACTCTTTCGATACATGCAATTCTAAAACATATGCAATGTATAGAAATAAATAAATAAATAAACAATTAACAAGTAGGCATATAAAGCATACAAGGAAAGCATGATGATTCAAACATGAGTATAATTCAAATCATATAACACACAACACACCTAAATGATCATTCTCAACAAGTCGTATTTCAACACTCAGGAAAATCAAGTCATTCGGGCAACAATCAATCAAGACAAGGAAATGCATTCAACATGTGATAACTAATGAGTCTTCGTTAGTAAGGCGGAAGCATGCAGACATAATCCGCGCAGTAGCAGTCAGGGCCGAACAAAGCGGACGTGTCTGAATATGCTAAAGATATCTAAGGCAATAAGGACGATTCAATCCCTTGTCTAATGTATGCATACACTACCTATCGAGGATCATACGTATTCGCTATTCAAAAGGTATCACCGACGAAAAAGTTCGACTATCACCAGAGACGGGTACCCCCGGATGGGGCTGGCGTTTCCAATTACTAATATATGGGCTCACGGTGATATCAAGTATGCCCCATCCCTGAGGTTGGAACCACAAGTCATTGTCTACTTTATACTTTTGTAGTTTGTATTTTTCTTTGAAAATTTCAGCTCTTGTAAGGCCTTTGAGCCGTTTTATTGTTGTTTTTCAAGGGCCTCTAAGAGCCCTTAGATCATCTTTAAATTGTAGGGTCAAGATTAGAGTTAGGGTGTTATATAAGCCCTCACTCTCACAATGTAATTTTCAGATTTGATGAATGAATTAAAACCCTAACTTTGAGAGTTCTCAACTTGTGTTCTCCTAGCTAAGTGCAAGAGAGTGTGAGTGATTAATTAGTGGATTTGTGCTTGATTAATCAAACCCTAAATCTATTGCTTTGTGCTTAGATTTAGTGTAACAACCCGGTTTTTCGTGACTTTAATTAAACTAAGGCGGAATATTAATTAAGTCTATTTATTACAAAACCAGCTGTCATCGTATTACAACTCATTATACATAATAAGAGTCATAGATAAAGCAGAGTTTAATTGATTACATTCTCTCAAAATATAAAATAAGGCCTTCAATCCCCTGATATAATTCGTCAATGTAGCCTCGGGGTACCTACGGGAAAATGCCGTTCAAACTCGATTATGCCCCGCACACGCTAAGCCACATAAAAACCCATAGCGGTAAACACATAATAATTAACATATGCGCATGTAATTAAATCAGCGCAAATAACACATACAATAATGCAATACATAATACATAACATATCATAAGTCATATAACATAGCAATTAAATCATCACATTATCTCAATTCATAATCATGTAAGCAAATCATTATCATTTCATTCACATTCGGGGTAGTCGACCCTTTTCAATTATTCATATAGTAACATATACTCGCGAGTCTTGGCTACAGAGTGGCTTGTGTACTCTCATGGTAAATCACCCATATGATTCGCCATCAAAGTGCACTAGTTACTCAGACTCGTACATCAGATCAAACACTAAGTAGCATAAGATACAGCTACCTAACATCCAACACAACATGGATAATCTAAGATGAAACACGACCATAAGCCAACAAACTAGCAAGGATGGAAACATGCGTTAACACAAATAGCATGTTAACGCAGCGACTGACGTCTTGGCCACATCAACGGACTTTAAATGCTGAAGATATCAAGCAGGTAATAAGGAGGATCAGTCCCTTGTCTTTTGCATGCATACACTACCCTATTGGTACGACTATTACACTACCCCAGATTCCCTTGGCTATTTTCCGTTACCTCATATGGGCCCGTGAACGAATCACTACCCAGGGCGAAAATCACGTTAAATAAAGATTAGGAGAGTCATTAGATTACCACTAGCACCAAATAGCGATGATAGTGTCCCCATATGCGGCTACCTTACCAACCCTGACCCTATAGCGTTTAACATCGCAGACACCCGAGTAATTCACACTTACTTTCTTTATCATTTTCTCATTCTTATATTACTCAAGTGACAACTCATACTAATTATTATCGGCGAACTTGTATAATGAAAATTTAGTTCTAGCAGTTCTTCAGGTAAACGGAAGCACATAGAAAACTTAAATATTTATTTTGAGTCCGTTCGTAAATTTTAAATATTTTTCACTATTCATGATTTTACTATTCACCGTATTTTACTATTCACCGTATTTTTATACGTATTCGTATTTTCGTATTTCGTATTCGTACGTATTTTTATACGTATGCGTATTTTTATACTTCGTATTTTATTCGTATTTTTATACTTTGTATTTTATTTGTATCTTTATACTTTGTATTTTATTCGTATCTTTATACTTTGTATTTTATTTGTATCTTTATGCGTACATGTATTCTTATACTTCGTATTTATACGTATTTTTATACTTAGTATTTTATTATTATATTTAATACTTAGTATTTTTATTATTATATTTTATACTTAGTATTTTTTTATATCTTATACATTTCCTTATACTTAGGATATTTTACAAAACACCCTTTTTATTTACTAAGTATAAAATTCTAGTTTTAAAGTCGTTAGGTTCGTTTTGTATTTAGTGATTTGAAAAATCATTTCGGAAGTAAAACTCGTTTTAAATTTAAGTACAAAATCTAGTTTCAAAGTTGTTAAGTTCATTTTGTACTTAGTGATTTTAAATAATATTTCAGAAATAAAAACTCGGTTAAGTTTAGTCATATAATTAAGTAAACTTTTAGCGGTTTCCATTTTTAGCGAGGTTGTCGTAGTTCATTTTAAATAGTCCGTATGTCCATATCCAAATTTAAGCAAAGGTAGTAACACTCGACATTATTCATTTTAATACGTGTAACATTTATTTTTATCGGTTTCGTCGATTCTTTTTATTAAAGATTTATTATACAATCAAAAATAATCCTAATTACTATTCAACTTTAGTGACTAAGTGACAAATTCATTTTGATCAAAATTGACCCATTTAAAGTGATGATGCCGTGAGCCTTTAATTATTTTTACTAATTATTTCTTTTTGTTTTTATTAACAATTCATTACTTTAACTAATTTAATTACTTAAGTGATAAAAATATAAAGTGACAAAATCATTTTTGGTCCAAAAATAATGAAGAGGCCGTAGCCCTTATCTATGTCACCCTATTTGTTTTCTTTTTTCTAATTTATCGGTTTTCGACTTAAAGTTTTTATATACTAAGTATTTAAATTATACTAAGGCGGTTTAACTAGTTTACGATTTTCACTAATTATTTTATTTCAGTTATGAATAGTGATTTTGTGACACTTTATTTTTCTAACTTTTATAATTTAGTGATTTAGTCTATTTAACTTATATATTCATTATTTCACTTAATCACCAATGTATTTAAACAACAATTAAATAAAACTTAAAAATATTATGAATCAAAATAGGCATACATATGATGAACACATGAATATGTGATGAGTTTTTAATATTTTTCATATGAACATCATTGAGTCAAATTTTCATATGTTTATATAATTTTCTCAAATTTTTCATACAAGTCTAATTTAACTAAACTAATCATAATATGTTATTTAGAAAAATTAAAACTAAAAATTGGTCCATTTAATTTAGGTTGGCCGTGTATAATTATATATGTCCACCAATTTTTATTTTTGATTTTATCCTTCTTATTCAACAACTAACTTACTTTATATTATTTGTGTATTTAACATATGTGAAAAACATAACAAAACATTAACAAACAAAAGTAAATCATTTCAAACACAAGAATAACAACAATAAATTCAAGAACAAGAATACTTCATAAACACTTAAATTTCATAACAATTTCATTTTAAATCCTAAACATAAACTAATTATATTTTCATATACATCTTATATCTAGTATTTTAAGCATGCAATTTACAAAAATTAAAACGAAAAATTAAGTGAAATAAATGGTGAATGCCGTGTGATATTATAAGGTTACACATATTTTATTTTTCGATTTTTGTCTCCTAATTTAACATGTGATGCTAGGTGATCATAAACACAACACATATAACACATAACACTTAAGCATGCGATTTACAAAATTAAAACCTAGTGTGCGGGGGCACCTTAATTACTCGGTATGATTTTTCTAGCAATTATCCGGATCCACTATATGGTCAAAGATGCTCAAGTCGATGGCTTCACCTTGCTCCTCGTCTTTGGTTAGGAGTAGTACATAAAAATGAAAATAACAAGTTAGTAAATTTATTTAAGCTACACTAACTAAAAATGAAAATTTAAAGTGTAGTATCATTTTAATGTTTAAGTGATGTTTTAAGTTTTTATGATTTCAATTTATGTTCATATTTATTTGTATGTAAAAAGAGTAAGTGAGTACTAAATATAATTGGTGAGGAGTTTATTTAAGTGTGTTAATTAATTTAAGCAAATAAAATGAGAGATTAAGGAAGGAAAAGAATTAAAGAGGATGAATATTGGATGTGTTCTTGAGCTTGCAAATAAATAAGCTTACTAATGCTCTTGAGTATGAGTTTATTTTAGAGAGAAAAGACTTAGAGAATTTTTGGTGTATGTGTGTGTGTTTGTACGTATGATGTGTAGTAGTAGTAGTGTTTTGTTTTTGTAAAACAAGTGTGAATGTATTTGTGTATTTAGTTGTATAAATCATTTAATTAAATGAAGCTAGAATGATGATGAATTTAGTAGTGTGTAAGGTGGATTAGACATGGTAGTAAAAGGAGACATGGTGGTGTAAGAGAAGGGAAGAATGGAAGAAGATAAGTGAAGACCAATAATGGTCAAAAATTTCGGCCATGGTGAGTCAACAAGGCTCGATTTTTCGTTTTTGAAATTTTTCGATTCTGCGTCTGTGAAAAGTCTCAAAATAAAATATATAGTCTTAAAATAATGTTTTGAAGTAAGATCGAAAATAAAAATGAAGAAAAAGCGTTGAAGGGTGATCAAAACAAAAATTGGGTCTAGGATCCTCGAAATTTTTAATAAAAATCTCGTTTGGTTGAAATATATATTTTTTTCGTTGAATGTTATCGAATTAAATCATTATACCTAAACGACAAAAATATTAACAGTTTAGGCATAGTGAAACACAATTAATCGAGTTTTAGTGAATGTGTTAGTTAAATGAAGGTGGAATAGTAATTTGATATTATTATTATATGTTTTGTTAGTAATAATCAATATGATTAAGCTTAAGCTACTTTAATTAGATTTGGATTATGAGTAATTATATTTAAGAAAGGATTAGGTGACTTAATCATAATTAGATGGCTTGGTCATTTAGTCAATGTTTGACCTCGATTTGCGTGCCAAAATTTGTCGTTGAGAAATTTGTCGTAGATACTTCATTTGATTTATCGAGTTCGAATATGTAAAAATAAAGCTCAAAATCAAAGTATAGCAAAATGGTTTTAGTTTAGGTGCGAGAAAAGTTGTAGCGCATTGTGTTAGAAAAATATTGAGCGAGATTGTTAAATTAAAGACTTGCGCAATTATAAAAGGCTTAACTTAACATGGAGGGTTACATGTTTAGCGAAAAAAATTCAGTCGCATTTTTATTATAATGAAAAAGGATGAATTTAATCTAAGGAATTAAATTCTTTTATAAAATTGTGTTACGAAAACACGGGGTGTTACAATCCTACCCCCTTAAGAAAAGTTTCGTCCCCGAAACTTGGAAAGAGTGGATAACTGCTCGAGGTTAAACAAGGCAGTTAGAGAGAATATTGAGATTTTACAAATTTGGATAATAACATTTGATTTTGTTGGAATAAGACTTTTTGAAAAGTTTGAGTTCTCAAATTAATACCGAAACGTCGGATAGAGTGAAAATATTGGAGGGCAAAATCGCGTTCGATTTATTAATGAGATATTCAAATAAACATGGAAATGTTACTAGAATGTTATTTTTGAAAGTGACGTGAAAGAGGTCCACAAAAAGGTAGGGCCTAGGAGTTTTGTACGGAATTAAATTAAATTAAAACTAATAAGAGTTTTAAGAGTAAAAACAATTTATTTAGTTTTGAGAATAAATGTTATCCTTAAGATAGATTGTAATAAGAAATTTCAGATTTTAGTAGGACCTTAATATAGTCAAATTATAGTCCTACCCCCTTAAGAATTTTTAAACGTATATACATAATATTATTATTGTTATTTTTATTGATCACATGCATAAGATATATAGCCTTATGAAAAATGGCATTTCGGGAAAAATAGGTAAAAGTCGTAGTGATCATAAGGAAAATATGAGACTAAATGAAATTAAGGAAATTTAGGTTATCGTTGAATGGTTAAATAAACTTTTAGGGAATTACGGATAACCTAGTTGATATAGCTCATTTTCTTAAAATTGTTATTATAATGTTACTAGATGGAACGGAAACGTTATAAGCCGTATTTTGGATATGATTCCGAATTTATAATAAGGGCTTAGATACGATATATGCAAGAGTGTTTTGACGAGAGGAAGATTGTAATGGGTATGACAGGTCCGAAAGGTATTTAAAATTTAAAGAACAGGTTACTCCAGTATTGAATAAAATCGAGATAAGTATTGAGTTAACCAGAAATTTACCCGTGATGAAGCCTACGTCAGGGCAATCCTCGGTGTCTTCGTCAATCTCCGACAAGACGTAAACACGTCCTTGTACCTTAACTGCGGGTAGTGGTCCCGTGTTCTTTCTTCCCATCGCTTCTTTCTTCGGGCATGCGTTAGATTTGTGCCCCGCTTCATTGCAGAAGAAACAGACGATTGGGGATCCGTTACTGCTTGCTTTCCAGGTGTAGAGCCTTGTGATGAAATAGCAATTGTCCGATCGTCTGATCGGCGGGGTTCTTCCACCTTTTGTAGTCACCTCCCATTGTTCGAGTTGTTGTTGTTGCGGTTGTAAACCCGGCTTGTTGAAATTGTTGTTTTGGGAGTTCGGCCTCTGGAAATTTCTTTGTTGGAAGGTCGCACGGATGAAACTAGAACTTGCCACAGAGGCGTAAAAGTTCTCTTCTTCATTTTCTCCTCGCCTTCTCTTACGGATAGGGGCCCGGATGCTCGTTGCTTTCTCATAGGCCTCAAGAAAGTTCTTACAGATTGAACCCGCTCATGTTTATCCTCGGATCGTTAGTCATACCCTTACATAACGGGTTGCGAGTTCCTCCTGCTCGTTAATATTCTAGGAGCAAACTTAGATAGCTCACGATATTTCGATGTATACTGCAGAGACATATCACCCTGGTTTAGGTTGCGGAACTCCTCCTCCTTCTCCCACTTTAACTCCTCCCCGAAGTATTTGGTCTCGAGGAGTAACTTGAATTCACTCCAATTGTAAATCCTCAGGGGAAAAGTGGATCGGATTAAGCGCCACCAGCTGTTGGCCTCTCCCTTCAGGTAGTAAGCTACCACATTCACCTTCTCTGTAGGCGGTGTCTTACTGAGTTCCAACAGCTTCTCCATTTCTTCAATCCATTCAAATGAGCGGTAGGGTTGACCGAGCCTGAGTACGGTTGAGGTCTATGTTTTGAGAACCTCTCAAACGCGGATTGGTTATTACCGCCACCCTGATATTGGTGGACATTCTGAGCAATCTTAACGATTGCATCCTCGAAGCCTCTTCTCTTTGCCTCCTCTTCGAGGAATTGTTGGTTAAGGTCATTGTCTGGAATACCGTTTGCAGCCATTCTGAAAAAGATATTAAAATCAAAAGTTACAAAGCTTCCTAATTCCTTCTCAATGAAGTGAACTATGACAGAGGGATAGAAACCAAGCTCAAAAAAATAACATCAGAGTTCAGATATACGTTCAAGGGTATGGAGTTGGGTCTGAGAATTGATAAGGGTTAGCCTTCGGTACTATGAACAGTACGAATAAGGTTAGAAGGTTTGAAATAAAGAGAAAGAAGTTTATGAATTCGTAGAGTAAGGTTGAACACATTCTACGAAGTTGAGAGAAAAGAAAATTAGTTACAGAGTCATTTATAAAGGATTATCGATTCAGAACATTAAAAGTCTCGAAGAAGTAAAAATTTTACGAGATTGACTCCTTATTAGTAGGGATTTTAGAATGTAAAAAGGAAATCCTAAAATCATGGAGAGATTAAATGTCAAGAGATTTTATGGTCTTGAAAGTCCGAAAGTTGAAAAGCGTTGCAATGATGGGGATAATTAAAGAACGGTTATAGATGGTTGTAGGAATTTTTAAAGCTAAAGAAGTCTCCGACGTCTTGGAAGCTGCCTCAAATAGCATGATTCTTGATACGTCTCTCTGCATGCGCTTCGGTCTTGCCTTCGATCCTTACGTCTTGATTCTTGTAAAGTTAGTATAAGGGACTTGTTAGTCAAAAAAATCAGTCGGTCAGTCCTTAATGTTTCTACCCATTCTCACTTTTAAAGCGTTCTAAGATTATTATTTTAGCGATCTAGAATTTCTAATTCATTATTTGATCCTATAAGTCTATACCTGACATATATATTTATATGTATGTCTGGCCCAGGTGTCGTCTCGCTAGATGATATAACTTTAAGTTATTCACGGTCGCAAGACAGCTCTGATACCAACTGTAACAACCCGGTTTTTCGTGACTTTAATTAAACTAAGGCGGAATATTAATTAAGTCTATTTATTACAAAACCAGCTGTCATCGTATTACAACTCATTATACATAATAAGAGTCATAGATAAAGCAGAGTTTAATTGATTACATTCTCTCAAAATATAAAATAAGGCCTTGATCTCGATATAATTCGTCAATGTAGCCTCGGTACCTACTGAAAATGCCGTTCAAACTCGATTATGCCTCGCACACGCTAAGCCACATAAAAACCCATAGCGGTAAACACATAATAATTAACATATGCGCATGTAATTAAATCAAATATAAATAACACATACAATAATGCAATACATAATACATAACATATCATAAGTCATATAACATAGCAATTAAATCATCACATTATCTCAATTCATAATCATGTAAGCAAATCATTATCATTTCATTCACATTCTGGGTAGTCGACCCTTTTCAATTATTCATATAGTAACATATACTCGCGAGTCTTGGCTACTGAGTGGCTTGTGTACTCTCATGGTAAATCACCCATATGATTCGCCATCAAAGTGCACTAGTTACTCGACTGCAGACATCGATCAAACACTAAGTAGCATAAGATCTGACTACCTAACATCCAACACAACATGGATAATCTAAGATGAAACACGACCATAAGCCAACAAACTAGCAAGGATGGAAACATGCGTTAACACAAATAGCATGTTAACAGCGACGACGCGTCTTGGCCACATCAACGGACTTTAAATGTCAAGATATCAAGCTGTAATAAGGAGGATCACCCTTGTCTTTGCATGCATACACTACCCTATTGGTACGACTATTACACTACCCTGCATTCCCTTGGCTATTTTCCGTTACATTTACCTCATATGGGCCCGTGAGCGAATCACTACCTGCATGAAAATCACGATAAATAAAGACTAGGAGAGTCATTAGATTACCACTAGCACCAAATAGCGATGATAGTGTCCCCATATGCGGCTACCTTACCAACCCTGACCCTATAGCGTTTAACATCGCAGACACCCGAGTAATTCACACTTACTTTCTTTATCATTTTCTCATTCTTATATTACTCAAGTGACAACTCATACTAATTATTATCGGCGAACTTGTATAATGAAAAATTAGTTCTAGCAGTACTTCAGGTAATCGGAAGCACATAGAAAACTTAAATATTTATTTTGAGTCCGTTCGTAAATTTTAAATATTTTTCACTATTCATGATTTTACTATTCACCGTATTTTACTATTCACCGTATTTTTATACGTATTCGTATTTTCGTATTTCGTATTCGTACGTATTTTTATACGTATGCGTATTTTTATACTTCGTATTTTATTCGTATTTTTATACTTTGTATTTTATTTGTATCTTTATACTTTGTTTTTTATTCGTATCTTTATACTTTGTATTTTATTTGTATCTTTTTGCGTACATGTATTCTTATACTTCGTATTTTTGCGTATTTTTATTCTTAGTATTTTATTATTATATTTAATACTTAGTATTTTTATTATTATATTTTATACTTAGTATTTTTTATATCTTATACATTTGCTTATACTTAGGGTATTTTACAACACACCCTTTGTATTTACTAAGTATAAAATTCTAGTTTTAAAGTCGTTAGGTTCGTTTTGTATTTAGTGATTTGTAAAATCATTTCGGAAGTAAAACTCGATTTAAATTTATGGACAAAATCTACATTCAAAGTAGTGAAGGTCATTTTGGACTTTGTGATTTTAAATAATATTTAGTAAATAAAAACTAAGTTAAGTTTAGTCATATAATTAAGTAAACTTTTAGCGGTTTCCATTTTTAGCGAGGTTGTCGTAGTTCATTTTAAATAGTCAGTATGTCCATATCCAAATATAAGCAAAGGTAGTAACACCCGACATTATTCATTTTAATACGTGTAACATTTATTTTTATCGGTTTCGTCGATTCTTTTTATTAAAGATTTATTATACAATCAAAAATAATCCTAATTACTATTCAACTTTAGTGACTAAGTGACAAATTCATTTTGATCAAAATTGACCCATTTAAAGTGATGATGCCGTGAGCCTTTAATTATTTTTACTAATTATTTCTTTTTGTTTTTATTAACAATTCATTACTTTAACTAATTTAATTACTTAAGTGATAAAAATATAAAGTGACAAAATCATTTTTGGTCCAAAAATAATGAAGAGGCCGTAGCCCTTATCTATGTCACCCTATTTGTTTTCTTTTTTTTCTAATTTATCGGTTTTCGACTTAAAGTTTTTATATACTAAGTATTTAAATTATACTAAGGCGGTTTAACTAGTTTACGATTTTCACTAATTATTTTATTTCAGTTATGAATAGTGATTTTGTGACACTTTATTTTTCTAACTTTTATAATTTAGTGATTTAGTCTATTTAACTTATATATTCATTATTTCACTTAATCACCAATGTATTTAAACAACAATTAAATAAAACTTAAAAATATTATGAATCAAAATAGGCATACATATGATGAACACATGAATATGTGATGAGTTTTTTAATATTTTTCATATGAACATCATTGAGTCAAATTTTCATATGTTTATATAATTTTCTCAAATTTTTCATACAAGTCTAATTTAACTAAACTAATCATAATATGTTATTTAGAAAAATTAAAACTAAAAATTGGTCCATTTAATTTAGGTTGGCCGTGTATAATTATATATGTCCACCAATTTTTATTTTTGATTTTTATACTTCTAATTCAACAACTAACTTACTTTATATTATTTGTGTATTTAACATATGTGAAAAACATAACAAAACATTAACAAACAAAAGTAAATCATTTCAAACACAAGAATAACAACAATAAATTCAAGAACAAGAATACTTCATAAACACTTAAATTTCATAACAATTTCATTTTAAATCCTAAACATAAACTAATTATATTTTCATATACATCTTATATCTAGTATTTTAAGCATGCAATTTACAAAAATTAAAACGAAAAATTAAGTGAAATAAATGGTGAATGCCGTGTGATATTATAAGGTTACACATATTTTATTTTTCGATTTTTGTCTCCTAATTTAACATGTGATGCTAGGTGATCATAAACACAACACATATAACACATAACACTTAAGCATGCGATTTACAAAATTAAAACCTAGTGTGCGGGGGCACCTTAATTACTCGGTATGATTTTTCTAGCAATTATCCGGATCCACTATATGGTCAAAGATGCTCAAGTCGATGGCTTCACCTTGCTCCTCGTCTTTGGTTAGGAGTAGTACATAAAAATGAAAATAACAAGTTAGTAAATTTATTTAAGCTACACTAACTAAAAATGAAAATTTAAAGTGTAGTATCATTTTAATGTTTAAGTGATGTTTTAAGTGTTTATGATTTCAATTTATGTTCATATTTATTTGTATGTAAAAAGAGTAAGTGAGTACTAAATATAATTGGTGAGGAGTTTATTTAAGTGTGTTAATTAATTTAAGCAAATAAAATGAGAGATTAAGGAAGGAAAAGAATTAAAGAGGATGAATATTGGATGTGTTCTTGAGCTTGCAAATAAATAAGCTTACTAATGCTCTTGAGTATGAGTTTATTTTAGAGAGAAAAGACTTAGAGAATTTTTGGTGTATGTGTGTGTGTTTGTACGTATGATGTGTAGTAGTAGTAGTGTTTTGTTTTTGTAAAACAAGTGTGAATGTATTTGTGTATTTAGTTGTATAAATCATTTAATTAAATGAAGCTAGAATGATGATGAATTTAGTAGTGTGTAAGGTGGATTAGACATGGTAGTAAAAGGAGACATGGTGGTGTAAGAGAAGGGAAGAATGGAAGAAGATAAGTGAAGACCAATAATGGTCAAAAATTTCGGCCATGGTGAGTCAACAAGGCTCGATTTTTCGTTTTTGAAATTTTCGATTTACGCGTACGCGAAAAGTCTCAAAATAAAATATATAGTCTTAAAATAATGTTTTGAAGTAAGATCGAAAATAAAAATGAAGAAAAACGTTGAAGGGTGATCAAAACAAAAATTGGGTCTAGGATCCTCGAAATTTTTAATAAAAATCTCGTTTGGTTGAAATATATATTTTTTTCGTTGAATGTTATCGAATTAAATCATTATACCTAAACGTCAAAAAGTTTATCAGTTTAGGCTTAGTGTAACTCAATATATCGAGTTTTAGTGAATGTGTTAGTTAAATGAAGGTGGAATAGTAATTTGATATTATTATTATATGTTTTGTTAGTAATAATCAATATGATTAAGCTTAAGCTACTTTAATTAGATTTGGATTATGAGTAATTATATTTAAGAAAGGATTAGGTGACTTAATCATAATTAGATGGCTTGGTCATTTAGTCAATGTTTGACCTCGATTTGCGTGCCAAAATTTGTCGTTGAGAAATTTGTCGTAGATACTTCATTTGATTTATCGAGTTCGAATATGTAAAAATAAAGCTCAAATTCAAAGTATAGCAAAATGGTTTTAGTTTAGGTGCGAGAAAAGTTGTAGCGCATTGTGTTAGAAAAATATTGAGCGAGATTGTTAAATTAAAGACTTGCGCAATTATAAAAGGCTTAACTTAACATGGAGGGTTACATGTTTAGCGAAAAAAATTCAGTCGCATTTTTATTATAATGAAAAAGGATGAATTTAATCTAAGGAATTAAATTCTTTTATAAAATTGTGTTACGAAAACACGGGGTGTTACATTTAGTCTATCTTTTTATGTTTTCTTTTAAGTTACAAAAATCAGAAAATTTATCACACAAAAACATCACTTTGGCCGTGTATTTGCAAGAGTTTACAAGTTCGATTTTTGTTGTTCTCTTGAGTGAAACTTAACCCATTAGGTTTCATTCCAAATTGGTCATCAAAGCTTTGGTTGGATTTGAAGGCACAAGAGCCACCTTGTGCTAAGGGTTCACACGTTCAAAAGATCCTTGTTTTGCTCGAAATTTTTCAGATTTGTTTCTTTGGTTATTTCAATGGGTATGTTTCTTCCTTTTGATGTTTCTTGTGATACTACTCTTGGTGAGACCATGTATGATTCTTTGGAGAGGAGTCAAAGGGAGTTAGAGGCTAGATTGGCTCGGTTAGGAGGAGAACCACCTCCTAGTCATGGCCGTGTGGTTTGTAGGACATTACATGCTCAAACCCTAACCCTAGAAGAGAATCACCAAGTCCAAATCTTTAGATCTAGGTGTACCATTGTGGGAAGCGTTTGTAATTTGATTGTTGATGGGGAAAGTTGCAATAATGTTGCCTCAAGTACTCTCATTGAAAAACTAGCTTTGCCTACACAAGATCACCCTAACCCTTACAAGATGAAGTGGCTAAACAATGGAGCCGAGATGAGTGTAAGTGTGGTTAGACAATGCTTGGTTTCTTTCTCCATTGGAGGGGATTACATGGATGTGGCTTTGTGTGATGTGGTACCCATGGAGGCTTGTCATCTCCTCTTGGGGAGACCTTGGAAGTTGGAAAGAAATGCTAATCATGATGGGAGGAACAATACCTATTCTTTTAAGATTGGAGCTAAGAAAATCAAACTTACACCCTTACCTCCGATTTTGAAGAACCCTAACCCACCCTCCTTGATTGGATCACACGAAAAAGTGGAGATTGATGGGAGACCA
Organism: Dianthus caryophyllus; assembly: GCA_023091065.1. Taxonomy (NCBI): domain Eukaryota; kingdom Viridiplantae; phylum Streptophyta; class Magnoliopsida; order Caryophyllales; family Caryophyllaceae; genus Dianthus; species Dianthus caryophyllus. Next base: position 15,962,814 of record CM041521.1, read on the forward strand.
GAAATGAAACAAGAGCTTAACAAGGGGAAGAATGTCTTTGATGTCCTTACTAAGGAAGTCCCCAAAGAGCAATGCAAACCACCCCTCAAGGAAGAGCAAGAACCGTTGGAAACCTATGAGGATTCCTACCTCATTGAGCTACTTAGTGGATCATCATCCAATGGTGGCATTGAGCTTCTAAATGAGTTTGTTTCCGGAGCTTTGTTACCCAACAAGGTTGTCCATGGAAGTGAACCTAGGGCTACTCAAGCTTTTCCAAATCAGATTATGGAGATCAAGGAAGATGATGAGTTTGGAATAGAAAGTCTACCTATGCTCAAGGAAGGGGATGAACGTGAGATCAGGTGCTTACATAAGTACATGGGAAGGAGGTTCATTTGGAGTGGGAATGTTGATGCAAGCAAAGAGTTTTGGGATTTCCTAAAATGGAAATTCAAAGTGAATACTAACAACAACAAGGAGCTACTATGTGACTATCCTAATCAAGTCCTTCCAAGTGGATTCATGAAATGGGAATTCATCAAAGGAGGAATTAAGTTTGAACAAAAAGAGCTAAGCGATGATCTCCTACAATCCTCACCTAAGTTCAAGCAAGAAGATCTTGAGGATGTACTAGGGTTAGAGCTCGAGCCAAGGGAAACCAAGAGTGTTGGAGAAGAAAGATCAACCCTTATGGTCAAGAACAACCCTAGGACAATAAGAAGGAACAAAGGAGAGGAGGACAAGGCCAAAAATTTGGAAAATCCGAAACATTGCAACGAGGATGAGTCCATTGGAAGTGCAAGGATTGATGGCATGGAAAGGCCAAGGGGAACCGTGAGATGGGGCATCATGGAAGGAAATGAACATAGCAAAGAGTGGCTTCATGATAATCCTAAGCAAGCTTCAATTGAGTTTGGGTATGAAGAGCTTGAGGATGAGCTAGGAAATGAATGTAGATCCAAGGAAGCCATGGTAAGAGAGGGGAGTAGGATCAATCACACGAGCCATGCAAGGAAAATGTATTCTCTCGTCCAATCTCTAGGCCTATGGTGTTCTTGGGTATCGATAACCATGGAGTCCAATTCTTGTCAAGAAGCAAAAGGGGTATCAATCAATCTCATCAATGATCAAAGTCCAAACCGAGCAAGGGGAAGAGAGACCGAGGATTTGAGGGCAAATCCTTTCCAAGGAGAGGAGATTGCACCAAGAATGGTCAAGTCAAACGAGGGAGACTTGGAGCTAGACCATGGGTTGGGTCCATGGGCTCAAACCCTAGCCTAGGCCTTGGACCTAGGGTCCACTAAGTGCTAAGTCAAGTTAATCTAATGGTCAATTTAGCCCAAACCTAGTGGATCAAGGGAAGTCAAGGGAAAGTCAAGATGGAGAGCAACCAAAAAGTCAATAAATGTGCTATTGTGAATGTGATCACTTTGGGTGCACCTATGTGGGTTAATCCTCCAATAAACAAGACTCACATGGCTCACAAAAGTCAGCTCAAGGAGGTCAAAGGAGCCGGCTTAATCAACCACTCACAACAATCACATTGTTTTGTGCTTTAAGTCATTTTCACTAATGTCGCTTTCTTACTTTATGCTTTAGTGTTTTTAGCATACAAAATCTGAAAATGTTGGAGCTTGGACCATCCCACTTGATCCCCAAGGCTCCACTCATGGCCCTTGGATGCTCACCAAAAATGCAAGGAGAGGATGGAACCACAAGTCATTGTCTACTTTATCTTTTGTAGTTTGTATTTTTCTTTGAAAATTTCAGCTCTTGTAAGGCCTTTGAGCCGCTTTATTGTTGTTTTCAAGGGCCTCTAAGAGCCCTTAGATCATCTTTAAATTGTAGGGTCAAGATTAGAGTTAGGGTGTTATATAAACCCTCACTCTCACAATGTAATTTTGATTTGATGAATGAATTAAAACCCTAACTTTGAGAGTTCTCAACTTGTGTTCTCCTAGCTAAGTGCAAGAGAGTGTGAGTGATTAATTAGTAGCTTTGTGCTTGATTAATCAAACCCTAAATCTATTGCTTTGTTCTTAGATTTAGTCTATCTTTTTATGTTTTCTTTTAAGTTACAAAAATCAGAAAATTTATCACACAAAAACATCACTTTGGCCGTGTATTTGCAAGAGTTTACAAGTTCGATTTTTGTTGTTCTCTTGAGTGAAACTTAACCCATTAGGTTTCATTCCAACAACGATGTAGGCTCTGTTAATACTCGCCAACCTAGTTTCGTAAGAAACGCAGCATTCGATTGTCGTGAAGACCTGATGCCGAGTCCACCCATTGACTTCGGTTTTTGAACTGTATCCCAAGAAATTAGGTGTACCTTTTTTTTCTCATCACTCCCACCCCAAAGAAATCGTCTCGACTTCCTGTCAATAGAATCACAAATGGACCGTGGTAACTTCGCTGTTTACATATTGTAATTTGCGATAGTGGATAGCGTTGATGTAACAACCCGGGTTTTCAAAAGATGTAAAATACGATTTAAAAAGGGTTTTAGAAAGGACAAAGGTTTTAAAACTGAAATCACGGTGGCGGAAACACCGTGTAGCCCGGATTATTACTCAAACAAACTACTAATGAAAAACGAAAAGTAAAGTGTAGGCCTTGAGGCCTAACATAATGGGGAGTAAATACCCCTTACAACCAAACCAAAACAAAACAAAAATCCAAAGTCCAAAGACAAAGTCTAAAACGAATCCAAAAAAAACAAATCCAAAGAGTCTAAACAAAGTCACATCTCTTCCATGGTAATACACGGTCACATCCTCGCATCCAACCCACTCACTCCCGTCTCGCGCATACCTATAAAAGAGAGGCAATAACCACAATCAGTGGGGAGTAACTAGGTGCTCCCCAATCATATTTTAACATAACAAAACATAAACAATAATGCAACAAGCTCACCTGGCCTACGGCCTATTACCAATGTACATCAACATAAACCACAAACATACAACAAAAGAAACAACAATACACAACAACAAAACATCACGGCACAACCAAGGTTGTGTCCCAAACCATCTGCTCACAAGACGATCCTTCTTCCAACCAATTGCGAGAGTAAGCGGAGGCGGGTGAAGCAACAAGAATCACCCAAACCCTATGGCGAAGCGACAACAAGAAGTTCCTCAATAATCACAAGTCTAAATTTGGCCAAATTCCACCGAGCAACAAGAGCGGTGGCGACATAAATAACCATAGTCTCTAACCCTTACGGTTTGAGAACCCATAGTCGCTCTAACTAAACAACAAGAATAGTCGAGGGGATCATGGGCGGTATCCGTCCATCCTAGGACGTTGTATCTCCTCACACATGTGCCAGAACAGTACCCATGTGCAAACTTAACCCAAGCATAACCTGTTAACCTGTTAACCTGTCTCCAACACTTCCAACACAACCATATAACCACAACAACCATACTCATACATACACAAGCATCATTACAATCACAACCAACCATACATATGGAGTACAATATGATCAACATACATTACAAGTCATGAATTCAATTGACATGCTCATATATCATTATTTAGTGATCAAACAAAGTGTATCTCGATTTATAATAGCATAGTTAACATCCTAAGACAAGCCAAGACTCAAACAAGTGACCAACAGACCATCACACACACACACACACTACACGGCCAGCCTGCTTACACACGGCCAACACGTACACAAACCCATTTTCATACAATAAACTCGAATCTCATGTGACCCATCAACAATTTATGTGACCAAATCACTTAAGCATGCATATAAACGTTTTTAAACATCATGTAATCATCTTAACTCATAACTCAACATTAGGTGATTCATACAAACATCATAATTCAACATAATTAAGCCAAAACAAGGAAGAAAAGCAAGAGAAACAAAGAGCAAGGGCTTCGGCCCCTTACCCATACACACGGCCAACAACAACAATCAACACCAAATCGTTTTTCTCAAGTTTTACCAACATGATTATGTAGATACCCGTATCCGTACCCCCCAAAAACAAACCCGATGATGAAAAGGACTTTCATGCATGCTTTTAAAAGAGTCGAAACGGTTCAAAAGTGTCTAAAACGTATTAGTCATTTTTAGCGTATTAATTTGGATTTGCATAATCATGAAAATGAATGTCAATTTTTAGTCATCATGGCGTAACACGAGCACAATATAGGAGCGTCTTACTAAGCCAAGCCACAAAACAGCCCAACTAGCTACAAAGCGGCCCAAACTTACAAAAGCGACCCAAAGCACACTAACACAACACTCAAAACGGGCCAAAGTGCGTCCCGTGTCACATTTTCACAAAGTTAGGATTTATGAAACCATAAAATAATATAACCTAATATTATCTTATTTCGTGCCAAAACCGTAAAACACGACAAAGACCGAAACACTAAACCGAAATTCGGACCAAAGCGAACAAATACTTAACCCATAAGTAAACAACAAAACATAATCATTACTTAATCAAGCGTCAAAACCAAAAGGCGGCATAAAACAGCCCACCAAAACAAAAATCTAATCGCCAGTAAACAGGCGATTAAAAACCAAATCGCCTGTTTACAGGCGATTAAGTTTTCCTCTCCCAACCTTGGTTCTTTTATTTCATTTGGCGGCTGCATTGAAACATAATCGCATGCTCACTGGCGATTAAGTTTTGTCCCTGCACATAAACGAGCCATTTCCCTATAAATACCAACCCCTTACCTTCATTTCTAATACCCGGTTTTTAACACATATACACTATTCACAAAATCCACTCAAAAATACCGTCTTTACATTTTCGAAAGGTAAACATTTTACCTACGGGCTGGACGTTTGAGACTCGGATAATGGGGTTACATTAACCCCAAACCCGATATTGGCACTAGCGAAGCCGTATTCGTAATACGGTTGTAGCAATTCGGATTCATAATCCGTCTAAACCCCGCCAATATCGCATAAATAAACGACTCATTATCACTAAAGCAAACCGACGTCACTTTTATAATTATGCAAGTCCTCATTCATGCATTAAATAACGACTAGAATCACGGATCCAACACTAAATTGTACCGTTTCATAGAGTCTTTTAGCATGTCAAAACTGAGGGTTTTTCTGTATAAATTCTAATACGAGGTTGGAAAATAACGTCTATAGTAATAATTTAGCCAATAAATTATTATTTAACGTACATTTCCTATAGCAATATGTCATTATTTTGACAATTTACATTATTCATGCATTTTAATCGAGTCATACTTATTCGCACTTGTACGTAGCGTGACTTTTAGCCCAAATATCGAAATTAAGCAAATGTTTTCAAATTAGTAGAGACTACTTTTTACGTAGGCTTTTTGATTACTGTTTTCAAAATACACTTTGTCAAAACTTTGAAAAGTAACCTCGCTCAGAACCCCTTCTGCGGTTTCAAACCTCAGATAGATAGGTATCGACGCACCTTGAAATCTGAGACACTCGTGTCTTGTATTTCAAGACGCGTTGAATAGGTTCCAAATTCCTTTAATATTTGGTGGCGACTCCGAAAATACACTTTCAAAAAGGATTTTCTACTTTTCTTTTTGGTCACAAATTCATGCAATGATCTCCCCATTTTTCTCAAAACCGCACTTTTTCTGCGAGCGCATTCGCCGGCGCCCAAGACGGCGAGGCGGGCGCAGGGCGTCGATAGGGACTAGCGATTTTTCATTTTCCCGGTACCTTCAGCTGGCGACTCCGCTGGGGACGAGCATGATTTTTATTTTTGAAAAACTAGTTTTTTTCTTTTATTTTAAAATCATAAAGAAGTGAAGCTTGAAACTTTGAAAACATTTACGCTTTCGATATTTGGGCAAAAATACGTTGAGTCGAATCCTCCTGATTCAAGCCACACCCTTTGAGGAACGGCCCCCAGTAACTCTCGCTTCATAAGCGAGGTAACTCCGGACACACTGTTCTCTCACCCCTCCACGATTACAAGTACGGCATCCGTACAAACGATCGTAACCAGTCAAACTCGAACGCTCTAGGGCCCGTCTTGAATTCACACCTAAGGCGTGTGTAGTCTTGCGGGTGCCCCTACCTAAACGTCAGCGGGAATGACCAGGAGGGAACCTTACCCTATGAACCAAAAACCTGTGTTTATATGTACAAGTATGAAGCTATAGTACCCTCACTATAGTAGTCTTTCAAAAACTTTCTGCATGTGAAAACTTTTCCTAGGCATTATACTTTTAAAATACGTCCATCTTTGAAATTGCTTTTTCAAACTTTTTTCAAAAAAGGTCATACTTTTTAAAACACGCCGTTAGGCTCTTTGACCTATAGTCATTTGAGTTTAATAAATAGGATGCCACTACATTTAAAACCGACCTAGGATAACCACTATATCCCAGGTCTTTTTCAAAACGTAGATGAATTATGCGACTGACGTATCGTCATAATACATTTATTGCTAAAGGTCTTTCACAAAGCGAAAACCCGAGTATGTCAATTCATTTCGGAGATTTTAAATGAAATTAACTTTTAGAACGTTAGAATTAGTTCTAAGTCGAGTGACTCTTTAGTCATCCCGATTTAATCTTTTTCTCTCAAAAACAAAAAAACGCGGGCTCGTTCGAATCTGAACAGTTGATTTACTCTTTGAATCAAGTGACCTATCGTCATTTTTGATTCAAATCCCTGAGTCACACGTAAAGGGCGAACAGTTGATCGCTTTTTACCCAATTTTAACATCCTCAGGTCGGTTAGCCTATCGCTACTTCGGTCTGATCCTTTTTTATCATAACCCAATGATAAACCCCCGGCAACATACCGCCAAACTGGGTTAATCAGATTATGATCATACAAATTTTCTTACCTCGAGAATAGGGACGTGTTAACACGCCTCTATCTCAAAAAGCTTCCCGTGTCCTTTTAAAAGCTAAAAACACGAGTCAAGTCACCCACTTTTTACGCTTTTGTGTCTTCCTTTGGTCGTGAATGTGATTTTTCATTTGAGTCTTTTCCTTCTCTTTTAGAATCACTAAAGGTTTGAAAACTTTGTCAGGTCCACTCATTGGAAAACCCCGAACACCGGCTCATAAGCACAAGATGAATTTCCGTTTCAACCTCGCGAATGATGAAGCGCCTTTCCACCACCTCCTCCACTAATGGCGATCACCGAACACGTAAAATTTGCCGACCACAAGGTAGCCAATCTCACCGCTTTATTCGAACATCCGGCGCCATGCAAAGATCGAAAGCGAGAAAACGCAAGACTATTAGCGAAGAGTGCGCTCGACACATCAAAAGAATCCGATCCTGGAGGATGAAATTCACGAATACAAGCCGCCAAAACTTGAGATCATGACCGCCAGGCAAATGCTTCTCCCATTGCGACATTGACTGAACCGTTTAACACTATAACCTCGAAGGCACTAGCAGCACGACTAGTATTCCTAGCACAGCCCACTCCCGCCTCACCTAGGTCATCATCAGTCGGACCATTTCCGCTGGTAACAATGATTTAAGGTTCGATCCTCTTTATGTCCTACTCAAAGGCATTAGAAAAGCTCGTAAAGAAGAACATTCTCCATCTTCCCAAGCCCACCAGTGTACCACCTGAGGATAAGAAGCCATTATCATGGCACGAGGACGCATACTGCGAGTTCCACAGGGGAAAGGGACATGACACGGAGAACTGTTTCCGCTTGAAGAACGTAATCCAAGACATGATTGACAACGAGACGATCGACAAGCCAAGCATAGCTCCTAAACCAACGGTCCAGCATAGCACGCCCCGTTCTCACCCCATTTTCGTAGGAACGCATCCCATCCTCAATCATCCCCTCCTGGCTCCTGCAGGCGATCACGAAGTCAACGCGTCCTGCGGCGACAAAGATCAACAACGGTAACGACATCGATCACATCCACCAAGCTAAGTTAAAAACAAAGCCAAGACATGAGGACAAGGAAGGAAACTTAACTCAGATCCCTTATCAGCGCCCCCTCAGACAGTCCGACGGCCACAAAAAGGCTGCTCACCTCGGCGTTTATTTCAAGACCAGTGGAACTACTAATTCCGCCGGGATTCCCCCCCAACCTCACAAGCGAAGGCAGAAACAAGGGCATAATCAAGAATGTGACTACCGTACCCATAACGAACGACCCTTCCTTAGACACAACATGGCGTAACGCCAAAGATATCCTCCCAACACAACTCATTAGCCGCATCATCCGGGATTGGCTACCAGGCGCCATAACTTTCTCCCACGCAGACTTGCCGTCCTTCCAAGATCCACACAACCCAGCACTCTACATAACCGTAGAGTGCGCAACATGATATTACGGTTACCCTCATCGACAATGGCTCGCGATCAACATCACGCCTTTAACAACTGCCCTCAAGCTAGGACTAAAGGAAAGTGATGTCACCCCTTGCTCCAACAACATAAGAGCGTACGACGGTACCTCGCGCAGCATAGAAGGTGTCATATCACTACCCATCATGACAGGATTCATCGAGACAAAAACCGAATTCCAACTCATGGACATCCCCTGCTGATATGTTACTAGGAAGGACATGGATTCACGCCACGGGGCCATAACATCAACTCTCCACGGAAGGTTAAAATCCCTTTTACAACGAGGTTATCACCATAGAAGCCCCAGATTTCCGAGCCGCCCTCCGACAACTGAAGCTCAAAGAAGAGGCCACCCAATCTACCGACGACTCGGGAGGTCCCAATTCAAGCATCTACACCTAGAGTCTAGGATCCTGCGTCGTCATGACGCCATTTTTTTCTAAAAACGGCTATTATAGTAAGTCTAAGTAAGTAACTAGAGTCATTAAGGTTATCCAAAGCTCCCTCGTCTGAGCTATCTTCAAATGTAACCGCTTTTGATAACATTAATAACATGAAAGTTTTTTACTCTTTGCCTCATTTAAACTCTACTTTTCCTAATAATCGCGATAAATTTAAACCAAATAACATTGCATTATATAGATACATTGCAAGTATTGTCTCAAAACCCGAACAGGACCCCATTATCGAAGACACAACGACCATCAACATAGGAACACCCGAAGAGCCTCAAGAACTACAACTGGGGGCTTCCCTAAGCACGGAAGAAAGGGCCACCTATACCAAGCTCCTCGCAGAGTTTAAGGACGTCTTTGCCTGGTCATATAAGGACATGCCCGGCATAGACCGCGAGATAGCTGAACACCGCATCCCGATCAAGCAAGGTAGCAAACCGGTCAAGCGAAGCTCAGACGCGCGTCAAACGAATGGTCTCTCATGGTCAAAGAAGAGATCGGCGGCTACAATTTGGGTTCATCCAAGTCATCGAATACTCGGTTGGGTCTCGATATGGTGCGATTATGAAGAAAAAGCGGCAAAATACGGTATGTGCCGAGCTTAGGGACCTAAACAAAGCACGCCCAAAAGATGATTTCACTACCTCACATGGATATCCTAATCGATAACCACGGCCAGATCACGCCTTCTTGTCATTCATGGATGGATATCAGGATACAACCAAATTAAAATGGCGGCAGACGACATGCCAAAAACCACTTTCGTAACCCCTGGGAACATCTCGCTACAGTCATGCCATTTGGGCTCGTAAATGCGGCGCCACCTACCAACGCCGCCACCACCTTGCTCCACGACATGATGCATAAGGAGGTTGAGGTATCGTCGGCGACATGATCGTAAAGTCAAAAGAAAGGGATGACCACATCACAAACCTTCGGAAATTCTTCACCCGAATCAGGCAGTATAAGATGCGATTAAACCCGCAAATGCACCTTTGGGGTCACATCGAGGCAAGTTCTTTGGGCCACATAGTAAGCGTGAGGGATCGAAGTAGACCCAACCAAAATCAAAGCAATAATGAGCATGAAGACGCCGAGCAACATCGGCGAAATAAGGAGTTTCTTGGGACAAGTCCAATATATCTCGGTTCATCGCCAAGCTTACCATGATTTGCGAGCCAATCTTCAAAAAATTGAAGAAGGAAGAGCATACTGAAGTGGGACGATGGCGCCAACAAGCGTTCGACAAAGTCAAGAGCTTACTTACAAATCCACCCGTTCTAGTACCCCACAAAGGACTTGCCATCGCCGCTATACTTGACGACCACGCCAAACGCCATGGGTGCCATGCTCGCCCAAGAAGTCAACAACGAAGAGCGGGCCATCTACTACATTAGCAAAAGGTTTCACGATTACGAGCTTCGGTATGAACGATCGAGAAAGGCGCCTCTCATTTGGTGCGGGCAACCAAAAAGCTCGGACACTACCTACTCACTAGCACGACAAGAGTCTACTCCTAATGGACCCCTCAAATACCTATTTGAAAAACCGATCTGAGCGGACGTATGGCCAGGTGGACTACGCTTCTGCGAAATGCGAACTCAAGTACCTCCCTCCGAAAGTAATCAAAGGAAGAGCGGTTTCGGACTTCCTCGCAGAAAACGCAATCATCGAACAACCCATGATCGATACAATGTCATTTCCGGACGATGGGATCTTCGCCATAGAAAGGGAGTCCTGGCAATTATACTTCGACGGAGCGTCAAACTACCGCGGCTATGGGTCGAATACTCCTAATATCCCCAAACGGCGATCATACTCCACTCTCAATCAAGCTCGACTTGATGTCACGAACAACGCCGCGAGTCACGAGGCTGCATTTATGGCTGCGGCGACCATCACTCTCAAGATAAAGAACCTACTGGGTACATGGAGATTCATTCCTCATCATAAATCAAGTAGCGGGGCATGGAAGATCATGGCGAAACCCTCACCAAATACCAAGCAAAAGTACAAAAACTCCTAGCCAACCGGCGCATTGAGTTCTATCACCTCCCGAGGAAGAAAACCGGTTCTTGCCGGCACCTTGTCAAAACTCTCATCCCTCTGAACATGCCACGGACATGAAGTTACTACCCATCATCGTCGAAAGGCGTGGCGAACGACATACATCCATACCATTGACCTGGGCCGGCCCAGAAGCGAGCGAGCCGTGGTATCAAGCCATAATCAACTACAAGACAGACGACACTTACCCACCCGACACCGATAAACGCGGACAGAGGGCTATCAGGCTCCTGGCTTCCCAATTTGTGCTAGAGATGGGACAATTACTCAAGAAGACACCACAAGGGACACTGCTCATATGTGTCGACTACAAGAAGGGGCAGGAAATCATCACGCGAGTCCACGATGGCGAATGCGGACCCCACATGAACGCTCGAGCACTCTGCAAACAGATTCTACGGCTAGGATGGTATTGGACGACCATGGAAGCAGACTGTATCCAATACGTCAAGCACTGCCACAACTGCCAAATTTTCAGCAACGTCCAACATGTACCACCTTCACCACTATACAGCCTAACCTCACCCTGGCCCTTTTCAACCTGGGGCATCGACGTGATAGGAAAAGTCCACCCCATCGGAGCGGGAGGTCAACGCCCGTCTTTGGTAACCATCGACTACTTCACTAAATGGGTAGAAGCAGCCTCTTTTCGGACCCTCGGCTCCAAAGAAGTCGCCAAGTTCATACAGACAAACATCATATGCCGATATGGCATACCCCATGAGTTTATCAGCGATCAAGGCTCGCACTTTCAGCGCGAGACGGAAGCTATACTCACAAAATACAACATCCAACATCACAAATCCTCGCCTATCGACCCCAAACCAATGGGCCGTTGAAGCGACAAACAAGGCGGTCGTCACCATACTCGAGAAAATGATCGGCGATTTGCAAAGATTGGCCCAACAAAATACCATATGCACTGCGGGGATACCGTACTACCATCAGAACCCCTACGAGGCATGACCCTATTTCTCACCTCCGGCATGGAAGCCGTCCAACCAGTGGAAATAGAAATACAATCTCTACGCATACTAATGGAAAGTAGCATCCCGGAAGCAGAATGGGCCCGCGAACGGTACGAACAACTCATGCTCCTGGATGAACGCCGACTGCATTCCCTGAGCACCGTACGAATGTACCAAGCCCGACTACAACGAGCATTCAACAAGCGAGTTAAGCCACGACACATAAAAGTAGGTGATCTCGTACTAAAGTCAGTCCGAGCACCACTTCCAATCGACCCACGAGGAAAATTCAAGCCTAACTGGGCTGGACCCTACCTCGTCAAGGAAGTCTTCACAGGCGGAGCAGTAAAACTAACCGACTTGGACGGTCAAGAGTTTAACCTAGCAACGAACCTCGACCAGCTCAAGAAGTACTACCCTTAAAAATGCCTTGCAATGTATCTATAAAATGTAAAATTTCTCTAAAAAAGCAATTCATGGACCGGCAGGTCCTTAAACATGCTCATGGACCGGCAGGTCCTTAAACATGCTCATGGGCCGGCATGCCCCTAAACATGCATCCATCAAACACAATTCATGGGCCGGCATGCCCCTAAACATGCTCTTTCTTTCCACAAAAATCAAAAGCAATTCATGGACCGACATGTCCTTAAACATGTTCATGGGCCGGCATGCCCCTAAACATGCTCTTTCTCTCCACAAAAATCAAAAGCAATTCATGGACGGCGGGTCCTTAAACATGCTCATGGTAGGCATGCCCCTAAACATGCATCCACCAAACACAATTCATGGGCCGGGTCCTTAAACATGCTCATGGGCGGCATGCCCCTAGCGTGCACATTCACCACAAAAAGCAAACACAACTCATGGGCGGTATGCCCTTAAACATACATTCTCGAACTACGCGGTTTGATTCCACTTTTTCGTGGATCGTGGCGACTTTGTAAAAAGCACAACCGATATTCAACACAAAATGACGCGTCCAAAGCTTAAAAAGGTGAGGATATAGTCAACACAAAAGCAATCTCATAACCTAATGGGTTAACATAAGGCGATATTCAACACAAAAATGACGCGTCTAAAGCTTAAAAAGGTGAGGATATAGTCAACACAAAACCGTCTCATAACCTAATGGGTTAACATAAGGCGATATTCAACACAAAAATGACGCGTCAAAGCTTAAAAAGTGAGGATATAGTCAACACAAAACGAATCTCATAACCTAATGGGTTAACATAAGGCGATATTCAACACAAAAATGACGCGTCCAAAGCTTAAAAAGGCTGAGGATATAGTCAACACAAAAACCGTCTCATAACCTAATGGGTTAACATAAGGCGATATTCAACACAAAAATGACGCGTCCAAAGCTTAAAAAGGCTGAGGATATAGTCAACACAAAAATCGTCTCATGACCTAATAGGTTAAACATAAGGCGGTATTCAATACAAAAATGACGCGTCTAAAGCTTAAAAAGGCCAAGGACATAGTCAACACAAAAATTCGTTTTTTAACCTAAGGGTGAAAAGAACGACATTCAACACAAAACGACAAACCCAAAGCTTAGAAAAGTCGAGGGAATAGTCAACAAATTTTTTTTTCCCAAAAACAACAAAAACCATGCTTGCATTCTAAACCTTTGAAAAAAGATTAGAGCCAAGGAATTTCACACAAAATAACAAGCAAAATGAGGCAGAGTCGTAAATAAAAACCTGATTTTTATTAATCTTAAAAAGAACGGTTACATTTTGGATTTTTCAAACATAGAAGCATAACTACGACCTTAGAAATACACTAACAAACACTATATTACAATACGAGTCCCGGCATGTACATCGGGTTTAGGATATGTAATATATTACATAATACAACATAATATGAACATAATACTAACAAAGCACACATGAACTAAAACCAGGTTACTCTCCGAAGCCGACTCGAGACCTCTCCAGCTGGATAAAGGGAGCACCAACCCTCAACCCCAATGGCGATCCCCAACATTGCCATAACAACCTTGATCACACGACCTGGAATATGCCGACGGCCGAACACACTTTCATCGGCCGAGAGTAGCTCGGACTCGAACCTCGCCATCACCACCGTCGTCCCAAGGTCGGTAGGGTCATAGCGGACATCTGAGAAAGCCCGTTGAGCTCTAGGGCTCGGCGTGACCTCTTGTGGGGCTCTGCGCCTTGATCCACCTAGCGTGGGCTCGTGATACCCGAGTCGTCCTAGGAGTACCCGCCACAGCCACCTAGGGCGCGTAATCCATCCGCTCGCCAGGCATCGGCTATGCCACTAGTCAACATAAGCATGCCTGCACCTTGGTGTCATGACCAGGAATGAATGTGCCCACCCTATCTGTCTCCTCACTGCACGCGGGATGGATGTAAACACCCATGTCGAATCCCCAAAGGAGGACTCCAGACGAACCATCGCCAGCCTCACTTGCCGTCACATCAACTATTCCCCACCACGGTACCAACCAACGGATGGTCGATGGCCCCACAAGTCCAGGGTAGTAATCGTCAGGGCGGTGATGTGGATCCGACCACCTAATATAACGACTAGTCACGTCCCGGCAGGATGTGACCCGGCAATATCACCTAGCACGCTCACCGCTCCATCAACGGCACTGAAGGATTAAGGGACACCCTCGACACGGGCTCGCCCTATTGCGAACACGATCATCCGGACCGGGATCGTCTCGGCTAGGATCACGCGGCGGAAGGGTTCTGACCATACTCCATCTCTTGAGCAGCGGTGATTAGGCGAGATCACCAAGCGCTCCCTCATACAAAGAATTAGGAAACATGTAGCGGTGGACTAGCGAATGCCAACGCCCTTTTACGGCACCAAAGAGATCGTCTCATTTTCGCGGTTCATAAACCGCTTGCACAAGCGATAGAGGCTGGTACGACTCCCAACAAATAACTCCTCTGTCTCCACACGAGTCATCTGAAGGTAGTTCTGCACGTGCCTCTTATATCCAGGCCCCGATCTAACGCACACGGGAATGTTAGTTCGCAACCAACCACCAATGGCTCCAAATTCCTCGACCAACGGACAGACCTCCCCACTAGGAAAACGGAAAACGTGGAAACTCAAGTCCCAATAGTCGAGACACGCATCCAGGAACTCGGGCTCCATTCGAAGCCGCCCTAGACCCAGGAGGACCCCAAAACCGCAATCTCTCAAGTCTTCCTCCTCCAGCCCCGATAAGGACGCACACCAACGGCGCAAGTTTCCTTCAAAACTCTCCATAACTCGACGAATGTTCCGTAAATATTCTGAATATTCTTGGAAAATCGAGAATAGAAGACGAGAGGATGAGTGAAATGAACTAACTTACCCCTCCTTTTATAGCCGAGATTTACAAAACGAAATACAACACAAAAACTTAAACGCTAGTGAACAAGCGATTAAAATAAATTACACAAAACTCACAAAACAAAAAACTAATCGCCTGTAAACAGGCGATTAAAAATGAAATCGCCTGTTTACAGGCGATTTTCTTTTTCTTTTCTGACAAAATTATTCGATTTCTTACACTTCTTACACACCTATACCCTAAAATATTTAACTTATTAACCCCTATTACTTTTTACCGACCTCATGACCGACTAAAATTGGTCCCGTCGCGTCGTCTCGATTTGCGTGATCGATTCCCGTATTTCGTATTTTTCACTTTTTACAAAACACAATAATCACACAAAAATTAAACACAACACAAAATATGATTTTCGCATTCACGAATTTTCGTCTCAAAACGTCGTTTTAGCTCGCATTTTTACTATGTCAAAAACGTCTTTTTACGAGTCTAAAATATGTCCTAACCAGCATTTTTCAAAAAACTCTTCATTTTGCATTTAATTTAGTCATTAGCGAGTCAGTCTCAATCGAGACGTATATATATGCTTTTACGACTAACAATGTTTTGCAGGTACGCTCGGCAAGCAAATACGCAAGGATTTCAAACCCGGCTACGACACAGGAATGCATTTTTCGCAACAAGACAAAATAACCAAATAAAAACCATAAACACCCACAAAACCAAAAAAAATCAACCATACACAAATCCAAAAACCAACCACACAAAACAAATACTAATATTCATAATACAAGTCCGAAATATACAAGTCCAAGCCTACTACGACTGGTCACGACGCTGCAAGACAGCACGCAGGGAATCAATCTCAGCACGCGCCCTATCCAGCTCCCCTGCGTACCGACCCTCTAGCTCTGCCCGGACCCTCGCCAACTCCTCAGCATGCGCAGCCTCAGCCTCAGCCTCCGCATGGCCCCCAGCCTCAACCTCATCCTGAACTCGCTCCGAACCTGGCCTGAACTCGACCCCGGCCACAGCGGCCAGAAGAAGAATAAAGAAGAACCTGGCGGCGTCGGCGGCTGGCGGCGGCTGGCGGCGGCAGCGGCGGCAAGCCTCAGCAATCTCAACCTCGACAGTGGCCTCTGCCGCAGTCTCGTCAAGATCCTCATCCTCGTCACTCAAAGACCCCTCAGGCTTCGGGAGGATCCACAGAACGGCTCCGGACCTCGAGCACGACCACGCCTCGCGTGACCTCCGCTGTGGTCTCCCTCGCTCCAACCTCCTCAAAAACACCGGCGACCTCAGCCTCGTCCCGGTCACCACCCTCTGCCGCGACACGAGTTCGACGTCTCGGCCTGCTGCTGCCCTCACCAGATGCCACATCCACCTTGCGCTTCTTCGGCCTCGGATTCCTCGGCCGTGACCACGACCTACAACCTGGCCCCTCCAGAGCCGCGGCGCCTGGCTGTAGCGGTAATGCGTCCCTGCGAAGCCCCTGCAGCAGCACCACTACCTCTGCCTCGCCCCCCTCCTGGAGCCGCAGGCGTCCCTCCAGCATCGCCACGGCCACGCCCCTGCGAAGACCCCGCAGCTACGCTCCGACCTCCACCACGGCCTCCCCCAGGAGCCTCAGACGTCCCCACAGCAGCGCCACGTCCACGCCCCTGCAAAGACTCTGAGAGGACACCCTGGGCCTGACCTCGACCACCAGCAGGAGACCTCGACGACCCAGCAGCAGCTCCACTACCGCTCGCATCATCAGAAGACCGCGCCCGCTCAACGACGGTCTCCTCGCGTACTACATTAGCTGAAAGCGGTGACTTCGGCGAAGAACGCCACGACCGCACCACTAATCGACGGCTCGGGACCACCAGAAACGACCACGCCCAGGCCACCCGCAGAAGCCCCAGACGACGCACTGACGGCACTAGCACCACTAGCAGAAAAGGCAGGAGACTCCACAGCAGCGCCCTGGAACTCACTCCCTGGCGTCGTAGAAGCCCCTGGCGTCGGAGCAAAGGCTCTCAGTACGTCCGACTGAGACGGACCGTCGGAAACCTCCAAGGGCGCGGGCATACCTGAAGTAGGAGTATGCTCGCCCCGAACAAAGAAAGTCAACTCCAGCCAATACCCGATCCATGTCACTAGAAGTAGGCGCTGAAGGCCTAGGATCACCTGCACAAGATTCGAAGACATACTCAGAAAACGGCAACAGCAAATCATTCTAGAAAGATCAAGACAAAGCGGCAAAAAGCAAGTCATAGGCCCATTTTTGATGATAAGGCCAAACGGAGCGATCACGAAACCAAAATCCATGAGGCGATATCGATATATCGTCCTACTCGATCAAGTTAAGAGCAAGCACGCCAGCGCAGCAGAGGATTGGCCAAAGAAGAAAGCGGCCTTTAACCCAAAAATAGCGAAAAGGGAAAACGCTTCTGAAAGCGAAACCCATATCTCGTACCTGCACCCAACCCATAAATCACAATAAGCTTATGCAAAAATTTCATGCGAAAACGATGTCCGAACACCTCATTGAATAACTTTTACAAAACACCTCCAACTACAAAAATGGCCTTTCACGACCATGACTCAACCCAAAAGCCCCACTTCTCACAAAACAACCCCTAGCCAACACGGACAACATACATTACCATACATTCCATTAACGGGCACGAAACGAGGAAAAGCGACTTTTGGAAACCTAGCCTAAACTACAAAAACGGCTCCAAAACACCTCCAAACAACACATTTCTGCAAAACAAGACCAAAAGTGTACCATACTAGCCATGAAAACACAATACAGAGAATTCGGGCAAGTTTGGGCAGAAAAATTTCGACCAAAATCGGCCCCTATACCAAAACGCACGAAAATGGCGTTTTGAACCGTTCTTCGCATACAAGCCACCCAAACCTTCACACTAGCATACTACAACATTTTCAAAATAACCAAGCCACTCGGTATCGCCTTACGCTACAAAAGCGAGCACAAGCCCGAGCTTTACCCCTTTCATACGGTTTCACCCCAAACGAACCAGTTTTTCGCATGAATTTCAACAAACCAAACTCACCAACACGTTATACTACTAATGGGTAAGCTACACTTTGGAGTTTTGAGCCATTTTAGAGGCGTTTTCAAAAATAACCAAAATGCCCTCCGAGTCAAAGCGTCTGAAAATCGAGACCACAAGCGGGTTTTCACACAACGACAAAGAAGACAAGCAATGCAAGCACAATACCAACCATGGCTAACGTTTTCAAGCAAGGCGAGCTAAACTCGAATCAAACCGAGCATTTTCGACCCAAACCCTAGAAAACGGTATTTCGAGTTAAAACCGACTCAAACAAACTTCAAAACCCGAAAAAACAAGCGAGTTGGATACGTACCTTGGTCCATGACGAATTGTAGGAGTCGGAAAATCGATTTTTGATCAAGAAAATCGCCAACACGAGTTTTAGAGGTTGTCGATTTGTTTTTTTGTTTTCGGATGAATGAACTAGCCTCCCCTCCTCTGCTCCGTTTTTGATACAAATTCACAAAACAAAAACAAAATCGCCGGTTTACTGGCGATTTTCTTTGTTCACGGGTTTGTTTACATTTTGAAATTTGGTTTTCCTCGGCCCAATACACCTTCAACCCATCTCAAACACAATTTCAACCCAAAACCCAAAACACGTAGTCTCCTCACGAGACGTTCATAAAAACCTAGCCCTTTTTATGAGAACCACAAAAAACACATAGCCTCCTTAAGAGACGTTCATAAAAACCTAGCCCTTTTTATGAGAACCACAAAAAACACGTAGCCTCCTTAAGAGACGTTCATAAAAACCTAACCCTTTTTATGAGAACCACAAAAAACACGTAGCCTCCTCACGAGACGTTCATAAAAACCTAGCCCTTTTTATGAGAACCACAAAAAACACGTAGCCTCCTCACGAGACGTTCATAAAAACCTAACTTTTTATGAGAAATACAAAAACGCGTAGCCTCCTTAAGAGACGTTCATAAAAACCTAGCCCTTTTTATGAGAACCACAAAAAACACGTAGCCTCCTTAAGAGACGTTCATAAAAACCTAACCCTTTTTATGAGAACCACAAAAAACACGTAGCCTCCTCACGAGACGTTCATAAAAACCTAGCCCTTTTTATGAGAACCACAAAAAACACGTAGCCTCCTCACGAGACGTTCATAAAAACCTAACTTTTTATGAGAAATACAAAAACGCGTAGCCTCCTTAAGAGACGTTCATAAAAACCTAACCCTTTTTATGAGAACCACAAAAAACACGTAGCCTCCTCACGAGACGTTCATAAAAACCTAGCCCTTTTTATGAGAACCACAAAAAACGCATAGCCTCCTCACGAGACGTTCATAAAAACCTAGCCCTTTTTATGAGAACCAAAAACACGTAGCCTCCTTAAGAGACGTTCATAAAAACCTAACCCTTTTTATGAGAAATACAAAAACACGTAGCCTCCTCACGAGACGTTCATAAAAACCTAACTTTTTATGAGAAATACAAAAACGCGTAGCCTCCTTAAGAGACGTTCATAAAAACCTAGCCCTTTTTATGAGAACCAAAAACACGTAGCCTCCTCACGAGACGTTCATAAAAACCTAACCTTTTATGAGAAATACAAAAAAACACGTAGCCTCCTCACGAGACGTTAAAATACAAAAACGCGTAGCCTCCTTAAGAGACGTTCACAAAAATCTAAACCACTCTTATAAACCAAACTCCAAAACGCGTAACCTCTTCTACGAGACGTCCAGCAAGCAAAGCAAAGCAAAGGAGCGCAAGCCAGAAGCGCAAGCAAAGCAAAGGAGCCAAGGGAAACCAAGAGTGTTGGAGAAGAAAGATCAACCCTTATGGTCAAGAACAACCCTAGGACAATAAGAAGGAACAAAGGAGAGGAGGACAAGGCCAAAAATTTGGAAAATCCGAAACATTGCAACGAGGATGAGTCCATTGGAAGTGCAAGGATTGATGGCATGGAAAGGCCAAGGGGAACCGTGAGATGGGGCATCATGGAAGGAAATGAACATAGCAAAGAGTGGCTTCATGATAATCCTAAGCAAGCTTCAATTGAGTTTGGGTATGAAGAGCTTGAGGATGAGCTAGGAAATGAATGTAGATCCAAGGAAGCCATGGTAAGAGAGGGGAGTAGGATCAATCACACGAGCCATGCAAGGAAAATGTATTCTCTCGTCCAATCTCTAGGCCTATGGTGTTCTTGGGTATCGATAACCATGGAGTCCAATTCTTGTCAAGAAGCAAAATGGGTATCAATCAATCTCATCAATGATCAAAGTCCAAACCGAGCAAGGGGAAGAGAGACCGAGGATTTGAGGGCAAATCCTTTCCAAGGAGAGGAGATTGCACCAAGAATGGTCAAGTCAAACGAGGGAGACTTGGAGCTAGACCATGGGTTGGGTCCATGGGCTCAAACCCTAGCCTAGGCCTTGGACCTAGGGTCCACTAAGTGCTAAGTCAAGTTAATCTAATGGTCAATTTAGCCCAAACCTAGTGGATCAAGGGAAGTCAAGGGAAAGTCAAGATGGAGAGCAACCAAAAAGTCAATAAATGTGCTATTGTGAATGTGATCACTTTGGGTGCACCTATGTGGGTTAATCCTCCAATAAACAAGACTCACATGGCTCACAAAAGTCAGCTCAAGGAGGTCAAAGGAGCCGGCTTAATCAACCACTCACAACAATCACATTGTTTTGTGCTTTAAGTCATTTTCACTAATGTCGCTTTCTTACTTTATGCTTTAGTGTTTTTAGCATACAAAATCTGAAAATGTTGGAGCTTGGACCATCCCACTTGATCCCCAAGGCTCCACTCATGGCCCTTGGATGCTCACCAAAAATGCAAGGAGAGGATGGAACCACAAGTCATTGTCTACTTTATGCTTTTGTAGTTTGTATTTTTCTTTGAAAATTTCAGCTCTTGTAAGGCCTTTGAGCCGTTTTATTGTTGTTTTTCAAGGGCCTCTAAGAGCCCTTAGATCATCTTTAAATTGTAGGGTCAAGATTAGAGTTAGGGTGTTATATAAACCCTCACTCTCACAATGTAATTTTCAGATTTGATGAATGAATTAAAACCCTAACTTTGAGAGTTCTCAACTTGTGTTCTCCTAGCTAAGTGCAAGAGAGTGTGAGTGATTAATTAGTAGCTTTGTGCTTGATTAATCAAACCCTAAATCTATTGCTTTGTTCTTAGATTTAGTCTATCTTTTTATGTTTTCTTTTAAGTTACAAAAATCAGAAAATTTATCACACAAAAACATCACTTTGGCCGTGTATTTGCAAGAGTTTACAAGTTCGATTTTTGTTGTTCTCTTGAGTGAAACTTAACCCATTAGGTTTCATTCCAACAACGATGTAGGCTCTGTTAATACTCGCCAACCTAGTTTCGTAAGAAACGCAGCATTCGATTGTCGTGAAGACCTGATGCCGAGTCCACCCATTGACTTCGGTTTTTGAACTGTATCCCAAGAAATTAGGTGTACCTTTTTTTTCTCATCACTCCCACCCCAAAGAAATCGTCTCGACTTCCTGTCAATAGAATCGCAAATGGACCGTGGTAACTTCGCTGTTTACATATTGTAATTTGCGATAGTGGATAGCGTTGATGTAACAACCCGGGTTTTCAAAAGATGTAAAATACGATTTAAAAAGGGTTTTAGAAAGGACAAAGGTTTTAAAACTGAAATCACGGTGGCGGAAACACCGTGTAGCCCGGATTATTACTCAAACAAACTACTAATGAAAAACGAAAAGTAAAGTGTAGGCCTTGAGGCCTAACATAATGGGGAGTAAATACCCCTTACAACCAAACCAAAACAAAAATCCAAAGTCCAAAGACAAAGTCTAAAACGAATCCAAAAAAACAAATCCAAAGAGTCTAAACAAAGTCACATCTCTTCCATGGTAATACACGGTCACATCCTCGCATCCAACCCACTCACTCCCGTCTCGCGCATACCTATAAAAGAGAGGCAATAACCACAATCAGTGGGGAGTAACTAGGTGCACCCCAATCATATTTTAACATAACAAAACATAAACAATAATGCAACAAGCTCACCTGGCCTACGGCCTATTACCAATGTACATCAACATAAACCACAAACATACAACAAAAGAAACAACAATACACAACAACAAAACATCACGGCACAACCAAGGTTGTGTCCCAAACCATCTGCTCACAAGACGATCCTTCTTCCAACCAATTGCGAGAGTAAGCGCGGAGAACTGGGTGAAGCAACAAGAATCACCCAAACCCTATGGCGGAACAGCAAGAAGAAGTTCCTCAATAATCACAAGTCTAAATTTGGCCAAATTCCACCGAGCAACAAGAACGGTGACGACATAAATAACCATAGTCTCTAACCCTTCTGGTTGAGAACCCATAGTCGCTCTAACTAAACAACAAGAATAGTCGAGGGGATCATGGGCGGTATCCGTCCATCCTAGGACGTTGTATCTCCTCACACATGTGCCTGAACAGTACCCATTTGCAAACTTAACCCAAGCATAACCTGTTAACCTGTTAACCTGTCTCCAACACTTCCAACACAACCATATAACCACAACAACCATACTCATACATACACAAGCATCATTACAATCACAACCAACCATACATATGGAGTACAATATGATCAACATACATTACAAGTCATGAATTCAATTGACATGCTCATATATCATTATTTAGTGATCAAACAAAGTGTATCTCGATTTATAATAGCATAGTTAACATCCTAAGACAAGCCAAGACTCAAACAAGTGACCAACAGACCATCACACACACACACACACTACACGGCCAGCCTGCTTACACACGGCCAACACGTACACAAACCCATTTTCATGCAATAAACTCGATTCTCATGTGACCCATCAACAATTTATGTGACCAAATCACTTAAGCATGCATATAAACGTTTTTAAACATCATGTAATCATCTTAACTCATAACTCAACATTAGGTGATTCATACAAACATCATAATTCAACATAATTAAGCCAAAACAAGGAAGAAAAGCAAGAGAAACAAAGAGCAAGGGCTTCGGCCCCTTACCCATACACACGGCCAACAACAACAATCAACACCAAATCGTTTTTCTCAAGTTTTACCAACATGATTATGTAGATACCCGTATCCGTACCCCCCAAAAACAAACCCGATGATGAAAAGGACTTTCATGCATGCTTTTAAAAGAGTCGAAACGGTTCAAAAGTGTCTAAAACGTATTAGTCATTTTTAGCGTATTAATTTGGATTTGCATAATCATGAAAATGAATGTCAATTTTTAGTCATCATGAGCGTAACACGAGCACAATATAGGAACGTCTTACTAAGCCAAGCCACAAAAACAGCCCAACTAGCTACAAAACGGCCCAAACTTACAAAAACGACCCAAAAACGCACACTAACACAACACTCAAAACGGGCCAAAGTGCGTCCCGTGTCACATTTTCACAAAGTTAGGTTTTATGAAACCATAAAATAATATAACCTAATATTATTTTATTTCGAGCCAAAGCAAAAAAACACGACACAAACCGAACCACGAAAACCGAAATTCGGACCAAAACTGGACAAATACTTAACCCATATGTAAACAACAAAGCTTAATCATTACTTAATCAAACGTCAAAAACCAAAGCGGCATAAAACGACCCACCAAAACAAAAATCTAATCGCGATAAGCAGCGATTAAAAACCAAATCGCTGTTTACGGCGATTAAGTTTTCCTCTCCCGACCTTGGTTCTTTTATTTCATTTGGCGTTGCATTGAAACATAATCGCATGCTCACTTTGGCGATTAAGTTTTGTCCTGCACATAAACGAGCCATTTCCTATAAATACCAACCCTTTACCTTCATTTCTAATAGCAGGTTTTAACACATATACACTATTCACAAAATCCACTCAAAAATACCGTCTTTACATTTTGAAAGGTAAACATTTTACCTACGGTGGGCGTTTGAGACTCGGATAATGAGGTTACATTAACCCCAAACCCGATATTGGCACTAAGCGGCCGTATTAAATAATACGGTTTGTAGCAATTCAGTTCATAATCCGTCTAAACCCCGCCAATATCGCATAAATAAACGACTCATTATCACTAAAGCAAACCGACGTCACTTTTATAATTATGCAAGTCCTCATTCAAGCATTAAATAACGACTAGAATCACGGATCCAACACTAAATTGTACCGTTTCATAGAGTCTTTTAGCATGTCAAAGCGAGGGTTTTTACGTATAAATTCTAATACGAGGTTGGAAAATAACGTCTATAGTAATAATTTAGCCAATAAATTATTATTTAACGTACATTTCCTATAGCAATATGTCATTATTTTGACAATTTACATTATTCATGCATTTTAATCGAGTCATACTTATTCGCACTTGTGCGTTGCGTGACTTTTAGCCCAAATATCGAAATTAAGCAAATGTTTTCAAATTAGTAGAGACTACTTTTTACGTAGGCTTTTTGATTACTGTTTTCAAAATACACTTTGTCAAAACTTTCGAAAGTAACCTCACTCCGAACCCCTTCTCTGGTTTCAAACCTCAGATAGATAGGTATCGACGCACCTTGAAATCTGAGACACTCGTGTCTTGTATTTCAAGACGCGTTGAATAGGTTCCAAATTCCTTTAATATTTGGTGGCGACTCCGAAAATACACTTTCAAAAAGGATTTTCTACTTTTCTTTTTGGTCACAAATTCATGCAATGATCTCCCCATTTTCTCAAAACCGCACTTTTTCTGCGAGGCATTCGCCAGCGCCAAGACTGGGCGAAGCGGCCAGTATGGCGTCGATAGGGACTAGCGATTTTTCATTTTCCCGGTACCTTCAGATTAGCAATAAATTATGAGAATTATACAACTAATGATGACAACATGACAAACCCTAGTATGAGGCAAAAGATCTAGTATGAAATCATGATCAAACAATAACCAACCAACAAGATATGCAAGCATACATTAAAACAACAATGTAAACAACAAGATCATCACAAATTAGGCCTCATACATGTTAAAATACAACTAGATCACACCTAGTTACCTTTATCAAGATTAACTCCTAGCTATTCTTCTTCCTCTTCTACCAAGATGGTGTCTCCTTCTTCAAAGTCTCCTTCTCCTTTGCACAACCAAGCCAAATCACACAAGCAATGAATACATAGCATCATAACACATAAAATAATACAAGATCAGAAAATAAAAGAGATAAAAAGAGATCATACACTAAGGGAAAAGACTAGGAAAGAGTTAGGGCACAAGAGATGAAAGCTTGGATGAGAAACAATGGAGTTTGGATGAGAATTTGGAGAGAGTTTGAGAGATGAATGAGGGATGAATGTGGATGAGATATGAGGAATGAGGGGATGGAGAAGTATATCAGATTATTAGGTTGCTAGGTTTAGGAAGATACGAAATAATATAGTGTCTTGAACCAAAAGAAAACACGGGAAAACCCTAGAGCTCAAACCCGTGCTGAAGAGCGGCTCGCTCCCAGGGTGGAGCGGCTCGCTCTGCCCTGCCTTAACCTCTAAACTCGTTTCTTCTCTTCTTTTCTTCAATCCTCACTTATACCCTTACTTACTCATGCTTATAAGACCCTCCTAAGCTCACTCATGGACTCGGGTCTACTCCAACCATAACCAAGACCCGACCCACCCAAAAAGAAATGATTTCCCGAGCTAAAACTGGAAAATCACTTGATTAGGGAATAAACGAATATGGGAAAGTGAATAAAATAAATTAGAAAAAGTCGGGGTGTTACAGTTGATTGAACAAGCGTGTGTCTACCGGCCAAGGATAACTGTTTGGTCTTGCCAACATGCTAGTCTTTTACTAATTTTCTCTTCTAGGTGAGCGATAGTCGCTTTTGTCACACGTCCATTAATTGTCGGCATCCCCAAATACGTACCTAAATCTATGTTCTCTTCAAAACCAAGAGTAGCAGTGATCACGTCTCTGTCAGCTGCAGGTGTATTCCTCGAAAAAAATATCCTTGACTTCACGTTACTTACTTTTTCCCCTGACATCCTGCAAAAATTCTCAAGAACATATTTAATAATTTCAGCCTGTTCGACATTAGCTTCTGCGAATAGCACCATGTCATCTACAAAGAAGAGGTTTGCAATTTTCGGACCGTCTTTACAGATACCAATGGTTTCCACGCTTGAACTCGAACTTTTTCATCTATGGCCTGGTGTAATTTTTCAAGACACATAACAAAAAGGTAAGATGACAGGGGATCCCCTTGTCGAACTCCTCTTGTAGGAGTAAATTTTTCAGCGGGTTCCACATTCCATAGAATTTGCGTAGACGAGGTTGTTACGCACTCCATAACCGTATTAATAAGGAGAATGGGGAAGCACATTTCATGTAAAGTCGCTTTAATAAAATCCTAGCGGAGCCGATCGTATGCCTTTTCTAGGTAAATTTTGATTGCCATATATCCTTTCCAGCTTTTCATACACCGCATTGTGTGAATCGCCTCCTGAAAAACGACTATATTGTCTGTTAGTTGTCTCCCAGGGACAAATCCGCTTTGATTCTCTGAAATCAGACGTGGTAAAACTTTCTTTATTCTATTAGCGATAGTTTTGCTGATAATTTTGTATGCCACATTACACAGGCTAATAGGACGAAATTGAGAGACGTATTCGGGACTTGCTACTTAAGGTATTAAAACGATATGAATTTCATTCAGTCTATCGGGAAACCCTTTTCCTTCCAGTGCACGTAAAACCATTGAAAGGACGTTGTTTTTAACTAGTGACCAATGCTAAGTAAATACGTAAAATCTAAGTAAGGGTTAGGTCGTTACCTTCAGTGAAGAAATTCCTCAAAAATCGTCTCAATAAGAAATAAAACCAACTCACAATAACTCTTCAAAGAACCTTCTTCTGTAATACCCAAAAACACCACCAAACACTACAAGTTACTACTAGGAACCAAAACATAAGCTAAATAATGCATTTTTAAACTTAGTTCACCAAACCCTATCTTAAAATATAAAAACATGAACTAGAAAGAAGCTTTACCGTGTAGAGAAACTAGTAGGAAAAGATACAGAAGAGAAAGGGGAAGCTATAGCATTGAAAAACAAGGAAATCGGAGAAGAAATGAGGAAAACCCAAATGAAAGCTGAAGGAGGGCGTATTACAGTTTGAAGGAGGGAGGGGTGGACTAAGTTTAAAAATGCACTAGCTAAAGTGGTCAAATAAGGTCAAACTATATTAAATCTATTACCCTACTAAATGCTGTTAGACACCTCAAAACAATAAATCGACTTCACTTCATGAGTCATCATATTTTTACGAGTAAAACAAGCACCCACTTGACCTATAACCGAGATTTCTTACAATTTTCACTAAAACGCGTCAAGTACGACTCATACCAAGACCTTAAAGGTGGGCTTTTATAGAGTTTTTCGGTTGTTCTGGGTGTGTAGAGTACAATTCCAAGTTCAATATCGACTTCTAGAGAAATATGGAAAGCTCAGGATTAGGGGATAAATCGTAACTGCACTTGCATTTGTCAAGCTAGGTTTTGGTTTGGGTGGTTATTGTTTGGCCACACACATTGCTAGGTGCCGTGTTGGTGGTTTGTGTAGGGTTTGTCTAGGGTTTTAGAGGGGCATTGGTGGGCTTGAGTGCTTTGGGCCGACATAGGTGGTTTGTTTTGCATTTTTCAAGTTTTCTCACGTACTTCTTGTGTTTTGGGCCAACAAGTGTTTTTTCCTTAAAATAGTTTGTATTTGGAACTTGTTTTACGCACGAACTCGGCTGGAGCGCGTGTCGCCTCAGGATTCGTGTTTTTGCATTTATTAGGGTTTTCTCAAGTTTGAAAAGACCTGTTTTTGTGTTTTGATTTTGATCTTGTGTTTGAGAAATGGCTTTTCGTTGTGTTGGACCGACTTTGAATAAAGTGACTAAACGATTATGCATTTTACACGAGTCATGAATTTTTTTATTTTAACGCATTAAATGACAATAACTCGTTTTAAACATGTTGTACCGTTTGACATTGCGTTTAATATATGCATAACATGGAAAGTCCGTTTCATCGAGTGCGGATACGGGTATATACAATTATACATTATATTGTCGAGAGACATTACTAAAATTTTGCATTGAAAACAACTTTATTTTTTTGTTACATTTGCTCAATGTATATGGATATAATGTGATATCGAAATGATGTATTAGAAACAAAGTATGCACTTTAAGAAGTAGTAATAGATATGTCAGGAATATGTGTACAATCATTTCGGCAACGCTGTTAAATTTTATTTCTTATCATAAACAAGTTATATTTTTCTACATAAAAGTCAAAATAATAATACACGCAGAATAAAATTAGAGAAACAGAAATACAATCTAGGACAAATAACTATTATTATATGATAGAGTAACAAATACATCTTGGTCGGTCGCGTTGCTCAATACATATTTTGATAACATTCATCTTACACTGGGGCAGAAGCATTTTCCACATCTTTTGCCTAAAACATTCCAACCATATACATAATTTATACAAAGTAATATTTTGGCTGTATAATAAAATGAAAATTGGCACGCAGTAACGAAAAATACAGTAGACTATAGAAATGAACCATGAGGTGTTATATTTACTTTTATTCTATCTGATGCTTTAGATAATAGATAATGTTCATATAAAGAGTTGAGAAAAAAATTGAGTAGTTCTCAAAGGCTGTATATTATTACAGTAAGCCATTAAAATTATAGTGTCTCCTAAGAATTTGACATATATAATCAAAACTGGAGTAATTTTAGTTTGTTATAAGAAACATGCTAGCGTGCTTTTCTTCTTTTTAATTTTTGAAGAAAAGGATGATTTTCTTAAACTGTACTTAGGAGAGAGGATATGTAATACTTGTGTAAAATAATTTGTACCATTGACATACTATCAAATCATCTTACTAGTGTACCTGGAACAGACCAATCCATCTGCCGCAAGGGTTCAAAATCTCATGAGCAGAATTACGAGACATTTTTCACCAATAAAGTATACAAGTATTAGGTTAAAATACAATATAATTTGTTTGGAAGTTTTCTTTTTGGTTCTATTGCTCCACCATCATCCTCTATTTATATTACTAGGAGCCTAGTAAGAGGTGATTCACGTGATTTAATTGTTTTGGAAAAGGAAGAACGTTGAACATATCGGTTTAATTAAAAACAACTCCAACAAGAATTAAAGTAACAACTTCTTTAATAGGGAAAAGAATCTCTGATTATTCGGCATGACAATCATATTAATCAAAACTAAGAGAGTACTTAACATTTATATTTTTCATGTTAGTCAACAATCACCTTATTTTATTAATATTTATTTTATATTGCGTGATACTAAATTATTTGGAAATATAATTTAATTACTTATTAACCTTTTTTAGTATGTAACATTTCAAAACAAGGTAACGTTAAAATTATTACTTTAACAATATTTTTTTTATTCACTTGTTTTCTCATTTTGTCCTCAAAGGTTTCCTGTTATTACACAAAATCGTTGCTTCCCTTTAATATTTATTTTTTTCCCATTATGCCTTGGTTTAAATAAGGTTTATTAATTGTATTAATAAGTCTCCTTCGCGGATGTATCCTTCTTAAGTTCAGACGACTCAAGTATGATCCATTTAGGCCCTTTAAGCCTGGTTTTTTTATATTTTTTTTTTGGTTACAAATTTTTTTTCAAGGCCCAATTTTTATTTTTATTTTTTAAAAACAAAATAAAAAACAAACCTAAATCAATTAGCGGAAAAACACAAGTAGGATGAAAACTTTAAATGGTAATAAATTTCATAAAAATGATAACATATTATATTATATTGGTGATATATTTTCATACTTATAGTTATAATACATGTTACGGATGAAAATAAATTATTTTTGCAGTATAATATATTATATCAACAATTATTAATTAATTGCTATCATGTTTTTGAGTATGAAAAATTATAATATTTCATCATTTAATATTGACTAATTGTTAACCTTTATTTTATTTTGTGAGGGGAAAATAAAATCAAACGTTAACAATTGACTGTGACAAAGGGAGTCTTATACAATTATGGTGACATATTACATAAATATTATGAAAATATTTTTGTTCTATATATTTCATAACATGTCACAGATATAATTGTAACACCCCCATTTAGGCTAGGCGGACCCCCTCGAAATGAGGGCGTTACCGAGCCGTATGAACGAAGTCTAGGTAAGAATCACACACACACACACACACACACACACACACACACACACACACACACACACACACACACACACACACACACACACACACACACACATACACACACACACACACACACACACACACACACACACACACACACACACACTCACACACACATATATGTAACAACCCGGTTTTTCGTGACGTAATTAAACTAGGCGGAATTATTAATTAAGTACTTTATATTACAAAACCGAATGCTAAAATATTACAACTCAGAATACATAACAGAGTTATAAATAAACATGGTCATTAAGGCGCGATTCTAAGAATAAAGTCATATTACATTCTCTCAAAAAGTCAAAATAAAAATATGCAATCCCCCCATACTGCTCGGTAATGATCTCGGGGTACCTACAGTGAATCGTATTAGCGTATACAATCTCGCAGTTGATCGTGATTGTTCTTTGGCCATCATTATCCTCATATCAAATGTGTATAATAAAAACTACGTCTTAAAACGTATATGAATGTTACATATAGCAAATAATAACATTTCTCAAGTTATAAATCAAGTTATAATAAGCATGCGATTCAAAACGATAAATCATATAAGGCATGATATTCTGTTATAAGTACAAATAACAGGTAAATTCATATCAATAATATGACAAGCATTCAGCAAGATTACAGTGCGATATCAGATCGCAAATTATCAAACATACTATACCATTCGAATCATGAATACTCGATTCATTTCAGAAATTTGTTGATATAGAACGCGTAGGTTCTTTAGAAACGTAGCAGCGGAATTTGTAACTGTGAATATGTATGCAACGTGAGGTTGCTGTTTTTGGGTGGAAACGCAACGTGAGGTTGCAAATAAGATGGATAATGCAAGTTCTTGATAACAAGAACGGATAAACAAGTAATCTTGATCAATCCTCGCAAGGAAATCACTTGATTAGCTAAATCTCAACCTCGCAAGGAAGAGTTTGAATTCAATCTCGCAAGAAAGAATTCAAGGGTTAAACTCGCAAGTTTAGGCAAAGTATAAAACTTTATTGATAATTCAATGTATGATAAGATATGAAAAATAAGGTCACAATCCAACCATATTTATAGTACTCTAAAACAGCTATGTTGGTCCTAATATAATTAGGAAACCAAATTATTCTTCAACTAAGACTTTCCTAATTTAATTAGGAAACAAACTAACAAAATCAAATAAAATCAACTAGATTATTCCTAACACAATTAGGAAATTTTCCTACTTTATTTGCAAGTAAATAAAGAAAATAAACTAAGAATAATTAAATTTATACTAGCTGATTCCTACGGACTAATTTCAGGAAAGCGTGTTGAGCTGTACACGTTTTCCAGCGTTTCCAGCTAGTCTGTGAGAAACGCGTCTGCGTTTCCTGTGAGTTTCCAGGAACCTTCAAAGTCTGCGTTTCCTTCTGCGTTTCCAGCTTCCATACCCACGTTTCCAGCTTCTCCATTGTGTTTCCAAGTAACCATAGTTACATAATTCAAACCAATCTTCAACTCTTTAGTGATCTTAGGTAAATGTCGACTTAGAAGTACTTCGTTTTCAACCTCCTCTAATGCTCCCGCATCATTCTCTCCTTCTTTTTGAGAATTTGACCTCAAATTGTCGTCTTCGAGATATGGTGATAGATCTCCTACATTGAACGTCGCACTAAATCCTCCATATTCACTTGGCAAGTCAAGCTTGTAAGCATTTGACCCGTAACACTCAAGTACTTTGAATGGACCATTAGCTCTCGGCATCAACTTATTCTTTCGTTTCGATGGAAACCTCTCTTTCCTCAAGTGTAGCCACACAAGATCACCCACTTGAAACACAGGTTGCTTTCGATGTTTATTCGCTTTCTCCTTATATTTTGCGTTTGCCTTCTCTATTTGAGCTCTCACTTGCTCACAAGTTCGAAGAAACGCAGTTTGTCTCTCCTTTGCTTCAAAACTCATGAGATCTTTCTTTGGAATCGGAATTAAATCAATAGGTAGGAATGGATTAACTCCGTAAACGATCTCAAATGGGGCACGACCAGTAGTAACCGATGGAGTACGGTTATAGGCAAACTCGGCATGTGCGAGTTTTACATCCCAATCCTTCGTGCTCTTGCTAACCAACCCTCTTAACAAACTTCCAAGAGTTCTATTAGTCACTTCCGTTTGACCATCAGTTTGTGGATGGTGAGAAGTACTAAACAATGAATCCCATGTAAACGCACTACTTCTTTAAAATAAAGATCAGCAACATGAGTAGCATCGTCGGTTTTATGACAAGGAATAAAGTGAGCCATCTTTGAAAATCGATCAACCACAACCATAATCGAATCCTTTCCTCGTTGTGTTTTTGGTAACGCAAGTATAAAATCCATACTAACCTCACTCCATGGTTGCGTGGGAACAGGTAAGGGCGTGTATAATCCCTTATTGAACGAACTCTTCGCCTTTTGACACACAACACACTTAGCCACGATGTCTTGCACGTCTTTGATCATCTTTGGCCAATAAAAGTGTTCACTTACAACGTCGTAAGTCTTATTAGTTCCAAAGTGACCAGCAATTGCCCCTCCATGAGCCTCACGAATCAACAACTCCCGAATTGAACTTTGTGGAATGCAAAGTCGATTTCCCTTGAATAAGAACCCATCTTGCAATGTGAAATCTCCCGTAGGCTCAAGAAACTCTTTAGAAAACGAGGGATCATCCTTGTACAACTCCTTGACGTGCTCAAATCCCAACAACCTTGCATCTAGCTCAACTAATAAGCAATGTCTTCTCGAAAGTGCATCAGCTACAATATTAGAACTTCCGGTCTTATACTTCGATGAAAACGTAAAAGATTGCAGAAACTCAACCCATTTAGCATGTCTTGGATTCAATTTTTGCTGCCCATGTATGTGTTTAAGAGCTTCGTGATCAGAAGGAAGCACGAACGGTTTTGGCCGTAAATAGTGACTCCAATGGTTCAATGCCCTCACAATAGCGTAGAACTCCTTGTCATAAGTTGAGTAGTTCAACCTTGCACCATTTACCTTCTCACTAAAGTAAGCAATAGGGCGTTTCTCTTGTATCAACACGGCACCAATTCCAACACCACTTGCATCACATTCGACTTCAAACAACTTGTCGAAATCAGGAAGTGCTAAAACAGGTCCAGAACATAGCTTGCACTCGTTGTCCACACAAATTCTCCTTTCTTGGTCAACTACGTAATTGGAGCCATAATCGAACTAAAACCTTGGATGAATCGCCTATAGAATGAGGCCAATCCATTGAAACTTCGTACCTCCGTAGTCGATTTTGGAACGGCCAGGCTTGAATAGCTTCAACCTTAGATGGGTCCATGCTCTCACCATCTTTACCTACAATATAACCAAGAAACACAACACTAGGAACCATAAACGTGCACTCCTCAAGTTTCCCATAGAGTTTTTGTTTTCGTAGAACCTCAAAAACTTCTCTCAAGTGTTGCTTGTGTTCCTCCTCATCCTTGCTATAGATCAAAATATCATCGAGATACACAACCACGAACTTGTTAAGGAAAGGCCTTAACACTTCATTCATCAACCTCATAAACGAACTAGGAGCATTACATAGTCCAAATGGCATCACAAGCCACTCATATAGTCCTTGTTTCGTTTTGAATGCGGTCTTCCACTCATCTCCTTCTCGAATTCGCATTTGATGATACCCACTCCTTAAATCAAGCTTAGAAAACACACATGAGCCAGCAAGCTCATCAAGCATATCATCAAGTCTTGGCATAGGAAAACGGTATTTGATGGTTATGTTGTTTACCGCTCTACTATCAATGCACATCCTCCAAGTTCCTTCCTTCTTTGGGACCAATAATGCCGGAACCGCACATGGGCTCAAGCTTTCTTGCACGTAACCCCTATCAAGTAGCTCTTGGACTTGTCTTTGAAGTTCTTTTGCCTCCTCGGGATTACAACGATAAGCTGGTTTGTTTGGTAACGCCGCTCCCGGAATCAAGTCAATTTGATGCTCAATTCCACGTAAAGGAGGTAACCCCTGTGGTAAATCATCCGGAAACACATCCCCAAATTCATCCAATAGCTCCCTCACAGCACGGTTATCACCAATCTTCCCCGAGTCAGAATCACGTACCACAAGCATGTAAACGCGTTCTCCACGAGCAATAACTTCTTCTACTTCCTTAGCCTCCACAAATAAGTTTCCCCTCTTCAATTTAGCTTCTCTAATCTTATGAGGTGATAAAGTTTTCAGATTGTAAGTTGTGTTTCCCTTGGTCACGCTATAAATATTAGTTCTCCCATCATGCTCAACCTTCCGATCAAATTGCCACGGCCTCCCCAATAGAATATGACAAGCATTCATTGGAACCACGTCACACCACAACTCATCAGTATATGGGCCTAAACTAAGAGAGATTAGGGCTTGTTTCTTCACATGAACACCACCATCCCCATTCAACCACTGTAGTTTATATGACTTATCACGGTCTCTAGTTTGTAATTTAAGTTCATCAACCAAAGTCTTTGCTACTACATTCGTGCATGACCCACTATCAATGATAAGATTACAAATCTTGTCACGTACCTAGCACCGGGTATGAAAAATCTGCTCTCTTTGTTCCGTTTCAGCCGTGCTTGCTTCCACATGAAGGTTTCTAAGCACCAAGCATTCATCTTCACTCAAGGGATCCAAATCATAAACCACTCCCTCTTTGTCTTCTATTTCTTCATCCTCCTTAGACGTGACAAAGCTAGGAACCAACCTTCCAATTCTTGAACCGTGAGTGCTCTCTTTAGAGGACACTCGTTTGCTATGTGACCATAGCCTTGACACTTAAAGCAACGCCTCATTGAGTTTCCTTTAGTCTCCACAGCGATTACCTTTCCTTTGTCTCGAGATTCCTCTTTTGGAGTTTCTTTAGGTTTGCTTGGAGTGTTTTTAGCTTGAGAACTCGAACCAATGACCACTCCTCTTGAATAAGGATTAGTCTTTCGTGCCTTCTCTTGCTTCTCAAACTTCGAAGCTAACCTGCACACATCATTAAAACCATCAAAATTCTGAATTTCAACTTTGGCATAGCGAGGTGTTAGGCCCTTGATGAATCTTGCGATTCTCAGCTCTTCTTTCTCCTCAAGATCGCATAAGATTGTTATCCTCTCAAATTCTTTGATGTATTCAGTCACGGACAAGTTTTCTTGGATCAAAGATTGGAGTTTCAAGTAGTTTTCTTGCTCATAATCACGAGGCAAGAAACGTTTCATAAGATGCTTCTTCAATTTAACCCAAGATTCAATCTTTGGCTTTCCTTCTCTCCTCCTTTGTTTCTTTAGGTTTTCATACCATAAAGAAGCATATTTGGTGAGTTTCAACGTTGCAACCTTAAATTGCTTCCTATCATCATACTCCTTATACTCAAAGATTCTCTCGGCTTGTCGAATCCAATCCAAGAAACTCTTCGGATCCATGTCACCTTTAAAATCTAAAATATCGAGTTTGAGACCTCGATCATCATCATTCTTGGTGATCTTTCTTCCTCTCGGACGTTCTTCTTCTTCAGATTCAATCGAACCTTCATCATCACTTATATTCGGGTTCTTTGGTTTCTTATAACCTCTTTTATACATGTGCTTCACCATGTATGTCAACTAACATAGCTCCTTCTGCATGGAATTCATGTCTTCCATCCACGGCTTATCTTGACCAGAATTCTCTTCCATTGTTTTAAGCTGCCCAAGACAGATTTATTGAAAAATAAATCAAGAATCGAGCTCTGATAACCAATTTGATATAGAACGCGTAGGTTCTTTAGAAAGCGTAGCTTGTGAATTTGTAATCGTGAATATGTATGCAACGTGAGGTTCTTTGTTTTTGAGTGGAAGCATAGCGTTGAGGTTGCAAATAAGATGGATAATGCAAGTTCTTGATAACAAGAGCGGATAAACAAGTAATCTTGATCAATCCTGCAAGGAAATCACTTGATTAGCTAAATCTCAACCTCATGAGGAAGAGTTTGAATTCAATCTCAAGAAAGAATTCAAGCGTTAAACTCGCAAGTTTAGGCAAAGTATAAAACTTTATTGATAATTCAATGTATGATAAGATATGAAAAATAAGGTCACAATCCAACCATATTTATAGTACTCTAAAACAGCTATGTTGGTCCTAATATAATTAGGAAACCAAATTATTCTTCAACTAAGACTTTCCTAATTTAATTAGGAAACAAACTAACAAAATCAAATAAAATCAACTAGATTATTCCTAACACAATTAGGAAATTTTCCTACTTTATTTGCAAGTTGGAGTGATTCGAAGCGGGCCTCTTTGTACCTTGTAACCACTCTCACCCTAAACTCGGTTCACTCATGGACCAAAAATGGTCAAGGTGGTCAAGGGTGAAGTCGAGGGAGACCATGGGTTAGGGCCATGGGCTCAAACCCAAGCCTAGGCCATGGGTCAAGGGGGTCACTAAGGGCTAAGTAAAGTCAATTCTATGGTCAAATCTAGCCAACCTTAGTGATCAAGCAAAGTCAAGAGGAAGTCAAAGTTGGAGAGCAACAAAAAGTCAAGATTATGCTATTTTTGAAATGTGGTCAATTAAGGTACACCCATGTGAGTCAACCCTCCAATAAATGGGCTCACATGGTTCATCAAGCTAGCTCATGGAGGTCAAGGGGCCGGCCTAATCAAGTCACCAAAGATCATCACATTGTTTTTATGCTTTATGTCATTTTCATACATGTCGCTTTCTCTACTTTCTACTTTATGTTTTAGTATAAGGAGACAATATAATCCCTTGTATTTTGCTCACATGGACCGTCCCACATGCCTCTCCAAGATCAATTCTTGACCCTTGGATGCTACCTAAAGTGCATGGATAGGATGGGTTCAAGTGTCATTGTCTACTTTATGTTTTGTTTGTTTTATTTTCAAGATTGTAAGGTCAAGGAGACCAAGACCCATTTGGCTGATTTGAGGGCCTCTTAGGACCCTTAGATTAAGTTTGAATTGTAGGGTGTAGATGTAAGCAAGGGTATTATAAGTACCTCCACTCAACATTGTAATTTTTCAGATTTGGATGAATATAAGGTTGAACCCTAAAACTTGAGTGCTCTCATTTTTCTCATTACTTTGTGTGTGAGTTAGTGAAAGATTAGTTTAGAGGCTTTGTGCTTAAACTAATCAAACCCTAAATCTATTACTTTGTGTGTAGATTTAGTGACTATCCTTTATGTTTGTTCTTTCACAAAATTTCAGAAAATATCCCACAAAAAACATACACTTTGGCCGAAATTTTCTAGGGTTTGCAAGATCGATTTTTGTTCATCCTTTGAGTGAAACTTGACCCACTTAGTTTCACTCCAAATTGGTCATCAAAGCCTAGGTTTGTTCTTGTTTTTTCGATTTGTTTGTGTTTTCGATTTGTTTTACTTTTCTCGGTTTACACCCTTGTTCTTCCTCTTCAATTTTCGTTTTCTTTCTTTTCTTTTCCTTGTTTATTTTCCACAAAACATTCACAAAAAAACTCACAAAATTTTCACAAAATGGAAGGGGATAGAGGGGAGGATAAAAGGCTTTCCGATTTAGAAGAGAAGTTAACTCAACTCACCGGTAATTGTACTCTAATGGTGGATGCTCTAAACACTCTCTTGGATCAAAACATTGAGGAGCCAAGAAGGGGTGGAGGAGGAAGGGTAGTGGGATAGGAGGCCGTGGAAGGGGTCGACCACCTCCTCACATGGAAGATCAATTTTCGGATTCGGAGGAATCCCTTGAAACCCACCCAAGAGACTATGACCGAGATATCAAAGTGGATATACCCGATTTTTATGGTAGCTTGAACCCCGAGGATCTCCTAGATTGGCTTAGGTCGATAGAGAGGATCTTTGAATTTAAGGAATATCCCGATAGGAAGTGTTTTAAAGTGGCCATCATGAAATTCAAAGGATATGCCTCCCTTTGGTATGAAACCTTAAGAATCAAAGAAATCGAGAGGGAAAGGAACCCATTAGGTCATGGCTCAAACTCAAAAAGAAACTCAAGGACAAGTTTGTTCCCAAGGATTATACCCAAGACATGTTCCTCAAGCTAGCTCAACTCAAACAAGAGACACAACCAATTGAGTCTTACCTTAGGGACTTTGAGCAACTCACATTACAATGTGAGATGAATGAGAAACCCGAACAAAAAATAGCTAGGTTTGTCGAGGGCCTAAACCCTAGGATTGCTAACCGAGTGAAGATGCAAAACTTGTGGTCATTCGATGAGGCCGTTACCGTGGCCACACGTGTGGAAAGGCTAGAGAAGGGGAGGGACTCGGCCAAAAACCCCACCAAGGCCACCCCCATGTCGAGCCAAGGAGGGATCAAAATTGGTGAGCCTAGCCCTACTATCAAGCCATCAAGTGTTGACAAGGGGAAGGGAATCGACTATGGCCCTAAGAGAACAATTCCTCTCAAGAAGTGCTACCAATGTCAAGGGTATGGTCATTTTGCTAAGGAATGCCCTAGCAAGAGGACCTTGAACACAAGTGAGGTTGTGCATTGGGGAGGCGATGAAGTGTTAGTTTGTGAGGAAGAAAAAAGCGAGGAGTTGAGGATGTGAAGGTGGCCGAGACAATTGTTCCCCCGGACTCGGGGTTGAGCTTGGTTACTTGGCGAGTAATGCACACTCAAGATTCAAGTGAAAGCATGGATCAAAGACACCAACTATTTCGAACCAAGTGTACCATCATGGGGAGAGTGTGTAATCTCATTATCGATGGGGGAAGTTGTGTTAATGTTGCTTCTAAAACCCTCATTGATAAGCTTGCCTTGCCTACTTTGAAGCATCCTCATCCTTACAAGCTAAGGTGGCTTAATCAAGGAGCCGAGGTAAAAGTCGATAAGCAATGCAAAGTCTCGTTCTCGATTGGACAAGACTATAAAGATGAAATTGTGTGTGAAGTGTTGGACATGGATGCATGTCATGTGTTGCTTGGTAGGCCTTAGGAGTATGAAAAGAATTCTTCCCACCATGGAAGAGACAACACCTACTCATTCAAGTATGGTGAAAAGCTTATTGTCTTAGCTCCCCTACCACCAATGATGGGATGTAAATCCAATGCGTGCTTATTTGAATCCTTCATTGAGCCAAACCCTAGCATGGAGATGGAGTTGGGGCCGAAATTGATTGAGCAAGAAGGCTTGAAAGGCCTTACACCGAGTAGTGGAGGGCAAGAGGTAGAGATGAACTTGGAATGTGAGGGAAGCTCTAGCATGATAAGGAGGATTCTAGGAGAGGAGCAACATGAAGGTGAAGCATCAATCAACAAGGAAACAACCGACTACAATGAGAATGTGGTCAATGAAAGAACAAAAATCGATGGCAAGGAAAGATCAAGTGGGTCTTTAAGATGGAGAATCATTGATGGGCTCGATCATGAGCAAGAATGGATGGATGGCATGGTTATGAGTCGTGGGCTCAAAGAAATGCTCGAGGAAGAATGTGTGGTCAAGCAAACCGTGACCAAGGAAGAAAACATGATCAATTCTTCGAGCCGAGGCAAAGGGGTCCAACCACTTCTACAAACTCTAGCTAAGTGGTGCCCATGGAAGACTAAAACCGTGAAGGCCAAGATCGAGCAAGGGATGAGCAGAGAATCAAGCATGAAATCGAGCAAGGGAGGAAGCAAGAGGATCTCCAAGGACTTGAGGACAAGTCCTTTCCAAGGAGAGGAGATTGGACCAAAAATGGTCAAGGTGGTCAAGGGTGAAGTCGAGGGAAACCATGGGTTAGGGCCATGGGCTCAAACCCAAGCCTAGGCCATGGGTCAAGGGGGTCACTAAGGGCTAAGTAAAGTCAATTCTATGGTCAAATCTAGCCAACCTTAGTGATCAAGCAAAGTCAAGAGGAAGTCAAAGTTGGAGAGCAACAAAAAGTCAAGATTATGCTATTTTTGAAATGTGGTCAATTAAGGTACACCCATGTGAGTCAACCCTCCAATAAATGGGCTCACATGGTTCATCAAGCTAGCTCATGGAGGTCAAGGGGCCGGCCTAATCAAGTCACCAAAGATCATCACATTGTTTTTATGCTTTATGTCATTTTCATACATGTCGCTTTCTCTACTTTCTACTTTATGTTTTAGTATAAGGAGACAATATAATCCCTTGTATTTTGCTCACATGGACCGTCCCACATGCCTCTCCAAGATCAATTCTTGACCCTTGGATGCTACCTAAAGTGCATGGATAGGATGGGTTCAAGTGTCGTGTCTACTTTATGTTTTGTTTGTTTTATTTTCAAGATTGTAAGGTCAAGGAGACCAAGACCCATTTTCGGCTGATTTGAGGGCCTCTTAGGACCCTTAGATTAAGTTTGAATTGTAGGGTGTAGATGTAAGCAAGGGTATTATAAGTACCTCCACTCAACATTGTAATTTTTCAGATTTGGATGAATATAAGGTTAAACCCTAAAACTTGAGTGCTCTCATTTTTCTCATTACTTTGTGTGTGAGTTAGTGAAAGATTAGTTTAGTGGCTTTGTGCTTAAACTAATCAAACCCTAAATCTATTACTTTGTGTGTAGATTTAGTGACTATCCTTTATGTTTGTTCTTTCACAAAATTTCAGAAAATATCCCACAAAAAACATACACTTTGGCCGAAATTTTCTAGGGTTTGCAAGATCGATTTTTGTTCATCCTTTGAGTGAAACTTGACCCACTTAGTTTCACTCCAACTCATGAACACTCACTCAAAATACACGGTTTAGGGGCTGTTTTGTTGTGGATTTGATTTCGGTTGTTATTTGCAAAAACATAAAACGAAAATAAAAGATATGACTTAGACCGAGCACTAAGCGAGGATCTAAGACTAAGGTTCCGATCAATCATCGCACTAAGCTATGACCTTCACCCATGGAAACTCGAATCTCCAAGCACAAAGCTAAGGAGGTTTGAAGAGAAAACCCTCTCTAAAACTCATTTTTTTATAACTCAACAAATCTGATTTTTACAAGGGAGATAAGTGGGTTTATATAAGACCCATGCTTGCATCTAAACCCTACATCTAATATCTAATCTAAGGGCTACAAATAACCCACCAAATACAACAAAAAATCAGCTCACATGAGCCTTACAAAATCTGAAAATAAAACAACTAACAACTAAAGTAGAAAGCGACTTGTTGTAGCATCCTCTCCCTTCACTTGTGTTGTTGAATCAAGGCCCTTCATTTGCTCCTTGGTGAGCAAGTCACACGTCCAAAATGAGGTTCCTTGGCTGATTTTGTTGTTTGTTTACAAAAGACCAAAAGGTGACAAAGACATAAAGCATTAAAGCAAACTTTATTGAAAGGGACTTGTGTTTGAATTAAAATGTATCCTTGAACTTGAAAATCAGCCGAGATTTTTGGCCTAAATTGGCTGAAATTTCGTGACCATGGGTCCAAGGACCATGGTTAGGTCGTAGGCCAAAAATCGGGACCAAATCGTCAAGCCGTTTCGTTCCAACTCTCCCCTTTTTCAAAAAAAAAGTTTGTCCTCAAACTTTAGCCAAATAAAATATGGTATCCAAAAGATAAATTTTCAGAAAATAAAATGATTTTGAAAGAATGAAATTTTGATGAAAAAGAGAGAAACAACAAGAGCAAATCCTATGAAAAGCACATAGCAAATTCATCGAATCCTCTTGTTAGCCAACTCGACCCAAACACCCACAAAGTGTGCTCGAATCAAGTCGACACTCACAAGTAAAGACGCACACAAACTTGCAAGGTCACACCCGAAAACATCATAACCCAACTCATCCCAAGATCGTCTTGGTTTAAGAAAACTCAAGAGCCGTAGCTCTGATACCAATTGGAGCGATTCGAAGCGGGCCTCTTTGTACCTTGTAACCACTC
This sequence comes from Dianthus caryophyllus, assembly GCA_023091065.1. Classification (NCBI taxonomy): domain Eukaryota; kingdom Viridiplantae; phylum Streptophyta; class Magnoliopsida; order Caryophyllales; family Caryophyllaceae; genus Dianthus; species Dianthus caryophyllus. Next base: position 16,005,137 of record CM041521.1, read on the forward strand.
TCACCCTAAACTCGGTTCACTCATGAACACTCACTCAAAATACACGGTTTAGGGGCTGTTTTGTTGTGGATTTGATTTCGGTTGTTATTTGCAAAAACATAAAACGAAAATAAAAGATATGACTTAGACCGAGCACTAAGCGAGGATCTAAGACTAAGGTTCCGATCAATCATCGCACTAAGCTATGACCTTCACCCATGGAAACTCGAATCTCCAAGCACAAAGCTAAGGAGGTTTGAAGAGAAAACCCTCTCTAAAACTCATTTTTTTATAACTCAACAAATCTGATTTTTACAAGGGAGATAAGTGGGTTTATATAAGACCCATGCTTGCATCTAAACCCTACATCTAATATCTAATCTAAGGGCTACAAATAACCCACCAAATACAACAAAAAATCAGCTCACATGAGCCTTACAAAATCTGAAAATAAAACAACTAACAACTAAAGTAGAAAGCGACTTGTCAGAAGATCCTCTCCCTTCACTTGTGTTGTTGAATCAAGGCCCTTCATTTGCTCCTTGGTGAGCAAGTCACACGTCCAAAATGAGGTTCCTTGGCTGATTTTGTTGTTTGTTTACAAAAGACCAAAAGGTGACAAAGACATAAAGCATTAAAGCAAACTTTATTGAAAGGGACTTGTGTTTGAATTAAAATGTATCCTTGAACTTGTGGAGCAAAAATGGCCAAGGTGGTCAAGGGTGAAGTCGAGGGAGACCATGGGTTGGGGCCATGGGCTCAAACCCAAGCCTAGGCCGAGGGTCAAGGGGGTCACTAAGGGCTAAGTAAAGTCAAATTCTATGGTCAAATCAAGCCAACCTTAGTGATCAAGCAAAGTCAAGAGAAGTCAAAGTTGGAGAGCAACAAAAAAAGTCAAGATTGTGCTATTTTTGAATGTGGTCAAAGTGGGTGCACCCATGTGAGTTAACCCTCCAATAAAAGGACTCACATGGTTCACAAAGCTAGCTCAAGGAGGTCCCTTAGGAGCCGGCCCAACAAGTCCCAACAAACAATCACATTGTTTTATGTTTATGTCATTTTCATTCAAGTCGCTTTCGTCACTTTATGCTTTATTGTTTTAGTGTGTAAAAATCAAATTGTAGAGCATGTGGACCGTCCTCCTTCATGACCAAGGCTCACTCAAGGACCCTTGGATGATCCCAAACAAAGAATGGAGAGGATTGAGCCTCATGTCAACATCCACCTTTATGCTTTTATCTTTTGTTTGTTAGCCTACAAAATTCAGCTCTTGTAAGGCCTTTAGGCCGTTTTTTTGGATGTCTCAAAGGCTCATGTGAGCCCTTAGATTAACTTTGAAATGTAAGGCTTAGATTAGAGTAAGGGTCATATATAAACCCCCACTCTAACATCAAAATTTTCAGATTTTGAATGATAAAAAAGAAACCCTAGAGTTTATATTGTGTTCCTCATTTTCTCATTACTTTGTGTGTGAGTTAGTGAAAGATTAGTTTAGTGGCTTTGTGCTTAAACTAATCAAACCCTAATTCTCTTGCTTAGTGCTTAGAATTAGTGACTATCCTTTATCTTTTCCTTGTTTACAAAATTTCAGAAAAAATCACCTCACAAAAACCTACATATAACCGAGATTCTCAAGGGCTTTCAAAGATCGATTCTTGTTCAATCCTTGAGTGAAACTTGATCCACTTAGTTTCACTCCAAATTGGTATCAAAGCTTAGGCTCTTGTGTTTTCTTAAACCAAGACGATCTTTGGGAAAAGGTGGTTCTAGGTGTCTTAGTGTGTAACCTTGCAAATCTGGGCGTAGCTTGATTTGTGAGAGTTGGCTTTGGTTCGAGCACTTGTGTGTTGCTTGAATCGAGTTAGCTAACACGGGGGTTCTATGTATTTGCTTTGTGCTTTCATAGGATAGGCTCTTGTTGTTTCCCTCTTAAACAACTACACTACATTATTCCAAAATTTGTTTTGTTTTCATTGAAACCATCTTTTGGGATACCATAAATAAGCTCGAGGATTTGAGGACAAATCCTTTTGAAGAAGAGGAGTTTGGAACAAATGGGGTTAGCTCATTTTTGGGCAATTTTGGGGTTAGGGTTGGCTTGGGTCCTAGATCCGAGTCAAGGCCTAAATTTTGGTCCAAAGGCTCCTACCAAGTGCTCTCAAGTGAAAACATGTGGAAATCAGTCCACACTTGGTTAGGAGTCCAATAAAACCGTGAAAGAGTTGCTCTTTCAAGTTTAGTGATTAGGCGCTTTGACATGTCCGTAGGAAACGCTGAATATCTTGAGTTGTAGGCCATATTTTTGGATAATTCTTTTTGCATTGGAAAGCCAACTCAATTACCTTTCCAATGACATATTATAGGCCTTGTAACTCAACGTGAGCACGGAATGGCGAAGCCTAAAAGTCACTGCTATTTCATGGAACCCGGTTTGGGCAGCTTTTGAAAGTAAGGGAGGTGTCACTAACCAAATGGCCTTCTTTCGGTTGGGTTAGCTTTTGGGGACCAAGTGGGGTCTTGGTTTGAGTCATACTCGACCAAGGGGCTGATGGTGTTCCAAGAAATCAAGTCAAAATAATTCAAAGAAGCTGATCAAAAGAAGAGCATTCTACAACCACCACCTTTGCTTTATGTCTCTTTTATTTATGTCCTTTTCTTGCTTTATGTATTTGTCTTTTACTTTAATTGTTAGGATCAGATTGTAAGGTCATTAGGACCACCTATACTTGCTCTCCAAGGCCATAATCTCGGCCATTGGATTAAAGCAACAATTGTAGGGTGTAGATGATAGTCTAGTGTCATTGTCTTACTTTATGCTTTAGTTTGTTTTACATCAGATTTGTGAGGCCCTTAGAGCCATTAGTTTTAGCTGATTGTAAAGTCATTTTGTGACCCTTAGATTAGGAAGTAGATGTAGGGTTTAGATGTTAGCATGGGTCTTATATAAACCCACTCATTTCCCTTGTAAAAATCAGTTTTGAGATGATGAATGAAAATTAAAGTGAGTGAGTTTTTTCTCCTCCTTATCCCTCATGGCTAAGTGCTTGAGTTTGTATCCTTAGAGTGGTTTAGTGGCTTGGTGCTTAAACCCTCGATCCTTCTACCTAGTGGCTTTGTGCTTAGGAGAAGACTATCCCTTTTATTTTCGTTTCCACATAAAAATCACAAAAACACAAAAAGAGAGCAACTATGAGAGTGAGTTTCCTCCATGGAAACGTGAGGGTCCTTGATGGAAACGTGATGATGCTTGAGGGAAACGTAAGTTTCCTTGAGTGTAGAGTGTGTTTCCTTGAGTGATTCTTGTGACACTCAACCCCTAAGCCATTGTCTTATGGCTTTGGCTAGGTTCTATCCTAGGCTTAAACTTGTTTAAGTCATAACCATTTTAGCTTTGTTTATGTTTTCACAAAACCAGAAAATCGTCCCATAAAAATAAGTCGTTTTCCTAGTATTTATCAGAAAATGCAACACAAAAAGAGAGGTCGTTTGGGGCTGCCTTTAGCCTTAAACGTGAGAGGTGAGTGAGCATGGGCCCTTGATCGAGTTTCACTCCAACTTGAAAATCAGCCGAGATTTTTGGCCTAAATTGGCTGAAATTTCGTGACCATGGGTCCAAGGACCATGGTTAGGTCGTAGGCCAAATTTCGTGACCATGGGTCAAGCCGTTTCGTTCCAAGGACCATGTGTTTTGAAGAAGGGGAGAGTTGGAACGAAACGGCTTGACGATTTGGACCCGATTTTTGGTCTACGATTTAACCATGGTCCTTGGACCCATGGTCACGAATTTTCAGCTCAAAAGGAGGCCAAAGTCGGCTGGTTTATTGTTGTTCAAGTGATACATTATAATTCATACATGTCCCTTTCATTATAGTTTGTTATTATTACTTTATGTCTTTTATCGCTTTTGGTCTTTTGAAATCAAACAAAAAAATCAGCTAAAGGGGCCTCAATATGGACGTATGACTTGCTCTCCAAGGGCAAATGAAGGGCCTTGATTGAACAACACAAAGGAAGGGTGAGGATGCTCCAAGATGTCACCATCTACTTTAGATGTTGTATTATTTTGTTTGCTGATTTTTATAGCTCACATGTGAGCCTATTTTGTTGTATTTTGTAAGGCCCTCATGGCCCTTAGATCTTTAGGAAGATGTATGGCTAGGATGAAAGCCTTGGTCTTATATAAACCAAGCTTTCCTCATTGTAATTTTCAGATTTGTTGAATTATAAAAAAATGAGTTTTAGAGAGGGTTTTCTCTTCAAACCTCCTTAGCTTTGTGCTTGGAGATTCGAGTTTCCATGGGTGAAGGTCATAGCTTAGTGCGATGATTGATCGGAACCTTAGTCTTAGACTAGTGGCTTTGTGCTTAGTCTAATTCATATCCATTTACTTTTGTTTTTATGTTTTGCAAATAAAAATCAGAAAACTTCCCACTCAAAAACAACCCTAAAACCGTGTATATTGAGTGACTTTCATGAGTGAGTCGAGTTTAGGGTGAGTGTGGTTACAAGGTACAAAGAGGCCCGCTTCAAATCGCTCCAATTGGTATCAAAGCTTCGGCTCTTGAGTTTTCTTAAACCGAGACGGTCTTGGGATGAGTTGGGTCTTGGTGTTTTCGGGTGTCACCTTACAAATCTGGGCGAGTCTTGATTTGTGAGTGTCGACTTGGTTCGGGCACACTTTGTGGGTGTCTGAGTCGAGTTGGCTAACAAGGGGGTTCTATGAATTTGCTATGTGCTTTTCATAGGATGTGCTCTTGTTGTTTCCCTCTTTTACATCCAACTTTACTTTCTTTCAAAATCGTTTTTTGTTTTCTGAAAATTTCTTTTTGGATACCATTTTTATTTGGCCAAAGTTTGAGGACAAACTTTTTTTGAAGAAAGGGAGAGTTGGACTGAAACGGCTTGGCGATTTGGTCCCGATTTTTGGTCTACGATTTAACCATGGTCCTTGGACCCATGGTCACGAATTTTCAGCTCAAAAGGAGGCCAAAGTCGGCTGGTTTATTGTTGTTCAAGTGATACATTATAATTCATACATGTCCCTTTCATTATAGTTTGTTATTATTACTTTATGTCTTTGTCACCTTTTGGTCTTTTGAAATCAAACAAAAAAATCAGCTAAAGGGGCCTCAATATGGACGTATGACTTGCTCTCCAAGGGCAAATGAAGGGCCTTGATTGAACAACACAAAGGAAGGGTGAGGATGCTCCAAGATGTCACCATCTACTTTAGATGTTGTATTATTTTGTTTGCTGATTTTTATAGCTCACATGTGAGCCTATTTTGTTGTATTTTGTAAGGCCCTCATGGCCCTTAGATCTTTAGGAAGATGTATGGCTAGGATGAAAGCCTTGGTCTTATATAAACCAAGCTTTCCTCATTGTAATTTTCAGATTTGTTGAATTATAAAAAAATGAGTTTTAGAGAGGGTTTTCTCTTCAAACCTCCTTAGCTTTGTGCTTGGAGATTCGAGTTTCCATGGGTGAATGGAGTGAAACTAAGTGGGTTAAGTTTCACTCAAAGGATGAATTAAAATCGATTTGTGAAGGTGCTTGAAAATCTCGGCCAAGTGCTATTTTTGTGAAGTATTTTCTGATTTTTTGTGAAACAAATGAAACATAAAAGATAGTAACTAAATCTACACACAAAGTAATAGACTTAGGGTTTTAATTAGTTAAGCACAAAGCCACTAACTAATTAATCACTAAACTCAAGCACAAAGCAATGAGAAAATGAAAACACTCAAGTTTTTAGGGTTCAACCTTTTTAATCATTCAAATCTGAAAATACAAGCTAAGAGAGAGGGGTTTATATAATACCCTTGCTATCATCTAAGCCCTACATTTCCTAAAGATCTAAGGGCTACAAAGAGCCTTGAAATGCAACAAAGAACTCGGCCCTATTGGCCTTACATTTGCTGAAAAATTATACTACAAACAACAAACTACAAAAGCATAAAGTAGACAATGACACTTGAGGCCATCTACACCCTTGCTTTAGGTAGAGATCCAAAGGTCAAGATTTAAATCTTGGAGAGCAAGGTGTACTTGGTTCAAGGCCCCTTCAAATCTGATTTTAGCATACAAACAACAACAATATAAAGTGGAAAAGGACATAAAGTAGAACAAGGACTACTAGTGACAATGATAGCATGTGGTGATTTTGATTTGTGGAATGAGATGATGTTTTTGGTCCCCCTCTTGAGCTAACCACGGTTCATGTGTCTCTTGGGCTGATTAGGAGGCTTCTCAAAGGTCCCCAAGGTGAGCTCACCCAAGGAGAATGATGTAGGTTAAGTTCATGGCTCATTACTCCAAAACCGAGTTCCTTGAGACTGAAGTGACTTGTAGGCTTCACCATTTCTCGCTTACGTTGAATTAGAAGGCCCATGATATGTCATTGGAAAGGTATTTGAGTTGGCTATCCAATGCAAAAAGAATCACCCAAAAATATTACTTAGAGCTCAAGATACTCAACTTTTAGTACGGACATGTCGAATCCTCCTTTGGACTGAGTTTTCACAATCTGACCCCTGACTTGTAGAAGTCATAACTCTCAGCTCCCTTTGAACCAGATAGCCAACCATATGTCAAATGAAAGCCCTTTGAGCTAGCTTTCATATGCAAGTGGTTTCACCTCAATTGGATGAGTAGATTGGAAGTTATGTTACAATCTCTACCGACATGTCAAAATGAGCTTCATGGTTCATGGCCTAGGTTGTTGTTTTCCAAGTGTGGGCTGATTTCCTTTGTTCTTCTTTGCACATTTCACTTGGTTTGACCCTAATGGTCACAAATTAAGCCATGGCTTCGAGCCATAGGTCTCAAGTAAGCCCAAGCCTCAAATCGAGCAAAAATGAGCTTAACCATTTTTGTGCAATCTCCTCTTCTTCAAAAAAGTTTGTCCTCAAACTTTGGGGTTCTTAACATTTGTTTGAGCTCCTCTTCTTGATTCCTACCTAGTGTCTTAGGGTTGTTCTTGACTAAGCTCCCCATTTGAATTTCCATTTCAAGAACCCTCTTGACCTCTTGCTTGTACCAAGCTTTCCATTCCACATGAGCATCTTCTTCTTGACATTAGCTAAACATCTCATAGGATCAAGCTCATCCTTTCCCTTGAGATTATCCTCTGTAACACCCCGTGTTTTTATTAATACTAATTAATTATTTTAACAAAATTCTTAAATTAAAAATTATATAATTTAACTTTTATTCAATTACTTTAAAAACGCGACTGAAAAATTTCGTTCGAATAAAATTTCTCAAGATATTTCTAATTAAACTTTCTCGATTTTTATATTAATCTGTATTATATTTTTATTACTAAAATACTTGTCAAACTAAAACCTTGATTCAATTGGTTTTATTAAACTTAATAAATTTGCGTTTTACTTTAAAAATTATTATTACTTGAATAAATATAATTTTATTAAATTGTTTCTTTCAAATAAACTAACCGTTTGAAAATTTATGAGACCGTAATACAATTTGTAACTGACAACTTTTATACATTTTATATTTTCAAACAATAAATTTTATAGTATTAAAAATGAAACTAAAATTTAAAACAAATAATTTAAAGTATAATATATTTAATAATAATTAAAAGTTTATAAATAAGAGCGATTGAAACAGAGCAAATCGGATCAAACAGACCCAAATACTTATCTATGTCGGTATCACCTCCCCACTTGTAATTGAGATATTTTTTTTTTTTTGGAAGAGTCCTCAACACACCTCATAATACTCTTTCCCCTCATTTCATTTTCATATGTTTTCTTGATAATCTTCCTCCTTCTTCATATCTCTCTCTCATTTTCTTCCATTAAAAAAAAAAAATAAAACAAAAGCAAACACAACAACAACACTACATGACGCAGCAACAACAATAATACTAATACTAATACTAATAATAATAATAATAATAATAATAATATGATAATAATAATAACAACACAAACAACATCAACAACAACAATAACCACCATTAACGTACACCACCACCAGGGCCGCCATTAATGGGGAGCTCAAAAGCTCGACCACCACCGTTTCTGCCCTCTTTCTCTCTCGGTTCTCTGCTCACTATCATCCTCTATTTGTGTCGTTGCCGGAGAACGACGATTCTCGCCGGAGCCGAAGTCGAGACCACCATGGCCTGCACCGTGAACCACCGGAGCTGTCACCGGAGTCTGCTCTGTCACCGTGGTCCCCTGTTCAGACCACCTCCTCCTTCCTCGGCCCCTGTTCTCCCTCTCTTTTTCTCGAGTTCCCCTGCTTTTTGCCCTGTTTTCATCGCCTCTTTTGCCTCCGTTTTCAGGTCACCGGAGAGCCGACCCCCGACCACCGTGGTATGCCCTTTTTCCTTCCTCATTTTCGTTCTCCTTGGTCTGACTCTATTCGTCTCTGACCCTTCCATTTGTCCCCTGTTCTTTGCTCTTTTTATTTATTTATTTATTTATTTTATTTTTATTTCACGAATAAACCTCACGAGTCGCCACCTGAATCGGGCCCCGCCACGCCACCTGCACAGCCGTGGTCGCTTGAGTATTGACCTTTGTTTCGGTCAGACTTGCCTCATCGACACCACCGAGGTCACCACCGTTTTATTCGGTGAGCCTTCATCTTACGCCTCTTTGTTCATTCAATTTTTAAATTCTGAATCTTTTACTTTGACCATGTTAATCAATTAAATCGGTGTTGTCATTATCGATTTACCTTGTAAATAGATTTCTATCGGCTCTAATTCACTTCTATTTCTCCTATTCTCAAACGATAAATGTAGCGGCCAACATTTACGTTGTCACTTTTGGGTCTACGAGGAAACGGGTCAGGTTTGGGTCCTGAGTCGACAATATCGTGGATCCGCATTTAGCTAAGGAAATTAAATGCACTGCTAACTTAAGGTGCCCAGCACACTAGTTTAATTTACGTATTTAGAATATATAATTTTTGTGTTCATGTGTTATATAAATGATTTATGTGATTTTGTGAATTTTGATTGTGTGTTAATTTGAATTATTATATGATGTTGAATTAAATTGTGAAATATGATATTTGTATTATTTTATGATAATATGTTTTAGGTGAAAAATGTGTTGTTAAATTATTGTTGATTTTATATGAAATTTTATCATGTTGAAATTATATGTTATTTGTAAATTATTGAAAATATTAAATATAAGTAATCACAAGTATAAAATAAGACTAAAAATATTATTAACTTAAGCTTAAGTAAATAAACTAAATAAATATAAAAATATTTATAGTCGTAAAAATAGTTGTAGTCACTTAATGGTTCAAATTAAAATACAACTAAAAATAAAGAGTTAAATAAAAAGAGAATCAAGTTTAAATTAGGATTAAATCAATTTAAAAGTAAAGTTCATTTTTAATATACATAAAAGTTACTCGTATTAAATATCTAATATAAACAAATCGTATAAAAACTCATATATCTAATTTAATATAATAATTACCTTATTTAAAACACTAAAGTTTAAAATGAACTTAAAATATACTAAATAAGTATTTGGTTAAAATATCAAAAGGAATTAAAGAACTTGAAATTTAAAATAAACCTAAGTAAGCTATTATTGAATAGAGTTAAAAATTAATATCACTAACAAGATTTTTGAAAATAAAATGAAGTTAGGCGAAGTCGTGTAAAAGGAATTTAAGAACTAACGTCACAAATATAAATTAGGACACAAATAATGTGTCAAGAAATTTTGCTAAGTATAAAAATGTAAGGATTAAAAGATTATCGAACCATATAAATAACTTAGTAAGTATAACATTTTATATGAAAAGATTAACTTAAAGCAAAGCTTACAAATTTAAATAGTATCTTTAAAATTAGGAATTGTCTTAAAGTCGACGACTCACTAAATCAATGTAAGTCGTATAAAACAAATAATAATAACCATATAAAAAGTAAGACATAATGGTTATTCCATAAAAATAATGTACAAAGAAGTCTAAGTTATAAAAGCTTAAATAAGATTCTACGATCAAATTATCTTTCCACTTAAATCGAATAACTAAGTAAAAATAATAATGTAAAGCTTTATTAAGAAATTAAACCCCCTAAAAGAAATTTAACTAAATGTCAGTTAATTATATTTTATCAAAAATCTAAAACTTGACAAATCTCATTTAAGTAATATTTCTGAAGTTAAAATAAATGTTATGAATATTATGTAACTAAACACCTTCATTATTTTTATTAACTATGAAAATATCAAATAATTATTATATTAAATGAAACTTGGAATATTTATATCACTAATGGTAAACATACTTAAGTTGAAATTTAAAACGAAACTAAATCATTTAACTTAATCAAATAAAATACTTACACTTGAATGAAATAAATTAATTACTTGAACCTATTTAAGTTATTAAATAAATCATTTTTAAAGTAAACTAAGTAACGAGAATTAATATTTAAAAGAAAATAATGAATTGTAAAATAATGAATAGTGAAAATATTAAAAAGTTACGAGCAGGACTCAAAATAAATTATTTAAGTTTTCTATTTGTTATTGCTTATCTCAAGAATTGCTAGAACTAAAATTTTCATTATACAAGTTCGACGTTATTGATTATTATGGTATCCTTTGGAGAAATAAAGGAACGAGAAAATGATAAAGAAAGTACTTGTTAAATACTCGGTGTCTGTCATGTTGCGAATCTATTGTGCCATCGTTAGAAAGGTAGCCGCGTATGGGGACTCTTTCACTCTCAGTGCTGACTGAGGCGTCCTAATGACTCTCTTAGTCTTTAGGCAAGCAGGCGTATACATCCCTTGAATGGGCATAAATGTTGCGTTTGCGGTCCATACGAGGTAACGGAAGATGACCATCCCATCAGGACCTTGTCATTAGGTATTAATCGTTTGGTTAGGAAAAGCATACTCTCTCGAATAGCGAGGACTGTGTCGTTTCTAAGTGAAAGTGTGTGCACACATCAGATAAGGGATTGAATCGTCCTTCTTACCTAGTGGTATCCTTAGCATTAAAGTCCGTTGATGTACCCGGCAGCTTTTGCGCAGGCCTTGCTTTTGTAGGGTTTTGCATGCTTCCATCCTGACTTGTTGTGGTTCATAGGACAACGTATGATAGATTATCCATGTTGTATCGGATATTAGGTAGTTATCACGTACGCTACTTAGTGTTTGATCTGATGTAATGAGTCCTGAGCAATTTAGTGCACTTTGATAATTATCTATGAGAGTATACAAGCCGCTCTGTAGTCAAGACTCGCGAGTTATGTTACTATATGAATAATTGAAAAGGGTCGACTACCCCGATTATGATTGAGATGATGATGATCTGCTTACACGATTATGAATGGAGATAATTTAATGATTCAATTGCTATGTTATATGATTTATGATATGTTATGTTTTATGAATTGTATTATTGTATGTTTAATTGCGTTGATTTAATTACATGCGCATATGTTATTGTTATGTGTTTACCGCTATGGGTTTTATATGGCTTAGCGTGTGCGGGGCATAATCGAGTTTGAACGGCATTTTCCCGTAGGTACCCCGAGGCTACATTGACGTTTTATATCAGGGGATTTGAAGGCCTTATTTTGTATTTTGGAGAGATGTAATCAAACTTATACTCTGTTATCCTAAACTCGTACTATGTATTTAGAGTTTTAATACGATTAACAGCTGGTTTTGTAATATATAGACTTAATTAATTTTCCGCCTTAGTTTAATTAAAGTCACGAAAAACCAGGGTTATTCTGATTAATTATCAATTTGTCTTGCGACCGTGAATAACTTAAAGTTATCTCATCTAGCGAGAAGACACCTGGGCCAGACATTCATATCGTATGTCCGGCATAGACTTATAGGATCAAATAATGAATTAGAAATCCTAGATCGCTAAAATAATAATCTTAGAAAGCTTTAAACGTGAGAATGGGTAGAAACATTAAGGATTGACCGACTGACTTAGACTTGAAGTTCTCTATGGTTGCTTGCTTGCTAAGTGCTCTATGACTAATCTTGTTGACTAACAAGTCTCATATACTAACTTTACCAAAAAGCGAGACGTATAAATCGAAGACAAGACGACAAGAACTCAAGTACTTGCAAATGGACGCATCAAGAGTCGAACGATCTAAAGTGACACTCTGGACCTGGAAGAAATTCATTGATTTGAAGACCTCTATGACTTTCTAAAACATCCATATTCAACTCTTCCTAACATATTTAAAAGTGAAAATTTTAATCGATCTATTTAACTTATTTTCTTCTTTTAAAATAAAATCTTCCTAACTTATACTCCGATAATGACTTCATAAAATGAATTTTTATCTTTGTCCATTTCTCGCAAATGCAAGACTAGAAGACAAGAACAGAAGCGCATGCGAAGAGACGTATCAAGAATCACGCTATCCAAGACAATTTTCAAGACGTCGAAGATTTCTTTAGCATTGAAGATTTCTAAAGCTATATCAAAATTGATCTCTAATGATCACCATCATTTCAACGTTTATATATTTTCAGATTTCCTAATCAAATTCCTAATATTTAATCTCACTCTATTATTTTTCAACCTTCTAAATTTATTGACTCCTTTTAAAACTTCTAACTTCCTAAATCAATAATTCTTAATAATTGTTTTCTCAATAAATTTTCATCTCTTCCTTTAATCTCGTAAAAAAAAATTTATACCATTTTTTGTTTTCGAATTACATAAACTCCTTAATCTTTATACTCTACCTTCGAACTTGATTACTTCGTTCTTTTGATCCCTTACAATTAATTTTAGTTTCTAAAATTTCTAATCTTGAAATCTATTTATAATACTTACTAATTGAATTCATAAAGTTAATTTTCATTTGTTCTCTTCAATCTCAAATAAAAATGACTTTATATCTCCTTTGTAATTTCGTTAACTTTTTATTCAACCTCTTAAACGTACTTCCTTGTTATAAAATGTTTGAACTCTTAAATTATAATTTCTACGAAGTACTTATTAACCTTATACGATGAAGTTTCGTCTATTGCCTTCATTTCTGAAATTCTTTTCTTTATATTTTAAATAGCTTTTGAACTTGTCCTATCTATGTTACATTTATCTCTCGTCAAAATATACATACATATATCATATTTTCTCTTTATATAACCCCTTATTATAAATTTCGAATCATATCCTAAATATGATTTATAACATTTCTATTTCACCTAATAACATTATAATAATAAATTTTATGAAAATGGGCTATATCAACAAGGTTATCCATAATTTTCTAAAATTTTATTTATCATTCAATGATAACCTGAATTTCCTTAATTTCATTAAAGCTCATATTTTAATTATGATCACGACGACTTTTACATAATTTCCCTAAATGCCGTTTTTCCTAAGGCTATATTTCATATACACGTGATCATTAAAGGTAACAAAAATAATATTATGTATATAAGTTTAAAACTTCTTAAGGGGGTAGGACAATAATTCGATTATATTAAAATCCAATTAAATCTTAAAATTTCTTATTTCAACCTATTTTAAGGTTAACATTTATTCTCAAATTTAAATGAATTATTTTTATTCTTAAAACGCTTATTATTTCTAATTTAATTTAATTCCGTACAAAACTTCTAGGCCCTACCTTTTTGAAAACGTCTTTCACGCAGATTTTGAAAATGACAATGCAGCAACATTTATATATTAGTCCGAAAAATAATTATTTATATTTCGAAACTATTAAATTCTTCAATAATTCCATCTAAGAAAATCTTGCCCAATCAAGAGCAATATTAATATTCTAATTCCAAAAACCTCGATGTTTTCTCCAATTGCTTTTTAATCTCGAGCAGTTATCCATCCTATTCAAGTTTCGGGGACGAAACTTTTCTTAAGGGGGTAGGATTGTAACACCCCGTGTTTTTATTAATACTAATTAATTATTTTAACAAAATTCTTAAATTAAAAATTATATAATTTAACTTTTATTCAATTACTTTAAAAACGCGACTGAAAAATTTCGTTCGAATAAAATTTCTCAAGATATTTCTAATTAAACTTTCTCGATTTTTATATTAATCTGTATTATATTTTTATTACTAAAATATTTGTCAAACTAAAACCTTGATTCAATTGGTTTTATTAAACTTAATAAATTTGCGTTTTACTTTAAAAATTATTATTACTTGAATAAATATAATTTTATTAAATTGTTTCTTTCAAATAAACTAACCGTTTGAAAATTTATGAGACCGTAATACAATTTGTAACTGACAACTTTTATACATTTTATATTTTCAAACAATAAATTTTATAGTATTAAAAATGAAACTAAAATTTAAAACAAATAATTTAAAGTATAATATATTTAATAATAATTAAAAGTTTATAAATAAGAGCGATTGAAACAGAGCAAATCGGATCAAACAGACCCAAATACTTATCTATGTCGGTATCACCTCCCCACTTGTAATTGAGATATTTTTTTTTTTTTGGAAGAGTCCTCAACACACCTCATAATACTCTTTCCCCTCATTTCATTTTCATATGTTTTTACTGATAATCTACCTCCTTCTTCATATCTCTCTCTCTCATTTTCTTCCATTAAAAAAAAAAAATAAAACAAAAGCAAACACAACAACAACACTACATGACGCAGCAACAACAATAATACTAATACTAATACTAATAATAATAATAATAATAATAATAATATGATAATAATAATAACAACACAAACAACATCAACAACAACAATAACCACCATTAACGTACACCACCACCAGGGCCGCCATTAATGGGGAGCTCAAAAGCTCGACCACCACCGTTTCTGCCCTCTTTCTCTCTCGGTTCTCTGCTCACTATCATCCTCTATTTGTGTCGTTGCCGGAGAACGACGATTCTCGCCGGAGCCGAAGTCGAGACCACCATGGCCTGCACCGTGAACCACCGGAGCTGTCACCGGAGTCTGCTCTGTCACCGTGGTCCCCTGTTCAGACCACCTCCTCCTTCCTACCCTGTTCTCCCTCTCTTTTTCTCGAGTTCCCCGCTTTTGCCCTGTTTTCATCGCCTCTTTTGCCTCCGCTGAGTCAGGGAGAGCCGGCCCACCACCGTGGTATGCCCTTTTTCCTTCCTCATTTTCGTTCTCCTTGGTCTGACTCTATTCGTCTCTGACCCTTCCATTTGTCCCCTGTTCTTTGCTCTTTTTATTTATTTATTTATTTATTTTATTTTTATTTCGCCGGAATAAACCTCGCCGGAGTCGTCACCTGAACTGGGCCCTGCTCGCTGCCACCTGCATCGCCGTGGTCGCTTGAGTATTGACCTTTGTTTCGGTCAGACTTGCCTCATCGACACCACCGAGGTCACCACCGTTTTATTCGGTGAGCCTTCATCTTACGCCTCTTTGTTCATTCAATTTTTAAATTCTGAATCTTTTACTTTGACCATGTTAATCAATTAAATCGGTGTTGTCATTATCGATTTACCTTGTAAATAGATTTCTATCGGCTCTAATTCACTTCTATTTCTCCTATTCTCAAACGATAAATGTAGCGGCCAACATTTACGTTGTCACTTTTGGGTCTACGAGGAAACGGGTCAGTTTTGGGTCTTGAGTCGACAATATCGTGGATCCAGACGAGCTAAGGAAATTCGTACCGTGCTAACTTAAGGTGCCCCCGCACACTAGTTTAATTTACGTATTTAGAATATATAATTTTTGTGTTCATGTGTTATATAAATGATTTATGTGATTTTGTGAATTTTGATTGTGTGTTAATTTGAATTATTATATGATGTTGAATTAAATTGTGAAATATGATATTTGTATTATTTTATGATAATATGTTTTAGGTGAAAAATGTGTTGTTAAATTATTGTTGATTTTATATGAAATTTTATCATGTTGAAATTATATGTTATGTGTAAATTATTGAAAATATTAAATATAAGTAATCACAAGTATAAAATAAGACTAAAAATATTATTAACCGGCTTAAGTAAATAAACTAAATAAATATAAAAATATTTATAGTCGTAAAAATAGTTGTAGTCACTTAATGGTTCAAATTAAAATACAACTAAAAATAAAGAGTTAAATAAAAAGAGAATCAAGTTTAAATTAGGATTAAATCAATTTAAAAGTAAATTTCATTTTTAATATACATAAAAGTTACTCGTATTAAATATCTAATATAAACAGTCGTATAAAAACTCATATATCTAATTTAATATAATAATTACCTTATTTAGAACACTAAAGTTTAAAATGAACTTAAAATATACTAAATAAGTATTTGGTTAAAATATCAAAAGGAATTAAAGAACTTGAAATTTAAAATAAACCTAAGTAAGCTATTATTGAATAGAGTTAAAAATTAATATCACTAACAAGATTTTTGAAAATAAAATGAAGTTAGGCGAAGTCGCGTAAAAAGGAATTTAAGAACTAACGTCACAAATATAAATTAGGACACAAATAATGTGTCAAGAAATTTTGCTAAGTATAAAAATGTAAGGATTAAAAAGATTATCGAATCATATAAATAACTTAGTAAGTATAACATTTTATATGAAAAGATTAACTTAAAGCAAAGCTTACAAATTTAAATAGTATCTTTAAAATTAGGAATTGTCTTAAAGTCGACGACTCACTAAATCAATGTAAGTCGTATAAAACAAATAATAATAACCATATAAAAAGTAAGACATTATGGTTATTCCATAAAAATAATGTACAAAGAATTCTAAGTTATAAAAAGCTTAAATAAGATTCTACGATCAAATTATCTTTCCACTTAAATCGAATAACTAAGTAAAAATAATAATGTAAAGCTTTATTAAGAAATTAAACCCCCTAAAAGAAATTTAACTAAATGTCAGTTAATTATATTTTATCAAAAATCTAAAACTTGACAAATCTCATTTAAGTAATATTTCTGAAGTTAAAATAAATGTTATGAATATTATGTAACTAAACACCTTCATTATTTTTATTAACTATGAAAATATCAAATAATTATTATATTAAATGAAACTTGGAATATTTATATCACTAATGGTAAACATACTTAAGTTGAAATTTAAACGAAACTAAATCATTTAACTTAATCAAATAAAATACTTACACTTGAATGAAATAAATTAATTACTTGAACCTATTTAAGTTATTCGAAATAAATCATTTTTAAAGTAAACTAAGTAACGAGAATTAATATTTAAAAGAAAATAATGAATTGTAAAATAATGAATAGTGAAAATATTAAAAAGTTACGAACGGACTCAAAATAAATTATTTAAGTTTTCTATTTGTTATTGCTTATCTGAAGAATTGCTAGAACTAAAATTTTCATTATACAAGTTCGACGTTATTGATTATTATGAATCCTTTGGAGAAATAAAGGAACGAGAAAATGATAAAGAAAGTACTTGTTAAATACTCGGGTGTCTGTCATGTTGCGAATCTATTGTGCCATCGTTAGAAAGGTAGCCGCGTATGGGGACTCTTTCACTCTCAGTGCTGACTGAGGCGTCCTAATGACTCTCATAGTCTTTAGGCAAGCAGGCGTATACATCCCTTGAATGGGCATAAATGTTGCGTTTTGCGGTCCATACGAGGTAACGGAAGATGACCATCCCATCCGGGGACCTTGTCATTAGGTATTAATCGTTTTGGTTAGGAAAAGCATACTCTCTCTGTAACACCCCGTGTTAATTTAAGCTAATTATAATTAGGAAATCAATAATTAATCATCCTCGCTCATTAAATTCCTAATGCAATACACTACAAGTCATTTTCGTACCTAAACTAAAACCATTTTTAATTCCTTTGAATTTGAACCTTATTCTTTCATATTCAAACTCGATAAATCAAATGAAGACTATACGACAATTTTCTCAACGACAAATTTTGGCACGCAAATCGAGGTCAATCTTGACCAAAGTGGCCGAGCCACTTAAAGGATTAAATCATCTAATCTTTATTCAATTACACTTACTCTTAATCCTAATCTCACCAAAAAAAGGTTAAGGCTTAATCAATTTTGATTAGTACTAACAAAACATACTATAATAATATAAAATTACTATTCCTTTTAATTTAACTAGCACTTTCACTAAAACTCGATATAATGAGCCACACTTATTCAAAACTGATAAACTTTTTGACGTTTGATCATAATGATTTAATTCGATAACATTCAATGAAAAAAATATGTAATTCGGTCAAGTAAGATTTTATTTCAAAGTTTCGGGGATTCTAGACCCAGCTTTTGTTTTGGATTCTTTCCTACGTTTTTCTTCATTTTAATATTTGGTCTTACTTCTAAACATTATTTTAAGACTATATATTTCATTTCGAGACTTTTAACAGACGCCAAGAAATCGAAAATTTCAAAAACGAAAAATCGGGACATGTGCATGTATGTTGGCCGAGATTTTTGGGGTCAAGGGTCAAGTTATCCTCTTCCATTTTCTTCTCCTTTTGCACCATGTCTAATCCTCCTTATACTCTACACAATTCATCATCATTCTAGCTCATTTAAATTTAATCATTTAAGCAACTAAATAGAATTGCATTCACATTACATTAAGATACAAAAAAATAAAACACAAACATTACTACATTACTACTACTACTCGGTTCACTTAACACACACACACCAAATATTTCTAAGTCATTTTCTCTCTAAATAAAATCTTACTCAAGAACAAGTAAGCTTGTTCTTCATGCAAGCTCAAGAACACATCTTTTTTTCACCCTCTTTAATTCTTTTCCTTCTTTAATCTTTCATTTTATTTGCTTAAATTAATTAGCACACTTAAATAAGCTCTTCATCATCTATATTTAGTACTCACTTGCTCTATATACATACAATTAAAATATGAACATAAATCGAAATCATTTAAAATGAAAACAACAACTAAACTAAAAACAATACTACACATAAATTTTATTAGTAATGTTTAGCTAGCTTAGTAAAATAAATTACTAACTTTCTTATTTTCATTTTTATGTACTCTCCTAATCAAAGACGAGGAGCAAGGTGGTGAAGACGACTTGAGCCGGTTTGATCATATTGTCGATCCCGACAACTGCTAAACAAATTTGCTACTAACCTAATTAAGGTGCCCCCGCACACTAGGTTTTAATTTTGTTAATCGCATGAAATAAATGTTTATGTGTTATATTTATTGTGTTTATGAACACCTAGCATCACATGATAAATTAGGAGACAAAAATCGAAAAATAGAATTTGTTGCTCATTAACCAAAACCCACTACCACCCTCTATTTTTAGTTTAAATTTTTCGTTTTAATTTTTGTAAATTGCATGCTTAAAATACTAAGGCTAGTATGTACATGAATATATAATTAGTTTTTGTTTAGGACTTAAAATGAAATTGTTATGAATTTAAATGTGTTAAAATGTTTTATTGTGTTCTTGAAGTATTATTGTTATTCTTATGTTATAATGATTTTTCTTTTGTGTGCTAGTATTTGTAATTGTTGTGCATACATGATTAAATATATATATGATATAGAATAAATTAGTTGTTGAATTATAAGTATAAAAATCAAAGAATAAAATTTAGAACATACATATACATCACACGGTTTTCCTTTTATTTTTGAACCAATTTTTAGTTTTAATTTTTCTAAATAACATATTATGATTAGTCTAGTTAAATTAGACTTGTATGAAAAATTTGGGAAAATTATATAAACATATAAAAATTTGACTAAATAATGTTCATATTAAAAACCTTAAGTGTTCATCACATCTTCATTGTGTTCTTCATCATATGACTAAGTTTGATTTATAAATTTTTATAAGTTTTAGTATTTATCGTTTTTGTTTACTAGTTTAAGTCACTTTAGCATAAACTAAATAATTAGTATATAAAAACTTTAAGTCAAAAACCGATAAAATTAGAAAACAAAAATAAATTGTCATGTATAAAGGGCCACGGCATTTAGGTCCATTTTTGACTAAAAATGAATTTGTCACTTTTTATTTTTATCACTTAGGTAATTTAAATTAGTTAAAGTATTGATTTATTAATAAAAACAAAAAAAAATATAAATAGAGTAGTGTATAAAAGGGGCCACGGCATTTCCATTATAATTGGGCCAATTTTGGTCAAAATGAATTTATCACTTAATCACTATAATTGATTAGTAATTAGCTTTATATTTTATTGTAAAAAGAATCGTTAATAAAAAGAATCAACGAAACCGATAAAAATAAACGTTACATATATTAAAATGAATCATATCGTGTATTTACCACCTATGCTTAATTGTGGATGTGGAGATACGGACTATTTAAAATGAACTACGACAACCTCGCTAAAATTTGAAACCGCTTAAATTTTAGCTAAGTATACGACTAAATCTAAACCGAGTTTTACTTTTGAAATATCATTTAAATCACCAAGTATAAAAATGAACTTAACCACTTTGATTTAAATATGTTTCAAAATCACTAAATACAAAATGAACTTAACGAGTTCAATTAAAATATATTTCAAAACCGCTAAATACAAAATGAACTTAACAACTTTAAAACTAGACCCCTAAAATATTTCTAAAAATCACTAAGTACAAAACGAACTTAACGACTTTAAAACTAGAATTTTACACTTAGTAAATAAAAAGCTTAGTTTTAATTTCTAAAATATCCTTAGTATAAAAAAATGTATAAGAGTATAAAAATACTAAGTATAAATAAAGTCAAATAATAAATACTAAGTATAAAGCAAATAAAATAATAAATACTAAGTATAAGAATACATATACGTATAAAATACGAATAAAATACGAAGTATAAAAATACGTACCAATACGGAATACGAAAATACGAATACGTATAAATACGATGAATAGTAAATACGATGAATAGTAAATACGTGAATAGTAAAATACGTGAATAGTAAAAATATTTAAAATTTACGATTGGACTCCAAATAAATTATTTAAGTTTTCTATGTGCTTCCGTTTACCTGAAGAACTGCTAGAACTAAATTTTCATTATACAAGTTCGACGTTATTGTTTATTATGGTATCCTTTGGAGAAATAAAGGAGCGAGAAAATAATAAAGAAAGTACTTGTTAAATACTCAGATTATGCGTCATGTTGCGAATCTATTGTGCCATGGTTGGAAAGGTAGCCGCGTATGGGGACTCTTTCACTCTCAGTGCTGACTGAGGCGTTCTAATGACTCTCATAGTCTTTAGGCAAGCAGGCGTATACAACCCTTGAATGGGCATAATTGTTGCGTTTTGCGGTCCATACGAGGTAACGGAAAATGACCATCCCTTTGGGGACCTTGTCGTTAGGTATTAATCGTTTTGGTTAGGAAAAGCATACTCTCTCGAGTAGCGAGGACTGTGTCGCTTTCTAAGTGAAAGTGTGTGCACACATAAGATAAGGGATTGAATCGTCCTTCTACCTAGTGGTATACTAGCATTAAAGTCGGATTGATGTACCGTGACTTATGAGCGGGCCTTGCTTTTGTAGGGTTTTGCATGCTTCCATCCTGGTGGTTGTGGTTCATGGGACAACGTATGATAGATTATCCATGTTGTATTGGATATTAGGTAGTTATCACGCACGCTACTTAGTGTTTGATCGATATCACAGTCACGAGTAACTAGTGCACTTTGATATACTATGAGAGTACACAAGTCGCTCGTAGTCAAGACTCATGAGTATATGTTGCTATATGAATAATTGAAAAGGGTCGACTACCAGATTATGAATGAAAGGATATTGTTTTATTGAACAGGATTGGTTATAAGTGTTGCATGATATATTGTTTGGTTTATACTCGTGTTTGGATCATCATGATTTTCTTATGTGCTTTGCTTGCCTGTTTGCCATCTGTTTTATTTAATTATCATGTATGTTGCACATGTCTATAATTGCTGTACTACATGATTTATTGGATGCGTTTACATTGTGTTGGGGGAGAAAACACTAATACGAGATGAACTGCAGGTACCCCGAGGGCTTATATTTATCAAATGCTGGGGATGGTTTACCTTATTTTGTACTCCGTTGTTTTTGGAGAGATTTGTAATAGAATATATACTCTGTTTTATCCTAAAACTCGTACTATGTATTTAGAGTTTTAATACGATAACAGCTGGTTTATAATATATAGACTTAATTAATTTTCCGCCTTAGTTTAATTAAAGTCACGAAAAACCAGGTTGTTACAGTTGGTATCAGAGCTGTCTTGCGACCGTGAATAACTTAAAGTTATTTCATATAGCGAGACGACACAGGGGACATATACATACTATATGTCTAGCATAGACTTATAGGATCAAATAATAAATTAGAAATCTCTAGATCGCTAAAATAATAACTTAGATCGTTTTTAAATGTGAGAAGGGGTAGAATCTTAAGGACCGACCTAATAAATAATAAACTAGTTCGATGAACGTTATAATCCTTATGTTTATAGTTCCTTTACTTGCTAATTGCTCTGTGACTAATTTTAGTCTGACAAAGGCCCTTAGGATGACGTACTACGCTTTCTCCGTAACAATCTACCACAACGTCCACCAGATGATGCCACGAGATGCATATATATGTAGCCATTCCCACGTCATAGAACAATCGTGGAAGCTAATGGGATCACGACGACGGACCCTACCACACTAAGGGAATTGGCTTAGGCGACAGCGATTGAGAGCTTCCACCGTCTGACGAGTTTTGGACACCACTAGGATGGCAACTCCTCCTGGATTACGATCGATATATGGATCGCATGTGTCACCCCGACCCACTCCTGAGGGAGATGCAACCACCAGGGTGGATGGAGCACGAGGAACTACTGGAGAACTTGATGTACCAAGAATTAAGACACGACTATCCTCCATTGCCAGTTGAACTACTCCCAGTCTGGGAGAGGGATCTCCTATCAGGGAGACTCTTCAGGGTCGCAAATCATATTTAGGGTCAGTTGACTCCAGTTTGTAAAATATATGTAACGGACTTTTAACCATCCTAAGAACGATCTTAATATCGTCTTCTTTTTCCTACGGCTATGGATGTTATATTCGGATGTGACGTTTGGTGAACTTATGTATTATATTCCTTTGAAATGTAATATTTTACCCATGTATATGTTTATATACATGGAGACGTTATGTTACTACCTAGCCATGTGCTTTTCTTAGTTCATTATTTTAAAATTTTACATACATGTTGTACTTCCAAATCTCATTTAAATTACCTTATCTAAATTGATTTCAGATGAGACTACCGTGTGGTAAGAAGTACTACAGTGGACACCAAAAGAGAAAGCCCGCAAGAAAGCCATCGAGGCCTCACGGCGACGTCAACAATTGAAGTCTGGAAGAGATCCTTTGGACCGAGCAATTCGGAAGTCATTGGAAGACAAGAGCACTTAAAACTCCGTATATGGAACATCGAATTCTGATCATCTCGTAGATCCTCGGAATATCTGAGATGTTATCGAAGCATTCATGCGAGGAAAGCCTGAGACATTTAAGGGAATCGGTGGGACATGTACCCATGGATCGAGGAGTATGAGCGAGGTTCCTGGAACACTCCGTTAGAGAGGAGTGGAAAACCTCCCTAGCAGCTGCGTGCCTTGACGAGGAGGCCAAAGCATGGTGGAGACGACTACGCTCCCCAGCTATACTTGAGGGTGAGTACTACCTAAGCTGGGAGGATTTCATACTTGGTTTGTGCGACATGACTTATGGTGTTAAGTATAAGCATAGCCAGCGGAGGAGGAGCGTCGCTACTCAAAATTTGCCTAGGATCTAGGGCTAATCTTTTGTCATTCTCGATCCAATTTCATATCTCTTGAGAATGTATCTAAACTTTTGTGTTATTTTGCTGAACTTGTATCTAAGTTTTCACCTTAGTTCATTTCATAGAGAATGTATTAGGAGGCTTTGTAACTTTTTGATGTAACCCTTTTACATTATCAATGAAATGTCTTTTACCTTGCATTTTATAATGTGTCTATCTTGTTAACTACTCAAAATTCATACGACCGTCTTTATTTCATTTTACAGAATGGCTGCAAACGATATTCCAGACAATGACCTTAACCAACAATTCCTCGAAGAGGAGGCAAGAAGGAGAGGTTTTGAGGACGCAATCATGAAGATTGCTCAGAATACCCACCAGTACCATGGGGGCGGTAACAATCAGTCAGCATTTGAAAGATTCTCCAAACACCGTCCTTTAACATACTCTGGATCCGTCGATCCTGTGGTCCTGACTGAATGGATCGAGGAAATGGAGAAACTGCTGGAGCTCAGCAAGATACCCCCCACAGAAATGGTGAATGTGGTGGCATACTACTTGAAGGGAGAGGCGAACAGTTGGTGGCGCCTAATCAGATCTAATTTCCCACTCAGGATCTACAACTGGAGCGAGTTCAAAACGCTTTTAGAGAGCAAGTATTTCGGGCAGGAGCTCAGGTGGAACAAAGAAGAAGAGTTCAGGAATTTGAAACAGGGTAATATGCAGCTGCCAGGCATACCTTTGAAAAGTTTGAGAAATTTGTCAAAATTTGCTCCCAAGATAACAATTGATGAGGAAGAACTCGCCAACCGTCACGTTAGGTATGACTTACGATTCTGATTGATCATGGCGGGTTCAATTGCGGAACTTTGCGAAGCCTATGAGAAGGCAGCGGTATCTGGCGTCAATCCGGAAGAACGAGCGAGGAGAAAGGGAAAAGAGAGTGTTTACGCCTACGTGGCGGCGCCACTTTCATTCGAAGCCTAACTACCAACGACCTTTTCTACCACAGGCTAATCCATCAATGGGGTTACCAAAGGCCTCACAATTTCGCTCGAAATTCCACCAGACCAAGCCAAGGTTTGCCCCAATCCTCCAAGGCCTCTACCAATATCTGAGTCCGATAAGTGTCGCTCTTGCCTAAAACAACTACACCGGAAGCGATTGCAATGGTGCACCGATCACGTGCTTCATATGCAGGGAAGTAGGCCATAAGGCCAACGTCTGCCCTAAAAAGGGAACACTGGGTAGAGTAAACACGGGACCACCGCCCGCCGTAAGAGTTCAGGGAAGGGTATATGTCTTTGTCGAGAGAATGATGGTGATCTTGAGAATTTGTCGAGGATGTAGGCGTAAATCCTTTGGTAAATTTTTGGTTAACTCTGTACCGCTTTTATTTTGTTCGATCACGGTGCATCCTTATCTTTTATCTCAACAAAATTTCTAGCAAAATCCAAACTTACAAAACCTGAACAAATACGCACTAACATATCGCTACCAAATGGCAAAAATATATCTTGTTCTGCAAAGTATAATAAAGTACATATTATGATTCACCACACGAACTTTCTTTCAGGCTGATTCTATTCGACCTTCACGAATTCGATATAATTTTGGGAATGGATTGGTTAACTTCGTCATCATGCTACGTTCAAGTGCCGAGACCAGGAGAATTACATTGAAGGACCCTAATGGAACGGTGGTGACTTACCAAAATCCGCTTTCAAAGGAAAAAGTGCGATTCGTGTCTGCCATGAAAATTCAGAGCATGGGGAGAAAGGGACATCAAGTATTTCTGTGCAGCATCAACAAAATAGAGGACGAGAAAAAGATTGAGAACATTCACATTGTAAATGAATACCGGATGTGTTTCTGATGCTGCCAGGCTGCGCTTTGCACGAGGCGTAGAGTTCTCAATCGACCTATCACGGCACCGCACCAATCTCAAAGGCACCCTACCGAATGGCACGGTTGAACTCCGGGAACTTAAGAAACAATTGGAGGAGTTAATAGATCGAGGCTTCATCGAATCGAGTGTCTCGCCTTAGAGCGCTCAGATACTTTTGTTAAGAAAAAGGGCGGGAGTATGCGCCTATGCATCGACTCACCGTGAACTCAACAAGGTTACAATCAAGAATCGTTACCCTTTGCCAAGGATAGGCGACCTATTCGTTCAGCTCAAGGGAGCAGGTGTTTTCTCCAAAACTGATTTAAGATCGGGTTATCATCAGATAGGTGTACGAAAGGAGGACATACAGAAGGCTGCATTCCGATCTAGATACGGCCACTATGAGGTCAAAGTGATGCCTTTTGGCCTCACCAACGCACTGCGGTGTTCATGGATCGGATGAGCGTAACCTTCCACGAATATACGGGCGTTTGCGTGGTCGTATTCATAGATGACATCCTAATCTACTCAAAGACTGAGAGAGAACACGAAGAACATCTACGCACTGTGTTGGAGATTTTAAGGAAAGATAAATGGTATGCAAAATTCTCTAAGTCAGTTACGGTTGAGTGAAGTGGCATTTACGGGCCACGTGATTTCGAAGGAAGGAGTAATGGTAGACCCAAAGAAAGATAAGCCGTAAAGGAATGGGTCGCACCAAAGACCGTCCACGAGAGGTTCGAAGCTTTCTAGGCTTGGCTGGTTACTACAGACGATTCGTACCCGACTTTTCAAAGGTAGCACGCCCAATGACTAAACTCCTACAGAAGGACTCCAAATTTGTGTGGGACGAAAACTGTGAAAAGGCGTTCCTAGAACTCAAAACAAGGCTGACTACCGCACCTGTCCTAGCCCTACCAACTGACGGGGATGAATACGAGGTGTATAGTGATGCGTCCTTAAATGGACTAGGATGTGTCCTAATGCAGCAGGGCAAGGTGATCGCTTATGCATCTAGACAACTCAAGGTGCATGAAAAGAACTATCCAACCCATGATCTTGAACTCGCTTGTGATTGTGTTCGCTTTGAAGATTTGGCGACATTACCTTTACGGAGTCAGCATAAAGTTCTACACTGACCACAAGAGTTTGAAGTACATATTCACGCAGAAAGAGCTGAATATGAGACAAAGGAGGTGGCTAGAACTAATCAAAGACTACAAGATTGAACTGCTCTATCACGAAGGAAAAGCAAACGTCGTAGCAGACGCTTTAAGTCGTAAAACTCCACGCTCACTGAATAATATCTGGGAGATTCCATCCGACCTCGTTCAAGATTTGAGAAGATTGGATTTGGACTTGGTACAGTCCGATGATACTGATTTAAATGCAATGGTAGTGGAACCCGAGATACTCCACGACATCCGAGCACTACAATGGGAAGACCCTGAGCTAGTAACGATCCGAAAAAGGATTCCGTCAGAAGGGACTGAAGGATTTAAAATCCACCCTGACGGAAGTCTTCGATTCAAGGAGAGATGGTGTATCTTAGGACAATGAAGCGCTAAAGCGAATTTTAGGCGAAGCACACAAAGACACGATATTAGTACATCCAGGGTCAGACAAGATGTACCAAGATTTGAAATTACGATTCTGGTGGATCGGGATGAAAAAAGAGATAGCCGAACACGTTGCTAAATGCTTGATTTGTCAGAAGGTGAAATTCGAACATCAGAGACCGGGAGGACTCCTACAACCGTTAGAAATACCACGAGGGAAATGGGACTCAATCTCAATGGACTTCATTATGGGACTACCGAGGACCTCGAGTGGTAAAGATGCAATCTGGGTCATTGTGGATCGATTAACGAAGTCTGCCCACTTTATTCCGATAAGGGAGACATGGGGACTGGATGATTTAGCAAAGGCCTATGAAAAAGAAGTGATCAGACTGCATGGCGTGCCCCTCGATATCATTTCTGATAGGGACGCAAGGTTTACTTCCCATTTCTGGAAGAAGCTGCAAGAAGCCTTAGGTAGCCAGTTGAAAATGAGCACCGCTTTTCACCGACTCTGATGGCCGACTGAACGAACCATTCAAACTTTAGAGGACATGTTGAGAGCTTGCACGATGGAGTTTAGCGCTAACTGGGAAAAGAGTTTACCATTAATCGAGTTCTCCTACAACAACAGTTACCATGCTAGCCTCAAATGTGCCCCTTTTGAAGCTCTATATGGAAGGAAGTGTCGAAGCCCAGTGTGTTGGGACGACGCTAGTGACAATGTGGGCACCGGACCCCAAGCTATTCAGGACCAAATCGAGCACATTAAGATCATCCGAGAAAGACTACTAGCAGCCCAAGATCGACAAAAGAAGTATGCCGATCAACATCGTAAGCCTATTGATTTCCAGGAGGGCGACAATGTATTCCTGAAGGTGTCGCCCATGAAAGGAGTAAAACGATTCGGCTTAAAAGGGAAGCTAAGCCCGAAGTATATAGGACCCTATGAGATACTTGAGCGAATCGGGGAGGTGGCGTATCGACTTGCTCTACCGCCTAACCTATCAAGAGTACACAATGTTTTCCACGTATCCCAACTACGGAGGTATCGATCTGATCCAAGCCACATCGTTTCACCCGATGTCATTGAGATCGAGCCTAATATGTTGTACTCTGAGAAACCGGTGGAAATCTTGGCACGGGAAACCAAGACCCTGAGACGAAAGGCAATACCCTTAATTAAAGTCCTTTGGAGGGGTCATAATACCGAACAAGCTACTTGGGAAACCGAGGCGTCAATGAAGGAGAAATACCCAGAACTATTCAGCGCAGGTAACCTTAACCACCTAGTTAACTTTAAGTTTCGGGGACGAAACTTCTTTAAGGGGGGAGGATTGTAACACCCCGTGTTAATTTAAGCTAATTATAATTAGGAAATCAATAATTAATCATCCTCGCTCATTAAATTCCTAATGCAATACACTACAAGTCATTTTCGTACCTAAACTAAAACCATTTTTAATTCCTTTGAATTTGAACCTTATTCTTTCATATTCAAACTCGATAAATCAAATGAAGACTATACGACAATTTTCTCAACGACAAATTTTGGCACGCAAATCGAGGTCAATCTTGACCAAAGTGGCCGAGCCACTTAAAGGATTAAATCATCTAATCTTTATTCAATTACACTTACTCTTAATCCTAATCTCACCAAAAAAAGGTTAAGGCTTAATCAATTTTGATTAGTACTAACAAAACATACTATAATAATATAAAATTACTATTCCTTTTAATTTAACTAGCACTTTCACTAAAACTCGATATAATGAGCCACACTTATTCAAAACTGATAAACTTTTTGACGTTTGATCATAATGATTTAATTCGATAACATTCAATGAAAAAAATATGTAATTCGGTCAAGTAAGATTTTATTTCAAAGTTTCGAGGATTCTAGACCCAGTTTTTGTTTTGGATTCTTTCCTACGTTTTTCTTCATTTTAATTTTTGATCTTACTTCTAAACATTATTTTAAGACTATATATTTCATTTCGAGACTTTTCGCGTACGCGCAAATCGAAAATTTCAAAAACGAAAAATCGGGACATGTGCATGTATGTTGGCCGAGATTTTTGGGGTCAAGGGTCAAGTTATCCTCCTCCATTTTCTTCTCCTTTAGCACCATGTCTAATCCTCCTTATACTCTACACAATTCATCATCATTCTAGCTCATTTAAATTTAATCATTTAAGCAACTAAATAGAATTGCATTCACATTACATTAAGATACAAAAAAATAAAACACAAACATTACTACATTACTACTACTACTCGGTTCACTTAACACACACACACCAAATATTTCTAAGTCATTTTCTCTCTAAATAAAATCTTACTCAAGAACAAGTAAGCTTGTTCTTCATGCAAGCTCAAGAACACATCTTTTTTTCACCCTCTTTAATTCTTTTCCTTCTTTAATCTTTCATTTTATTTGCTTAAATTAATTAGCACACTTAAATAAGCTCTTCATCATCTATATTTAGTACTCACTTGCTCTATATACATACAATTAAAATATGAACATAAATCGAAATCATTTAAAATGAAAACAACAACTAAACTAAAAACAATACTACACATAAATTTTATTAGTAATGTTTAGCTAGCTTAGTAAAATAAATTACTAACTTTCTTATTTTCATTTTTATGTACTCTCCTAATCAAAGACGAGGAGCAAGGTGGTGAAGACGACTTGAGCCGGTTTGATCATATTGTCGATCCAGGCAAGCTGCTAAACAAATTTGCTACTAACCTAATTAAGGTGCCCCCGCACACTAGGTTTTAATTTTGTTAATCGCATGAAATAAATGTTTATGTGTTATATTTATTGTGTTTATGAACACCTAGCATCACATGATAAATTAGGAGACAAAAATCGAAAAATAGAATTTGTTGCTCATTAACCAAAACCCACGGCCACCCTCTATTTTTAGTTTAAATTTTTCGTTTTAATTTTTGTAAATTGCATGCTTAAAATACTAAGGCTAGTATGTACATGAATATATAATTAGTTTTTGTTTAGGACTTAAAATGAAATTGTTATGAATTTAAATGTGTTAAAATGTTTTATTGTGTTCTTGAAGTATTATTGTTATTCTTATGTTATAATGATTTTTCTTTTGTGTGCTAGTATTTGTAATTGTTGTGCATACATGATTAAATATATATATGATATAGAATAAATTAGTTGTTGAATTATAAGTATAAAAATCAAAGAATAAAATTTAGAACATACATATACATCACACGGTTTTCCTTTTATTTTTGAACCAATTTTTAGTTTTAATTTTTCTAAATAACATATTATGATTAGTCTAGTTAAATTAGACTTGTATGAAAAATTTGGGAAAATTATATAAACATATAAAAATTTGACTAAATAATGTTCATATTAAAAACCTTAAGTGTTCATCACATCTTCATTGTGTTCTTCATCATATGACTAAGTTTGATTTATAAATTTTTATAAGTTTTAGTATTTATCGTTTTTGTTTACTAGTTTAAGTCACTTTAGCATAAACTAAATAATTAGTATATAAAAACTTTAAGTCAAAAACCGATAAAATTAGAAAACAAAAATAAATTGTCATGTATAAAGGGCCACGGCATTTAGGTCCATTTTTGACTAAAAATGAATTTGTCACTTTTTATTTTTATCACTTAGGTAATTTAAATTAGTTAAAGTATTGATTTATTAATAAAAACAAAAAAAAAAAATATAAATAGAGTAGTGTATAAAAGGGGCCACGGCATTTCCATTATAATTGGGCCAATTTTGGTCAAAATGAATTTATCACTTAATCACTATAATTGACTAGTAATTAGCTTTATATTTTATTGTAAAAAGAATCGTTAATAAAAAGAATCAACGAAACCGATAAAAATAAACGTTACATATATTAAAATGAATCATATCGTGTGTTACCACCTATGCTTAATTGTGGATGTGGAGATACGGACTATTTAAAATGAACTACGACAACCTCGCTAAAATTTGAAACCGCTTAAATTTTAGCTAAGTATACGACTAAATCTAAACCGAGTTTTACTTTTGAAATATCATTTAAATCACCAAGTATAAAAATGAACTTAACCACTTTGATTTAAATATGTTTCAAAATCACTAAATACAAAATGAACTTAACGAGTTCAATTAAAATATATTTCAAAACCGCTAAATACAAAATGAACTTAACAACTTTAAAACTAGACCCCTAAAATATTTCTAAAAATCACTAAGTACAAAACGAACTTAACGACTTTAAAACTAGAATTTTACACTTAGTAAATAAAAAGCTTAGTTTTAATTTCTAAAATATCCTTAGTATAAAAAAATGTATAAGAGTATAAAAATACTAAGTATAAATAAAGTCAAATAATAAATACTAAGTATAAAGCAAATAAAATAATAAATACTAAGTATAAGAATACATATACGTATAAAATACGAATAAAATACGAAGTATAAAAATACGTACCAATACGGAATACGAAAATACGAATACGTATAAATACGATGAATAGTAAATACGATGAATAGTAAATACGATGAATAGTAAATACGTGAATAGTAAAATACGTGAATAGTAAAAATATTTAAAATTTACGATTGGACTCCAAATAAATTATTTAAGTTTTCTATGTGCTAGTTTACCTAAAGAACTGCTAGAACTAAATTTTCATTATACAAGTTCGACGTTATTGTTTATTATGAACTGTCACTGGAGAAATAAAGGAACGAGAAAATAATAAAGAAAGTACTTGTTAAATACTCGGGTGTCTGTCATGTTGCGAATCTATTGTGCCATGGTTGGAAAGGTAGCCGCGTATGGGGACTCTTTCACTCTCAGTGCTGACTGAGGCGTTCTAATGACTCTCATAGTCTTTAGGCAAGCAGGCGTATACAACCCTTGAATGGGCATAATTGTTGCGTTTTGCGGTCCATACGAGGTAACGGAAAATGACCATCCCACCCGGGGACCTTGTCGTTAGGTATTAATCGTTTTGGTTAGGAAAAGCATACTCTCTCGAGTAGCGAGGACTGTGTCGTTTCTAAGTGAAAGTGTGTGCACACATAAGATAAGGGATTGAATCGTCCTTCTTACCTAGTGGTATACTAGCATTAAAGTCAGTTGATGTACCGTGACTTATGAGCAGGCCTTGCTTTTGTAGGGTTTTGCATGCTTCCACCCTGACTGGTTGTGGTTCATAGGCCGACGTATGATAGATTATCCATGTTGTATTGGATATTAGGTAGTTATCACGTACGCTACTTAGTGTTTGATCGATATCACAGTCCGAGTAACTAGTGCACTTTGATATACTATGAGAGTACACAAGTCGCTCTGTAGTCAAGACTCATGAGTATATGTTGCTATATGAATAATTGAAAAGGGTCGACTACCCAGATTATGAATGAAATGATATTGTTTTATTGAACAGGATTGGTTATAAGTGTTGCATGATATATTGTTTGGTTTATACTCGTGTTTGGATCATCATGATTTTCTTATGTGCTTTGCTTGCCTGTTTGCCATCTGTTTTATTTAATTATCATGTATGTTACACATGTCTATAATTGCTGTACTACATGATTTATTGGATGCGTTTACATTGTGTTGGGGGAGAAAACACTAATACGAGATGAACTGCAGGTACCCCGAGGGCTTATATTTATCAAATGCTGGGGATGGTTTACCTTATTTTGTACTCCGTTGTTTTTGGAGAGATTTGTAATAGAATATATACTCTGTTTTATCCTAAAACTCGTACTATGTATTTAGAGTTTTAATACGATAACAGCTGGTTTATAATATATAGACTTAATTAATTTTCCGCCTTAGTTTAATTAAAGTCACGAAAAACCAGGTTGTTACACTCTCGAATAGCGAGGACTGTGTCGTTTCTAAGTGAAAGTGTGTGCACACATCAGATAAGGGATTGAATCGTCCTTCTTACCTAGTGGTATCCTTAGCATTAAAGTCCGTTGATGTACCGTGACTTTGCGCAGGCCTTGCTTTTGTAGGGTTTTGCATGCTTCCATCCTGACTTGTTGTGGTTCATAGGACAACGTATGATAGATTATCCATGTTGTATCGGATATTAGGTAGTTATCACGTACGCTACTTAGTGTTTGATCTGATGTACGAGTCTGAGCAGCTAGTGCACTTTGATAATTATCTATGAGAGTATACAAGCCGCTCTGTAGTCAAGACTCGCGAGTTATGTTACTATATGAATAATTGAAAAGGGTCGACTACCCCGATTATGATTGAGATGATGATGATCTGCTTACACGATTATGAATGGAGATAATTTAATGATTCAATTGCTATGTTATATGATTTATGATATGTTATGTTTTATGAATTGTATTATTGTATGTTTAATTGCGTTGATTTAATTACATGCGCATATGTTATTGTTATGTGTTTACCGCTATGGGTTTTATATGGCTTAGCGTGTGCGGGGCATAATCGAGTTTGAACGGCATTTTCCCGTAGGTACCCCGAGGCTACATTGACGTTTTATATCAGGGGATTTGAAGGCCTTATTTTGTATTTTGGAGAGATGTAATCAAACTTATACTCTGTTATCCTAAACTCGTACTATGTATTTAGAGTTTTAATACGATTAACAGCTGGTTTTGTAATATATAGACTTAATTAATTTTCCGCCATAGTTTAATTAAAGTCACGAAAAACCGGGTTGTTACATCCTCCTTGCTCTCATCTTGATTCTTAGGATCATCATTAGCAAAGTGGATGGTTAAACTCTCACCCACATTCACCCTTTGACTTCCTTGTGATTTCCTTTGATGACAAGCCTTATCAAGGAGAAAATGACAAGGTTCCCTCACAAGCACTTCACTCGAAATCTCATTAGATTTTTCCTTCATCTCGGCCCCATTGTTTAACCACCATGGCTTGTAAGGACTAGGATGCTCTTGTGAAAGTAAGGCTTTGATAGAGTTTCCTCCATCCATGGCCAAATCATACGGCCTCACCATCATTTCGGTTTCATTTCGATCTTGCTCCACATCCTCTTCATCCTCATTAGCAAGGGCCTCACAAACTTCATCCTCACAAACAAGGATCTCATCTTCACCCCAATGAACAACCTCCAATGAATCAAGGGCTCTCCTTGTAGGGCACTCCATAGCAAGATGACCATAGCCATGACATTGAGAGCACCTCTTAAGGGGGATGATTGTTTTGTGGTTAATGTCGGCTTTCTCCCTTTGGTTTAGGGCTGGTGGTTTAGGAGAAGTGGTTGGCTCAACAACTTTGGCTCTCTTTGGTGGCTCATAGGGTGGTGTTTTAGTAGGAGGATCAAGTAAAATAGCCATCCCTTTACCCAAACCGAAATTTTCAGCCTTTCCTCTTATCTTAGCCATCTTTGAATCCAACTCCTTTCTAGCCCTCTCCATAGACTCGAAAATGGTCTCAACACAAGGGGTTTCACATGAAGTACCATAAGAAAATGATGGAGAACCAAATCGGAAAGATAGAACCATTGTAACTCAAAAACAAAAACTGAATTTGTGACAAAGTTTATACCTTTGAGTGTAAGGACCGAAACCAACAATAACACAAGGGTGGATCTTGTGTTCTTGAACCCAACCTAAGCTTTGATAACCAATTTGGAGTGAAACTAAGTGGGTTAAGTTTCACTCAAAGGATGAATTAAAATCGATTTGTGAAGGTGCTTGAAAATCTCGGCCAAGTGCTATTTTTGTGAAGTATTTTCTGATTTTTTGTGAAACAAATGAAACATAAAAGATAGTAACTAAATCTACACACAAAGTAATAGACTTAGGGTTTTAATTAGTTAAGCACAAAGCCACTAACTAATTAATCACTAAACTCAAGCACAAAGCAATGAGAAAATGAAAACACTCAAGTTTTTAGGGTTCAACCTTTTTAATCATTCAAATCTGAAAATACAAGCTAAGAGAGAGGGGTTTATATAATACCCTTGCTATCATCTAAGCCCTACATTTCCTAAAGATCTAAGGGCTACAAAGAGCCTTGAAATGCAACAAAGAACTCGGCCCTATTGGCCTTACATTTGCTGAAAAATTATACTACAAACAACAAACTACAAAAGCATAAAGTAGACAATGACACTTGAGGCCATCTACACCCTTGCTTTAGGTAGAGATCCAAAGGTCAAGATTTAAATCTTGGAGAGCAAGGTGTACTTGGTTCAAGGCCCCTTCAAATCTGATTTTAGCATACAAACAACAACAATATAAAGTGGAAAAGGACATAAAGTAGAACAAGGACTACTAGTGACAATGACATGTGAGCTGATTTTGATTTGTGGAATGAGATGATGTTTTTGGTCCCCCTCTTGAGCTAACCACGGTTCATGTGTCTCTTGGGCTGATTAGGAGGCTTCTCAAAGGTCCCCAAGGTGAGCTCACCCAAGGAGAATGATGTAGGTTAAGTTCATGGCTCATTACTCCAAAACCGAGTTCCTTGAGACTGAAGTGACTTGTAGGCTTCACCATTTCTCGCTCACGTTGAATTAGAAGGCCCATGATATGTCATTGGAAAGGTATTTGAGTTGGCTATCCAATGCAAAAAGAATCACCCAAAAATATTACTTAGAGCTCAAGATACTCAACTTTTAGTACGGACATGTCGAATCCTCCTTTGGACTGAGTTTTCACAATCTGACCCCTGACTTGTAGAAGTCATAACTCTCAGCTCCCTTTGAACCAGATAGCCAACCATATGTCAAATGAAAGCCCTTTGAGCTAGCTTTCATATGCA
This sequence comes from Dianthus caryophyllus, assembly GCA_023091065.1. NCBI lineage: Eukaryota > Viridiplantae > Streptophyta > Magnoliopsida > Caryophyllales > Caryophyllaceae > Dianthus > Dianthus caryophyllus. The sequence continues at coordinate 16,041,142 of CM041521.1, forward strand.
AGTGGTTTCACCTCAATTGGATGAGTAGATTGGAAGTTATGTTACAATCTCTACCGACATGTCAAAATGAGCTTCATGGTTCATGGCCTAGGTTGTTGTTTTCCAAGTGTGGGCTGATTTCCTTTGTTCTTCTTTGCACATTTCACTTGGTTTGACCCTAATGGTCACAAATTAAGCCATGGCTTCGAGCCATAGGTCTCAAGTAAGCCCAAGCCTCAAATCGAGCAAAAATGAGCTTAACCATTTTTGTGCAGTGAAGGTCATAGCTTAGTGCGATGATTGATCGGAACCTTAGTCTTAGACTAGTGGCTTTGTGCTTAGTCTAATTCATATCCATTTACTTTTGTTTTTATGTTTTGCAAATAAAAATCAGAAAACTTCCCACTCAAAAACAACCCTAAAACCGTGTATATTGAGTGACTTTCATGAGTGAGTCGAGTTTAGGGTGAGTGTGGTTACAAGGTACAAAGAGGCCCGCTTCAAATCGCTCCACAAGTAAATAAAGAAAATAAACTAATAATAATTAAAGTTATACTAGCTGATTCCTACGGACTAATTTAAGGAAAGCGTGTTGAGCTGTACACGTTTTCCAGCGTTTCCAGCTAGTCTGTGAGAAATGCGTCTGCGTTTCCTGTGAGTTTCAGTCTGCGTTTCCTTCTGCGTTTCCAGCTTCCATACCCGCGTTTCCAGCTTCTCCATTGTGTTTCCAAGTAACCATAGTTACATAATTCGACCCAATCTTCAACTCTTTAGTGATCTTAGGTAAATGTCGACTTAGAAGTACTTCGTTTTCAACCTCCTCTAATGCTCCCACATCATTTGTGGTCTTTAATTTTCAAAGATGTCTCGACGCACTTTCATTTAATCACAAAACACATACTGCTTACGAGCCTAACCACTGAGTAGGCCTTTGTACTCTGATTGCTTGCATCTCACTAAAATAGTGCAGCGACTTACTCGACTCGTAAACCACGCCGAATACAAAACTACTTGCATCTCATCTTCTAGTGTTCAAACTGATTCGAACTTCTGTTATAATCTGAAGTGAAACCTATGGGGTTTGATTTCACTCAAGGAGACAACAAAAATCGATTTATAATACTTGTAAATATTTCGGCCAAGGTGATGTTTTTTTGTGATAATTTTTCTGAAATTTTGTGAAACAAAGGAAAACATAAATGGATAGGCTAAATCTAAGCACAAAGCAATAGATTTAGGTTTTGATTAATCAAGCACAAAGCCACTAATTAATCATAAACTCACTAACTCAAGCACTAAGCTAAGTGAAAATGAAAAGCTCTCAAACTCTAGGGTTTTATCTCATTCAACAAATCTGAAAATACAAAGGGGGGAGTGAGGATCTATATAGTACCCACACTCTAATCTTGTCCTTACAATTTAAAGAAGATCTAAGGGCTACAAATAACCCACAAAAGCAACAAAGAAAACGGCTCAAATGAGCTCAATTTTCTGAAAATTTGAAGAGAAACAAACAAATACATAAAGCATAAAGCATAAAGGTAGATAGTGACATGTGTTGAAAAGGACTTGTTGAGGAACACATGTGATGCCTCTCTTTGATCATTTTCGGCTGATTTGGGACCTTGTACCCACTTGATTTTGCTCTTGATGATTTAATTGACTTGTGGTTGAGCCTTGGACCTTAGGTTGGAAGCGGGTCCTAGGTCAATGGATCGCAAACTCTCAACTCCCGTTGCAATCTCCCCAGGTTGAAAAGGATTTGCCCTCAAATCCTCTCCCTCTTCATCCTCCAAGTCTTCATGGTACGGGCTAAGATCTCCCACATTGAACGTGCCATGGACTCCGTATTCCCCGGTAGATCAACTTTGTAAGCATTCGGCCCAATTTTCTCAAGTATCTCGAAGGGACCCTCGGCTCTAGGCATGAGGTTGTTCTTTCTCTTATCCGGGAATCTTTCTTTTCTCAAGTGTAACCATACCAAGTCTCCCGGCTCGAATTCTTTTGGGGTCTTTCGGCTCTTTGACCTAGACTTGTAGGTTTCATTCGCTTTCTCGATTTGCTTCTTGACTTGATTGTGGATGCTCATCATGAACTCAACCCGCTTCTTGGCATCGTAGCTCATCTCCTTGCCCTTGACGGGGGCTAGATCCGTGGGCATGAGAGGATTGGTCCCATAGACCACTTCAAACTGTGAGTTTCCCGTGCTAGAAGAAGGGGCACGATTAAAAGCAAACTCGGCGTGGGCAAGCTTGAGATCCCAATCTTTCAAGGACTTGGAAACGATGCTCCTAAGGATCCTCCCCAAGGTTTTATTAGTGACCTCGGTTTGGCCATCCGTTTGAGGGTGGTGACTTGTGCTAAACAAGAGCCTCGTTTTTAACAATTTCCACAAAGTCTTCCAAAAGTGGCTCATGAACTTGGAGTCTCGATCGGATACAATGGTCTTGGGAACTCCGTGTAGTTTGACCACTTCTTTGAAGTACAACTCGGCCACACCCATGGCATCTTCGGTTTTCTTACACGCAATGAAATGAGCCATCTTGCTAAATCGATCCACCACAACCATGATGGAGTCCTTACCTCGTTGAGTTCTAGGCAAAGCAACGATGAAGTCCATGCTAACATCCTTCCATGGCCGATTTGGGACGGGCAAGGGAGTATAGGGTCCCGTTTGAAAGAAGGACTTGGATCCCAAAATGCCCGGCTAAACCATTAGAATGTACCTCCCGTACTAGGAGAAGTCGATAGGAACCTTTAGGAATGCACAACCGATTCCCCAAGAATAGGAACCCCTCTTGAAGTGTGTATTTGCTTCCTAGCTTGCTTTGCCCTTCACGTATGGAGCTCCACTCATCTTTGAAGTCGGGATCCTCCACATAGAGCTCTTTCATGAATTCAAAACCCAACACTCTTTGCTCCATGTAGCTTAGTGGAGTGAAACTAGATGGGTCAAGTTTCACTCAAGGAGACAACAAAAATCGATTTGTTATGCTCTTGAAATTCTCGGCCAAATGGGACTTTTTTTTGTGTTAAATTTTTTGATTTTTGTGAAACAAAAAGGAAACATAAAAGATAGTACTAAATCTAAACACAAAGTAATAGATTTAGGTTTTGATTAGTTAAGCACTAAGCCACTAACTAATCACTCACTAAACTCAAGCACAAAGCAATGAGAAAAATGAAGAACACTCAACTTAAACACTAGGGTTTTCAATTCATTCAAATCTGAAAATTACAAGGTTTTGAGCTTGGTTTATATAGACCAAGTCTTTACATCCTAGCCATACAATCTAAACTTGATCTAAGGGTCCTAAAAGGGCCTTCAATCAGCCGAAATTCATGGTCCTAAGGACCTTACAAATCTGAAAATAAAGCAACCTAATACATAAAGTGGATGGTGACCTTTGGATGTGGAGTGAAACTAAGAGGGTCAAGTTTCACTCAAAGGATGAACAAAAATCGAACTTGATGTGTCTTGAAAATCTCGGCTCAATGTGATGTTTTTGTGAAGTATTTTTCTGAAATTTTGTAAACAAGGAAAACAAAAAGGATAGTCACTAAATCTACACACAAAGTAATAGATTTAGGTTTTGATTAGTTTAAGCACAAAGCCACTAAACTAATCTTTCACTAACTCACACACAAAGTAATGAGAAAATGAGGAACACAATATAAACTCTAGGGTTTCTTTTTCATTAGCCAAATCTGAAAATTGTGAGGAGAGGATGAGGGTTTATATAATACCCTCATTCTAATCTTGACCACACATTACAAGAGGATCTAAGGGCTACAAATAACCCACAAATACATCATTATACTCGGTCCAACAAGGCTCACATGAGCTGAAAATTTTGAACATAAAACAACAAATACTTAAAGTAAAAAGCATAAAGCATAAAAGGTAGATAGAGACATGTGTGAAAGGGACATGTTGAGGAGAAACATGTGAGCTTCTCTTTGTTTGATTTTCGGCTGAATTGGGTATTACTCCCACTTGATTTTCTCTTGTTGACTTAGTTGACTTGAGGTTGACCCTTGGACCTAAGGTTGGAAGCGGGTCCTAGGTCAATGGATCGCAAATTCTCAACTCCCGTTGCAATCTCCCCGGGTTGAAAAGGATTTGCCCTCAAATCCTCTCCCTCTTCATCCTCCAAGTCTTCATGATACGGGCTAAGGTCTCCCACATTGAATGTGCCATGGACGCCATATTCTCCCGGTAGATCAACTTTGTAAGCATTCGGCCCAATTTTTTCAAGTATCTCGAAGGGACCCTCGGCTCTCGGCATGAGCTTGTTCTTTCTTTTATCCGGGAATCTTTCTTTCCTCAAGTGCAACCATACCAAATCTCCCGGCTTGAATTCATTTGGAGTCTTTCGATTCTTTGACCGAGCCTTGTAGGTCTCGTTTGTTTTCTCGATTTGCTTCTTGACTTGATTGTGGATGCTCATCATGAATTCAACCCGCTTCTTGGCATCATAGCTTATTTCCTTGCTCTTGACGGGGGCTAGGTCCGTGGGCATGATAGGGTTGACTCCATAGACCACTTCAAACGGTGATTGTCCCGTGCTAGAAGAAGGGGCACGATTAAAGGCAAATTCGGCGTGGGCAAGCTTGAGATCCCAATCTTTCAATGAGTTGGAAACGATGCTCCTAAGGATCCTCCCCAAGGTTTTATTAGTGACCTCGGTTTGGCCATCCGTTTGAGGATGGTGACTTGTGCTAAACAAGAGCCTCGTCTTTAGCAATTTCCACAAAGTCTTCCAAAAGTGGCTCATGAACTTGGTGTCTCGATCGGATACAATGGTTTTAGGGACTCCATGCAACTTAACCACCTCCTTGAAATACAACTCGGCTACACTCATAGCATCTTCGGTTTTCTTGCACGCAATGAAATGAGCCATCTTGCTAAATCGATCTACCACAACCATGATGGAATCCTTACCTCGTTGAGTTCTAGGCAAAGCGACGATGAAATCCATGCTAACGTCCTCCCATGGTCGATTTGGGACGGGCAAGGAGTGTAGGGCCCGTTTGAAAGAAGGATTTGGATTGTTGGCATGAAGCACATCTCTTGATCACGTCTTGAACATCTCCAAGCATCTTGGGCCAATAGAATTGCTCTTGGAGGATGTCGTAGGTCTTTTGAATCCCAAAATGCCCGGCTAAACCATTGGAGTGAACCTCACGTACTAGGAGAAGTCGATAGGAACCTTTGGGGATGCATAGCCGATTCCCCAAGAATAGGAATCCCTCTTGAAGGGTGTACTTGCTTCCCACTTTGCTTTTCCCTTCACGAATGGCGTCCCACTCTTCCTTGAAGTCGGGATCCTCCACATAGAGCTCTTTCATGAATTCAAAACCCAACACTCTTTGCTCCATGTAGCTTAGCATAGTGTGCCTCCGAGACAATGCATCGGCCACCACGTTATTCTTTCCCTCAATGAACTTGCTCGAGAAAGAGAAGGATTGAAGAAACTCGACCCATTTGGCATGCCTATGATTCAACTTGTGTTGCCCATTGATGTATTTGAGCGCCTCATGGTCCGAATGAAGAACAAACGGTTTGGGTTTGAGATAATGGCTCCAATGAGCAAGAGCTCGAACGATGGCATAGAATTCTTTGTCGTAGGTGGAATAATTGAGCTTGGCTCCATTCAATTTCTCACTAAAGTAAGCGATTGGTTTGTGTTCTTGCAAAAGAACGGCCCCAATTCCGACTCCACTAGCATCACATTCGACCTCAAAGAGCTTATTGAAATCCGGTGGTGTAAGAATAGGTGAATCACACAACAACTCTTTGATTTTTTTGAAGGAATTCTCGGCCCCCTCATTCCACTCGAACTCTCCTTTCTTCATACACTCGGTGATGGGTGCCATGACGGTGCTAAAATCCTTGATAAATCGTCGATAAAAAGAAGCCAAGCCATGAAAGCTCCTCACCTCGGTTATGTTCTTCGGAATTGGCCATGATTTGATAGCCTCCACTTTCTCTTGATCCACTAGTATACCACGGCTAGATATAATATAGCCCAAGAATTGGATTTCGCTTTGCATGAAAGAACACTTCTCTAACTTACCATACAACTTGTGATCTCTAAGTGTTTCAAACAACACTCGCAAATGATGTAGGTGAGCTTCCTTGGAAGGGCTATACACTAAGATATCGTCAAAGTAGACCACAATGAATCTCCCCAAGTAAGGCCTCAAGACCTCGGTCATCAATCTCATGAAGGTGCTAGGCGCATTGGATAGTCCAAAAGGCATGACTAACCATTCATACAACCCATGCTTTGTTTTAAAAGCCGTTTTCCATTCAACACCCTCTTTGATTCACACTTGATGGTATCCTTGTCGTAAATCAATCTTAGAGAACAATCGAGCCCCGCTAAGCTCATCAAGAATGTCATCAAGTCTAGGTATAGGAAACCTATACTTGACCATGATGTTGTTGATAGCTCGACTATCCGTACACATTCTCCAAGTTCTATCCTTCTTAGGTACCAAAAGTGTAGGTACGGCACAAGGACTAAGAGATTCCCTTACAAACCCCTTTTCCATGAGTTCCCCAATTTGTTGTTGAAGTTCTTGTGTAGCTTTGGGATCACTTCGATAGGCGGCCTTATTTGGTAGTGTAGCTCCTTAACAAGATCGATTTGATGCTCAATGCCCCTAATAGGGGGTAGGCCGTGTGGTAGTTCAAGAGGAAACACATCCTTGTAGAGCTCTAAGAGTTCTTGAACTTCACATGGAATCGGTTTTTCACTTTCCTTAGGAGTTTCTTTGGCGATGAGGGCATAAACAACCATTCCCTTGCTAAGCTCTTGCTTCATCTCTTGTTCCCCAACTAATAGAATTCCCTCTAGAGGCTCGGTTAGGGAAGGAGTGGCTCGGCCACCCATGTTTGGAGGCAAGGGTGTAAGTTTGATCCTCTTGTCTCTAAACTTGAAAGTATAGGTGTTGTCTCTCCCTTCATGAGTCGCATTTCGATCAAATTCCCAAGGTCTCCCCAATAAAAGGTGACAAGCATCCATAGGAATCACATCACACCACACTTCATCCACATAGTCTCTCCCCATAGAAAAAGAAACCAAGCATTGTTTATCAACCAAAATTTCGGCCTCCCTATTCAACCATCTCAACTTGTAAGGGTTTGGGTGTTTTTGTGTGGGTAAGGCAAGTTTATCGATGAGGGTTTTTGAAGCAACATTAACACAACTCCCTCCATCAATAATGAGGTTACAAACCCTCTTCCCAATGGTACATTTAGACCTAAAAATCTGATTTTTTTGACTTTCATCCAAGGAATGGGGTTGGGTATGCATAACCCTCCAAGTTACAAGACCAAGTTTTGACCCAATTCCTCCATTAACTCGGCTCAACTTAGACTCAATTTCCCTTCTCAATTCCTCCATAGAATCATACATAGTTCCCTCAAGAGTAGTATCACAAGAGAGAGGCATACTCATTGAGAAAACAAAGAAGAGCAAACCTGAAAATTTCGGATGAAACAAGGATGATTTGGACCGTGTGTTTCTTCAACCCAACCAAAGCTTTGATGACCAATTTGGAGTGAAACTAAGAGGGTCAAGTTTCACTCAAAGGATGAACAAAAATCGAACTTGATGTGTCTTGAAAATCTCAGCTCAATGTGATGTTTTTGTGAAGTATTTTTCTGAAATTTTGTAAACAAGGAAAACACAAAGGATAGTCACTAAATCTACACACAAAGTAATAGATTTAGGTTTTGATTAGTTTAAGCACAAAGCCACTAAACTAATCTTTCACTAACTCACACACAAAGTAATGAGAAAATGAGGAACACAATATAAACTCTAGGGTTTCTTTTTCATTAGCCAAATCTGAAAATTGTGAGGAGAGGATGAGGGTTTATATAATACCCTCATTCTAATCTTGACCACACATTACAAGAGGATCTAAGGGCTACAAATAACCCACAAATACATCATTATACTCGGTCCAACAAGGCTCACATGAGCTGAAAATTTTGAACATAAAACAACAAATACTTAAAGTAAAAAGCATAAAGCATAAAAGGTAGATAGAGACATGTGTGAAAGGGACATGTTGAGGAGAAACATGTGAGCTTCTCTTTGTTTGATTTTCGGCTGAATTGGGTATTACTCCCACTTGATTTTCTCTTGTTGACTTAGTTGACTTGAGGTTGACCCTTGGACCTAAGGTTGGAAGCGGGTCCTAGGTCAATGGATCGCAAATTCTCAACTCCCGTTGCAGGATGCATCTCCTCCTTTCCTTTATTCATTCATCCAAGGGTCAATGTTTGCTCCTTGGAGAGCAAGTAGCTTGGTCAAGGGGAGGTTCCAAATCTGATCCAACTAACTTACTACCTAAACTAAAAGATGAAAATGACATAAAGAAAAGTAGATAAAGACATAAAGCATAAAGGTGGTTCTTTGACAATGACTTGAATCAAAATAGTGTGCTTGTATGAGGAGCCTTGGTCAGCCGAGAATGGCCCCCCTTGGGCTGACCTTTTGGACCATTTTGGGTCTAACTTTATGGGAGGACTAACCCATATGGTGGCACCTGGAGCGATTCGATGCGGGCCTCTTTGTACCTTGTAACCACGCTAACCCTAAACTCGACTCAATCATGAGCCTCTCTCATATCACACATTTTTAGGGATGAAAATAGGTGGTTTGTTTTCTGAAAATTATTTGCAAAAACATAAAACGAAAAATAAAGGGATATGAATTAGACTAAGCACAAAGCCACTAGCCTAAGACTAAGGTTCCGATCAATCATCGCACTAAGCTATGACCTTCACCCATGGAAACTCGAATCTCCAAGCACAAAGCTAGGGAGGTTTCAAGAGAAAACTCATTCTAAAACTCATCTTTTTTTTATCAACTCAAATCTGAAAAATTACATGGTTTTAGCTTGGCTTATATAAGCCTAAGCTTCTAATCTCAACCACTCATCTAACTAAGATCTAAGGGCTACAAATAACCCACAAAATACAATAAAAAAGGCTCACATGTGAGCTACAAAATCAGCAAAAAAAAATACAACAACAACTAAAGTAGATGGTGACATCTTGGTGCATCTCCTCCCTTCATTTGTGTTGTTCAATCAAAGGCCTAGATCTTCTCCTTGGAGCTTCATTTACACGTCCAAAATAAGGCCCCCTTGGCTGATTTGTTGTTTGAATTCAAAAGACCAAAAGGTGACAAAGACATAAAGTAGTAAAACAAACTTTATTGAAAGGGACTTGTATTGAATTAAAATGTATCATCCTTGACTTCAATTTAGCCGAGATTTTGGACCTATTTTGGCTCAATTTCGTGACCATGGGTCCAAGGACCAAGGTTAGGTCGTAGGCCAAAAATCGGGTCCAAATCGTCAAGCCGTTTCAGTGCAGCACCCAAGTGATCACACTCAAAAGTAGCTCATTGTTGGATTTAGTTGCTCTCCTTCTTGAATTCTCCTTGACTCTCTTGGCCCACCAAGCTTGACCGAAATTTATCACTTTGATTTACTCAATATTAAGCTTGGGTGGACCTTAGGACCAAGGTCTAGCCCATGGTTCGAGTCCAAGGACCCAAACCAACCCTTACTCTCAATCCGAACAAAATCGAGCTTGCTTGATTTGGTTCAATCTCCCCTTCTTGAAAAGGATTTGTCCTCAAATCCTTGGGGTTCTTAACATGAGTTTCACCTTGACATTGATCATAACCTCCATGGAGAGGCACCTTATTAGACCCACAACCAACCTTGGTCTCAATAGGTTTTGGCCTCAAAGAACAACCTTGACATAAAATACGGATGAAAGATTGAACACCTTTGGCTTGGCTCGTTTGGTCTTGTTTGGCCGTGTTTTTCTTCTTCTTCATGGTGGCCTTGGAGTTGTAGACACTCCCTAGCATGATCTTATGCTCCTCACCTTGATTCCCTCTTGTAGCTCTAGGATTGTCCTTGATCACATGGAGGGCTACATTCTCAATCATGAAGGTACTTGTTGAATTAGACGACCTAAGAAGTGTGACCAACTCATGTATGGCTTTGAGGGCCGTGTCTCTCCCCCATGCATCAATCTTTGGACCTTCAATGGACTCACCCTCCTTGCAATGTTTCGGATTCTTCAAATGATCGGCCTTGTCCTCCTCTCCTTTGATGAGTCCCCATTTCATGAATCCACTTGGGAGGACTTGATTCGGATAATCACATAGTAGCTCCTTGTTGTTGTTAGTATTCACTTTGAATTTCCATTTTAGGAAATCCCTTGACTTTTTTCTTGCATCAACATTCCCACTCCAAGTGATTCTCCTTTCCATGAACTTAGGTAGACTTCTCATCTCACATTCATCCCCTTCCTTGAGCATAGGTAGACATTCTATTCCACACTCTTCTTGATCATTAGGGATGTCTTTGAAAAGAAGAACACATTCAACCTTCGCATCACTATACCCATGCTTCATTTCTGGTCCGCCACTTAATACAACATCTTTGCTTGGCTCAACCATAGAGGGTGGGGTGGAATACTTCAAGGGAGATGGTAGGGGTGTTGGTATGTCCTCGAGTATCATGTCACACGGCCTTACCGCCACCATTTCAGTTTGCACTTGTTTCATTTCGGGTCTCCCATCAACCCCCATTTTTTCGTGTGATTCAATCAAGGAGGGTAGGTTAGGGTTCTTCAAAATCGGAGGTAAGGGTGCAAGTTTGATTTTCTTAGCTCCAATCTTAAAAGTATAGGTATTGTCCCTCCCATCATGATTAGCATTTCTTTCCAACTTCCAAGGTCTCCCCAAGAGGAGATGACAAGCCTCCATGGGTACCACATCACACAATGCCACATCCATGTAATCCCCTCCAATGGAGAAAGAAACCAAGCATTGTCTAACCACACTTACATTCATCTCGGCTCCATTGTTTAGCCACTTCATCTTGTAAGGGTTAGGGTGTTCTTGTGTAGGCAAGGCTAATTTTTCAATGAGAATGTTTGAGGCAATATTGAAACAACTTTTCCCATCAATGGTTAGATTACAAACCCTTCCCATAATGGTACACTTAGATCTAAAGATTTGGACTTGGTGATTCTCTTCTAGGGTTAGGGTTTGAGCATGTAATGTCCTACAAACCACACGGCCATGACTAGGGGGTGGTTCTCCTCCTAGCCGAGCCATTCTAGCCTCTAACTCCCTTTGACCCCTCAAAGTCACAAGATCAAGGTTAGGGTTAGGTTTAAGTCTACCCCTCATTCGACTCATTTTGATTTCAAGCTCCCTTCTAGCTTTCTCCATAGAATCATACATGGTCTCACCAAGAGTAGTATCATAAGAAACATCAAAAGGAAGAAACATACCCATTGAAATAACCAAAGAAACAAATCTGAAAAATTTCGAGCAAAGCAAGGATCTTTTGAACGTGAGAACCCTTAGCACAAGGGTAGATTTTCAGCCATTTTTTGTGAAAGTTTTGTGTGAGTTTTGTGGAAGAAACTGAACCAAATCAAGCAAGCTCCATTTGGTTGAGTTTGAGAGTATGGATTGGTTTGGGTCCTTGGGCTCAAACCGTGGTCTAAACCTTGAACCTAGGGTCCACTAGGAGCTAAGTCAAGTCAATTCTATGGTCAAATCAAGCCAAGCTTAGAGGTCAAGGGAAGTCAAGAGAAGTCAAGTTGGAGAGCAAGTAAAAGTCAATGATCATGCTACTTTTGAATGTGGTTCAAATTGGGTGCAACCATGTGAGTCAATCCTCCAATAAAAGGACTCACATGGCTCACAAAGTCTAGCTCAAGGAGGCCATGGAGCCGGCTCACTCAAACCCCAACAAACAATCACATTATTTTGTTCTTTATGTCATTTTCATTAATGTCCCTTTCATGCTTTATACTTTATTGTTTTAGTCTTCAAAAATTCAGATTTGTTGGAGCATGTGGACCGTCCTACTCAAACCAAGGCTCACTCAAGGACCCTTGGATGATCCTAAACAAAGAATGGAGAGGATTGAGTCAAGTGTCACCATCACACTTTATGCTTTTGAAATTGTTTGTTAGTTATGAAATTTTCAGCTCATGTAAGGCATGTGTGTGCCGTTTATTTTGTTGTTTCAAAGGCTCATGTGAGCCCTTAGATCATCTTTAAATTGTAGGGCTTAGATTAGAGCAAGGGTCTTATATAAACCCCTTCTTTTACAATGTAAATTTTCAGATTTGGCTAATGAAAAGAAACCCTAGGTTTACATGAGTGTTCTTCATTTTCTCATTACTTAGTGTGTGAGTTTAGTGAAAGATTAGTTTAGTGGCTTTGTGCTTAAACTAATCACAACCTAAATCTATTACTTAGTGTGTAGATTTAGTTACTATCCTTTTATTTTTCCTTGTTCATAAAATTTCAGAAAAATACTTCACCAAAAATAGTCACTTGGCCGAAATTTCAAGGGTTTTCAAAGATCGATTTTTGTTGTCTCCTTGAGTGAAATCAAGTCTCATAGGTTTCACTCCAAATTGGTATCAAAGCCTAGGTTTGTTCTTGATTTTTCGATTTGTTTTTGTTTTCGGTTTGATCTTGTTTTTCGGGTTTACTCTTGTGTTTTTTCATTGTTTTCGTTTTTTCTCTTTTCTTGTTTTCCTTGTGTCTTCCACAAAAATCCACAAACATACTCACAAAATTTTCACAAAATGGTTGAAGATCTACACTTGTGTTAGTTTTGATTTCGGTTCACCCATTCAAAGATCCGAATTTTTTTCTTTTCTCACAAAATCAGTTTTGTTTCTTTTGAGTTACAATGAGTCTTTCTTTTACTTTTGGGTCTACACTTTTTTCCTATGGGTCTTCACAAGAAATTCCTAGAGTTGAGTCGGTTTATGAAACCATGGAAAGAGTTGGGAAGAAGTTAGAAGCCAAGATGGCTAAGATAAGGGGAAAGGCTGAAAATTTCGGTTTGGGTAAAGGGATGGCTATTTTACTTGACCCTCCTACAAAAAAACCACCCTATGAGCCACCAAAGAGAGCCAAAGTTGTTGAACCAACCACTTCCCCTAAACCACCAACCCTAAACCAAAGGGAGGAAACCGACCTTAACCACCAAACAATCGTCCCCCTTAAGAGGTGCTCTCAATGTCATGGCAATGGTCATCTTGCTTTGGAGTGCCCTACAAGGAGAGCCCTTGATTCATTGGAAGTTGTTCATTGGGGTGAAGATGAGATCCTTGTATGTGAGGATGAGGAGAGTGAGGTAGTAACTAGTAAGGATGGAGAGGATGAGAAACGAAATGAAGATGAAATCATGGTGAGGCCGTGTGATCTAAACCTAGAGGGGGGAAGCTCTACCAAAGTAGCTCCTAAACCTCTAATTGACGAGTTAGCCTTACCTTCAAAGGAGCATCCTAATCCTTGCAAGTTATGGTGGTTTAACAAAGGAACCAAGGTTGAGAAGAAATCTGATGGGAATTGTTGTGATGTGCTTGAGAGGGGTGCTTGTCATCCTATCCTTGATAAGTGTAGGAAACCGTGGGAGCAAGAGGAGGACTTGGTCCATAGTGGGAAGGATAGCACCTATGTCTTTAAGATTGGATGGGGGGAGGTCATGCCTAAAACCCTACACCCTACCTTGAAGTGTTCCACTCCACCCTCCATGCTTGAGTCATCCAAAGAGGTTATTTTGAGTGAAGAGGCCGAAATAAGTGAAGAGATGAATGGTGGTGAGAAATTGACCATTCACTTTGCTAAAGATGATCCTAACACTCAAAAGGAAAGCATGGGGCACAATGCCAAGCATAGGGATGAATATGATCATGAGAAGTGTTTGGCTAAAGTCAAGAGGAAGGTATTCATATGGTATGAGCATGATAATACAAGCAATGAGTTGAGGGAATTTCTAAAATGGAAATTCAAAGTGAATACTAACAACAACAAGGAGCACGAGTTCAATGTCAAGGTTCCAAGTGTGAAAGTTTCGACCAAGAGCAAAGAAAGTGAATCATTTGGAGATGCAGAGGCCGATGTGTTAGCAAATTCAAGTGAGTCCTTGAGATGGAAGTTCAAGATGGGGATTATCAATACCAAGGGAGTGCTATGTGGTTATCATAATCAAGTCTACTCGAGTGGTTTCATGAAATGGGGATTCAAAGGAGGAACTAAGCTCGAACAAAAAGAGCTAAGTGATGATCTCCCACAATGCTCTCCTAGGGCAATAAGAAGGAACAAAGAAGAGGAGCTTGATGATGACTCCTTTCAAGCCTACCCTAGACTCGAGTGTGAAGAGCATAAGATCATGCTAGGGAGTGGCTACAACTTAAAGGCCACTATGAAGAAGAAGAAGAAGAATACGGCCAAACAAGACCAAACGAGCCAAGCCAAAGTTGTCCAATCTTTCATCCGCATTTTATGTCGAGGTTCTTCTTTGAGGCCAAAACCTATTGAGACCAAGGTTGGTTGTGGGTCTAATAGGGTGCCTCTCCTTGGAGGTCATGATCAATGTCAAGATGAAACTCATGTTAAGAACCCCAAGGATTTGAGGACAAATCCTTTTCAAGAAGAGGAGATTGAACCAAATCAAGCAAGCTCCATTTGGTTGAGTTTGAGAGTATGGATTGGTTTGGGTCCTTGGGCTCAAACCGTGGTCTAAACCTTGAACCTAGGGTCCACTAGGAGCTAAGTCAAGTCAATTCTATGGTCAAATCAAGCCAAGCTTAGAGGTCAAGGGAAGTCAAGAGAAGTCAAGTTGGAGAGCAAGTAAAAGTCAATGATCATGCTACTTTTGAATGTGGTTCAAATTGGGTGCAACCATGTGAGTCAATCCTCCAATAAAAGGACTCACATGGCTCACAAAGTCTAGCTCAAGGAGGCCATGGAGCCGGCTCACTCAAACCCCAACAAACAATCACATTATTTTGTTCTTTATGTCATTTTCATTAATGTCCCTTTCATGCTTTATACTTTATTGTTTTAGTCTTCAAAAATTCAGATTTGTTGGAGCATGTGGACCGTCCTACTCAAACCAAGGCTCACTCAAGGACCCTTGGATGATCCTAAACAAAGAATGGAGAGGATTGAGTCAAGTGTCACCATCACACTTTATGCTTTTGAAATTGTTTGTTAGTTATGAAATTTTCAGCTCATGTAAGGCATGTGTGTGCCGTTTATTTTGTTGTTTCAAAGGCTCATGTGAGCCCTTAGATCATCTTTAAATTGTAGGGCTTAGATTAGAGCAAGGGTCTTATATAAACCCCTTCTTTTACAATGTAAATTTTCAGATTTGGCTAATGAAAAGAAACCCTAGGTTTACATGAGTGTTCTTCATTTTCTCATTACTTAGTGTGTGAGTTTAGTGAAAGATTAGTTTAGTGGCTTTGTGCTTAAACTAATCACAACCTAAATCTATTACTTAGTGTGTAGATTTAGTTACTATCCTTTTATTTTTCCTTGTTCATAAAATTTCAGAAAAATACTTCACCAAAAATAGTCACTTGGCCGAAATTTCAAGGGTTTTCAAAGATCGATTTTTGTTGTCTCCTTGAGTGAAATCAAGTCTCATAGGTTTCACTCCAGAAACAAGAAAAGAAAAGAGAAAAAACGAAAATAAAAAGAACACAAAGGCAAACCGAAAACAAAGAACAAATCGAAAAACAAGAACAAACCTAGGCTTTGATTACCAATTTGGAGTGAAACTAGATGGGTCAAGTTTCACTCAAGGAGACAACAAAAATCGATTTGTTATGCTCTTGAAATTCTCGGCCAAATGGGACTTTTTTTTGTGTTAAATTTTCTGATTTTTGTGAAACAAAAAGGAAACATAAAAGATAGTACTAAATCTAAACACAAAGTAATAGATTTAGGTTTTGATTAGTTAAGCACTAAGCCACTAACTAATCACTCACTAAACTCAAGCACAAAGCAATGAGAAAAATGAAGAACACTCAACTTAAACACTAGGGTTTTCAATTCATTCAAATCTGAAAATTACAAGGTTTTGAGCTTGGTTTATATAGACCAAGTCTTTACATCCTAGCCATACAATCTAAACTTGATCTAAGGGTCCTAAAAGGGCCTTCAATCAGCCGAAATTCATGGTCCTAAGGACCTTACAAATCTGAAAATAAAGCAACCTAATACATAAAGTGGATGGTGACCTTTGGATGCATCTCCTCCTTTCCTTTATTCATTCATCCAAGGGTCAATGTTTGCTCCTTGGAGAGCAAGTAGCTTGGTCAAGGGAAGGTTCCAAATCTGATCCAACTAACTTACTACCTAAACTAAAAGATGAAAATGACATAAAGAAAAGTAGATAAAGACATAAAGCATAAAGGTGGTTCTTTGACAATGACTTGAATCAAAATAGTGTGCTTGTATGAGGAGCCTTGGTCAGCCGAGAATGGCCCCCCTTGGGCTGACCTTTTGGACCATTTTGGGTCTAACTTTATGGGAGGACTAACCCATATGGTGGCACCCAAGTGATCACACTCAAAAAGTAGCTCATTGTTGGATTTAGTTGCTCTCCTTCTTGAATTCTCCTTGACTCTCTTGGCCCACCAAGCTTGACCGAAATTTATCACTTTGATTTACTCAATATTAAGCTTGGGTGGACCTTAGGACCAAGGTCTAGCCCATGGTTCGAGTCCAAGGACCCAAACCAACCCTTACTCTCAAACCGAACAAAATCGAGCTTGCTTGATTTGGTTCACTTAGCATGGTGTGTCTTCGAGACAAAGCATCGGCAACCACATTATTCTTCCCCTCAATGAACTTGCTTGAAAAAGAGAAGGATTGAAGAAATTCTACCCATTTAGCGTGCCTATGATTCAATTTGTGTTGTCCGTTGATGTATTTGAGAGCCTCATGATCCGAATGTAACACGAACGGTTTAGGCTTGAGATAATGACTCCAATGGGCGAGAGCTCGAACGATGGCATAGAATTCTTTGTCGTAGGTGGAATAATTGAGCTTGGCACCATTCAATTTCTCACTAAAGTAAGCGATTGGCTTATGTTCTTGCAAGAGAACGGCCCCCAATCCCAACTCCACTAGCATCACATTCGACCTCAAAGAGCTTATTGAAATCCGTTGGTGTAAGAATAGGTGAATCACACAACAACTCTTTGATTTTCTTGAAGGAATTCTCGGCCCCCTCATTCCACTTGAACTCCCCTTTTTTCATACACTCGGTGATGGGTGCCATGACGGTGCTAAAATCCTTGATAAATCGTCGATAAAAAGAAGCCAAGCCATGAAAACTTCTCACCTCGGTTATGTTCTTCGGAATTGGCCATGATTTGATAGCCTCCACTTTCTCTTGGTCCACTAGTATACCTCGGCTAGAGATGATATAGCCCAAGAATTGGACTTCGCTTTGCATGAAGGAACATTTCTCTAGCTTGCCATACAACTTATGGTCTCTAAGTGTCTCAAACAACACTTGCAAGTGATGTAGATGAGCTTCCTTGGAAGGGCTATACACCAAGATATCGTCAAAGTAAACCACAATGAACCTTCCCAAGTAAGGTCTCAAAACCTCGGTCATCAATCTCATGAAGGTGCTAGGAGCATTGGATAGTCCAAAAGGCATGACTAACCATTCATATAACCCATGCTTTGTTTTAAAAGCCGTCTTCCATTCATCACCCTCTTTGATTCTCACTTGATGGTATCCTTGTCGTAGATCAATCTTGGAAAACAATCGAGCCCCACTAAGCTCATCAAGAATGTCATCAAGTTTAGGTATAGGGAACCTATACTTGACCGTAATATTGTTGATAGCTCGACTATCCGTACACATTCTCCAAGTTCCATCCTTCTTAGGCACCAAAAGCGTAGGCACGGCACAAGGACTAAGTGATTCTCTTACAAACCCCTTTTCCATGAGTTCCCCAATTTTTTGTTGAAGTTCTTGTGTAGCCTTGGGATCACTTCGATATGCGGCCTTATTAGGTAGTGTAGCTCCCGGAACAAGATCGATTTGATGCTCAATGCCTCTTATAGGGGGCAAACCGTGTGGAAGCTCATGTGGGAACACATCCTTATAAAACTCCAAGAGCTCTTGGACCTCACAAGGAATCGGTTCCTCACTCTCTTTAGGGTTTTCTTTGGCGATGAGGGCATAAACAACCATGCCCTTGCTAAGCTCTTGTTTCATTTCTTGCTCCCCAATCAATAGAACTCCCTCAAGAGGCTTGGTTAGAGTAGAAGTGGCTCGGCCACCCATGTTTGGAGGCAAGGGTGTGAGTTTGATCCTCTTGTCTCTAAACTTGAAAGTGTAAGTGTTGTCTCTTCCCTCATGAATCGCATTTCGATCAAATTCCCAAGGTCTCCCCAATAAAAGGTGACAAGCATCCATGGGAATCACATCACACCAAACTTCATCCATGTAGTCTCTTCCCATAGAAAAAGAAACCAAACATCGTCTATCCACCAAAATTTCGGCTTCTTTGTTCAACCATCTCAACTTGTAAGGGTTTGGGTGTTTTCGTGTGGGTAAAGCAAGTTTATCGATGAGGTTTTTTGAAGCAACATTAACACAACTTCCTCCATCAATAATTAGGTTACAAACCCTCTTCCCAATGGTACACTTAGACCTAAAAATCTAATTTTTTTGACTTTCCTCCAATGGTTGAGGTTGGGTATGCATAACCCTCCAAGTTACAAGACCAAGGTTTGACCCAATTCCTCCCTTCATACGGCTCAACTTAGCCTCTAATTCCCTCCTCAATTTCTCCATAGAGTCATACATGGTTTCCTCAAGAGTAGTATCATAAGAAAGAGGCATACTCATTGAGAAAACAAAAGGAACAAACCTGAAAATTTCGGGTACCTCAAGAGGAACTCTATGGACCGTGTGTTTTCTAAGCACAAAAGGTGGATCTTGTGCTATTGAACCAAAGCTTTGAATACCAATTTGAAGTGAAACCTATGGGGTTTGATTTCACTCAAGGAGACAACAAAAATCGATTTATAATACTTGTAAATATTTCGGCCAAGGTGATGTTTTTTTGTGATAATTTTTCTGAAATTTTGTGAGACAAAGGAAAACATAAATGGATAGGCTAAATCTAAGCACAAAGCAATAGATTTAAGTTTTGATTAATCAAGCACAAAGCCACTAATTAATCATAAACTCACTAACTCAAGCACTAAGCTAAGAGAAAATGAAAAGCTCTCAAACTCTAGGGTTTTATCTCATTCAACAAATCTGAAAATACAAAGGGGAGAGTGAGGATTTATATAGTAACCACACTCTAATCTTGTCCTTACAATTTAAAGAAGATCTAAGGGCTACAAATAACCCACAAAAGCAACAAAGAAAACGGCTCAAATGAGCTCAATTTTCTGAAAATTTGAAGAGAAACAAACAAATACATAAAGCATAAAGCATAAAGGTAGATAGTGACATGTGTTGAAAGGGACTTGTTGAGGAACACATGTGAGCCTCTCTTTGATCATTTTCGGCTGATTTGGGACCTTGTACCCACTTGATTTTGCTCTTGATGATTTAATTGACTTGTGGTTGAGCCTTGGACCTTAGGTTGGAAGCGGGTCCTAGGTCAATGGATCGCAAACTCTCAACTCCCGTTGCATAATCCCATCAAGTGATCTTTACGCAGGGCAAGAGCGAATGCAAGAGTCACGCCCACTAAGAACGAAACGTGGCAAAGAGACAGAATCGCAGGATGACTAAGCAATAAGGCTGCGGTGGCCCTGGTAACATTAGCGAAATAGGGAGATCAAACCCTTATCTATATTTTCATATACTCTTGCTCACTTTAAGAATGGGCTATGCTATTCATAGAGCACCTTAACTCTGAATAATACGAATATTTCATAATGCCTGATCCAAAAGTGTTGGTGTATTCATTATCATGTACGGCTTAGGCAGTCCGACTTAAGGCGCAAAGGCATGGGCAGGATGACAAAGCAATAACGCCGCCGGCTTGATGACCACACTATTCGGGATGACTAAACGCAATAAGGCCGAGATAGTGGTATCCGTACAAGACTATCTTAACCCCACTTAATTCACGATTTGACGTTTTCATAACAGCGGCTGGAGCGATTCGGGGCGGGCCTCATTGTACCTTGTAACCACCTCGACCTAAAGTCGACTCATTCAAGAGCCTTACTCATGTCTCACGTTTTTTTATGGGCTGATTTGGTGGTTTCGTTTTTCTGATTTTATTTGAACACACATAAAAACTAAAATAAAAGATATGACTTAAACAAGTTTAAGCCTAGGATATGAATTAGACCGAGCACTAAGCGAGGGCCTAAGACTAAGGTTCCGATCAATCATCGCACTAAGCTATGATCATCCCCCAAGGATACTCGAAACACCAAGCACTAAGCCAAGGTGGTCTCCAAGAGAAAAACTCACTTTTAAAACTCATTTTCTTATTGGAGCGATTCGGGGCGGGCCTCTTTGAACCTTGTAACCACTCTAACCCTAAACTCGACTCACTCAAGAGCACTCACTCAATGAACACGGTTTAGGGGGCTGTTTTGGTGGATCATCTCGGTTTTAGTGTAAACTTGTAACCACACTCATCCTAACTCGACTCACTCATGAACACTTAATCAAAACACACGAGTTAGGGATTGTTTTAGGTGGAGAAAGTTTCTGATTTTATTGAACAAACATAAAAACGAAAAAATAAAGATATGACTTAAACAAGTTTAAGTCTAGGATATGAATTAGACCGAGCACTAAGCGAGGGCCTAAGACTAAGGTTCCGATCAATCATCGCACTAAGCTATGATCATCCCCAAGGAAACTCGAAACACCAAGCACTAAGCTAAGGTGGTTTGAAGAGAAAACTCAACTCAAAACTCATGTTTTTATAACTTATCAAATCTGAAAAATACAAGGGGGGATAGGTGGGTTTATATAAGACCCATGCTATCATCTAAACCCTACATCTAATATCTAATCTAAGGGCTACAAATGCCTTACAAAACAACTAAAAAACACGGCTCACATGAGCTACAAAAATCTGATTTCAACAAATCAAATACAACAAACAAAAGCATAAAGGTAGAAAGCGACTCTTGAATGCATCCTCTCCCTTCATTGGTTGCTCTTCATCTAAGGGTCATGATTGGTCCTTGTTGGGCAAGGTAGGACGTCCCACTTGAGGCTCCAAGCTGATTTGTTTGTTGTTGAATTCAAAAGACAAAAGGTGACAAAGACATAAAGTTTAAAGCAACTTTATTGAAAGGGACATGTGTTGAATTAAAATGTTTCTCTTGAACTTGAATTTTCAGCCGAGATTTGGCCTAAAATGGCTGAAAAAACGTGACCATGGGTCCAAGGACCATGGTTAAAACGTAGACCAAAAATCGGGACTAAATCGTCAAGCCGTTTCAGTGCAACTCTCCCCTTCTTCAAAAAAAGTTTGTCCTCAAACTTTGGCCAAATAAAATGGTATCCAAAAAGATGAAATTTTCAGAAAAATAAAACGATTTTGAAAGAATGAAATTTTGATGAAAAAGAGAGAAACAACAAGAGCAAATCCTATGAAAAGCACATAGCAAATTCATCGAATCCTCTTGTTAGCCAACTCGACTCAAACACCTACAAAGGTGCTCGACTCAAGTCGACACTCACAAGTCAAGATGCACACAAACTTGCAAGGTGACACTCGAAAACATCATAACCCAACTCATCCCAAGATCGTCTTGGTTTAAGAAAACTCAAGAGCCGAAGCTTTGATACCAATTGGAGCGATTCGGGGCGGGCCTCTTTGAACCTTGTAACCACTCTAACCCTAAACTCGACTCACTCAAGAGCACTCACTCAATGAACACGGTTTAGGGGGCTGTTTTGGTGGATCATCTCGCTTTAGTGTAAACTTGTAACCACACTCATCCTAACTCGACTCACTCATGAACACTTAATCAAAACACACGAGTTAGGGATTGTTTTAGGTGGAGAAAGTTTCTGATTTTATTGAACAAACATAAAAACGAAAAAATAAAGATATGACTTAAACAAGTTTAAGTCTAGGATATGAATTAGACCGAGCACTAAGCGAGGGCCTAAGACTAAGGTTCCGATCAATCATCGCACTAAGCTATGATCATCCCCAAGGAAACTCGAAACACCAAGCACTAAGCTAAGGTGGTTTGAAGAGAAAACTCAACTCAAAACTCATGTTTTTATAACTTATCAAATCTGAAAAATACAAGGGGGGATAGGTGGGTTTATATAAGACCCATGCTATCATCTAAACCCTACATCTAATATCTAATCTAAGGGCTACAAATGCCTTACAAAACAACTAAAAAACACGGCTCACATGAGCTACAAAAATCTGATTTCAACAAATCAAATACAACAAACAAAAGCATAAAGGTAGAAAGCGACTCTTGAATGCATCCTCTCCCTTCATTGGTTGCTCTTCATCTAAGGGTCATGATTGGTCCTTGTTGGGCAAGGTAGGACGTCCCACTTGAGGCTCCAAGCTGATTTGTTTGTTGTTGAATTCAAAAGACAAAAGGTGACAAAGACATAAAGTTTAAAGCAACTTTATTGAAAGGGACATGTGTTGAATTAAAATGTTTCTCTTGAACTTGAATTTTCAGCCGAGATTTGGCCTAAAATGGCTGAAAAAACGTGACCATGGGTCCAAGGACCATGGTTAAAACGTAGACCAAAAATCGGGACTAAATCGTCAAGCCGTTTCAGTGCACTTATAAACTTCAAATCTGAAAATTACAATGGTTTTAGCTTGGCTTATATAAGCCTAAGCTTCTAATCTCAACCACTCATCTAACTAAAGATCTAAGGGTTACAAATAGCCCACAAAATACAACAAAATAAAGGCTCACATGTGAGCTACAAAATCAGCAAACAAAAATACAACAACAAATAAAGTAGATGGTGACATGAGTGTAAAGTTGAGCTCCTCTTTGATTGTTGAATTCAGCCGAAATGTTGGTCCCCTTGCATTTTATTTTGGTCTTTGAGCCTTAGGAGTTAGTAGGAAGCTTTCACATGGTCCCCAAAAAGTGCTCAATCAAAAGGGAAAAGCATGACAAGGACGTTTCTCTTTGCCTAAAAAAAAATCAGCTTGGAACCGAGCAAATCAAGTGTGATTTGTTTGTGTCTTATTATTCTTGATTCACACACTTGATTTAGCCTTAACCTTGAGATTTAAGCATTAGGTTGGCCTTGAGTTAATGACTTATCCCATGGGTCGAGCCATAGGACCCAAACCGTGATTTAGACAAAAACCGCCTTTGCTCGACTTGACCATTTTTGGTCCAATCTCCTCTCCTTGGAAAGGATTTGCCCTCAAATCCTCGGAGATCCTCTTGCTCGACTTATGATTGGAACCTTTGCCTTCTTCTCGACTCGGACTCTTGTTGGCTTCATGACTTGATTCGTAGACCATGATGAGTGGCGCCCCATGAGCCTCTTGACCAACCTTGGGCTCCATGACTCGAGATGACCAACCTTGGGCTCCATGACTCGAGATTTCCAAGAACACCACTTGCTTAGAGATTGAATGAGAGGTTGATCCTTGTAGACTCGGTTCATTGAATTGAACTTGCTCTCTCCCTTACTCATGGTTTCCTTGGATTCACAATTATCCCCTAGCACAACTCGAAGTTCCTCATGCTTAGAATCGCCTTCTAGCCACCCTTTGTCAAGGATGAGTCCCACGTCTCTTTCCCGTTTCAAGGACTCACTTGAACTTTCTAGCACATCGACCTTTGCATCTCCAAATGATTCACTTCCTTTGCACTTGATCGAGTTTCCCAAATTTTCAGTTTTGACTTCATGAAGCTCCTCTCCTTGGCTTCCCCTTATTGCTCTAGGATTGTCTTCGATCACATGGAGGGCTACATTCTCGATCATGAAGGTACTTATGGCATTAGGCGACATAAGGAGTGTGACTAATTCGGGTATGGCCTTGAGGGCCGTGTTCCCCTTCCACAAATCGTTCTTTGGACTTTCAACTGAGCCATCTTCGTTCTTGAACTTAGGTGAAGATTGTAGAAGATCATCACTTAGCTCTTTTTGTTCAAGCTTAGTTCCCCCTTTGAATCCCCATCTCATGAATCCACTTGAGTAGACTTGGTTATGACAACCACATAGCATTTCTTTGGTATTGTTAGTTCCCACTTTGAACTTCCATTTTAGAAATTCCCTCGACTCTTTGCTTGTATCAACATTCTCATACCACATGAATACCTTCCTCTTGACATTAGCCAAACACTTCTCATGATCATACTCATCCCTTGGCTTGGCATTGTACCCCATGCTTTCCTCTTGAGTGTTAGGATTATCTTTAGCAAAGTGAATGGTCAATTTCTCACCAACATTCATTTCCTCACTTGTTTCGGCCTCTTTACTCAATACCACATCTTTGTAAGGCTCAAACATGGAGGGTGGGGTGGAATACTTCAAGGTAGAAGGTAGGAGTGTTGGTATGCCCTCTTGTATCATATCCCACGGCTTTGCCACCACCATTTCAGCTTGCACTTGTTTCATTTCGGGTCCCCCTTCAACCTTCATGTTTTCGTGTGATTCAACCAAGGAGGGTGGGCTAGGGTTCTTCAAAATTGGAGGTAAGGGTGTAAGTTTGATATTCTTGGCTCCAATCTTAAAGTCATAAGTATTGTCCCTCCCATCATGATTAGCATTTCTTTTCAACTTCCAAGGTTTCCCCAAGAGGAGATGACAAGCCTCCATGGGAATCACATCACACAAAACGTCATCCATGTAATCCCTTCCAATGGAGAAAGAAACCAAGCATTGTCTAACCACCATCACCTCGGTTCCCATATCTAGCCACTTCATCTTGTAAGGGTTAGGGTGATCTTGTGTGGGCAAGGCTAATTTTTCAATGAGGGTGCTTGAGGCAACATTAGAACAACTTTCCCCATCAACAATCAAATTACAAACCCTTCCCATAATGGTACACCTAGATCTAAAGATTTGGACTTGGTGATTCTCTTCTAGGGTTAGGGTTTGAGCATGTGTTGCTCTATGAACCACACGGCCTAGACTAGGGGGTGGCTCTCCTCCTAACCGAGCCATTCTAGCCTCTAATTCCCTTTGAGCCCTCAAAGTCACAAGATCAAGGTTAGGGTTAGGTTTAAGTCTACCCCTCATTCGACTCATTTTGGTTTCAAGCTCTCTTCTAGCTTTCTCCATAGAATTATACATGGTCTCACCAAGAGTAGTATCACAAGAAACATCCATTTTGTGAAAATTTTGTGAGAATTTTGTGGAATAACAAGTATAAGAAATAGAGAAAACGAAAATAAAAGAAGAAAAAACAAGAACACTCGACAACACAAAGAACAAATCGAAACCAACACTAACACAAGTGTAGATCTTCAACCATTTTGTGAAAATTTTGTGAGAATGTTTGTGGAAGTTTTGTGGAAAATAAACAAGGAAAAGAAAGAAGAAAAAACGAAAAATTGAAGAGGAAAAACAAAGGGTAAACCGAGAAAAACAAAAACAAATCGAAAATGAAGAACAAACCTAGGCTCTGATACCAATTTGGAGTGAAACTAAGTGGGTAAAGCTTCACTCAAAAGATGAACAAAAGTCGACTTGAACTCTTGAAATAAAACGGCCGAGTATATGTATTTTTGTGTTGAAAATTTTCTGATTTTTGTTGTTAAATGCAAGAACATAAAGATAGTATCTAAATCTACACACAAAGTAATAGATTTAGGGTTTGATTAGCTTAAGCACAAAGCCACTAAACTAATCTTTCACTAACTCACACACAAAGTAATGAGAGAATGAAGAACACTCAATAAAACTCTAGGGTTTCTTTTCATTAGCCAAATCTGATTTTTACAATGGGTTTTGAGTTGCTTAAATAGAGGCCTATGACTACATCTACACCTTACATTTAGGATCATATCCAAGGGTCAAGAGTGAGCCTTGGAGAGCAAGGTCTAACGGTACAAAAGCTTGTACAATTCTGACTACAACTTAAAAGAAAACAAAAGCATAAAGTAGAATTAGGACAACTAATGATAGTGACATGAGTGTAAAGTTGAGCTCCTCTTTGATTGTTGAATTCAGCCGAAATGTTGGTCCCCTTGCATTTTATTTTGGTCTTTGAGCCTTAGGAGTTAGTAGGAAGCTTTCACATGGTCCCCAAAAAGTGCTCAATCAAAAGGGAAAAGCATGACAAGGACGTTTCTCTTTGCCTAAAAAAAAATCAGCTTGGAACCGAGCAAATCAAGTGTGATTTGTTTGTGTCTTATTATTCTTGATTCACACACTTGATTTAGCCTTAACCTTGAGATTTAAGCATTAGGTTGGCCTTGAGTTAATGACTTATCCCATGGGTCGAGCCATAGGACCCAAACCGTGATTTAGACAAAAACCGCCTTTGCTCGACTTGACCATTTTTGGTCCAGCGGCCCAAGGTTTTGACATTTTCTTTAACTTACTTACGATTTATTATTTTATTTGATATTTTAATCATATGTTACTAGACTCTCCTAGTCGTATCGTCAAACGTTTAGTTAGTTGTGTATTCAGTTTCATATGATCACATAACATGTTCGTTTAATATTTGAAGTGTTGTTGATTATTAACGCTTTTAAGTTTCTAAGTTGATACGTTTATTACTATGTCCAATTTTATTTAAGTGTTTTTCGAAACACATTAGTTATTTAAATTATTCATTTTCAGTTTTCTATGCTTAGGTAAATTTTCACATTAGTGATTCTATACGTTTATCACATGTTACGCTTTTTAGGGCGTTTTGTGTTTTTGGGTCGATTTTGTGAGGCGTTTTTGTGTTGTGCTTGTGTGTTTTGTGTCGACTTAAGACTAAAAAATGACCATATAAATATACAACATGCCTCCACATATAACAATCTCAATAATTCCTTCTTATCTCATTATGCTCAACACAATCCTACAACTCATGTCTTAAAATAACACACAAATATATTCCTCACCCCTCAATATCGTACATCGTGACATGGCAAGAGAATGAAATCAATGCACTTATGCATACTCACACAAGTAGACAAGTAACTAATTTTAAAACATGCGTCCGCATTAAATCATTCAAGAGGCACAACATCACTTAAAAAAATTGTAACCACCTTAATTGACAAGTTTAATTCATGCTACCGAAATTAAGCAAGGTAGTAAGCATTAGCTTGATATCACACGCAGGTAACAACAAGAATATCTCGGCGTAAGAACAAGGCACACGACCCCTTAAATAACGCCTACCATTCAAACATCGAACTCGGCCCTGCACCCAAACTACACGGTGAACTTGTATTCACACACATTCACTTGGTTCAAGCATATTTTTTTTGGTGCGCTTGAGGGGCAAGCCTCGATACAAAGAGACGAATTCAAAACTAGGCGGGGGAGTGCAACTCCAAGAATATCTTCGCGAAGAACGGAGCGGAGTCCTTCGCGAGGAGCAACGAAATAAGTGATGGACGTGGATAAATTGACTCCCAAATTAGCCACCCAATCTGCAGCTCTATTCGCTTCCCTGTAAACATGATTTATCTTGACCATCCAATCATTTGAATTGATAAGCGCTTTTCACCGAAGCACAAGCTGTCGGAGGCTATTGCGGAGTAGTTGATCATCACGAATGAAATTTACATACGTTAAGTTATCCATATGAACTATCAGCTTCTTGATACCGAGATGCTTGGCTCTCTCGAGACCAATTAGTAGTGCATTCATCTTTGCTCTCATGGAGGTACAAATTCCACAAGAAAAAGAGTATGCCTCAACAAAATTACCCGATTCGCCCCTTATAATACCGCCGCAGCCTGCCGAGACGTACCTGGAGTAGGGAGGAAAAGGGCGAAGGGTTCAAATGCCTGTCGCGAAATTTCAAACTGATGACGAAGAAAGTGAATCGGCTCTATAGGATTGTCTTCCGCACGATTGAAAACCAAATTATTTCGCCACCTCCGGAGCCACCAACAAGTGATAGCAAATTTCATCGACCAACTCGACATGACCGAAGCTGAGCCGTTACTAGCATTATTGGAGATCCATGATTCAAACGGTACTAAATAGAAAGAATCGAGAGCAGCGCCTTCTCCTAGTCCAGACCAAATCCACCTCAACATCCGGATTATAATTAGACATAAGACGATCGTGGCCGGCAAGCCAAATGAATATCCGGATTGTTTGTTGTACAGGGGGAGCTTCCAAATAAGACGCCATTGAACTGTGTTCGTTTCGGGTGGCTCATGACTTGACTTAATGAGGACAACAGACTTGATGGAAAATTTACCATTTGTTGTGCCATTCCAGTATAAAGTATCTTCAAGGTAAGGTTCCGTACATAACGAGTGAGATGCGATTTTTTTTAAATCCTCGCTTGTTAAAAAAGTTGGAGAACTTGTCCCATTTCCATCCTGACGTTTCGTCCCACATCTCGCTGACAGTAGCGTCGAGAATTGATTCAGGTACCGTAGCAATAACTCTGTCGATCAAGCACCCCTGATCAACCCACGAATGGTCCCAAAAAAGAGTTTTCCTTCCATTTCCGACAGCTACGGAACTCCCATTATGAAGTGATGCCTGACCAAACATTGGACATATTCGGCCGAGGTTTAAGTGTCAATGTCGCAACGACCATTACAATATTTCGACCTTAGTAGTCGGGCCCACAACGACGTAGGCTCTGTTAATACTCGCCAACCTGGTTTCGTAAGAAACGCAGCATTCGATTGTCGTGAAGACCTGATGCCGAGTCCACCTATTGACTTCGGTTTTTGAACTGTATCCCAAGAAATTAGGTGTACCTTCTTTTTCTCATCACTCCCACCCCAAAGAAATCGTCTCGACTTCCTATCAATAGAATCGCAAATGGACCGTGGTAACTTCGCTGTTTACATATTATAATTTGCGATAGTGGATAGCGTCGATTGAACAAGCGAATGTCTACCGGCCAAGGATAAGTGTTTGGTCTGCCAACATGCTAGTCTTTTATTAATTTTCTCTTCTATGTGAGCGAAACTCGCTTTTGTCACACGCCCATTAATTGTCGGCATCCCCAAATACGTACCTAAATCTAAGTTCTCTTCAAATCCAAGAGTAGCAGTGATCACATCTCTGTTAGCTGCAGGTGTATTCCTCGAAAAAAATATCCTTGACTTTGTGTTGCTTACTTTTCCCCCTGACATCCTGCAAAAATTCTCAAGAACATACTTAATAATTTCAGCCTGTTCGACATTAGCTTCTGCGAACAGCACCATGTCGTCTACAAAGAAGAGTTAGCAATTTTCGGACCGTCTTTACAGATAGGTAATGGTTTCCACGATTGAACTCGAACTTTTTCATCTATGGCTTGGTGTAATTTTTCAAGACACATAACAAAAAGGTAAGATGACAGGGAATCCCCTTGTCGAACTCCTCTCGTAGGAGTAAATTTTTCAGTGGGTTCTCCATTCCATAGAATTTGCATAGACAAGGTTGTTACGCACTCCATAACCGTATTAATAAGAAGAATGGGGAAGCACATATCATGTAAAGTCGCTTTAATAAAATCCAAGCGGAGCCGATCGTATGTCTTTTCTAGGTAAATTTTGATGGCCATATATCCTTTCCTGCTTTTCATACGCCGCATAGTGTGAATCGCCTCCTGAAAAACGACTATATTGTCTGTTAGTTGTCTCCCAGGGACAAATCCGCTTTGATTCTCTGAAATCAGACGAAGATAAAACTTTCTTTATTCTCTTAGCGATAGTTTTGCTGATAATTTTGTATGCCACATTACACAGGCTAATAGGACGAAATTGAGAGATGTATTCGGGACTTGCTACTTTAGGTATTAAAACGATATGAGTTTCATTCAGTCTATCGGGAAACCCTTTTCCTTCCAGTGCGCGTAAAACCATTGATAGGACGTCGTTTTAAGTAAACACGTAAAAGCTAAGTATGGGTTAGGTGTAACACCCCGTGTTAATTTAAGCTAATCATAATTAGGAAATCAATAATTAGACAATCTCGCTCAAATATTTCCTAAAACAATACACTACAATTTTGCTCGCACCTAAACTAAAACTATTTTGATATACTTCAAATTTGAACTTTATTTTTACATATTCGAACTCGATAAATCATATGATGAATCGACGACAAATTTCTCAACGACAAATTTCGGCACGCAAATCGAGGTCAAAATTGACCAAAGTGGCCGAGCCACTTAGGGTGATTTAGTCACCAATTGTTCTTCCATTTTGACTTGTACAAATTCAACACTTAACATCAAGTTACTTGTGTAAAAATTATTATTTTGATCTTTATTTATAAATTCTAATTTTTAATATCAAATTACTATTTCAATTTGATTTAACTAACACTTTCGCTAAATATCGAAATAACGAGTCACACTAAGTCTAAACTGATAAACTTTTTGACGTTTGTGTATAATTATTTAAATCGATAACATTCAACGAAAAAATAAGTATTTCGATCAAATAAATTTTTATACAAGTTTTGAGGGTTTTAAACCCAATTTTTGTTTTGATCACCTTTTGAAGTTTATTTTCATTTTTATTTTCGATCTTGCTTCAAAACATTATTTGAAGATCATATATTTTATTTTGGGACTTTTCGCGTGCGCGCAAATCGAAAATTTCAAAGAACGAAAAATCGAGCCTTGGTGACTCATGTAGGCCGAGATTTTTGACCTTCCTAGGTCAAATATTATCCTCTTCCATTCTTCTCTTACACAAGAGCTAATACTTACACATCCTACATACTTTCATCATCACTTATATAGCTTAATTAAAATTAAAGGTTATACATTTACAATACACAAATACATACTACATACTACTAATACAATTCACTACTACACAATTTATTTCCACTCAAACAAATAAACACTCTAACTCATTTTCTCTCTAAATAAACCAACTCAAGAACACTAGTAAGCATAACTTCATCTTCAACCTTGAGCCTCCATGAAGATCTTCATCTTCTTCCTTTTACTTTTCTTCTTTAAACATTTATTTTCTTGTTTTAAATTCACTAGAATACTTAAATTAATTCTCCACCATTTTAATTAGTAATCACTTCCTCTTTTAACTTATAAATATTTATGAACACAAATCAAAATAAATAAAAACTATACATCACCTAAACATAAAAATATTACTACACTTAATGCACAAAAATGGTTAAGCTCATTTTTGCTCGATTTGAGGCTTGGGCTAACTTGGGTCCTATGGCTTGAGCCATGGCTTAATTTGTGATCATTAGGATCAAACCAAGTGAAATGTACAAGGAGGAACAAAGGAAATCAGCCCACACATGGAAAACAACAACCTAGGCCATGAACCATGAAGCTTATCTTGACATGTCGGTAGAGATTGTAACATAACTCCAAATCTACTCATCCAATTGAGGTGAGACCAATTGCATATGAAAGCTAGCTCAAAGAGCTTTCATTTGACATATGGTTGGCTATCTGGGTCAAAGGGATCTGAGAGTTATGGCCTCTACAAGTCAGGGGTC
This sequence comes from Dianthus caryophyllus, assembly GCA_023091065.1. Classification (NCBI taxonomy): domain Eukaryota; kingdom Viridiplantae; phylum Streptophyta; class Magnoliopsida; order Caryophyllales; family Caryophyllaceae; genus Dianthus; species Dianthus caryophyllus. The sequence goes on from CM041521.1 coordinate 16,072,591, forward strand.
AGATTGTGAAACTTCAGTCCAAAGGAGGATTCGACATGTCCGTACTAAAAGTTGCATATCTTGAGCTCTAGGCAATATGTTTGGGTGATTCTTTTTGCATTGGATAGCCAACTCCAATACCTTTCCAATGACATATCGTGGGCCTTCTAATTCAACGTGAGCATGAAATGGTGAAGCGTACAAGTCACTGTCAGATTATGAAATCCGGTTAGAAACTGTTTTGGGGTTAATGAGCAATGCACTTGTCCTACCTTCTCCTCCTTGGGTGAGCTCACTTGGGGACCAATTGTAAGTCTTCCCATGAGCCTAGGGCTCACATGGGACGTGCCAAATGCAAAGAGGGCCAAGGAGATCAGCTGAAATTCAAACAACAAGTCACACATTATCTTGTGAAGACGCCCTTTCAATCAGACATTACTTTACGCTTATGTCCTTTTCCACTTTATATTGTTGTTGTTTGTATGCTAAAATCAGATTAGAAGGGGCCTTGAACCATGTACACCTTGCTCTCCAAGATTTAAATCTTGACCTTTGGATCTCTAACTTATGCAAGGGTGTAGATGGCCTCAAGTGTCATTGTCTACTTTATACTTTAGTTGTTAAGTTGTGATCAGATTTTGTATGGCTTATAAGGGCCGAAATTCTTTAGGGTTTTAGGGTCACTTATGACCATTAGATCATGAAGAGATGTAGGGCTTAGATGAGAGCATTGGTATTATATAAACCAAGCTCACAACCTTGTAAAAATCAGATTTTGTTGAATGATAAACCCTAGAGTTTTCTTTGAGTGTTCTTCATTTTTCTCCTTGCTTTGTGCTTGAGATTGTGAAAGATTAATTAGTGGCTTGGTGCTTGATTAATCACAACCTAAATCTATTACTTTGTGTGTAGATTTAGTACTATCTTTATTGTTTTCTTTTATGTTACAAAATTTCAGAAAAATTATCCCACAAAATACATCATTTGGCCGAGATTTTCATAAGTCTCACAAGTCGATTTTAGTTCATTTCTTGAGTGAAACTTGACCCACTTAGTTTCACTCCAAATTGGTTATCAAAGCTTTGGTTAGAAAACACAAGTTCCATACTTGTGCTAATTTTTTTTCGGTTCATACATCAAAATAAAAACTTTGTCACAAAATCAGTTTTTGTTTCTTGAGTTACAATGAGTCTTTCTTTTCCTTTTGGTTCTACACTTTTTTCCTATGGTACTTCATATGAAACCCCTAGAGGTGAGTCGGTTTTTGAATCTATGGAAAGAGTTGGGAAAGAGTTAGAAGCCAAGGTGGCTAAGATGAGAGGAAAATCTGTCCAAATGAGTGTGGGTAAAAGGATGGCTACTTTACTTGATCCTCCTACCAAAACACCACCCTATGAGCCACCCATGAGAGCCAAAATCGTTGAACCCACTACAATCCCAACACCACTAACCCTAGACCAAAGGGAGGCGATTGACCCTAGCCACAAAAAAACCATCACCCTCAAAAAATGTTGTCAATGTCTAGGTATGGTCACAATGCCAAGGAATGTCCCACAAAGAATACCGTGAACTCGTGTGAGATTGCTCATTGGGAGGGAGATGAGATCCTTGTTTGTAAGGATGAGGAAAAGGAGGAACTTGTTTGTGAGGATGAGGGGAATGAGGTCCTTGCTAATGAGGATATAGAGGAAGAGAAACAAGAGCAAACCGAAATGATGGTGGTAAGGCCATATGATTTGGTCATACCTAAAACCCTACCTCATACCTTGAAGTGTTCCTTCCCACCCTCCATGTTTGAGCCTTGTAGAGAGGTTGTAATAAGTGAAAAATCTGATAAGGGTTTGTGTGATGTGGATGTGAGGGATGCTTGTCATCTCCTCTTTGATAAGGTTGGGGAGCACAAGGAGGATGAAGAGGTTGGTCATGAAGGGAACTCAAATGGAAGTCAAGGGGTGAATGTTGGTGAGAGTGTACACATTGAATTTGCTAATGGTGATCCAAACATTCAAGAGGAGAGCATGGGGAATAATCTCAAGGGAAAGGTTGAGCTTGATCTTATGAGATGTTCACCTAAGGCCAAGAAGAAGCTCATGTGGAATGGGAAGCTTGGCACAAGCAAGAGGTCAAGAGGATACTTGAAATGGAAATTCAAAATGGGGAGCTTAGTCAAGAACAACCCTAAGACACTAGGTAGGAATCAAGAAGAGGAGCTCAAGCAAATGTTAAGAACCCCAAAGTTTGAGGACAAACTTTTTTGAAGAAGAGGAGATTGCACAAAAATGGTTAAGCTCATTTTTGCTCGATTTGAGGCTTGGGCTAACTTGGGTCCTATGGCTTGAGCCATGGCTTAATTTGTGATCATTAGGATCAAACCAAGTGAAATGTACAAGGAGGAACAAAGGAAATCAGCCCACACATGGAAAACAACAACCTAGGCCATGAACCATGAAGCTTATCTTGACATGTCGGTAGAGATTGTAACATAACTCCAAATCTACTCATCCAATTGAGGTGAGACCAATTGCATATGAAAGCTAGCTCAAAGAGCTTTCATTTGACATATGGTTGGCTATCTGGGTCAAAGGGATCTGAGAGTTATGGCCTCTACAAGTCAGGGGTCAGATTGTGAAACTTCAGTCCAAAGGAGGATTCGACATGTCCGTACTAAAAGTTGCATATCTTGAGCTCTAGGCAATATGTTTGGGTGATTCTTTTTGCATTGGATAGCCAACTCCAATACCTTTCCAATGACATATCGTGGGCCTTCTAATTCAACGTGAGCATGAAATGGTGAAGCGTACAAGTCACCTGTCGATTATGAAATCCGGTTAGAAACTGTTTTGGGGTTAATGAGCAATGCCCTTGTCCTACCTTCTCCTCCTTGGGTGAGCTCACTTGGGGACCAATTGTAAGTCTTCCCATGAGCCTAGGGCTCACATGGGACGTGCCAAATGCAAAGAGGGCCAAGGAGATCAGCTGAAATTCAAACAACAAGTCACACATTATCTCAAGAGCGTCCCTTTCAATTGTATTACTTTACGCTTTATGGCCCTTTTCCACTTTATATTGTTGTTGTTTGTATGCTAAAATCAGATTAGAAGGGCCTTGAACCAAGTACACCTTGCTCTCCAAGATTTAAATCTTGACCTTTGGATCTCTAACTTATGCAAGGGTGTAGATGGCGCCGAGTGTCGTTGTCTACTTTATACTTTAGTTGTTAAGTTGTGATCAGATTTTGTATGGCTTATAAGGGCCGAAATTCTTTAGGGTTTTAGGGTCACTTATGACCATTAGATCATGAAGAGATGTAGGGCTTAGATGAGAGCATTGGTATTATATAAACCAAGCTCACAACCTTGTAAAAATCAGATTTTGTTGAATGATAAACCCTAGAGTTTTCTTTGAGTGTTCTTCATTTTTCTCCTTGCTTTGTGCTTGAGATTGTGAAAGATTAATTAGTGGCTTGGTGCTTGATTAATCACAACCTAAATCTATTACTTTGTGTGTAGATTTAGTACTATCTTTATTGTTTTCTTTTATGTTACAAAATTTCAGAAAAATTATCCCACAAAATACATCATTTGGCCGAGATTTTCATAAGTCTCACAAGTCGATTTTAGTTCATTTCTTGAGTGAAACTTGACCCACTTAGTTTCACTCCACTTAAAATTTTTAGTATAGTTTAGCTTACTTAAATAAATTACTAACTTATTTATTTTTCATTTGTATGTACTAAATTATCCAAAGACGAGGAGCAAGGTGAAGGTATCGATCTTGGCATTTTCGACAACATCGTTGACCCCGACAATTGCTAGGCTTTCGTTTCATTAACCTAATTAAGGTGCTCTCGCACACTATAATTGCTAAGCACTAAACCTAATTGATTATATGTTATTTTCCTAATTGATGTTTTGAGTATATGCATGAATTAGTATATCACTTAAGTATTGTATGTTAAATTAGGAGACAAAAATCGAAAAATAAAATTTGTGTAACCTTAGAAAACCACACGGCATTCCCTTAATTTTTCCCTAAATTTTTCGTTTTAATTTTTGTTAATTGCATGCTTAAAAGACTCAAATAAATGAGTACGAAAAATGTTGTTCATATGTTGAAATTCATTTCCTTACTTTTTATTTTGTTATTTAATTTATGTGTGTGAAATGACTTGTGTTAATTGTTAATGTTTCATGTATGATTTTTACTTATGTTAACTACACTTATAATATAAAGGAAATTAGATATAGAATTAATAGTATAAAAAAATCAAAAATTAAATTTGTGAAAGTGTATAAGAAGGCCACGGTTTTCCTTGCTTATTTGGACCAATTTTTAGTTTTAATTTTTGTAAATAACATATTATGATTAGTCTAGGTTAATTAGACTTGCTATTAAAATTTGAGAAAATAAAACGATAATACAAAAATTCGAGTTAAAAATGTTCATTAGAAAAAGCATAAGTGTTCTTCATTTTTAAGCTTAGATTGATTTATAATTTTTATGAGTTTTAGTTATTTATTGTTTCTATTTACTAGTTTAAATCACTTTAGGATAATTTGAATAATTAGTATATAAAAACTTTAAGTCAAAAACCGATAAAATTAGAAAACAAAAATAAAATGCATAAGTAAAGAGGGCCACGGTTTTAGGGTCAATTTTTGACTTAAAATGAATTTGTCACTTTTTATTTTTATCACTTAAGTAATTTAATTAGTTAAAGTAGTGATTTATTAATAAAAACAAAAAAAGAAATAAATAGCTAAGTATAAAAGGGTGCCACGGTTTTATCACTAAAAATGGACCCATTTTGATCAAAATGAAATTATCATTTAGTCACTAAATTTGATTAGTATTTAGGATTATGTTAGATTGTATAATAAATCGTTAATAAAAAGAATCGACGAAACCGATAAAAATAAACGTTACACGTATTAAAATGAACAATTTCGAGTGTTACTACCTTTGCTTAAATTTGGATTTGGACATACGGACTATTTAAAATGAACTACGACAACGTCACTAAAATTTGAAACCGTTAAAATTTTAGTTAAGTATATGACTAAATTTAACCGATTGTTACTGGAGTGAAACCTATGGGGTGTGATTTCACTCAAGAGACTAACTAAAATCGATTTGTGATGGTGATGAATATTTCGGCCAAGGTGTTGTTTTTTTGGGATAAATTTTCTGATTTTTGTGTAAGTAAATGAAAACATAAAAGATAGAACTAAATCTAAACACAAAGTAATAGTTTTAGGTTTTGATTAATCAAGCACTAAGCCACTAATTAATCATTCACTAACTCAAACACTAAGCTAAGAGAATAATGAAGGAAACTCAACTCAAACTCTAGGGTTTTTTTTCATTCAATCAAATCTGAAAATACAAGGGGTAGAGTGAGGGTTTATATAATACCCTTCCTCTAATCTTGACCTTACATGCACTGAAACGGCTTGACGATTTGGTCCCGATTTTTGGCCTACGACCTAACCTTGGTCCTTGGACCCATGGTCACGATTTTTGAGCCAAAATAGGTCCATAATCTCGGCTGAAATCAAGTTCCAAGTGATACAACAATTTCAAACACAAGTCCCTTTCAATAAAGTTGCTTTAAACTTTATGTCTTTGTCACCTTTGATCTTTTGAATTCAACAACAAACAAAATCAGCCAAGGACTTAAAGGGGCCGAGAATTACTTGCCTTCCAAGGAGAAATGAAGGCCTTAGATGAAGAACAACAAAGGAAGGGTGAGGATGCTCCAAGATGTCACCATCTACTTTAGTTGTTAGTTGTTGTAATTTTTCAGATTTTGTAAGGTCTTGTGACCCAACTTTTTGGCTGATTTGTAAGGCTCCTCATAGCCCTTAGATTAGATATTAGATGTAGGGTTTAGATGATAGCATGGGTCTTATATAAACCCACCTATCCCCTTGTAATTTTTCAGATTTGAAGATATAAAAAAAGATGAGTTTTAGTGAGTTTTTCTCTTGGAAACCACCTTGGCTTTGTGCTTGGTGTTTCGAGTTTCTTGGGTAATGATCATAGCTTTGTGCGATGATTGATCGGAACCTTAGTCTTAGGCTAGTGCTTTTGTGCTTAGTCTAATTCATATCCTTTTTATCTTTGTTTCATGTTTGCAAATAAAATTTCAGGAGACGACACCACCATTTTCAGCCCTAAAACGGGGTATTTGAGTTAGTGCTCATGAGGGGGTCGAGTTTAGGGTGAGTGTGGTTACAAGGTACAAAGAGGCCCGCTCAATCGCCCAATTGGTATCAGAGCTTCGGCTCTTGAGTTTTCTTAAACCAAGACGATCTTGGGATGAGTTGGGTTTAGATGTTTTCGAGTGTCACCTTGCAAGTTTGTGTGCATCTTGACTTGTGAGTGTCGACTTGAGTCGAGCACCTTTGTAGGTGTTTGGGTCGAGTTGGCTAACAAGAGGATTCGATGAATTTGCTATGTGCTTTTCATAGGATTCGAGTCTTGTTGTTTCATTCGTTTTTATCAAAATCTTATTCTTCAAAAAATCGTTTTAATTTCTGAAAATTTCATCTTTTTGGATACCATTTTATTTGGCCAAAGTTTGAGGACAAACTTTTTTTGAAGAAAGGGAGAGTTGCACTGAAACGGCTTGACGATTTGGTCCCGATTTTTGGCCTACGACCTAACCTTGGTCCTTGGACCCATGGTCACGATTTTTGAGCCAAAATAGGTCCATAATCTCGGCTGAAATCAAGTTCCAAGTGATACAACAATTTCAAACACAAGTCCCTTTCAATAAAGTTGCTTTAAACTTTATGTCTTTGTCACCTTTGATCTTTTGAATTCAACAACAAACAAAATCAGCCAAGGACTTAAAGGGGCCGAGAATTACTTGCCTTCCAAGGAGAAATGAAGGCCTTAGATGAAGAACAACAAAGGAAGGGTGAGGATGCTCCAAGATGTCACCATCTACTTTAGTTGTTAGTTGTTGTAATTTTTCAGATTTTGTAAGGTCTTGTGACCCAACTTTTTGGCTGATTTGTAAGGCTCCTCATAGCCCTTAGATTAGATATTAGATGTAGGGTTTAGATGATAGCATGGGTCTTATATAAACCCACCTATCCCCTTGTAATTTTTCAGATTTGAAGATATAAAAAAAGATGAGTTTTAGTGAGTTTTTCTCTTGGAAACCACCTTGGCTTTGTGCTTGGTGTTTCGAGTTTCTTGGGTAATGATCATAGCTTTGTGCGATGATTGATCGGAACCTTAGTCTTAGGCTAGTGGCTTTGTGCTTAGTCTAATTCATATCCTTTTTATCTTTGTTTTATGTTTGCAAATAAAATTTCAGAAAACGAAACCACCATTTTCAGCCCTAAAACCGTGTATTTGAGTGAGTGCTCATGAGTGAGTCGAGTTTAGGGTGAGTGTGGTTACAAGGTACAAAGAGGCCCGCCCCGAATCGCTCCATTACAATTCAAAGATGATCTAAGGGCTCACAAGAGTCCCTCAAATGCAACAAAAAAAAACGGCTCACATGCCTTACAAGAGCTGAAAATTTCAAAGATAAATACAAACTACAAAAGCATAAAGTAGACAATGACTTGTGGTTCCATCCTCTCCTTGTGTTTTTGATGAGCATCCAAGGGACCAAGATTGGAGTCTTGGGGATCAAGGGGGGACGGTCAAGGGCTTATTACAAGATCATTTTGTCTACATTCAATAAAACATAAAGCATAAAGTAATGAAAGTGACATGAATGAAAAAGACATAAAGCACAAAATAATGTGATTGTTATGGGGGATTGTTAAGACCGGCTCCTTGGACCTCCTTGAGCTAGTTTTTGTGAGCCATGTGAGTCTTTTTATTGGAGGGTTAACTCACATGGGTGCACCCAAGGTGACCACATTCAAAAATAGCATTCCATTGACTTTTTAGTTGCTCTCCAACTTGACCTTCCCTTGACTTTCTTTGACCACTAAGTATGGCTAGATTTGACCATAGAATTGACTTGACTTAGCTCTTAGTGGCCCCTAGGTCCAAGGCCTAGGCTTGGGTTTAAGCCCAAGGACCCAACCCATGGCCTACTTCTTCTCCATCCTTGATCACCTTGACCATTCTTGGTCCAGTTACATTTAAAATAATTTTTCAAATCACTAAATACAAAACGAACTTAACGACTTTGAAACTAGGATTTTGTACTTAGAAAATAAAATTTAGTTTTGGTACTTTAGTAAAATATCTTAAGTATAAAAATACGTATAAAGTATAAAGATACATACAAATATAAAAATACATACAAGTATGAAAATACGTACAAGTATAAAAATACGTACAAATACGAAATACGAAAATACGAATACGTATAAAAATACGATGAATAGTAAATACGATGAATAGTAAAATGATGAATAGTAACCGTGATGAATAGTAAAATAATGAATAGTGAAAATATTTAAAATTTTCGAACGGACTCAAAATAAATATTTAAGTTTTTCTATGTGTTCTGTTTACCTGAAGAACTGCTAGAACTAAAACTTCATTATACAAGGTTCGACGATATATTTAAGTTTTAGAAATAACACATGTTACGATTAAACGAGGAAATAAGAATTTGAGAAAGCGAACTACCTGAATAAAATACTTGGATTGTTCGCCATGTTGCGACTCTTGAAATTCGATGTTAATGAGGTAGCTGTCTATGGGGACTTGGGCTCCCTCCCAGAGTTGCCCAAGGCTATTTAACGATCTTAAGATTGCTATTTGACACGGTATATACAACCTCAGGGATGAGGCATACTTGATGGAATGAAACGGTTTGGCGATTTGGTCCCGATTTTTGGTCTACGATCTAACCATGGTCCTTGGACTAATGGTCAAGAAAAGTCAGCCCAAATGGGCTCCAAGTTCGGCTGATTTGATGTTCCAAGTGATACATTCTAATTCAAATGCATGTCCCTTCATTATAGTTTGCTTTAATGCTTTATGTCTTTGTCACCTTTTGGTATTTTGTATGGAAGCTTCAAAATCAGCTTGGGACTTCATGTGGGCCTAGTAAGCTTGCTCTCCAAGGAGCAAATCAAGACCCTTGGATGAACATCACAAATCCAAGGTGTAGAAGCTTCAAAGGGTCGCTTTCTACTTTACTTGTTGTAGTTTGTTGTAGGCTGATTTTGTAACATCTTTTGACCCTTATTTTTCGGCTGTTGTAAGGCTCATTTGGAGCCCTTAGATCAAGTGTTAGATGTGTGGTTAAGATTAGAAGCTTTGGCCTATATAAACCAAGCTAAAACCATTGTAAATTTTCAGATTTGCATGATATAAAAAAAAAGTTGAGTTTTAAAGAGAGTTTTCTTTGAAAACCCTAGCCTCTCTCATGGCTAAGTGCTTGAGAAAACCTCCATAGCTTAATGCTTGGAGTTCCTTGGGTGAAGACCTTAGCTTAGTGCTTGGTTGGATCCTTAGTCTTAGGCTTTGGCTATGTGCTTAGTCTAATTCATATCCTTTATCTTTGTTTTTATGTTTTACAATAAAATCAGAAAACTTTACCACCGAAAACAGCCCCTAAACGTGTGCTTTGAGTGTAGTTCATGAGTGAACCGAGTTTTAGGGTGAGTGTGGTTACAAGGTACAAAGAGGCCCGCTTACAAATCGCTCCAATTGGTATCAGAGCTTCGGCTCTTGCGTTTTCTTAAACCAAGACGGTCTTGGGATGAGTTGGGTCTTGGTGTTTTCGGGTGTAGCCTTACAAATCTGGGCATGGATTGATTTGTGAGTGTTGGCTTGATTCGAGCACTTTGTGAGTGTTTGAATCGAGTTGGCTAACAAGAGGGTTCTATGAATTTGCTATGTGCTTTTCATAGGATGTGCTCTTGTTGTTTCCCTCTTTTTCATCTAAACTACATCCTTTCAAAATCGTTTTGTTTTTTCTGAAAATTTATTTTGGATACCATGTTTAGTACGCTAAAGTTTGAGGACAAACTTTTTTTTGAAGAGGAGGAGCGTTGGAACGAAACAGATTGGCGAATTGGTCCCGATTTTTGGGTCTAAGATCTAACCATGGTCCTTGGGCTAATGGTCAAGAAAAGTCAGCCCAAATAGGCTCCACATTCGGCTGATTTGATGTTCCAAGTGATACATTCTAATTCAAATGCATGTCCCTTTCATTATAGTTTGCTTTAATGCTTTATGTCTTTGTCACCTTTTAGTATTTTGTTTGGAGGCTCATAAAAATCAGCTTGGGACCTTATTTTGGACGTCCAACTTGAGCTCCAAGGGGCTAATCCAAGCCCTTGGATGAACAACACAAATGAAGGGAGAGGATGCATCCAAGAGTCGCTTTCAACTTTAGTTGTTGTTGAACTTTTGTAAGCTGATTTTGTATGGCTAAGTGAGCCGTTATTTTGTTGTTATTGTGGGTTATTTGTAGCCCTTAGATCTTGTATCAAATGTAAGGTCAAGATGTAAAGCCTTGGTCTATATAAACCAAGCATCCTCATTGTATTTTTCAGATTTGAGTGATATAAAAATTTCAGTTGAGTTTTAAAGAGAGTTTTCTTTGAAAACTGGACCAAGAATGGTCAAGGTGGTCAAGGATGAGATGGAGTTGAGCCAAGGGTTGGGTCCTTGGGCTCAAACCCAAGCCTAGGCCATGGGTCAAGGGGCCACTAGGGGCTAAGTCAAGTCAATTCTATGGTCAAATCTAGCCAACCTTAGTGGTCAAGGAAAGTCAAGAGGAAGTCAAGTTGGAGAGCAATTAAAAGTCAATGTGGAATGAAACTAGATGTGCTAAGTTTCACTCAAAGGATGAACTAAAATCGATTTGAGATGATGATGAAATTTACTAAAATCGATTTGAGATGATGATGAAATTTTCGGCCAAAGTAACAATTTTTGTGAAGTATTTTTCTGATTTTTGTAAAACGAAAGAAAACAAGGATAGAACTAATTCTAAGCACTAAGCAAAAGAATTAGGTTTTGATTAATTCAAGCACTAAGCCACTAAATTAATCATTCACTAACTCAAGCACTAAGCAAAGAGTATAATGAAGCCACACAAGTTCAAACTCTAGGGTTTGTTTTTCTCATTCAACCAAATCTGAAAAATACATTGTAAGGGGGTGGGTTTATATAATACCCAAGCTCTCATCTAAGCCCTTCATTACAATGTTGATCTAATGGTCCTAAGAAGGCCTTCAAGTCAGCCGAAATATTGGTCCTATTGACCTTACAAAATCTGAAAATAAACAACAACCAAAAGCATAAAGGTAGAAAGTGACATCTAGGTCCATCTACACCTTGTGTTTAGGTTATCATCCAAGGGTTAGGATTAGCACCTTGGAGAGCAAGGAGTGATGGTACAAGGACTTACAAATCTGATCACAAACTAAAAGAAAACAAGACAATAAAGTGAACAAGGACATAAAGCAAACTAAGGACCACAATCGATTGACAATGGCGTGAACAAAAGTTGATCTTCTCTTTTGAATTGTGGAATGAGCTGAATTCCTTGTCTCCTCTTGTGTTAGCCACGACTCATGTGAGCCTTAGGATGATTATGAGGCTCCCAAATGGTCCCCAAGGTGAGCTCACCCAAGGAGAATGATGTAGGTTAAGTTCATGGCTCATTACTCCAAAACCGAGTTCCTTGAGACTGAAGTGACTTGTAGGCTTCACCATTTCTCGGTCACGTTGAATTAGAAGGCCCATGATATGTCAATGGAAAGGTAATTGAGTTGGCTTTCCAATGCAAAAAGAATCATCCAAAAATATGGCATACAACTCAAGATATTGAGCTTTTAGTACAGACATGTCAAACAGCCTATGGACTGAGTTTTCACAATCTGACCCCTGACTTGTAGAAGTCATAACTCTCAGCTTCCTTTGAACCAGATAGCCAACCATATGTCAAATGAAAGCTATTTGAGCTAGCTTTCATATGAAAGTGGTTTCATCTCAATTGGATGAGCAGATTGGGAGTTACGTTAAGATCTCTACCGACATGTCAAGATGGGCTTCATGGTTCATGGCCTAGATTGTTGCTTTCCATGTGTGGGCTGATTTCCTTCGTTCCTCCTTGTACATTTCACTTGGTTTGATCCTAATGATCACAAATTAAGCCACGGCTCGAGCCATAGGACCCAAGTAAGCCCAAGCCTCAAAATGAGCAAAAATGAGCTTATCCATTTTGGTGCAATCTCCTCTTCTTCAAAAAAGTTTGTCCTCAAACTTTGGGGTTCTTAACATTTGCTTGAGCTCCTCTTCTTGAATCCTACCTAGTGTGTTAGGGATGTTCTTGGCTAAGCTCCCCATTTGAATTTCCATTTCAAGAATCCTCTTGACCTCTTGCTTGTGCCAAGCTTCCCATTCCACATGAGCTTCTTCTTCTTGGCCTTAGGTGAACATCTCATAAGATCAAGCTCAACCTTTCCCTTGAGATTATTCCCCATACTCTCCTCTTGAATGTTTGGATCACCATTAGCAAATTCAATGTGTACACTCTCACCAACATTCACCCCTTGACTTCCATTTGAGTTCCCTTCATGACCAACCTCTTCATCCTCCTTGTGCTCCCCAACCTTATCAAAGAGGAGATGACAAGCATCCCTCACTTCCACATCACACAAACCCTTATCAGATTTTTCACTTATTACAACCTCTCTACAAGGCTCAACCATGGAGGGTGGGAAGGAACACTTCAAGGTATGAGGTAGGGTTTTAGGTATGACCAAATCATATGGCCTTACCACCATCATTTCGGTTTGCTCTTGTTTCTCTTCCTCTATATCCTCATTAGCAAGGACCTCATTCCCCTTATCCTCACAAACAAGGATCTCATCTCCCCCCCAATGAACAATCTCACACGAGTTCAAGGTCTTCTTTGTGGGACATTCCTTGGCATTGTGACCATACCCTAGACATTGACAACATTTTTTGAGGGTGATGGTTTTTTTGTGGCTAGGGTCAATCGCCTCCCTTTGGTCTAGGGTTAGTGGTGTTGGGGTTGTAGTGGGTTCAACGATTTTGGCTCTCATGGGTGGCTCATAGGGTGGTGTTTTGGTAGGAGGATCAAGTAAAGTAGCCATCCCTTTACCCACACTCATTTGGACAGATTTTCCTCTCATCTTAGCCACCTTGGCTTCTAACTCTTTCCCAACTCTTTCCATAGATTCAAAAACCGACTCACCTCTAGGGGTTTCATATGAAGTACCATAGGAAAAAAGAGTAGAACTAAAAGGAAAAGAAAGACTCATTGTAACTCAAAAACAAAAACTGATTTTGTGACAAAGTTTGAATTTTTATGTAGGAACCGAAAAAAAAAAAAAACAAAACTAACACAAGGGTGGATCTTGTGCTCTTGAACCAAAGCTTTGATAACCAATTTGGAATGAAACTAGATGGGCTAAGTTTCACTCAAAGGATGAACTAAAATCGATTTGAGATGATGATGAAATTTTCGACCAAAGTAACAATTTTTGTGAAGTATTTTTCTGATTTTTGTAAAACAAAAGAAAACATAAAGGATAGAACTAATTCTAAGCACTAAGCAAAAGAATTAGGTTTTGATTAATTCAAGCACTAAGCCACTAAATTAATCATTTACTAACTCAAGCACTAAGCAAAGAGTATAATGAAGCCACACAAGTTCAAACTCTAGGGTTTGTTTTTCTCATTCAACCAAATCTGAAAAATACATTGTAAGGGGGTGGGTTTATATAATACCCAAGCTCTCATCTAAGCCCTTCATTACAATGTTGATCTAATGGTCCTAAGAAGGCCTTCAAGTCAGCCGAAATATTGGTCCTATTGACCTTACAAAATCTGAAAATAAACAACAACCAAAAGCATAAAGGTAGAAAGTGACATCTAGGTCCATCTACACCTTGTGTTTAGGTTATCATCCAAGGGTTAGGATTAGCACCTTGGAGAGCAAGGAGTGATGGTACAAGGACTTACAAATCTGATCACAAACTAAAAGAAAACAAGACAATAAAGTGAACAAGGACATAAAGCAAACTAAGGACCACAATTGACAATGACATGAACAAAAGTTGATCTTCTCTTTTGAATTGTGGAATGAGCTGAATTCCTTGTCTCCTCTTGTGTTAGCCACGACTCATGTGAGCCTTAGGATGATTATGAGGCTCCCAAATGGTCCCCAAGGTGAGCTCACCCAAGGAGAATGATGTAGGTTAAGTTCATGGCTCATTACTCCAAAACCGAGTTCCTTGAGACTGAAGTGACTTGTAGGCTTCACCATTTCTCGCTCACGTTGAATTAGAAGGCCCATGATATGTCATTGGAAAGGTAATTGAGTTGGCTTTCCAATGCAAAAAGAATCATCCAAAAATATGGCATACAACTCAAGATATTGAGCTTTTAGTACAGACATGTCAAACAGCCTATGGACTGAGTTTTCACAATCTGACCCCTGACTTGTAGAAGTCATAACTCTCAGCTTCCTTTGAACCAGATAGCCAACCATATGTCAAATGAAAGCTATTTGAGCTAGCTTTCATATGAAAGTGGTTTCATCTCAATTGGATGAGCAGATTGGGAGTTACGTTAAGATCTCTACCGACATGTCAAGATGGGCTTCATGGTTCATGGCCTAGATTGTTGCTTTCCATGTGTGGGCTGATTTCCTTCGTTCCTCCTTGTACATTTCACTTGGTTTGATCCTAATGATCACAAATTAAGCCACGGCTCGAGCCATAGGACCCAAGTAAGCCCAAGCCTCAAAATGAGCAAAAATGAGCTTATCCATTTTGGTGCAATCTCCTCTTTCTTCAAAAAAGTTTGTCCTCAAACTTTGGGGTTCTTAACATTTGCTTGAGCTCCTCTTCTTGAATCCTACCTAGTGTGTTAGGGATGTTCTTGGCTAAGCTCCCCATTTGAATTTCCATTTCAAGAATCCTCTTGACCTCTTGCTTGTGCCAAGCTTCCCATTCCACATGAGCTTCTTCTTCTTGGCCTTAGGTGAACATCTCATAAGATCAAGCTCAACCTTTCCCTTGAGATTATTCCCCATGCTCTCCTCTTGAATGTTTGGATCACCATTAGCAAATTCAATGTGTACACTCTCACCAACATTCACCCCTTGACTTCCATTTGAGTTCCCTTCATGACCAACCTCTTCATCCTCCTTGTGCTCCCCAACCTTATCAAAGAGGAGATGACAAGCATCCCTCACATCCACATCACACAAACCCTTATCAGATTTTTCACTTATTACAACCTCTCTACAAGGCTCAACCATGGAGGGTGGGAAGGAACTGGAGTGAAACTAGGTGGATCAAGTTTCACTCAAAGGATGAACAAAATCGAACTTGAATTGGTGATGAAAATCTCGGCCCTTTGATGTATTTTTGTGAAGTAATTTTCTGAAATTTTGTGAAAACAATAAATCATAAAGGATAGTGTCTAAACCTACACACAAAGTAATAGATTTAGGTTTTGATTAGTTTAAGCACAAAGCCACTAAACTAATCTTTCACTAACTCACACACAAAGTAATGAGATAAATGAAAAGCTCTCAAATAAACAACTAGGGTTTTCATTCAATTAAAATCCGAAAATTATGTTGTGTGTGAGTGGGTTTATATAATACCTCATCTCTAATCCACACCTTACAATTCAAACTAGATCTAAGGGTCCTAAAAGACCTTACAACCAGCCGAAATTAGGGGCTTCTAAAGCCTTACAAATGCTGAAAATTTGAAGGTAAACAACAAAACATAAAGCATAAAGTATAAAGCATAAAAGGTAGATAGTGACATGTGTTGAAAGGGACACATTGAGGAAAAACATGTGAAGCTTCCTTGATCATTTTTTTTCGGCTGACTTGTAGCTCTTCCCTTGACTTTTGCTCTTGAAAATTTATTTGACTTGGTGGTTCGAACCCACTTGGGTGCACTCGAGCGACCGCATTCAAAAATAGCACAATCGTCGACTTTCGGTTGCTCTCCGTCTTGACTTTCCTTGACCTCTTTGACCCACCAAGCTTGACCAAGATATTATTATGCAATTCACTCAAAAATAAGCTTGGGTGGACCTTAGGATCGTGACCTAGCCCATGGTTCGAGCCAAGGACCCAATCCGTGATTTAGTCGAAAACCGCCTTTGTTCGTCTTGACCATTTTTGGTCCAATCTCCTCTCCTTGAAAAGGATTTGTCCTCAAATCCTCGGTCTCTCTTTCTCTTGCTCGGTTTGGACTATAGTTTGACTCATGGCTTGATCCTTTGCCTCCTTCTCGACTCGGACTCTTGTTGGCTTCATGGCTTGATTCGTAGAACATGATGAGGGGTGCCCCATGAGCCCCATGACCAACCTTGTGTTCCATGGCTCTAGTCTTCCAAGAATTCCACTTGCTTAGAGATTGAATGAGAGATTGATTCTCGTAAACTCGGTTCATTGAATTGAACTTGCTCTCTCCCTTACTCATGGTTTCTTTGGATTCACAATTATCCCCTAGCACAACTCGATGTTCCTCATGCATAGAATCGTCACCTAGCCTCTCTTTGTCATGATTGAGCCCAACGTTTTTCTCCCATTTCAAGGACTTACTTGAACTTTCCATCACATTGTCCTTTGCATCTCCAAATGATTCACTCTCCTTGTACTTCATTGAGTGCCCCGAATTTTCAGTTTTGAGCTCATTGAGCTCCTCTCCTTGACTTCCCCCTATTGCTCTAGGATTGTCTTTGATCAAATGGAGGGCTACCTTCTCATTCATGAAAGTACTTGTTGAATTGGATGACCTAAGGATCGTGAACAGCCCACGTATGGCATTGAGGGCCGTGTTCTCCTCCCACAAATCGATCTTTGGACTTTCACTTGAGCCATCTTCTTTCTTGAGCTTAGGTGAAGATTGTAGAAGATCATCACTTAGCTCTTTTTGTTCAAGCTTAGTTCCCCCTTTGAATCCCCATTTCATGAAACCACTCGAATAGACTTGATTATGATAACCACATAGCATTTCTTTGGTATTGTTAGTTCCCACTTTGAACTTCCATTTTAGAAATTCCCTCGACTCTTTGCTTGCATCAACATTCCCACTCCACATGAACCCCCTTTCCATAAGCTTAGGTAGACTTCTCATCTCACATTCATCCCCTTTCTTGAGCATAGGTAGACTTTCTTTTCCAAACTCATCTTGATCATTAGGGATGTCTTTGAGAAGAAGAACACATCCAACCTTCTCATCACTAAACCCATGCTTCAATTCGGGTACTCCACTCAAAATAACCTCTTTGGATGACTCAAGTATGGAGGGCGGTTTGCATTGCTCTTTGGGGAACTCCTTAGCAAGGACATTAATCTCATCCTTCCCATGACTAACCCCAAGTTCAATTTCTGGTCCCCCATCAATCCCCATTTTTTCGTGTGACATAATCAAGGAGGGTGGGTTTGGGTTCTTCAAAATCGGAGGTAAGGGTGCAAGTTTGATTTTCTTAGCTCCAATCTTGAAAGTATAGGTATTGTCCCTCCCATCATGATGAGCATTTCTTTCCAACTTCCATGGTCTCCCCAAGAGGAGATGACAAGCATCCATGGGAATCACATCACACAAAACCTCATCCATGTAATCCCCACCAATGGAGAAAGAAACCAAGCATTGTCTAACCACACTTACACTCATCTCGGCTCCATTGTTTAGCCACTTCATCTTGTAAGGGTTAGGGTGTTCTTGTGTAGGCAAGGCTAATTTTTCAATGAGGGTGCTTGAGGCAACATTAGAACAACTCTCCCCATCAACAATCAAATTACAAACCCTTCCCATAATGGTACACCTAGACCTAAAGGTTTCGACTTGGTGATTTTCTTCTAGGGTTAGGGTTAGGGTTTGAGTATGTGAGTCTCTACAACCCATACGGCCATGGCTAGGGGGTGGCTCTCCTCCTAACCGAGCCATTCTAGCCTCTAACTCCCTTTGACCCCTCAAAGTCACAAGATCAAGGCTAGGGTTAGGTTTAAGTCTACCCCTCATTCGACTCATTTTGATTTCAAGCTCTCTTCTAGCTTTCTCCATAGAATCATTGAACCAAAAACGGTCGAGGCGAACAAAGGCGGTTTTTGTCTAAATCACGGTTTGGGTCCTTGGGCTCGAACCATGGGCTAGACCACGGTCCTAAGGTCCACCCAAGCTTATTTTGAGTGAATTTGAACAATAATATCTTGGTCAAGCTTGGTGGGTCAAAGAAGTCAAGGAAAGTCAAGAAGGAGAGCAACCGAAAGTCGACAAATGTGCTATTTTGAATGTGATCGCTTGAGTGCACCCATGTGGGTTCGAACCCCAATAAAACATGAGCCAACAAGGTCCAAGAGGGTCAGCTAAGGGGAGAATTCGGCTGACCCAAGGAAGCTCTCAAAATGATACATTATTTTGTGCTTTAAGTCGTTTTCACTAGTGTCACTTTCAATACTTTATGCTTTATTGTTTTTAGCTTATAAAATCTGATTTGTGAAGTGTAATGGTCGTCCCACATGCCTCCCTAAGATCAAGTCTTGGCCCTTGGATGTTACCTATAAGCCTGGAGAGGATTGAAGCATGCTCACTATCACACTTTATCTTTTGTAGTTGTTAGTTTACTTTGAATTTTCAGCAATTGTAAAGGCTTCTAAGAGCCGTTTTTTTGTATTACTTGGGAGTATTTGTAGCCCTTAGATTAGATATTAGATTGTATGGTTAGGATGTAAAGCCTTGGTCTATTTAAACCAAGCATATCCTCATTGTATTTTCAGATTTGGATATTGAAGGTTAAACCCTAAGTTTGAGAGTTTTTCATTTCCTCTTAGCTTTGTGCTTGAGTTAGTGAGTTCATGATTAATTAGTGGCTTTGTGCTTGATTAATCAAACCCTAAATCTATAGCTTAGTGCTTAGATTTAGTACTATCTTTATGTTTTTCATTTACCCACAAAAATCAGAAAATTTATCACAAAAAAAGTCATTTGGCCGAGTATATTCAAGAGTTTTTCAAGGTACGATTTTGTTGTTTCCTTGAGTGAATTCTAGCCCATCTAGTTTCACTCCAAATTGGTAATCAAAGCCTAGGTTTGTTCTTGATTTTCGATTTTTATCTTTATTTTTTCGGTTTACCTTAGTATTGTCGAGTGGTTTTCTTTGTTTTCCTCTTTTAATTTTTCGTTTTTCTTCTTTCGTTTCCTTGTTTATTTTGTATAAAATTTCCACAAAACTTCTCACAAAATTTTCACAAAATGGTTGAAGATCTACACTTGTGTTAGTATTGGTTTCGGTTTCTACACTCAAAGGTCCAAACTTTACTTAAAATTTTCAGATTTGTTCTTTGGTTATTTCAATGGGTATGTTTTTTCCTTTTGATGTTTCTTATGATACTACTCTTGGTGAGACCATGTGTGATTCTATGGAGAAAGCTAGAAGAGAGCTTGAAACCAAAATGAGTCAAATGAGGGGTAGACTTAAACCTAACCCTAACCTTGATCTTGTGACTTTGAGGGGTCAAAGGGAATTAGAGGCTAGAATGGCTCGGTTAGGAGGAGAACCACCCCCTAGCCCAAGCCGTGTGGTTTGTAGGGATATGCTTGCTCAAACCCTAACCCTAGAAGAGAATCACCAAGTCCAAATCTTTAGATCTAGGTGTACCATTATGGGAAGGGTTTGTAATTTGGTTGTTGATGGAGAAAGTTGCAATAATGTTGCCTCAAATACTCTCATTGAAAAACTAGCTTTGCCTACACAAGATCACCCTAACCCTTACAAAATGAAATGGCAAAAAAATGGAGCCGAGATGAGTGTGTTGGTGATTAGACAATGCTTGGTTTCTTTCTCCATTGGTGGGATTACATGGATGAGGTTTTGTGTGATGTGGTACCCATGGAGACTTGTCATCTCCTCTTGGGGAAACCATGGAAGTTGAAAAGAAATGCTAATCATGATGAGAGGGACAATACCTATACTTTCAAGATTGGAGCTAAGAAAATCAAACTTGCACCCTTACCTTCGATTTTGAAGAACCCTAACCCACCCTCTTTGATTATGTCACACGAAAAAATGGGGATTGATGGGGGACCAGAAATTGAACTTGGGGTTAGTCATGGGAAGGATGAGATTAATGTCCTTGCTAAGGAGTTCCCCAAAGAGCAATGCAAACCACCCTCCATACTTGAGTCATCCAAAGAGGTTATTTTGAGTGGAGTACCCGAATTGAAGCATGGGTTTAGTGATGAGAAGGTTGAATGTGTTCTTCTTCTCAAAGGCATCCCTAATGATCAAGATGAGTTTGGAAAAGAAAGTCTACCTATGCTCAAGAAAGGGGATGAATGTGAGATGAGAAGTCTACCTAGGCTTATGGAAAGGAGATTCATGTGGAGTAGGGATGTTGATGCAAGCAAAGAGTCGAGGGAATTTCTAAAATGGAAATTCAAAGTGAATACTAACAACAACAAGGAGGATGAGTCCATTGAAAGTCCAAAGATCGATTTGTGGAAGGGGAACACGGCCCTCAAGGCCACACATGAGTTGGTCGCGCTTCTTAGGTCGTCTAATTCAACAAGTACCTTCATGATCGAGAATGTAGCCCTCCATATGATCAAAGACAATCCTAGGACGATAAGAAGGAACGAAGAAGAGGAGCACGAATTCAATGTCAAGGTTCCAAGTTTGAAAGTTTCGATCAAGAGCAAAGGGAGTGAATCATTTGGAGATGCAAAGGTCGATGTGTTCGAAAGTTCGAGTGAATCCTTGAGATGGAAGTTCAAGGTGGGGATTATCAATACCAAAGGAAGGCTATGTGGTTATCATAATCAAGTCTATTCGAGTGGTTTCATGAAATGGGGATTCAAAGGGGGAACTAAGCATGGCCAAGGAGGGCTAGGTGATGATCCTATGCAAACCTCACCTAAGCTCAAGTTTGAAGGATTTAGGACTAACCTAGGGCAAGCACACGAGCTATGGGGCTCCTTGAGTAAAGAGATGGGTGAAGTCGAGCACAATCAAAGGAGTCAAGTCAAGAAAGTCCATCCATTCATTCGAGCTCTAAGTCCTTGGTGTCCATTGAAGCTAAAACTTCTTGAATTCGTTTTTGGTTGTGGAATCAAAGAGGTACCTCTCCTTGGAGGTTATGATCAATGTCAAGATGAAACTCATGTTACGAACCCCAAGGATTTGAGGACAAATCCTTTTCAAGAAGAGGAGATTGAACCAAAAACGGTCGAGGCGAACAAAGGCGGTTTTTGTCTAAATCACGGTTTGGGTCCTTGGGCTCGAACCATGGGCTAGACCACGGTCCTAAGGTCCACCCAAGCTTATTTTGAGTGAATTTGAACAATAATATCTTGGTCAAGCTTGGTGGGTCAAAGAAGTCAAGGAAAGTCAAGAAGGAGAGCAACCGAAAGTCGACAAATGTGCTATTTTGAATGTGATCGCTTGAGTGCACCCATGTGGGTTCGAACCCCAATAAAACATGAGCCAACAAGGTCCAAGAGGGTCAGCTAAGGGGAGAATTCGGCTGACCCAAGGAAGCTCTCAAAATGATACATTATTTTGTGCTTTAAGTCGATTTCACTAGTGTCACTTTCAATACTTTATGCTTTATTGTTTTTAAATTATAAAATCTGATTTGTGAAGTGTAATGGACGTCCCACATGCCTCCCTAAGATCAAGTCTTGGCCCTTGGATGTTACCTAAAAGCGTGGAGAGGATTGATGCATGCTCACTATCACACTTTATGCTTTTGTAGTTGTTAGTTTACTTTGAATTTTCAGCAATTGTAAAGGCTTCTAAGAGCCGTTTTTTTGTATTACTTGGGAGTATTTGTAGCCCTTAGATTAGATATTAGATTGTATGGTTAGGATGTAAAGCCTTGGTCTATTTAAACCAAGCATATCCTCATTGTATTTTCAGATTTGGATATTGAAGGTTAAACCCTAAGTTTGAGAGTTTTTCATTTCCTCTTAGCTTTGTGCTTGAGTTAGTGAGTTCATGATTAATTAGTGGCTTTGTGCTTGATTAATCAAACCCTAAATCTATAGCTTAGTGCTTAGATTTAGTACTATCTTTATGTTTTTCATTTACCCACAAAAATCAGAAAATTTATCACAAAAAAAGTCATTTGGCCGAGTATATTCAAGAGTTTTTCAAGGTACGATTTTGTTGTTTCCTTGAGTGAATTCTAGCCCATCTAGTTTCACTCCAATCATACATGGTCTCACCAAGAGTAGTATCACAAGTAACATCAAAAGGAAGAAACATACCCATTGAAATAACCAAAGAACAAAATCTGAAAAATTTTTGAGTAAAGCAAGGACCTTTGAGTGTGAGAACCGAAATCAACACTAACACAAGTGTAGATCTTCAACCATTTTTGTGAAAATTTGTGAGAATTGTGTGGAAGTTTTGTGGAAACAAGAAAAATAAAAGAGAAAAACGAAAAAATAAAAGAGGACAAACAAGAGTATAACCGAGTAACACAAAAATAAATCGAAAACAAGAACAAACCTAGGCTTTGATAACCAATTTGGAGTGAAACTAGGTGGATCAAGTTTCACTCAAAGGATGAACAAAATCGAACTTGAATTGGTGATGAAAATCTCGGCCCTTTGATGTATTTTTGTGAAGTAATTTTCTGAAATTTTGTGAAAACAATAAATCATAAAGGATAGTGTCTAAACCTACACACAAAGTAATAGATTTAGGTTTTGATTAGTTTAAGCACAAAGCCACTAAACTAATCTTTCACTAACTCACACACAAAGTAATGAGATAAATGAAAAGCTCTCAAATAAACAACTAGGGTTTTCATTCAATTAAAATCCGAAAATTATGTTGTGTGTGAGTGGGTTTATATAATACCTCATCTCTAATCCACACCTTACAATTCAAACTAGATCTAAGGGTCCTAAAAGACCTTACAACCAGCCGAAATTAGGGGCTTCTAAAGCCTTACAAATGCTGAAAATTTGAAGGTAAACAACAAAACATAAAGCATAAAGTATAAAGCATAAAAGGTAGATAGTGACATGTGTTGAAAGGGACACATTGAGGAAAAACATGTGAAGCTTCCTTGATCATTCTTTTCGGCTGACTTGTAGCTCTTCCCTTGACTTTTGCTCTTGAAAATTTATTTGACTTGGTGGTTCGAACCCACTTGGGTGCACTCGAGCGACCGCATTCAAAAATAGCACAATCGTCGACTTTCGGTTGCTCTCCGTCTTGACTTTCCTTGACCTCTTTGACCCACCAAGCTTGACCAAGATATTATTATGCAATTCACTCAAAAATAAGCTTGGGTGGACCTTAGGATCGTGACCTAGCCCATGGTTCGAGCCAAGGACCCAATCCGTGATTTAGTCGAAAACCGCCTTTGTTCGTCTTGACCATTTTTGGTCCAGGAACACTTCAAGGTATGAGGTAGGGTTTTAGGTATGACCAAATCATATGGCCTTACCACCATCATTTCGGTTTGCTCTTGTTTCTCTTCCTCTATATCCTCATTAGCAAGGACCTCATTCCCCTTATCCTCACAAACAAGGATCTCATCTCCCCCCCCCCCAATGAACAATCTCACACGAGTTCAAGGTCTTCTTTGTGGGACATTCCTTGGCATTGTGACCATACCCTAGACATTGACAACATTTTTTGAGGGTGATGGTTTTTTTGTGGCTAGGGTCAATCGCCTCCCTTTGGTCTAGGGTTAGTGGTGTTGGGGTTGTAGTGGGTTCAACGATTTTGGCTCTCATGGGTGGCTCATAGGGTGGTGTTTTGGTAGGAGGATCAAGTAAAGTAGCCATCCCTTTACCCACACTCATTTGGACAGATTTTCCTCTCATCTTAGCCACCTTGGCTTCTAACTCTTTCCCAACTCTTTCCATAGATTCAAAAACCGACTCACCTCTAGGGGTTTCATATGAAGTACCATAGGAAAAAAGAGTAGAACTAAAAGGAAAAGAAAGACTCATTGTAACTCAAAAACAAAAACTGATTTTGTGACAAAGTTTGAATTTTTATGTAGGAACCGAAAAAAAACAAACAAAACTAACACAAGGGTGGATCTTGTGCTCTTGAACCAAAGCTTTGATAACCAATTTGGAATGAAACTAGATGGGCTAAGTTTCACTCAAAGGATGAACTAAAATCGATTTGAGATGATGATGAAATTTTCGGCCAAAGTAACAATTTTTGTGAAGTATTTTTCTGATTTTTGTAAAACAAAAGAAAACATAAAGGATAGAAGTAATTCTAAGCACTAAGCAAAAGAATTAGGTTTTGATTAATTCAAGCACTAAGCCACTAAATTAATCATTCACTAACTCATGCACTAAGCAAAGAGTATAATGAAGCCACACAAGTTCAAACTCTAGGGTTTGTTTTTCTCATTCAACCAAATCTGAAAAATACATTGTAAGGGGGTGGGTTTATATAATACCCAAGCTCTCATCTAAGCCCTTCATTACAATGTTGATCTAATGGTCCTAAGAAGGCCTTCAAGTCAGCCGAAATATTGGTCCTATTGACCTTACAAAATCTGAAAATAAACAACAACCAAAAGCATAAAGGTAGAAAGTGACATCTAGGTCCATCTACACCTTGTGTTTAGGTTATCATCCAAGGGTTAGGATTAGCACCTTGGAGAGCAAGGAGTGATGGTACAAGGACTTACAAATCTGATCACAAACTAAAAGAAAACAAGACAATAAAGTGAACAAGGACATAAAGCAAACTAAGGACCACAATCGATACCCATAGCATGAACAAAAGTTGATCTTCTCTTTTGAATTGTGGAATGAGCTGAATTCCTTGTCTCCTCTTGTGTTAGCCACGACTCATGTGAGCCTTAGGATGATTATGAGGCTCCCAAATGGTCCCCAAGGTGAGCTCACCCAAGGAGAATGATGTAGGTTAAGTTCATGGCTCATTACTCCAAAACCGAGTTCCTTGAGACTGAAGTGACTTGTAGGCTTCACCATTTCTCTCTCACGTTGAATTAGAAGGCCCATGATATGTCATTGGAAAGGTAATTGAGTTGGCTTTCCAATGCAAAAAGAATGATCCAAAAATATGGCATACAACTCAAGATATTGAGCTTTTAGTACAGACATGTCAAACAGCCTATGGACTGAGTTTTCACAATCTGACCCCTGACTTGTAGAAGTCATAACTCTCAGCTCCCTTTGAACCAGATAGCCACCCATATGTCAAATGAAAGCTCTTTGAGCTAGCTTTCATTTGAAAGTGGTTTCATCTCAATTGGATGAGCAGATTGGGAGTTACGTTAAGATCTCTACCGACATGTCAAGATGGGCTTCATGGTTCATGGCCTAGATTGTTGCTTTCCATGTGTGGGCTGATTTCCTTCGTTCCTCCTTGTACATTTCACTTGGTTTGATCCTAATGATCACAAATTAAGCCACGGCTCGAGCCATAGGACCCAAGTAAGCCCAAGCCTCAAAATGAGCAAAAATGAGCTTATCCATTTTGGTGCACAATGAACATGCTATTTTTGAATGTGGTCAAAATGGGTGCTCCCATGTGAGTCAATCCTCCAATTAAAGGACTCACATGGCTCACAAAGCTAGCTCAAGGAGGTCCCAAGGAGCCGGCTACAAACAAATCTCCCAAGCCATCACATTGTTTTATGTTTATGTCATTTTCATTCATGTCACTTTCACTACTTTATACTTTATTGTATTAGCTTTTAAATTTCTGAAAAAATGGAGCATGGACCGTCCTAACCCAAGCCCAAGGCTCACTCAAGGACCCTTGGATGATCATCAACAAAGAATGGAGAGGATTGAGTCAAGTGTCACCATCACCTTTATGCTTTTGTAGTTTGTCTTTTACAATTGAAATTTTCAGCTCACATGTGAGCCTTTGAGCCGTTATTTTGTATCATTTGGGGACTCTTGTGAGCCCTTAGATCATCTTAGGATTGAAGGGTCAATGTGAGATGAATGAAAAACCCGAGCAAAAGAAGCTAGGTTTGTCGAGGGCCTAAACCCTAGGATAGCTAACCGGGTGAAGATGCAAAACTTGTGGTCATTCGATGAGGCCGTCACTATGGCCACTCGTGTGGAAAGGTTAGAGAAAGGGAGAGGGGATTCGGCTAAGAGCACTACCAAGACCAACCCTACCTCGAGCCAAGGAGGGGTCAAATTAGCCGAGCCTTGCCCTACCATCAAGCCATCAAGTGTTGACAAGGGGAAGGGAATTGACTATGGCCCCAAAAAAACGATTCCTCTCAAGAGATGCTACCAATGTCAAGGGTATGGCCATTTTGCTAAGGAGTGCCCAAACAAGAGGGCCTTGATCACAAGTGAAGTAGTGCATTGGGGAGACGATGAGGTCTTAGTTTGTGAGGAAGAAGAAAAAGAGGAAGTAGAAGAGATGAAGGAGGCCGAAACCATAGTTCCCCCGGACTCGGGGTTGAGCTTGGTCACATGGCGAGTGATGCACACTCGAGAATCAAATGAGAACATGGACCAAAGGCACCAAATCTTTCGGTCCAAATGTACAATCAATGGGAGAGTGTGTAATCTAATTATTGATGGAGGAAGTTGTGTTAATGTTGCTTCGAAAACCCTCATTGATAAACTTGCCTTACCTACTTTGAAGCATCCTCATCCTTACAAGCTAAGGTGGCTTAATCAAGGAGCCGAGGTAAGGGTCGATAAACAATGCAAAGTCTCGTTCTCAATTGGTCAAGATTATAAGGATGAAATTGTGTGTGAAGTGTTGGACATGGATGCATGTCATGTGTTGCTTGGTAGACCATGGGAATATGAGAGAAATTCTTCCCACCATGGAAGAGACAACACCTACTCATTCAAGTATGGTTAGAAGCTTATTGTTCTAGCCCCCCTACCACCAATGATGGGTTGTAAATCCAATGCATGTTTATTCGAATCATTCAAGAAAGGGAGTTCTAGCATGGAGGTGAAGTTAGAGCCGAGTTTGAGTGAAGATGAAGGCTTGAGAGGCCTTGAACCGAAAAAGAAAGGGCAAGAGGAAATGGTGAGCCTAGACTTTGAGGAAAACCCTAGGGCAACAAGGGTGATTCTAGGAGAGGAGCACTATGAGGGAGATATACCAATCAACAATGAAACAACCGACTACAATGAGAATGTGGTCAAAGAAAGAGCAAAAATTGATGGCAAGGAAAGATCGAGTGGGTCTTTAAGATGGAGAATCATTGATGGGCTCGATCATGAGCAAGAATGGTTGGATGGCATGGCTATGAGTTGTGGGCTCAAAGAAATGCTCGAGGAAGAATGTCTGGTCAAGCAAGCCGTGACCAAGGAGGAAAACGTGATCATTTCCTCGAGCCAAGGCAAAGGAGTCCAACCATTCCTCCAAACCATCATCAAGTGGCGCCCTTGGAAGCCCAAAACCGTGAAAGCCAAGGCCGAGCAAGGGTTAAGTCGAGAATTGAGCATGAAGTCGAGCCAAGGGAGGAGCACAAGGATCTCCAAGGATTTGAGGGCAAATCCTTTCCAAGGAGAGGAGATTGGACCAAGAATGGTCAAGGTGGTCAAGGATGAGATGGAGTTGAGCCAAGGGTTGGGTCCTTGGGCTCAAACCCAAGCCTAGGTGGAGTGAAACTTGATGGGCTAAGTTTCACTCAAAGGATGAACTAAAATCGACTTGTGAAGGTGCTTGAAAATCTCGGCCAAGTATCAATTTTTTGTGAAGTATTTTTCTGAAATTTTTGTAAACAAGGAAAACATAAAGGATAGTAACTAAATCTACACACAAAGTAATAGATTTAGGGTTTGATTAGTTTAAGCACAAAGCCACTAAACTAATCTTTCACTAACTCACACACAAAGTAATGAGAAAAATGAAGAGCACTCAAATAAACAACTAGGGTTTTCATTCAACTAAAATCTGAAAAATACAAGGGGTTGAGCTTGGTTTATATAGACCAAGGCTTTACATCCTAACCATACAATCTAACCTTGATCTAAGGGTCCTAAATGGCCCTCATAACAGCTGAAATTTTGGTCTTAAAAGACCTTACAAAAGCTGAAAATAAAACAAACTATAACAACTAAAGTAGATAGTGACTTGTGACTACATCCACACCTTGCATTTAGGTTTAAATCCAAGGGTTGAGATCTTAATCTTGGAGAGCAAGGAGTGATGGTACAAAGCACTAAAATTCAGATCACAAACTAAAGGAGACAAATACAATAAAGCATAAAGTGAGACAAAGACATCTAGAGATAGTGACATGAGCAAAAGTTGATCTTCTCTTTTGAATTGTGGAATGAGCTGAATTTCTTGTCTCCTCTTGTGCTAGCCACGACTCATGTGAGCCTTAGGATGATTATGAGGCTCCCAAATGGTCCCCAAGGTGAGCTCACTCAAGGAGAATGATGTAGGTTAAGTTCATGGCTCATTACTTCAAAACCGAGTTCCTTGAGACTGAAGTGACTTGTAGGCTTCACCATTTCTCGCTCACATTGAATTAGAAGGCCCATGATATGTCATTGGAAAGGTAATTGAGCTGGCTTTATAATGCAAAAAGAATCATCCAAAAATATGGCCTAAAACGCAAGATATTGAGCTTTTAGTACAGACATGTGGAATCCTCCTTTGGACTGAAGTTTCACAATCTGACCCCTGACTTGTAGAGGCCATAACTCTCAGCTCCCTTTGAACCAGATAGCCAACCATATGTCAAATGAAAGCTCTTTGAGCTAGCTTTCATATGCAAGTGGTTGCACTTCAATTGGATGAGTAGATTGGGAGTTATGTTACAATCTCTACCGACATGTCAAGATGGGCTTTATGGTTCATGGCCTAGATTGTTGTTTTCCATGTGTGGGCTGATTTCCTTCGTTCCTCCTAGTACATTTCACTTGGTTTGATCCTAATGATCACAAATTAAGCCATGGCTCGAGCCATAGGACCCAAGTTAGCCCAAGCCTCAATTCGAGCAAAAATGAGCTTAGCCATTTTTGTGCAATCTCCTCTTCTTCAAAAAAGTTTGTCCTCAAACTTTGGGGTTCTTAACATTTGCTTGAGCTCCTCTTCTTGATTCCTACCTAGTGTCTTAGGGTTGTCCTCGAATGGCTTCCCCATTTTGATCATTCTTATCCGGTGGTTTCTTCTCCCTAGGGTAAGCAAACTCTTTGGAAAAGTTTGACTCACCCTTAAACTCCCATTCCATGAGCACCTTCTTCTTGAGTTTGGTTAAACAACTCCAAGGATCAAGCTCATCCCTTTCCTTGTGCTCCTCTCCCATACTTTCATCTTGATGATGGTGCTCCCACCCCTTGATTTCACTCGAGTTTCCTTCATGACCAACCTCTTCATCCTCCTTGTGCTCCCCAACCTTATCAAAGAGGAGATGACAAGCATCCCTCACATCCACATCACACAAACCCTTATCAGATTTTCCACTTATTACAACCTCTCTACAAGGCTCAACCATGGAGGGTGGGAAGGAACACTTCAAGGTATGAGGTAGGGTTTTAGGTATGACCAAATCATATGGCCTTACCACCATCATTTCGGTTTGCTCTTGTTTCTCTTCCTCTATATCCTCATTAGCAAGGACCTCATTCCCCTCATCCTCACAAACAAGGATCTCATCTCCCCCCCAATGAACAATCTCACACGAGTTCAAGGTATTCTTTGTGGGACATTCCTTGGCATTGTGACCATACCCTAGACATTGACAACATTTTTTGAGGGTGATGGTTTTTTTGTGGCTAGGGTCAATCGCCTCCCTTTGGTCTAGGGTTAGTGGTGTTGGGGTTGTAGTGGGTTCAACGATTTTGGCTCTCATGGGTGGCTCATAGGGTGGTGTTTTGGTAGGAGGATCAAGTAAAGTAGCCATCCCTTTACCCACACTCATTTGGACAGATTTTCCTCTCATCTTAGCCACCTTGGCTTCTAACTCTTTCCCAACTCTTTCCATAGATTCAAAAACCGACTCACCTCTAGGGGTTTCATATGAAGTACCATAGGAAAAAAGGGTAGAACTAAAAGGAAAAGAAAGACTCATTGTAACTCAAAAACAAAAACTGATTTTGTGACAAAGTTTGAATTTTGATGTAGGAACCGAAAAAAAAAAACAAAACTAACACAAGGGTGGATCTTGTGCTCTTGAACCAAAGCTTTGATAACCAATTTGGAGTGAAACTTGATGGGCTAAGTTTCACTCAAAGGATGAACTAAAATCGACTTGTGAAGGTGCTTGAAAATCTCGGCCAAGTATCAATTTTTTGTGAAGTATTTTTCTGAAATTTTTGTAAACAAGGAAAACATAAAGGATAGTAACTAAATCTACACACAAAGTAATAGATTTAGGGTTTGATTAGTTTAAGCACAAAGCCACTAAACTAATCTTTCACTAACTCACACACAAAGTAATGAGAAAAATGAAGAGCACTCAAATAAACAACTAGGGTTTTCATTCAACTAAAATCTGAAAAATACAAGGGGTTGAGCTTGGTTTATATAGACCAAGGCTTTACATCCTAACCATACAATCTAACCTTGATCTAAGGGTCCTAAATGGCCCTCATAACAGCTGAAATTTTGGTCTTAAAAGACCTTACAAAAGCTGAAAATAAAACAAACTATAACAACTAAAGTAGATAGTGACTTGTGACTACATCCACACCTTGCATTTAGGTTTAAATCCAAGGGTTGAGATCTTAATCTTGGAGAGCAAGGAGTGATGGTACAAAGCACTAAAATTCAGATCACAAACTAAAGGAGACAAATACAATAAAGCATAAAGTGAGACAAAGACATCTAGAGATAGTGACATGAGCAAAAGTTGATCTTCTCTTTTGAATTGTGGAATGAGCTGAATTTCTTGTCTCCTCTTGTGCTAGCCACGACTCATGTGAGCCTTAGGATGATTATGAGGCTCCCAAATGGTCCCCAAGGTGAGCTCACTCAAGGAGAATGATGTAGGTTAAGTTCATGGCTCATTACTTCAAAACCGAGTTCCTTGAGACTGAAGTGACTTGTAGGCTTCACCATTTCTCGCTCACATTGAATTAGAAGGCCCATGATATGTCATTGGAAAGGTAATTGAGCTGGCTTTATAATGCAAAAAGAATCATCCAAAAATATGGCCTAAAACGCAAGATATTGAGCTTTTAGTACAGACATGTGGAATCCTCCTTTGGACTGAAGTTTCACAATCTGACCCCTGACTTGTAGAGGCCATAACTCTCAGCTCCCTTTGAACCAGATAGCCAACCATATGTCAAATGAAAGCTCTTTGAGCTAGCTTTCATATGCAAGTGGTTGCACTTCAATTGGATGAGTATATTGGGAGTTATGTTACAATCTCTACCGACATGTCAAGATGGGCTTTATGGTTCATGGCCTAGATTGTTGTTTTCCATGTGTGGGCTGATTTCCTTCGTTCCTCCTAGTACATTTCACTTGGTTTGATCCTAATGATCACAAATTAAGCCATGGCTCGAGCCATAGGACCCAAGTTAGCCCAAGCCTCAATTCGAGCAAAAATGAGCTTAGCCATTTTTGTGCACTAGGCCATGGGTCAAGGGGCCACTAGGGGCTAAGTCAAGTCAATTCTATGGTCAAATCTAGCCAACCTTAGTGGTCAAGGAAAGTCACGAGGAAGTCAAGTTGGAGAGCAATTAAAAGTC
Source organism: Dianthus caryophyllus (assembly GCA_023091065.1). Lineage (NCBI taxonomy): Eukaryota > Viridiplantae > Streptophyta > Magnoliopsida > Caryophyllales > Caryophyllaceae > Dianthus > Dianthus caryophyllus. The sequence goes on from CM041521.1 coordinate 16,104,168, forward strand.
AATGAACATGCTATTTTTGAATGTGGTCAAAATGGGTGCACCCATGTGAGTCAATCCTCCAATAAAAGGACTCACATGGCTCACAAAGCTAGCTCAAGGAGGTCCCAAGGAGCCGGCTACAAACAAATCTCCCAAGCCATCACATTGTTTTATGTTTATGTCATTTTCATTCATGTCACTTTCACTACTTTATACTTTATTGTATTAGCTTTTAAATTTCTGAAAAAATGGAGCATGGACCGTCCTAACCCAAGCCCAAGGCTCACTCAAGGACCCTTGGATGATCATCAACAAAGAATGGAGAGGATTGAGTCAAGTGTCACCATCACCTTTATGCTTTTGTAGTTTGTCTTTTACAATTGAAATTTTCAGCTCACATGCGAGCCTTTGAGCCGTTATTTTGTATCATTTGGGGACTCTTGTGAGCCCTTAGATCATCTTAGGATTGAAGGGTCAAGATTAGAGGAAGGGTATTATATAACCTCCTCTCATTACCTTGTAATTTTTCAGATTTGGTTGAATGAGAAAAGCAAACCCTAGAGTTTGAACTTGTGTGGCTTCATTATACTCTTTGCTTAGTGCTTGAGTTAGTGAAAGATTAATTTAGTGGCTTAGTGCTTGAATTAATCAAAACCTAATTCTTTTGCTTAGTGCTTAGAATTAGTTCTATCCTTTATGTTTTCTTTTGTTTTACAAAAATCAGAAAAATCATCACAAAAACACAACACTTTGGCCGAGATTTTTGAGAGCTTCACAAATCGATTTGAGTTCATTTCTTGAGTGAAACTTGACCCATCTAGTTTCATTCCAAAAACCCTAGCCTCTCTCATGGCTAAGTGCTTGAGAAAACCTCCATAGCTTAATGCTTGGAGTTCCTTGGGTGAAGACCTTAGCTTAGTGCTTGGTTGGATCCTTAGTCTTAGGCTTTGGCTTTGTGCTTAGTCTAATTCATATCCTTTTACTTTTGTTTTTATGTTTTCCAAATAAAAATCAGAAAACTTAAGCCACAAAAACAGCCCTCAAAACGTGTGAGTTGAGTGAGGTTCATGAGTGAACCGAGTTTAGGGTGAGTGTGGTTACAAGGTACAAAGAGGCCCGCTTCGAATCGCTCCAATTGATATTTCCGTGGGCCCATAGATGGTAATTGGAAAAACCAGCCCCACCCGGGGGTACCCGTCTCTGGTGATAGTCGAACTTTTTCGTCGGTGATACCTTTTGAATTGTGAATACGTATGAACCTCGATAGGTAGTGTATGCATACATTAGACAAGGGATTGAATCGTCCTTATTACCTTAGGTATCTTTAGCATTTCAGCCTTGTCCACTTTGTTTGGCCCTGATTGCTACTGCGCGGATTATGTCTGCATGCTTCCGCCTTACTAACGAAGACTCATTAGTCAACGTATGATGAATGTATTTCCTTGTTTTGTTTGCTTATTGTCTGAATGACTTGGTTTCCTGAGTGTTGAAATACGACTTGTTGAGAATGATTATTTATGAGTATTGTACGTTATGTGATTGGATGCATACTCGTGTTTAAATCCTTATATGTACTTAAGTGTTTTGCTTGCCTAATTGCAATGTGTTTTATTTATTTATTTCCTATATTGCATACGTATTAGATTTGCATGTATCGAAAGAGTGATGCGAGAAAATGATAATAAATTGCAGGTACCCCGAGACTAACGCTTTTGAATGCTGGGGATGTTTTACCTTATTTTGTACTCCTTTGAGAGATTTGTAATCGAATACTCTGGTTATCTTAAACTCATATTATGTATATAGAGTTTGTAATACGATGACAGCTGGTTTTGTAATAAATAGACTTAATTAATATTCCGCCTTAGTTTAATTAAAGTCACGAAAAACCAGGTTGTTACAGTTGATATCAGAGCTGTCTTGCGACCGTGAATAACTTAAGGTTATCTCATATAGCGAGACGACACCTGGGCCATGACATACATATTGATATATGTGTCGGGCATAAACTTATAAGGTCAAATAATAAATTAGAAATCTCTAGACCGCTAAAAATAATAACTTAGGTCATTTTAAAATGTGAGAAAGGGTAGAATCTTAAGGACCGACCTAATAATAATAAACTAGTTAGATGAACGATAGAATCTTAACTTATTACAATTCTTTTACTTGCTATTTGCTCTATGGCTAACTCTAGTCTGACAAAGGCCCTTAGGATGACGTCCTTCAGTTACTCCCGTAACAATTTGCCAGGACGTCCACCGATGATGCTACTAGGGGAGTATATACGTAGCCATTCCCTCCACATAGAGCGATACGTGGAAGCCAATGGGATCACAACGAACAGACTCTATCACACAAGGGGCATTGGCATGAGTTTGACTCTGATTGAGAGCTTTCACCCATATGACGAGTTTTGGTCACCACTTGGTTGGCGACTCCTCTTGGATTATGAACTGTACCTGGATCGCATGTATCATCCAGACCCACTTCTGAGGGAGATGCAACCACCGGGGTGGATGGAGTACGATGAACTACTCCAGAACTTGTCAGAGCAAGAATGGGAACGTGACTATCCTACACTGCCAGACGCAATACTTCCAATCTGGGAGAGGGATCTCCTATCTAGGAGTCTCTTCAGGGTCTCTAATCATATTTAGGGTCTTTCGACTCCATCTTGTAATAAACATGTAACCGACTTTTAACTCTCTTAAGAACGACCTTATTGTCGTCACTTTTTCCTAATGGCTATGGGTTTTATTTTCGGATGTGACGTTGTGTGGACTTATGTATTATATTTTCTGAATGTAATATTTTACCCATATGTATTTATACATATGGAGACGTTATGTTACTACCGAGTCGTGTGTTTTTCATAGCTCATCTTTTTAAAAGTTTTGAGTACATGTCTGTAAAATCGAAATCTCATTCAATTTATTTTCCCTACTTATTTCAGACATGACTACCTCGCGACAGGAGACACGTGGAGTGGACCTGGAGGAGAAAGCTCGTAAGAGAGCTGTCGCAGCATACGCGCGACGTCAGAAGATGAGAACAAGGAAGAGATTGCAAGACTCGAAGAATTCGAGAATTGACTGGAAGACTAGGGCACTCAGGACTCCCTACATGGAGCATCGAGTTCCTGATCACCTCCGCCAATCCTCGGAGAAGACCGACGTGATCGAGGCATTCAAGCAGAGTAAACCCGATACCTTCGAGAGGAATGGAAAACCTCCCTAGCATCTGCTTGCCTCGACGAAGAGGCCAAGGCTTTGGACCAAGAATGGTCAAGGTGATCAATGATGGAGAAGAAGAAGGCCAAGGGTTGGGTCCTTGGGCTCAAACCCAAGCCTAAACCTTGGGCCTAGGGGCCACTAAGAGTTAAGTCAAGTCAATTCTATGGTCAAATCTAGCCATACTTAGTGGTCAAAGGAAGTCAAAGGAAGGTCAAGTTGGAGAGCAACTAAAAAGTCAATGGAATGCTATTTTTGAATGTGGTCACTTTGGGTGCACCCATGTGAGTTAACCCTCCAATAAAAAGACTCACATGGCTCACAAAAACTAGCTCAAGGAGGTCCATGGAGCCGGCTTCAATCAAGTCCCCACAACCATCACATTATTTTGAGCTTTATGTCTTTTTCACTTATGTCACTTTCATTACTTTATGCTTTATTGTTTTAGCTTTTAAATTTCTGAAAATTGGGAGCATGGACCGTCCTTTCTCAAGCCTAAGGCTCACTCAAAGACCCTTGGATGATCATAAACAAAGAATGGAGAGGATTGAGTCAAGTGTCACCATCAAACTTTATGCTTTTGTAGTTTGTCTTTTACATTGAAATTTTCAGCTCATGTGAGCTCCTTTGAGCCGTTATTTTGTAATATTCATGGGCCTCTATGAGCCCTTAGATCATCTTTGAATTGTAAGGTCAAGATTAGAGGAAGGGTATTATATAAACCCTCACTCTAGCCATGTAATTTTCAGATTTGATGATTGAATGATAAACCCTAAAATTTGAGAGCTTCTTCATTTTCCTCTTAGCTTTGTGCTTGAGTAAGTGAATGATTAATTAGTGGCTTTGTGCTTGATTAATCAAAACCTAATTCTATTGCTTTGTGCTTAGGATTAGCCTATCCTTTATGTTTTTCTTTTACTTACAAAAAATCAGAAAATTTCTCACAAAAATACTTCACTTTGGCCGAGAATTTCAAGAGCATCACAAATCGATCTTAGTTGTTCACTTGAGTGAAATCAAACCCTATAGGTTTCACTCCAAATTGGTATCAAAGCCTAGGTTTGTTCTTGTTTTCGATTTGTTTTTGTTTTCTCGGTTTTTACTCTTGTTTTCCTCTTCATTTTTTTCGTTTTTTCCTTCCTTCTTTTTTTTTGTTTATTTCCACAAAACTTCCACAAAAGTCTCACAAAATTTTCACAAAATGGAGGAGGATAAGAGGCTTTCGTATTTAGAAGAGAAGTTGACTCAACTCACCGGTAATTGTACTTTAATGATGAATGCTCTAAACACCCTCTGGGATCAAAACATTCATGAAACAAGACCACCACCAAGGGGTGGAGGAAGAGGCCGTGGGTTTGGCCGAGGTAGAGGGCAACCACCCCCTCACATGGAAGATCACCCCTCGGATTCGGAGGAGTCCATTGAAGTCTACCCAAGAGATCATGACCGAGACATCAAGGTAGATATTCCCGATTTTTATGGTAGTCTTAATCCCGAGGATCTACTAGATTGGCTTTGGTCGGTCGAAAGAATCTTTGAATTTAAAGAATACCCCGATAGAAAGTGTTTTAAGGTGGCCATCATGAAATTTAAAGGATATGCTCCTCTTTGGTATGAAAACCTTAAGAACCAAAGAAATCGAGAGGGAAAGGAACCCATTAGATCATGGCTCAAACTCAAGAAAAAGCTCAAGGATAAGTTTGTTCCTAAGGATTACACTCAAGACATGTTCCTTAGATTGGCTCAACTCAAACAAGAGACACAACCCATCGAATCCTACCTTAGGGACTTTGAACAACTCACTTTACAATGTGAGATGAGTGAAAAACCCGAGCAAAAGATTGCAAGATTTGTCGAGGGTCTAAACCCTAGGATAGCAAACCGGGTCAAGATGCAAAACCTATGGTCGTTCGATGAGGCCGTCACTATGGCCATGAGAGTGGAAAGGCTAGAGAAAGAAAGAGGGGATTCGGCCAAACACCCTAACAAGCCCAACCCTACCTCGAGCCAAGGAGGGGTCAAGGTGGCCGAGTCATGCCCTACTATCAAGCCATCAAGTGTTGACAAGGGGAAGGGAATTGACTATGGCCTAAAAAAACGATTCCCCTCAAGAGGTGCTACCAATGTCAAGGATATGGTCATTTTGCTAAGGAGTGTCCTAACAAGAGAGCCTCGAACACAAGTGAAGTTGTGCATTGGGGAGATGATGAGGTCTTAGTTTGTGAGGAGGAAAAAAGAGAGGAAGTTGTGGGAGAGAAGATGGCCGAAACCCTAGTTCCCCCGGACTCGGGGTTGAGCTTAGTCATATGGCGAGTGATGCACACTCAAGAATCAAGTGAGAACATAGACCAAAGGCAACAAATATTTCGGTCTAAGTGTACAATCATGGGGAGAGTGTGCAACCTAATTATTGATGGGGGAAGTTGTGTTAATGTTGCTTCAAAAACCCTCATTGATAAACTTGTCTTACCCACCTTGAAACATCCTCACCCCTACAAACTAAGGTGGCTTAATCAAGGAGCCGAAGTGAAGGTTGATAAGCAATGCAAGGTGCCATTCTCAATTGGCCAAGACTACAAAGATGAGATCGTTTGTGAAATCCTCGACATGGACTCGTGTCATTTGCTACTAGGGAGGACATGGGAATATGAGAGGGACTCTTCTCATCATGGAAGGAGTAACACTTACTCCTTCAAATACAAGGAGAATGGACCAAAAATGGTCAAGGTGGTCAAGGGTGAAGTCGAGGGAGACCATGGGTTAGGGCCATGGGCTCAAACCCAAGCCTAGGCCATGGGTCAAGGGGGTCACTAAGGGCTAAGTAAAGTCAATTCTATGGTCAAATCAAGCCAACCTTAGTGATCAAGCAAAGTCAAGAGGAAGTCAAAGTTGGAGAGCAACAAAAAGTCAAGATTATGCTATTTTTGAAATGTGGTCAATTAAGGTACACCCATGTGAGTTAACCCTCCAATAAATGGGCTCACATGGTTCATCAAGCTAGCTCATGGAGGTCAAGGGGCCGGCCTAATCAAGTCACCAAAGATCATCACATTGTTTTTATGCTTTATGTCATTTTCATACATGTCGCTTTCTCTACTTTTTACTTTATGCTTTAGTGTAAGGAGACAATATAATCCCTTGTATTTTGCTCACATGGACCGTCCCACATGCCCCTCCAAGATCAATTCTTGACCCTTGGATGCTACCTAAAGTGCATGGATAGGATGGGTTCAAGTGTCATTGTCTACTTTATGTTTTGTTTGTTTTGTTTTCAAAATTGTAAGGTCAAGGAGACCAAGACCCATTTTCGGCTGATTTGAGGGCCTCTTAGGACCCTTAGATTAAGTTTGAATTGTAGGGTGTAGATGTAAGCAAGGGTATTATAAGTACCTCCACTCAACATTGTAATTTTTCAGATTTGGCTAATGAAAAGAAACCCTAGAGTTTTATTGAGTGTTCTTCAATTTCTCATTACTTTGTGTGTGAGTTAGTGAAAGATTAGTTTAGTGGCTTTGTGCTTAAGCTAATCAAAACCTAAATCTATTACTTTGTGTGTAGATTTAGTGACTATCTTTATGTTCTTTCATTTAACAACAAAAATCAGAAAAATACTTCACCAAAAACACACACTTGAGCCGAGATTTTCAAGAGCATTCAAAGTCGATTTGTGTTCATCCCTTGAGTGAAACTTAACCCATCTAGTTTCACTCCAGAGAAGCTCATCGTGGTCACACCTTTACCTCCTATGATGGGATACAAAACTAACTCGGGCTTGTTTGAATCAATCATTGAAGAAAACCCTAGCATGGGGATGAAGCTAGAGCCGAGTTTGGGTGAGCATGAAGGCTAGGGAGGCCTTGAACCGAAAAGGAAAGGGCAAGAGGAATTGGTGAGCCTAGACCTTGAGGAAAACCCTAGAGCAACAAGGAGGATTCTAGGAGAGGAGCAACATGAGAATGACAAACCAATCTACAATGAGAATGAAGTCCAAGAGAGGGCTAAAATTGATGGCAAGGAAAGATCAAGTGGATCTTTAAAATGGAGAATCATTGATGGGCTCGATCATGAGCAAGAATGGATGGATGGCATGGCTATGAGTCGTGGGCTCAAAGAAATGCTCGAGGAAGAATGTGTGGACAAGCAAGCCGTGATCAAGGATGAAAACGTGGCCAATCATAAGAGCCAAGCCAAGGGAGTCCAACCTTTCCTCCAAACTATCATCAAGTGGTGCCCTTGGAAGCCTAAAACCGTGAGAGCCAAGGTAGAGCAAGGATTAAGTCGAGACTTGAGCATGAAATCGAGCCAAGGGGAAAGCAAAAGGATCTCCAAGGATTTGAGGGAAAATCCTTTCCAAGGAGAGGAGATTGGACCAAGAATGGTCAAGGTGATCAATGATGGAGAAGAAGAAGGCCAAGGGTTAGGTCCTTGGGCTCAAACCCAAGCCTAGACCTTGGACCTAGGGGCCACTAAGAGTTAAGTCAAGTCAATTCTATGGTCAAATCTAGCCATACTTAGTGGTCAAAGAAAGTCAAAGGAAGGTCAAGTTGGAGAGCAACTAAAAAGTCAATGGAATGCTATTTTTGAATGTGGTCACTTTGGGTGCACCCATGTGAGTTAACCCTCCAATAAAAAGACTCACATGGCTCACAAAAACTAGCTCAAGGAGGTCCATGGAGCCGGCTTCAATCAAGTCCCCACAACCATCACATTATTTTGAGCTTTATGTCTTTTTCACTTATGTCACTTTCATTACTTTATGCTTTATTGTTTTAGCTTTTAAATTTCTGAAAATTGGGAGCATGGACCGTCCTTTCTCGAGCCTAAGGCTCACTCAAAGACCCTTGGATGATCATAAACAAAGAATGGAGAGGATTGAGTCAAGTGTCACCATCAAACTTTATGCTTTTGTAGTTTGTCTTTTACATTGAAATTTTCAGCTCATGTGAGCTCCTTTGAGCCGTTATTTTGTAATATTCATGGGCCTCTATGAGCCCTTAGATCATCTTTGAATTGTAAGGTCAAGATTAGAGGAAGGGTATTATATAAACCCTCACTCTACCCATGTAATTTTCAGATTTGATGATTGAATGATAAACCCTAAAATTTGAGAGCTTCTTCATTTTCCTCTTAGCTTTGTGCTTGAGTAAGTGAATTAATTAGTGGCTTTGTGCTTGATTAATCAAAGCCTAATTCTATTGCTTTGTGCTTAGGATTAGCCTATCCTTTATGTTTTTCTTTTACTTACAAAAAATCAGAAAATTTCTCACAAAAATACTTCACTTTGGCCGAGAATTTCAAGAGGATCACAAATCGATCTTAGTTGTTCACTTGAGCGAAATCAAACCCCATAGGTTTCACTCCAGGCTTGGTGGAGACGACTACGCTCCTCAGCTATTCACGAGGGCGACTACTACCTCAGTTGGGAGGATTTCAAGCTTGGCTTGAGCGACATGACTTATGCTGTAAAGTATAAGTATAGCTTTGCAGAGGAGGAGTCTCGTTATTCGTACTTCGCATAGTACCGATGACTAACTTTTTGTCATTCTCGATTCAATTTCATATCATTAGAGAATGTATCAAAACCCTATGTTATTTTGCTGAACTATGTATTTAAATTTCATCGTAGTTCATTTCATAGAGAATGTATTAGGAAGCTTTGTAACTTTTTGATGTAAACCCTTTTACATTATCAATGAAATGTCTTTTACCTTGCATTTATAACGTGTCTATCATTTGGAACTACTCAAATTCATACAGTGTAATATTTTTCAGAATGGCTGCAAACGGTATTCCCAACAATGACCTCGACCAACAATTTATCGAAGAGGAGGCAAGAAGAAGAGGCTTCGAGGACGCAATCGTGAAGATTGCTCAGAATGTCCACCAATATCAAGGTGGCAGTAACCACCAATCAGCATTTGAGAGGTTCTCGAAACATAGACCTCAGACATACTCAAGCTCCGTCAACCCCACCGTCTTGACAGAATGGGTTGAGGAGATGGAGAAGCTATTAGAGCTTAGCAAGACACCGCCTAACGAGAAGGTGAATGTGGTTGCATACTATCTCAAGGGGGAAGCCAACAGCTGGTGGCGCCTTATCAGATCTACTTTCCCCCTAAGGATCTATAATTGGAGCGAGTTCAAGATTCTTTTAGAGAACAAATACTTTGGAGAGGAACTAAGATGGGAGAAGGAAGAGGAGTTCCGAAACTTGAACCAGGGTTATATGTCTCTGCAGGCATACACCGAGAAATACCAAGAGCTATCCAAGTTTGCCCCTAAAATAATATCTAACGAGGAGGAACTCGCAACTCGTTATGTAAGGGGCATGACTAACAGTCTGAGGACGAACATGAGCAGGTTCAACTATAAGAACTTTGCTGAGGCCTACGAAAAAGCGACAAGTATCTGGGCCTCTATCCAGAAGGGTGAAGCTGAGGAGAAGAAGAAGAAGAAAACGTTTACGCCTCCTGTGGCAAGTTCTAGCTTTATCCACAAGCCGCTTTTCGGTCGCCCGGGTTATCAGAATCAAGACAATCATAACAGAAACCAGGGCAGAACCCAATACCCCAACCGAAACCAAACCGCACAAGTTGCGAGGAATAATCAACAACTCCCCGGACATCCGACTTTCCAGGCAAATCAGTGTCGCTTTTGCCGACAACCGAATCACTCAGGAAAACGTTGTAATGGAGAACCTGTAGTGTGTTTTTTCTGCAAGGTTGTGGGGCACAAGTCGAATGAATGCCCAAAGAGGGGTACGGCTGCCAAGGCAAACGCGGAACCACCGCCAGCTGTCAGGGTTCAAGGACGTGTATATGTCCTGACCGAGTCTGAAGAGGGTGCTGAGGATATTATCGATGTCGACGTCCTCACCGGTAAATTTCTAGTTAACTCTGTACCCGCTTTAATTTTATTCGATACGGGAGCTTCATTATCTTTTATATCCTCAAAATTTATCAAACAATCCAAACTCATAAACCCTGAGCAAATCAGAACTAACATATCACTACCAGATGGTAAAAACATTCCTTGTTCTTCAAAATACAATAATGTAAAAATTTCGATTCACAACACAGACTTCCTGTTAGATCTAGTGTTGTTTGATCTTCCCGAGTTCGATGTAATTCTGGGAATGAATTGGCTAGCTCGTCATAATGCAACGTTCAAATGCCACGACCAGAAGATTACACTGAAGACTAACCAAGGAAAAGAAGTATCATACCAGAGATTGAAAAGGAAAAGGGGAGTGAAGCTAGTGTCGGTAATGAAACTCCAGAGTATGGAGAGAAAGGGACACCAGGTGTATTTGTGCAGCATTAACAAAGTCGAGACGACTTACGCATCGAGGACATTCCGATCGTAAACGAATACCCTGATGTTTTCCCAGACGTGTTACCGGGTATGCCTCCTGCACGAGACGTCGAATTCTCTATCGACCTCATACCAGGCACGTCACCTATATCGAAGGCACCATACAGGATGGCGCCTGTCGAACTCCAGGAACTCAAGAAGCAGTTGGAGGAAATGATTGAATTGGGTTTTATAAGGCCGAGTGTTTCGCCTTGGGGCGCACCGGTACTCTTCGTAAAGAAAAAGGATGGGAGTATGAGACTCTGCATCGATTACAAGGAATTGAACAAAGTGACGATCAAGAATCGTTATCCTCTGCCTAGGATAGACGATCTCTTTGACCAACTCAAGGGAGCAGGAGTTTTCTCCAAGATCGATCTGAGGTCAGGATACCATCAGATCGCTGTCCGCAAAGAGGATATACAGAAGACCGCTTTCAGGTCTAGATACGGACATTGCGAATTCAAAGTGATGTCGTTCGGTCTTACTAACGCACCGGCAGTATTCATGGATCAAATGAACAGGACTTTTCACGAATATCTCGACGTCTGCGTGGTAGTGTTCATCGACGACATTCTGATCTACTCCAAGGATAAGGAGGAACACAAGGAACATTTACACATTAGACTTAGCATCCTGAGAAATTATAAATGGTAAAATTTTCAAAGTGTGAATTTTGGCTAGACCAAGTGGCATTCCGAGGCCACGTTATCTCCAAGGAAGGCGTGATGGTGGATCCAGCAAAGATTGAGGCTGTCAAGGAATGGATCGCACCAAAGACTGTCACGGAAGTCAGAAGCTTCCTTGGTTTGGCTGGCTATTATAGGAGATTTGTACCTGACTTCTCAAAAGTAGCCCGCCCAATGACTAAACTGCTACAGAAAGAATCAAAGTTCTTATGGAGCGATGACTGTGAGAAAGCGTTCCAAGAACTTAAGACAAGGCTTACTACGGCACCAGTTTTAGCCTTGCCCACCGATGGTGATGAGTACGAAGTATTCAGTGATGCGTCACTGAATGGTTTTGGGTTGCGTCCTGATGCAACAAGGGAAAGTAATAGCATACGCATCTAGACAACTCAAGGTTCATGAAAGAAATTACCCAACTCATGACCTGGAACTTGCTGCGGTCGTGTTTGCACTGAAGATTTGGCGTCATTATCTCTACGGGGTCAGCATCAAATTTTACACCGATCACAAGAGTTTAAAATACATCTTCACCCAGAGGGAATTAAACATGAGACAGCGGAGATGGTTAGAACTAATCAAGGACTACAAGATCGAACTTTTGTACCACGAGGGAAAGGCTAATGTAGTTGCCGACGCGTTGAGTCGTAAGACATCACACACGCTGAACCACATTTGGGAGATTCCATCAGACATTGTCCAGGATCTGAGGAGACTGAGTTTAGACCTGGTACAATCGGATGACGCTGACCTGAATGCAATGGTGGTAGAACCAGAGTTATTTCATGACATCCGATCACTACAATGGGAAGACCCGGCATTGTTAGAGATCAGAGAAAAGATTCCGTCAGAGGGAACATAAGGGTTTGAGATTTACATTGACGGGAGTCTACGCTTCAATGGCAGATGGTGCATACCTAACAATGAAGCCTTGAAACGCAAAATTCTTGATGAAGCACATAGCACCCGCTATTCGGTACATCCTGGCTCAGATAAAATGTACAAGGACCTAAAATTACATTTCTGGTGGATAAGGAAGAAGGCGGAGATCGCCGAGTACGTGGCTAGATGTATGATTTGCCAGAAGGTAAAATTTGAGCATCAGAGAGCAGGAGGATTGCTCCAACCGTTGGAAATTCCCCAAGGAAAGTGGGATTCCATATCGATGGATTTTATCATGGGGTTACCAAGGACATCGAGCGGCAAGGATGCAATATGGGTTATCGTGGACCGTCTAACTAAAGCGGCCCACTTTGTTCCGATCAAGGAGACATGGGGTTTAGAAGAACTAGCCAAAGCTTATGAGAAGGAAGTAATACGACTTCACGGCGTCCCCCTTGATATCATATCCGATAGGGACGCAAGGTTTACATCGCATTTCTGGAATAAACTACAAGAGGCTTTGGGTAGTAAATTGAAGATGAGTACCGCTTTTCATCCAGCAACTGACGGTCAGACAGAGCGAACTATCCAGACACTGGAGGACATGTTGAGAGCGTGTACGATGGAATTCAACGTAAACTGGGAAAAGAGTTTACCCCTCGTTGAATTCTCATACAACAACAGTTATCACGCTAGCCTGGGATGTGCGCCTTTTGAAGCACTACACGGGAGAAAATGCGCAGTCCTGTTTGCTGGGACGACGCTAGCGATAATGTGGGTACTGGACCCCAGGTTATACAAGATCAAATTGAACACATTAAAATTATTCGAGAACGACTACAAGCAGCTCAAGATCGACAGAAGAAGTATGCAAACGAGCACCGTCGACCTATTGAGTTCAACAGCGGAGATAAGGTCTTCTTGAAAGTATCACCCATGAAAGGGGTGAGGCGTTTCGGACTAAAGGGAAAGCTTAGTCCAAAATACATCGGACCCTACGAAATACTTGAAAGAATTGGCGAAGTGGCATACCGACTCGCCTTACCGCCAAACTTGTCCAAAGTGCACGATGTATTTCATGTGTCATAACTCAGGAGATACAAAAGCGACCCGAGTCACATTGTTACGCCCGATGTGATCGCCATCGAACCTAACATGCTCTACTCTGAGAAACCAGTCGAAATTCTCGTCAGGGAGACCAAATTCTTACGACGCAAGTCGATACCTTTGGTCAAGGTTCTTTGGAGAGGGCAGAAGTGGAGTGAAACTAAGTGGATCAAGTTTCACTCAAGGGATGAACAAAATCGACTTGTGAAACCTCTCAAGAATCTCGGCTAAAAGTGTTGTTTTTGTGAAGTATTTTTCTGAAATTTTGTGAAAAACAAAAGAACATAAAGATAGTCACTAAATCTACACACAAAGTAATAGATTTAGGTTTGTAATTAGTTAAGCACTAAGCCACTAACTAATTAATCACTCAACTCAAGAACAAAGCTAAGAGAGAAATGAGAGCACTCAAGTTTTTAGGGTTCAACCTTATATTCATTCAAATCTGAAAAATATGATGTTTGAGCTTGGTTTATATAGACCAACTCTTTGCATCCTCACCATACATTACAAGATCATCTAAGGGCTCACATGAGCCTTGAAAAACATAAAAAAAAACGGTCCAAAGACCTTACACAAATCTGAAAATTTTGAAAGAAAACAACAACAACTAAAGTATAAAGCATAAAGGTGGATAGTGACATGTGAGAAAGGGACATATTGTGGAACAACATGTGATCCTTCCTTGTGATTTATTTCGGCTGACTTGGGACCCTTGTACCCACTTGGTTTTGCTCTTGATGATCTAATTGACTTGTGGTTCGAACCCACATCGGTGCACCCAAAGTTCACACCTCAAAAATAGCACATTCATTGACTTTTCGGTTGCTCTCCAACTTGACTTTCCTTGACTTCTCTGACCCACCAAGCTTGACCAAGATATTATGGTTTAATTCACTCAAAATAAGCTTGGGTGGACCCTATGGACCAAAAATGGTCAAGACGAACAAAGGCGGTTTTCGACTAAATCACGGATTGGGTCCTTGGCTCGAACCATGGGCTAGGTCACGATCCTAAGGTCCACCCAAGCTTATTTTTGAGTGAATTGCATAATAATATCTTGGTCAAGCTTGGTGGGTCAAAGAGGTCAAGGAAAGTCAAGACGAGAAAGAACCGAAGTCGACGATCAGGTTATTTTTGAATGCGTCGCTCGAGTGCACCCAAGTGGGTTCGAACCACAAGTCAAATAAATTTTCAAGAGCAAAAGTCAAGGGAAGAGCTACAAGTCAGCCGAAAAAATGATCAAGGAAGCTTCACATGTTTTTCCTCAATGTGTCCCTTTCAACACATGTCACTATCTACCTTTTATGCTTTATGCTTTTTACTTTAAGTATTTGTTGTTTTATGTTCAAAATTTTCAGCTCATGTGAGCCTTGTTGGACCGAGTATAATGATGTATTTGTGGGTTATTTGTAGCCCTTAGATCCTCTTGTAATGTGTGGTCAAGATTAGAATGAGGGTATTATATAAACCCTCATCCTCACCTAACAATTTTCAGATTTGGAATGATAAAAGAAAACCCTAGTTGTTTACTTGAGTTTCTTCATTTTCTCATTACTTAGTGTGTGAGTTAGTGGAAGATTAGTTTAGTGGCTTTGTGCTTAAACTAATCAAACCCTAAATCTATTACTTAGTGTGTAGATTTAGATACTATCTTTATGTTCTGGCATTTAACAACAAAAATCAGAAAAAATACAACACAAAACACCACATTCGGCCGTTTATTTTTTCAAGGGTTTGAGATCGATTTTGTTCATCCTTTGAGTGAAGCTTTATCCACTTAGTTTCACTCCAAATTGGTAATCAAAGCCTAGGTTTGTTCTTCATTTTCGATTTGTTCTTTGTGTTGCCGGGTTGTCTTGTTTTCGATTTGCTTTTGTTTTCGGTTTGATCTTGTTATTTTCGGTTATACTCTTGTTGTCCTCTCTATTTTTTTCGTTTTTTTTCTTTTAAATTCTCTTGTTTCCACAAAACTTCCACAAAATTCTCACAAATTTTCACAAAATGGTTGAAGATCTACACTTGTGTTAGTGTTGATTTCGGTTCTCACACTCAAAGGTCCTTTCTTTACTCAAAAATTTTCAGATTTTGTTTCTTTGATTATATCAATGGGTGTGTTTCTTCCTTTTGATGTTTCTTGTGGTACTACTCTTGGTGATACCATGTATGATTCTATGGAGAAAGCTAGAAGAGAGCTTGAAATCAAAATGAGTCGAATGAGGGGTAGACTTAAACCTAACCCTAGCCTTGATCTTGTGACTTTAAGGGGTCAAAGGGAGTTAGAGGCTAGAATGGCTCGGTTAGGAGGAGAGCCACCCCCTAGCCATGGCCGTGTGGGTTGTAGAGACTCACATACTCAAACCCTAACCCTAACCCTAGAAGAGAATCACCAAGTCGAAACCTTTAGGTCTAGGTGTACCATTATGGGAAGGGTTTGTAATTTGATTGTTGATGGGGAGAGTTGTTCTAATGTTGCCTCAAGCACCCAAATTGAAAAATTAGCCTTGCCTACACAAGAACACCCTAACCCTTACAAGATGAAGTGGCTAAACAATGGAGCCGAGATGAGTGTAAGTGTGGTTAGACAATGCTTGGTTTCTTTCTCCATTGGTGGGGATTACATGGATGAGGTTTTGTGTGATGTGATTCCCATGGATGCTTGTCATCTCCTCTTGGGGAGACCTTGGAAGTTGGAAAGAAATGCTCATCATGATGGGAGGGACAATACCTATACTTTCAAGATTGGAGCTAAGAAAATCAAACTTGCACCCTTACCTCCGATTTTGAAGAACCCTAACCCACCCTCCTTGATTATGTCACACGAAAAAATGGGGATTGATGGGGGACCAGAAATTGAGCTTGGGGTTGGTCATGGGAAGGATGAGATTAATGTCCTTGCTAAGGAGTTCCCCAAAGGGCAATGCAAACCGCCCTCCATATTTGAGTCGTCCAAAGAGGTTATTTTGAGTGAAGAGGCCGAAACAAGTGAGGAAATGCATGTTGGTGAGAGATTGACCATTCACTTTGCTAAAGATGATCCTAACACTCAAGAGGAAAGCATGGGGTACAATGCCAAGCAAAGGGATGAGTATGATCATGAGAAGTGTTTGGCCAATGTCAAGAGGAAGGTATTCATGTGGTATGAGAATGTTGATGCAAGCAAAGAGTCGAGGGAATTTCTAAAATGGAAGTTCAAGGTGGGGATTGTCAATACCCAAGGAATGCTATGTGGTTATCATAATCAAGTCTATTCGAGTGGTTTCATGAAATGGGGATTCAAAGGGGGAACTAAGCTTGAACAAAAAGAGCTAAGTGATGATCTTCTACAATCTTCACCTAAGCTCAAGAAAGAAGATGGCTCAAGTGAAAGTCCAAAGATCGATTTGTGGGAGGAGAACACGGCCCTCAATGCCATACGTGGGCTGTTCACGATCCTTAGGTCATCCAATTCAACAAGTACTTTCATGAATGAGAAGGTAGCCCTCCATTTGATCAAAGACAATCCTAGAGCAATAGGGGGAAGTCAAGGAGAGGAGCTCAATGAGCTCAAAACTGAAAATTCGGGTACAAGGAGAGTGAATCATTTGGAGATGCAAAGGACGATGTGATGGAAAGTTCAAGTAAGTCCTTGAAATGGGAGAAAAACGTTGGGCTCAATCATGACAAAGAGAGGCTAGGTGACGATTCTATGCATGAGGAACATCGAGTTGTGCTAGGGGATAATTGTGAATCCAAAGAAACCATGAGTAAGGGAGAGAGCAAGTTCAATTCAATGAGCAGGAGTTTCACGAGAATCAATCTCTCATTCAATCTCTAAGCAAGTGGAATTCTTGGAAGACTAGAGCCATGGAACACAAGGTTGGTCATGGGGCTCATGGGGCACCCTCATCATGTTCTACTGAATCAAGCCATGAAGCCAACAAGAGACCGAGTCGAGAAGGAGGCAAAGGATCAAGCCATGAGTCAAACTATAGTCCAAGCCGAGCAAGAGAAAGAGAGACCGAGGATTTGAGGACAAATCCTTTTCAAGGAGAGGAGATTGGACCAAAAATGGTCAAGGCAGAACAAAGGCGGTTTTTCGACTAAATCACGGATTGGGTCCTTGGCTCGAACCATGGGCTAGGTCACGATCCTAAGGTCCACCCAAGCTTATTTTTGAGTGAATTGCATAATAATATCTTGGTCAAGCTTGGGGGGCCAAAGAGGGCAAGGAAAGTCAAGGCGGAGAAACAGCGAAAGTCGACGATTGTGCTATTTTTGAATGCGGTCGCTCGAGTGCACCCAAGTGGGTTCGAACCACAAGTCAAATAAATTTTCAAGAGCAGAAGTCAAGGGAAAAGCTACAAGTCAGCCGAAAAAATGATCAAGGAAGCTTCACATGTTTTTCCTCAATGTGTCCCTTTCAACACATGTCACTATCTACCTTTTATGCTTTATGCTTTTTACTTTAAGTATTTGTTGTTTTATGTTCAAAATTTTCAGCTCATGTGAGCCTTGTTGGACCGAGTATAATGATGTATTTGTGGGTTATTTGTAGCCCTTAGATCCTCTTGTAATGTGTGGTCAAGATTAGAATGAGGGTATTATATAAACCCTCATCCTCACCTCACAATTTTCAGATTTGGAATGATAAAAGAAAACCCTAGTTGTTTACTTGAGTTTCTTCATTTTCTCATTACTTAGTGTGTGAGTTAGTGGAAGATTAGTTTAGTGGCTTTGTGCTTAAACTAATCAAACCCTAAATCTATTACTTAGGAATCAAGAAGAGGAGCTCAAGCAAATGTTAAGAACCCCAAAGTTTGAGGACAAACTTTTTTGAAGAAGAGGAGATTGCACCAAAATGGATAAGCTCATTTTTGCTCATTTTGAGGCTTGGGCTTACTTGGGTCCTATGGCTCGAGCCGTGGCTTAATTTGTGATCATTAGGATCAAACCAAGTGAAATGTACAAGGAGGAACGAAGGAAATCAGCCCACACATGGAAAGCAACAATCTAGGCCATGAACCATGAAGCCCATCTTGACATGTCGGTAGAGATCTTAACGGAACTCCCAATCTGCTCATCCAATTGAGATGAAACCACTTTCTTATGAAAGCTAGCTCAAAGAGCTTTCATTTGACATATGGTTGGCTATCTGGTTCAAAGGGAGTTGAGAGTTATGACTTCTACAAGTCAGGGGTCAGATTGTGAAAACTCAGTCCATAGGCTGTTTGACATGTCTGTACTAAAAGCTCAATATCTTGAGTTGTATGCCATATTTTTGGATGATTCGTTTTGCATTGGAAAGCCAACTCAATTACCTTTCCAATGACATATCATGGGCCTTCTAATTCAACGTGAGCGAGAAATGGTGAAGCCTACAAGTCACTTCAGTCTCACGGAACTCGGTTTTGGAGTAATGAGCCATGAACTTAACCTACATCATTCTCCTTGGGTGAGCTCACCTTGGGGACCATTTGGGAGCCTCATAATCATCCTAAGGCTCACATGAGTCGTGGCTAACACAAGAGGAGACAAGGAATTCAGCTCATTCCACAATTCAAAAGAGAAGATCAACTTTTGTTCATGTCATTGTCAATTGTGGTCCTTAGTTTGCTTTATGTCCTTGTTCACTTTATTGTCTTGTTTTCTTTTAGTTTGTGATCAGATTTGTAAGTCCTTGTACCATCACTCCTTGCTCTCCAAGGTGCTAATCTAAACACAAGGTGTAGATGGACCTAGATGTCACTTTCTACCTTTATGCTTTTGGTTGTTGTTTATTTTCAGATTTTGTAAGGTCAATAGGACCAATATTTCGGCTGACTTGAAGGCCTTCTTAGGACCATTAGATCAACATTGTAATGAAGGGCTTAGATGAGAGCTTGGGTATTATATAAACCCACCCCCTTACAATGTATTTTTCAGATTTGGTTGAATGAGAAAAACAAACCCTAGAGTTTGAACTTGTGTGGCTTCATTATACTCTTTGCTTAGTGCTTGAGTTAGTGAATGATAACCTAAAGGCTTAGTGCCCGAATTAATCAAAACCTAATTCTTTTGCTTAGTGCTTAGAATTAGTACTATCTTTTATGTTTTCTTTTGTTTTACAAAAAATCAGAAAAATACTTCACAAAAATTGTTACTTTGGCCGAAAATTTCATCATCATCTCAAATCGATTTTAGTTCATCCTTTGAGTGAAACTTAGGCCATCTAGTTTCATTCCAAATTGGTTATCAAAGCTTTGGTTCAAGAGCACAAGATCCACCCTTGTGTTAGTTTTGTTTTTTTTTTTCGGTTCCTACATAAAAATTCAAACTTTGTCACAAAATCAGTTTTTGTTTTTGAGTTACAATGAGTGTTTCTTTTCCTTTTAGTTCTACCCTTTTTTCCTATGGTACTTCATATGAAACCCCTAGAGGTGAGTCGGTTTTTGAATCTATGGAAAGAGTTGGGAAAGAGTTAGAAGCCAAGGTGGCTAAGATGAGAGGAAAATCTGTCCAAATGAGTGTGGGTAAAGGGATGGCTACTTTACTTGATCCTCCTACCAAAACACCACCCTATGAGCCACCCATGAGAGCCAAAATCGTTGAACCCACTACAACCCCAACACCACTAACCCTAGACCAAAGGGAGGCGATTGACCCTAGCCACAAAAAAACCATCACCCTCAAAAAATGTTGTCAATGTCTAGGGTATGGTCACAATGCCAAGGAATGTCCCACAAAGAAGACCTTGAACTCGTGTGAGATTGTTCATTGGGGGGGAGATGAGATCCTTGTTTGTGAGGATAAGGGAATGAGGTCCTTGCTAATGAGGATATAGAGGAAGAGAAACAAGAGCAAACCGAAATGATGGTGGTAAGGCCATATGATTTGGTCATACCTAAAACCCTACCTCATACCTTGAAGTGTTCCTTCCCACCCTCCATGGTTGAGCCTTGTAGAGAGGTTGTAATAAGTGAAAAATCTGATAAGGGTTTGTGTGATGTGGATGTGAGGGATGCTTGTCATCTCCTCTTTGATAAGGTTGGGGAGCACAAGGAGGATGAAGAGGTTGGTCATGAAGGGAACTCAAATGGAAGTCAAGGGGTGAATGTTGGTGAGAGTGTACACATTGAATTTGCTAATGGTGATCCAAACATTCAAGAGGAGAGCATGGGGAATAATCTCAAGGGAAAGGTTGAGCTTGATCTTATGAGATGTTCACCTAAGGCCAAGAAGAAGAAGCTCATGTGGAATGGGAAGCTTGGCACAAGCAAGAGGTCAAGAGGATTCTTGAAATGGAAATTCAAATGGGGAGCTTAGTCAAGAACATCCCTAACACACTAGGTAGGAATCAAGAAGAGGAGCTCAAGCAAATGTTAAGAACCCCAAAGTTTGAGGACAAACTTTTTTGAAGAAGAGGAGATTGCACCAAAATGGATAAGCTCATTTTTACTCATTTTGAGGCTTGGGCTTACTTGGGTCCTATGGCTCGAGCCGTGGCTTAATTTGTGATCATTAGGATCAAACCAAGTGAAATGTACAAGGAGGAATGTTGGGCCCAAATTTTCCGGCCCAGTTTGGGCCCTATCAGCAGAAGTACCTTGCTCAGGGCCCTGAGCATCACGGGACCCTGGGCAAGATCTAGAGTATTCCGAGGATCCAAGCGGCGCAGAACCCTGACCATGCAAGACCCTCCAGGAGCCCCACCTAGCCTAGGACCCTGAACATTTTAAGACCCTGGGCAGGACCCAGAGCATCTCAAGAAGCCAGACAGCACAGGACCCTGGACAGCCAGGGCCCTCAGGAGTCTCACCAACGGATCTATCCCGAATTGCAACGGACAACTAAAGTAGTTGCGAGAAAGGGGGAAGCGTTACAACAGAAGGAACAATTAAGGCCTATTCAATAGGGAGCCACGACAGTTACAAAGAGAGGAATAATAGGAGCAAAGTCAGGGGAAGTTACAAGTATAAAAGAAGAGCTAAGGGTTCAAAGGAGGGGGATTCCACATTCAGCAACAACACCACCACATTCAACCTCCAGCAATTATTTTATAGCATTCTAAACACTCTAAACACATTTTTCAGCAACTCTTAGCATTATTCAGCAAATATTGTACCAAATAACGTGCCTTAGCACCCTAAATCTTGTAATCCTTCTTTGAATAGTGGATAGTTGGTGGGACAAGAGCTTCCCCCCGCGGTCGTTTCCCACATCGGGTTTTCCGCGTAACCAAAAAACCTACGTGTCTCATTTCGTTCTCGTCATTTCTTTTCCTTAAGTTTTCGTTTACAATTCTTAGTTTGGCATACGATAAGGTCGCTTTAACCCCAACACAATAAATTAAACTTTGGTAAATTTTTTGCCAAAACATTTGGCGCCGTCTGTGGGGAATAGCGATCATTTTTGTAGCCAGATTCATTTCTTCATCTAGCAATCATGTCAACCAACGTCAGTCAAGGATCAAGTAGCGCACCGGTGGTGTCCAGCGCAGGACGCTCTTCAGCGACGGTCTCAGGGTCCTCAGCTGCCCTAACGCCCTCAACTCGGGTGGTTTCCACCACTGCAGCTACCACCCAGGCAGGACGTGTTACGAGATCCCCTACGCCAGTGGCCGCATCTGCGGGATTCCCTAGGTCACCTTCTTCAGCACCCGGAGGACCGCCGCCAGCAAGCACCGGAGGATTTGGAATGCCGCGGGATGGTCGCGAGTCCACGAAAGCTCTTTCGGACGATCCAGCACCCAGCCTCAGGATCCGCTCCACACCCTTATGAGGAGCATGGAGTCGCTGTCCAGGGTTATGGACCAAGTACGCAGAGGAGGCGAGGAAACCGCTAGGAGGTTGTAGGCTCTGGAGTCCAAGTTCCAACGAGGAGACATCGGGCAAAGACTCCCGAGGCGATCATAGGGTGCGAGCCTGGCGGCGAAGGATCCCTCAGGAGCTGGTGACCCAACTGGAACTTGGAGGAGTGACCCCAGCCCCCTCAGCGTACCAGGACCCTGGGGGCACCACCATTGACGCCTCTCGGCCTTTGACGGCCGACCAAACTTCGGGTAGCCTCTTGACCAGCAACTTATTCGGGTCTAATCCACCTTTCTTGACAGGAACTCCAGAGCAGAACCTGGAAGGAGCGGTTACCAGACCAGTCGTGACTGCAACACCGCTGTTCGCAGACCCCGTTCATCATGACGCTGGGTCCTGGCAGGCATTGGGCTCAACAGCACCGTGGAGCAGCAGCTGCAGGAGCTCAGGAGCATTGAACCAAATCAAGCAAGCTCGATTTTGTTCGGTTTGAGAGTAAGGGTTGGATTGGGTCCATGGGCTCGAACCATGGGCTAGGCCACGGTCCTAGGGTCCGCCCAAGCTTATTTTGAGTGAATTAAACGATAATATCTTGGTCAAGCTTGGTGGGTCAGAGAAGTCAAGGAAGGTCAAGTTGGAGAGCAACCGAAAAGTCAATGAATGTGCTATTTTTGAAATTGAACTTCGGGTGCACCCATGTGGGTTCGAACCACAAGTCAATTAAATCATCAAAGAGCAAACATCAAGTGGGAATAAGCCCAAGTCAGCCGAAACAAACAAAGAGAAGCTTCACATGTTTCTCCTCAACATGTCCCTTTCCCACATGTCACTATCTTCCTTTATGCTTTATACTTTATGTGTTTGTTTGTTTCTCTTTGAATTTTCAGCAAAAAGAGCTCAATTGAGCCGTTATATTGTAAGTTTTTGTGGGTTAATTATAGCCTTTAGATCTCCTTTAAATGTAAGGTCAAGATTAGAGGAAGGGTAGTATATAACCTCCTCTCATTGCCTTGTAAATTTTCAGATTTGGAATGATAAAGAAAACCCTAGTGTTTATTGAGTGTTCTTCATTTTTCTCATTACTTTGTGTTTGAGATTTGTGAACAATTAGTTAGTGGCTTAGTGCTTAACTAATTACAAACCTAAATCTATTACTTTGTGTGTGGATTTAGATACTATCTTTATGTTTTTCATTTGTCACAAAAAATCAGAAAATTTTCTCACAAAAAAACATCATACTCGGCCGTTTTATTTCAAGGGTTCAAGTTCGATTTTTGTTCATCCCTTGAGTGAAACTTGATCCACTTAGTTTCACTCCAAATTGGTTATCAAAGCCTAGGTTTGTTCTTGTTTTCGATTTATTTTTGTGTTACTCGGTTATACTCTTGTTTGTCCTCTTTTATTTTTTCGTTTTTCTCTTTTATATTTCTTGTTTCCACAAAACTTCCACAAAATTCTCACAAATTTTCACAAAAATGGTTGAAGATCTACACTTGTGTTAGTGTTGGTTCGGTTCTTACACTCAAAGATCCTCACTTTACTTGAAAATTTTCAGATTTGTTCTTTGGTTATTTCAATGGGTATGTTTCTTCCTTTGATGTTACTTGTGATACTACTCTTGGTGAGACCATGTATGATTCTATGGAGAAAACTAGAAGAGAGCTTGAAATCAAAATGAGTCGAATGAGGAGTAGACCTATCCCTAACCCTAACCTTGTGATCTTGAGGGAGTTAGAAGGTAGAATGGCTCGGTTAGGAGGAGAGCCACCCCCTAGCCATGGCCGTCTGGGTTGTAGAGACTCACATACTCAAACCCTAACCCTAACCCTAGAAGAGAATCACCAAGTCGAAACCTTTAGGTCTAGGTGTACCATTATGGGAAGGGTTTGTAATTTGAATGTTGATGGGGAGAGTTGTTCTAATGTTGCCTCAAGCACCCTTATTGAAAAATTAGCCTTGCCTACACAAGAACACCCTAACCCTTACAAGATGAAGTGGCTAAACAATGGAGCCGAGATGAGTGTAAGTGTGGTTAGACAATGTTTGGTTTCTTTCTCCATTGGTGGGGATTACATGGATGAGGTTTTGTGTGATGTGATTCCCATGGATGCTTGTCATCTCCTCTTGGGGAGACCTTGGAAGTTGGAAAGAAATGCTAATCATGATGGGAGGGACAATACTTATAACTTTAAAATTGGAGCCAAGAATATCAAACTTACACCCTTACCTCCAATTTTGAAGAACCCTAGCCCACCCTCCTTGGTTGAATCACACGAAAACGTGAAGGTTGATGGGGGACCCGAAATGAAACAAGTGCAAACTAAAATGGTGGTGGCAAAGCCGTGGGATATGATACAAGAGGGCATACCAACACTCCTACCTTCTACCTTGAAGTATTCCACCCCACCCTCCATGTTTGAGCCTTACAAAGATGTGGTATTGAGTTAAGAGGCCGAAACAAGTGAGGAAATGAATGTTGGTGAGAAATTGACCATTCACTTTGCTAAAGATAATCCTAACACTCAAGAGGAAAGCATGGGGTACAATGCCAAGCCAAGGGATGAGTATGATCATGAGAAGTGTTTGGCTAATGTCAAGAGGAAGGTATTCATGTGGTATGAGAATGTTGATGCAAGCAAAGAGTCGAGGAATTTCTAAAATGGAAGTTCAAAGTGGGAACTAACAATACCCAAGAAATGCTATGTGGTTGTCATAACCAAGTCTACTCAAATGGATACATGAAGTGGGGGTTCAAAGGGGTAACTAAGCTTGAACAAAAAGAGCTAAGTGATGATCTTCTACAATCTTCACCTAAGTTCAAGAAAGAAGATAGCTCAATTGAAAGTCCAAAGCTCGATTTGTGGAAGGGGAACACGGCCCTCAAGGCCATACCCGAATTAGTCACACTCCTTATGTCGTCTAATTCCATAAGTACCTTCATGATCAAGAATGTAGCCCTCCATGTGATCGAAGACAATCCTAGAGCAATAAGGGGAAGCCAAGGAGAGGAGCTTCATGAAGTCAAAACTGAAAATTTGGGAAACTCGATCAAGTGCAAAGGAAGTGAATCATTTGGAGATGCAAAGGTCGATGTGTTAGAAAGTTCAAGTGAGTCCTTGAAAGCGGAGAAAAACGTGGGGTTTAAACGTGACAAAGGGTGGCTAATTGACGGTCCTAAACATGAGGAACTTCGAGTTATGCTAGGGGATAATTGTGAATCCAAAGAAACCATGAGTAAGGGAGAGAGCAAGTTCAATTCAATGAACCGAGTTTACAAGAATCAATCTCTCATTCAATCTCTAAGCAAGTGGAATTCTTGGAAGTCTAGAGCCATGGAGCCCAAGGTTGGTCATGGGGCTCATGGGGCACCCCTCATCATGTTCTACGAATCAAGTCATGAAGCCAACAAGAGTCCGAGTCGAGAAGAAGGCAAAGGTTCAAATCATGAGTCAAGCAAAGGTTCAAGTCGAGAGGAGAACAAAGAGAACTCCGAGGATTTGAGGGCAAATCCATTCCAAGGAGAGGAGATTGAACCAAATCAAGCAAGCTCGATTTTGTTCGGTTTGAGAGTAAGGGTTGGATTGGGTCCATGGGCTCGAACCATGGGCTAGGCCACGGTCCTAGGGTCCGCCCAAGCTTATTTTGAGTGAATTAAACGATAATATCTTGGTCAAGCTTGGTGGGTCAGAGAAGTCAAGGAAGGTCAAGTTGGAGAGCAACCGAAAAGTCAATGAATGTGCTATTTTTGAAATTGAACTTCGGGTGCACCCATGTGGGTTCGAACCACAAGTCAATTAAATCATCAAAGAGCAAACATCAAGTGGGAATAAGCCCAAGTCAGCCGAAACAAACAAAGAGAAGCTTCACATGTTTCTCCTCAACATGTCCCTTTCCCACATGTCACTATCTTCCTTTATGCTTTATACTTTATGTGTTTGTTTGTTTCTCTTTGAATTTTCAGCAAAAAGAGCTCAATTGAGCCGTTATATTGTAAGTTTTTGTGGGTTAATTATAGCCTTTAGATCTCCTTTAAATGTAAGGTCAAGATTAGAGGAAGGGTAGTATATAACCTCCTCTCATTGCCTTGTAAATTTTCAGATTTGGAATGATAAAGAAAACCCTAGTGTTTATTGAGTGTTCTTCATTTTTCTCATTACTTTGTGTTTGAGATTTGTGAACAATTAGTTAGTGGCTTAGTGCTTAACTAATTACAAACCTAAATCTATTACTTTGTGTGTGGATTTAGATACTATCTTTATGTTTTTCATTTGTCACAAAAAATCAGAAAATTTTCTCACAAAAAAACATCATACTCGGCCGTTTTATTTCAAGGGTTCAAGTTCGATTTTTGTTCATCCCTTGAGTGAAACTTGATCCACTTAGTTTCACTCCAAGCATGATCGCCAGGATCCCAGGGATGCCCAAGCCAATGGAGAGAGCAGCAGCAGACAGCTATGCGGATTCGCCTTTCGTGGACAGCATCTCGCATACTAATGTTCCGAAGGGTTTCAGCCTCCCTACCATGACGTTGTACGACGGGACCTCAAATCCTCAGGACCACATGAACCAGTACAAGCAGAAGATGATGGTGGTCACGGCCACAGGGTCCATAAAGGAGGTTTGCATGTGTAAAGGTTTTGGCTCCACTCTAGCAGAGTCGCCCGGAGTGGTTCGTCAACCTCCCCAACAGATCAGTCACTTCATTTGCGGACTGGTCAACTTGTTCCAAACAGCTAGTCGCATGCACAGAAAAACCCGAGAAGCGGACTAGCGACTGCATCGCTGGAGCGGAGGTCGAGGAACCTACCAGATTTCCTCAATAGATTCAACAAAGAAAAGATCTCGATCCCCAATTGTGACGTGGTAACCGCCATTGAGGCTTTCCGTCAAGGCCTTCACCAGGATTCAGAGTTGTACCAGGAGTTGACTAAGTACCCTTGCTTAACCTTTGAAGAAGTACAAGCCAAAGCGTTGGCCTCCATAAGGTTGGAGGAAGACGAGAAAGCATGGAGAGACTCCAATGAAGTCAAGCATGTTAGCAGAAAAGCTCAACCAGACAGGAAAGTTGGACGGTCCAAGCCATACGATAAATCCTCCTTCCGATAAGGCTCAGGTTCCTGCCAGGTCTTTCCCAGGACCCTGACGGGATCCTGTCAGACCCTCCCCAGCGCTCTTTTAGCCGTTTTGCATGGCCTCCACATTCAAGAATGCAGAAACCATGCAGGGGGCAAGGATACACAACAAGATTACTACTCTCCAGCTTGACACTGCACTTCAAAACGGTGTACGGTGTTTCATTTTGAGGGCCTCGGCGCCCACCTCTACATTATGTTCTCAATAGGTTTATTCATTTTATTTTTTAATCCGTATTTTATTTTATTTTTCCGCTTTAAAAATTTTCATTCTTTTACCCTTTCAATCGTTTTAAAAGTTATTTGGCGCTTCGCTGCTGAGGAACCCTGAGGATCCTGAGACCTGAGGACCCTGATGTACTCTCAGGATCCTGGCACATCCTCATCATTCTGAGGTACCCTCAGCAGATTTTGTTGGTTATTCTTTCGT
Source organism: Dianthus caryophyllus (assembly GCA_023091065.1). Classification (NCBI taxonomy): domain Eukaryota; kingdom Viridiplantae; phylum Streptophyta; class Magnoliopsida; order Caryophyllales; family Caryophyllaceae; genus Dianthus; species Dianthus caryophyllus. The sequence goes on from CM041521.1 coordinate 16,131,738, forward strand.
GGAAATTCTTTAAACCGCTCCGAATCGTCTTTAAAGTATTTCTACAATTTACATTTATGATTTGTTTAAAACCTTTTATCCTTTTAAGAAATCCTTATTTAAAGCTCATTCTTAAAGTGCAAATAATGTTTGGGTCATCTCAGAGAGCTTCTGAAGCTTCACTCCTTCATAAGGTATCGACCCCTAGAGTCACAAGGGACTCCAAAGTCCCAAACTTCGTCACCCAGGTTCCTCTCACTCATGTTTCTTCTTTCAAAAAAAAAAAAAAAAGGTCTTTCTCTAAAAATGCACTTTTAGGAGCCCTAAATGTCCTGTGTTGTTTTTCGAAAATCCTTTCCTTTTGAAGAAATAAGGGTGAAAGTGAAACCTGGTTGGCCAGACATTTATCCTCCTTGGAGAGGACTTCGTGCGTGTGGCAACAGGGGACAAACGTTTACCTGTTCCGGACATCTCAGATTCCAGGGACATCACAGATTCCAGGGCCACCACAGTCACCAGACAAAGCTCGGCATCGGGGATAAACATGACCCCACTTGGACATTAAGACTCCAGGCCGACACTAAGTCGACTCTAAAAGCATGCATACAAAATGAACGCGCGCGCTACAATCGAACGTAATCAAAGCATGGTTGGCCACCATGACTTTTCGTCATCATACTCAAGGTCCCTTGCAGCAAAGGACCCTGAGCACATATGTTTAGCAACAAGGGAAGATTCGCCTAATAAGCTTGATAGATTATTCACATGTTTCGAGTCGCATTAGCTAGGTGTTTTTAGCTGATCCATGTTTACATTGTCGCTTTCACCCCTGCGGTATTGTTTCCTCTGTTTCAGGTCCCTCAATCGCTACAGCATCCTCGGCAGGCGCCTCAGCTGTCCCTGGCCCATATAGTTGGGGGCATCAGAAACGATCTAAGTACTTGCAGCAGCTCTTTCGCCATATCAGCGTCCTCCGCTCTATGTCATTGTTGCCTACCCAAGAAGGGAAAAGGAAAACAGTCCGCCAATCCACCAAGTATCAAGCACGAACAAAATCGAAGCAGCCGAAGTACATCCAAAGTTGAAATATGGGGGAGTCACGCAAAGCAATCTGAGGGTGAAAATTCCTGCTCAGAATTCGAGACCTCCTGAGCAGAAATTTTGGGGGCAAATGTTGGGCCCAAATTTTCCGGCCCAGTTTGGGCCCTATCAGCAGAAGTACCTTGCTCAGGGCCCTGAGTATCACGGGACCCTGGGCAAGATCTAGAGTATTCCGAGGATCCAAGCGGCGCAGAACCCTGACCATGCAAGACCCTCCAGGAGCCCCACCTAGCCCAGGACCCTGAACATTTTAGGACCCTGGGCAGGACCCAGAGCATCTCAAGAAGCCAGACAGCACAGGACCTTGGACAGCCAGGGCCCTCAGGAGTCTCACCAACGGATCTATCCCGAATTGCAACGGACAACTAAAGTAGTTGCGAGAAAGGGGGAAGCGTTACAACAGAAGGAACAATTAAGGCCTATTCAATAGGGAGCCACAGCGATTCTGAGAGGAATAATAGGAGCAAAGTCAGGGGAAGTTACAAGTATAAAAGAAGAGCTAAGGGTTCAAAGGAGGGGGATTCCACATTCAGCAACAACACCACCACATTCAACCTCCAGCAATTATTTTATAGCATTCTAAACACTCTAAACACATTTTTCAGCAACTCTTAGCATTATTCAGCAAATATTGTACCAAATAACGTGCCTTAGCACCCTAAATCTTGTAATCCTTCTTTGAATAGTGGATAGTTGGTGGGACAAGAGCTTCCCCCCGCGGTCGTTTCCCACATCGGGTTTTCCGCGTAACCAAAAAACCTACGTGTCTCATTTCGTTCTCGTCATTTCTTTTCCTTAAGTTTTCGTTTACAATTCTTAGTTTGGCATACGATAAGGTCGCTTTAACCCCAACACAATAAATTAAACTTTGGTAAATTTTTTGCCAAAACAAGGAACGAAGGAAATCAGCCCACACATGGAAAGCAACAATCTAGGCCATGAACCATGAAGCCCATCTTGACATGTCGGTAGAGATCTTAATGTAACTCCCAATCTGCTTATCCAATTGAGATGAAACCACTTTCATATGAAAGCTAGCTCAAAGAGCTTTCATTTGACATATGGATAGCTATCTGGTTCAAAGGGAGCTGAGAGTTATGACTTCTACAAGTCAGGGGTCAGATTGTGAAAACTCAGTCCATAGGCTGTTTGACATGTCTGTACTAAAAGCTCAATATCTTGAGTGGTATGCCATATTTTTGGATGATTCTTTTTGCATTTGAAAGCCAACTCAATTACCTTTCCAATGACATATCATGGGCCTTCTAATTCAACGTGAGCGAGAAATGGTGAAGCCTACAAGTCACTTCAGTCTCAAGGAACTCGGTTTTGGAGTAATGAGCCATGAACTTAACCTAAATCATTCTCCTTGGGTGAGCTCACCTTGGGGACCATTTGGGAGCCTCATAATCATCCTAAGGCTCACATGAGTCGTGGCTAACACAAGAGGAGACAAGGAATTCAGCTCATTCCACAATTCAAAAGAGAAGATCAACTTTTGTTCGTATGGGTATTGTCGATTGTGGTCGCTTAGTTTCTTTATGTAAGCATTCACTTTATTGTCTTGTTTTCTTTTAGTTTGTGATCAGATTTGTAAGTCCTTGTACCATCACTCCTTGCTCTCCAAGGTGCTAATCCTAACCCTTGGATGATAACCTAAACACAAGGTGTAGATGGACCTAGATGTCACTTTCTACCTTTATGCTTTTGGTTGTTGTTTATTTTCAGATTTTGTAAGGTCAATAGGACCAATATTTCGGCTGACTTGAAGGCCTTCTTAGGACCATTAGATCAACATTGTAATGAAGGGCTTAGATGAGAGCTTGGGTATTATATAAACCCACCCCCATACAATGTATTTTTCAGATTCGGTTGAATGAGAAAAACAAACCCTAGAGTTTGAACTTGTGTGGCTTCATTATACTCTTTGCTTAGTGCTTGAGTTAGTGAATGATTAATTTAGTGGCTTAGTGCTTGAATTAATCAAAACCTAATTCTTTTGCTTAGTGCTTAGAATTAATACTATCTTTTACGTTTTCTTTTGTTTTACAAAAAATCAGAAAAATACTTCACAAAAATTTTTACTTTGGCCGAAAATTTCATCATCATCTCAAATCGATTTTAGTTCATCCTTTGAGTGAAACTTAGCCTATCTAGTTTCATTCCATTAATCCTCCAATAAAAAGACCCACATGGCTCACAAAAGTTAGCTCAAGGAGGTCCCATGGAGCCGGCTTTAACAACTCCCCATAACCATCACATTAGTTTATGCTTTAAGTCATTTTCATTCATGGATGCGTGTCATGTGTTGCCTGGTAGGCCATGGGAATATGAGAAGAATTCTTCCCATCATGGAAGAAACAACACCTACTCGTTCAAGTACGGTGAAAAGCTTATCGTTCTAGCCCCCCTACCACCAATGATGGGATGTAAAACGAATTCATGCATGTTTGAGTCATTCAAGGAAGGGAACCCTAGCAAAGAGGTGGATGAGGAGCCGAGAGTGAGTGTAGGTGAAGAGATGGTGAGCCTAGAACGAGAGGGAAGGCCGAGAATGATAAGAAGGATTCTAGGAGAGGAGCAACATGAAGGTGATGCCTCAATCAACAATGAAACAACCGACTACAACGAGAATGTGGTCAAAGAAAGAGCAAAAATCGATGGCAACGAGAGATCAAGCGGATCCTTGAGGTGGAGGATCATTGAAGGGCTTGATCATGGGCAAGAGTGTATGGAAAGCACGCCACGAACCATGGACTCAAGAGTGTGCTCGAGCAAGAGTGTGTAGACAAGCAAGCCGTGGGTAGGGAGGATTACATGACCGGTCACTCAAGCCAACTCCAAGGGGGTCAACCTCTTCTCCAAACTTTAATCAAGTGGTGTCCATGGAAGACTAAGCTCATGAGGGCCAAGGTTGGTCGAGTGCTAAATCAAAATTCAAGCAAGAAATCGGGTAGAGAGGGCAAAGAAAAGATCTCCAAGGATTTGAGGGCAAATCCTTTCCAAGGAGAGGAGATTGGACCAAGAATGGTCAAGGTGATCAAGGATGGAGAGGAGATAGGCCGTGGGTTGGGTCCTTGGGCTCAAACCCAAGGCTAGGCCTTGGACCTAGGGGCCACTAAGAGCTAAATCAAGTCAATTCTATGGTCAATCTAGCCATACTTAGTGGTCAAAGGAAGTCAAGGGAAGGTCAAGTTAGAGAACAACTAAAAAGTCAATGAATATGCTATTTTTGAATGTGGTCACTTTGGGTGCACCCATGTGAGTTAATCCTCCAATAAAAAGACCCACATGGCTCACAAAAGTTAGCTCAAGGAGGTCCCATGGAGCCGGCTTTAACAACTCCCCATAACCATCAAATTAGTTTATGCTTTAAGTCATTTTCATTCATGTCACTTTCATTACTTTATGCTTGATGTTTTATTGAATGTAGACAAATGATCCTTGAATAAGCCCTTAGGACCGTCCCCCTTGATCCCCAAGTCTCCAAGTCATGGCCCTTGGATGCTCATCAAAATGCAAGGATAGGATGAAACCACAAGTCATTGTCTACTTTATGCTTTTGTAATTTGTTGTTTCCTTTAGAATTTTCAGCTCTTGTAAGGCCATATGAGCCGTTTTTTTGTTGTATTTGAGGGACTCTTGTGAGCCCTTAGATCATCTTTAATTCGTAAGGCCAAGATTAGAGTGTGGGTACTATATAAACCCTCACTCTCCCCTTTGTATTTTCAGATTTGTTGAATGAGATAAAACCCTAGAGTTTGAGAGCTTTTCATTTTCTCTTAGCTTAGTGCTTGAGTTAGTGAGTTTATGATTAATTAGTGGCTTTGTGCTTGATTAATCAAAACCTAAATCTATTGCTTTGTGCTTAGATTTAGCCTATCCATTTATGTTTTCCTTTGTTTCACAAAATTTCAGAAAAATTATCACAAAAAAACATCACCTTGGCCGAAATATTTACAAGTATTATAAATCGATTTTTGTTGTCTCCTTGAGTGAAATCAAACCCCATAGGTTTCACTCCAAATTGGTCATCAAGCCTAGGTTTGTTCTTGTTTTCGATTTGCTTTTGTTTTCTCGGTTTATACTCTTGTTTTTCCTCTTCATTTTTTCGTTTTTCATTCCTTCTTTTTCCTTGTTTATTTCCACAAAATTTCCACAAAAATCTCACAAAATTCTCACAAAATGGAAGAGGATAAGAGGCTTTCGGATTTAGAAGAGAAGTTGACTCAACTCACCGGTAATTGTACTTTAATGATGAATGCTCTAAACACTCTCTTAGACCAAAACCTTCATGAACCAAGACCACCACCAAGAGGTGGAGGAAGGGGCCGTGGGTATGGTGGCCGTGGGAGAGGACAACCACCTCCTCACATGGAAGATCAATACTCGGATTCGGAGGAGTCCATTGAAGCCCACCCAAGAGATCATGACCGAGACATCAAGGTAGATATTCCCGACTTCTATGGTAGTCTTAACCCCGAGGATTTACTAGATTGGCTTAGGTCGGTTGAAAGAATCTTTGAATTTAAGGAATATCCCGATAGAAAGTGTTTTAAGGTGGCCATCATGAAATTCAAAGGATATGCTTCACTTTGGTATGAGAACCTTAAGAACCAACGAAACCGAGAGGGAAAGGAACCCATTAGATCGTGGCTCAAACTCAAGAAAAAGCTCAAGGATAAGTTTGTTCCCAAGGATTACACTCAAGACATGTTCCTTAAATTGGCTCAATTAAAATAAGAGACACACCCCATCGAATCCTACCTTAGGGACTTTGAACCACTCACTTTACAATGTGAGATGAGTGAAAAACCCGAACAAAAGATTGCAAGATTTGTCGAGGGTCTAAACCCTAGGATAGCAAACCGGGTCAAGATGCAAAACCTATGGTCATTCGATGAGGCGTCACTATGGCCATGAGAGTGGAAAGGCTAGAGGAAGGGAGAGGGGATTAGTGAGGATGCTACCAAGGCCAATCCCACCACAAGCCAAGGAGGGGTCAAGGTAGCCGAGCCTTGCCCTACTATCAAGCCATCAAGTGTTGACAAGGGAAGGGAATTGACTATGGCCCTAAAAAGACTATACCCCTCAAGAGGTGCTACCAATGTCAAGGATATGGTCATTTTGCTAAGGAGTGCCCTAACACGAGGGCCTTGAACACGAGTGACGTAGTGTAATGGGGAGATGATGAGGTCTTAGTTTATGAGGAAGAAAACAAAGAGGAAGTTGTGGGAGAGAAGATGGCGAAACCCTAGTTCCCCCGGACTCGGGGTTGAGCTTGGTCACATGGCGAGTGATGCACACTCAAGAATCACACGAGAGCATGGACCAAAGGCATCAAATTTTTCGGTCCAAATGTACGATCATGGGGAGAGTGTGTAATCTAATTATTGATGGAGGAAGTTGTGTTAATGTTGTTTCAAAAACCCTCATTGATAAACTTGCCCTACCTACTTTGAAACACCCTCATCCTTATAAGCTAAGGTGGCTTAATCAAGGAGCCGAGGTGAAGGTCGATAAACAATGCAACGTCTCGTTCTCAATTGGACAAGACTATAAGGATGAAATTGTGTGTGAGGTGTTGGACATGGATGCGTGTCATGTGTTGCCTGGTAGGCCATGGGAATATGAGAAGAATTCTTCCCATCATGGAAGAAACAACACCTACTCGCTCAAATGCGGTGAAAAGCTTATCGTTCTAGCCCCCCTACCACCAATGATGGGATGTAAAACGAATTCATGCATGTTTGAGTCATTCAAGGAAGGGAACCCTAGCAAAGAGGTGGATGAGGAGCCGAGAGTGAGTGTAGGTGAAGAGATGGTGAGGCTAGAACGAGAGGGAAGGCCGAGAATGATAAGAAGGATTCTAGGAGAGGAGCAACATGAAGGTGATGCCTCAATCAACAATGAAACAACCGACTACAACGAGAATGTGGTCAAAGAAAGAGCAAAAATCGATGGCAACGAGAGATCAGCGGATCCTTGAGGTGGAGGGTCATTGAAGGGCTTGATCATGGGCAAGAGTGGATGGAAAGCCTGCCTACGAACCATGGACTCAAGAGTGTGCTCGAGCAAGAGTGTGTAGACAAGCAAACCGTGGGTAGGGAGGATTACATGACCGTTCACTCAAGCCAACTCCAAGGGGGTCAACCTCTTCTCCAAACTTTAATCAAGTGGTGTCCATGGAAGACTAAGCTCATGAGGGCCAAGGTTGGTCGAGTGCTAAATCAAAATTCAAGCAAGAAATCGGGTAGAGAGGGCAAAGAAAAGATCTCCAAGGATTTGAGGGCAAATCCTTTCCAAGGAGAGGAGATTGGACCAAGAATGGTCAAGGTGATCAAGGATGGAGAGGAGATAGGCCGTGGGTTGGGTCCTTGGGCTCAAACCCAAGGCTAGGCCTTGACCTAGGGGCCACTAAGAGCTAAATCAAGTCAATTCTATGGTCAATCTAGCCATACTTAGTGGTCAAAGGAAGTCAAGGGAAGGTCAAGTTAGAGAACAACTAAAAAGTCAATGAATATGCTATTTTTGAATGTGGTCACTTTGGGTGCACCCATGTGAGTTAATCCTCCAATAAAAAGACCCACATGGCTCACAAAAGTTAGCTCAAGGAGGTCCCATGGAGCCGCTTTAACAACTCCCCATAACCATCAAATTAGTTTATGCTTTAAGTCATTTTCATTCATGTCACTTTCATTACTTTATGCTTGATGTTTTATTGAATGTAGACAAATGATCCTTGAATAAGCCCTTAGGACCGTCCCCCTTGATCCCCAAGTCTCCAAGTCATGGCCCTTGGATGCTCATCAAAATCTGAGGATAGGATGAAACCACAAGTCATTGTCTACTTTATGCTTTTGTAATTTGTTGTTTCCTTTAGAATTTTCAGCTCTTGTAAGGCCATATGAGCCGTTTTTGTTGTATTTGAGGGACTCTTGTGAGCCCTTAGATCATCTTTAATTAAGTAAGGCCAAGATTAGAGTGTGGGTACTATATAAACCCTCACTCTCCCTTTGTATTTTCAGATTTGTTGAATGAGATAAAACCCTAGAGTTTGAGAGCTTTTCATTTTCTCTTAGCTTAGTGCTTGAGTTAGTGGGTTTATGATTAAGTAGTGGCTTTGTGCTTGATTAATCAAAACCTAAATCTATTGCTTTGTGCTTAGATTTAGCCTATCCATTTATGTTTTCCTTTGTTTCACAAAATTTCAGAAAAATTATCACAAAAAAACATCACCTTGGCCGAAATATTTACAAGTATTATAAATCGATTTTTGTTGTCTCCTTGAGTGAAATCAAACCCCATAGGTTTCACTCCAAATTGGTCATCAAGCCTAGGTTTGTTCTTGTTTTCGATTTGCTTTTGTTTTCTCGGTTTATACTCTTGTTTTTCCTCTTCATTTTTTCGTTTTTCATTCCTTCTTTTTCCTTGTTTATTTCCACAAAATTTCCACAAAAATCTCACAAAATTCTCACAAAATGGAAGAGGATAAGAGGCTTTCGGATTTAGAAGAGAAGTTGACTCAACTCACCGGTAATTGTACTTTAATGATGAATGCTCTAAACACTCTCTTAGACCAAAACCTTCATGAACCAAGACCACCACCAAGAGGTGGAGGAAGGGGCCGTGGGTATGGTGGCCGTGGGAGAGGACAACCACCTCCTCACATGGAAGATCAATACTCGGATTCGGAGGAGTCCATTGAAGCCCACCCAAGAGATCATGACCGAGACATCAAGGTAGATATTCAGACTTCTATGGTAGTCTTAACCAGAGGATTTACTAGATTGGCTTAGGTCGGTTGAAAGAATCTTTGAATTTAAGGAATATCCAGATAGAAAGTGTTTTAAGGTGGCCATCATGAAATTCAAAGGATATGCTTCACTTTGGTATGAGAACCTTAAGAACCAACGAAACCGAGAGGGAAAGGAACCCATTAGATCGTGGCTCAAACTCAAGAAAAAGCTCAAGGATAAGTTTGTTCCCAAGGATTACACTCAAGACATGTTCCTTAAATTGGCTCAATTAAAATAAGAGACACACCCCATCGAATCCTACCTTAGGGACTTTGAACCACTCACTTTACAATGTGAGATGAGTGAAAAACCCGAACAAAAGATTGCAAGATTTGTCGAGGGTCTAAACCCTAGGATAGCAAACCGGGTCAAGATGCAAAACCTATGGTCATTCGATGAGGCCGTCACTATGGCCATGAGAGTGGAAAGGCTAGAGGAAGGGAGAGGGGATTCGGCCGAGGATGCTACCAAGGCCAATCCCACCACAAGCCAAGGAGGGGTCAAGGTAGCCGAGCCTTGCCCTACTATCAAGCCATCAAGTGTTGACAAGGGGAAGGGAATTGACTATGGCCCTAAAAAGACGATACCCCTCAAGAGGTGCTACCAATGTCAAGGATATGGTCATTTTGCTAAGGAGTGCCCTAACACGAGGGCCTTGAACACGAGTGACGTAGTGTAATGGGGAGATGATGAGGTCTTAGTTTATGAGGAAGAAAACAAAGAGGAAGTTGTGGGAGAGAAGATGGCCGAAACCCTAGTTCCCCCGGACTCGGGGTTGAGCTTGGTCACATGGCGAGTGATGCACACTCAAGAATCACACGAGAGCATGGACCAAAGGCATCAAATTTTTCGGTCCAAATGTACGATCATGGGGAGAGTGTGTAATCTAATTATTGATGGAGGAAGTTGTGTTAATGTTGTTTCAAAAACCCTCATTGATAAACTTGCCCTACCTACTTTGAAACACCCTCATCCTTATAAGCTAAGGTGGCTTAATCAAGGAGCCGAGGTGAAGGTCGATAAACAATGCAACGTCTCGTTCTCAATTGGACAAGACTATAAGGATGAAATTGTGTGTGAGGTGTTGGACATGGATGCGTGTCATGTGTTGCCTGGTAGGCCATGGGAATATGAGAAGAATTCTTCCCATCATGGAAGAAACAACACCTACTCGTTCAAAATGCGGTGAAAAGCTTATCGTTCTAGCCCCCCTACCACCAATGATGGGATGTAAAACGAATTCATGCATGTTTGAGTCATTCAAGGAAGGGAACCCTAGCAAAGAGGTGGATGAGGAGCCGAGAGTGAGTGTAGGTGAAGAGATGGTGAGGCTAGAACGAGAGGGAAGGCCGAGAATGATAAGAAGGATTCTAGGAGAGGAGCAACATGAAGGTGATGCCTCAATCAACAATGAAACAACCGACTACAACGAGAATGTGGTCAAAGAAAGAGCAAAAATCGATGGCAACGAGAGATCAAGCGGATCCTTGAGGTGGAGGATCATTGAAGGGCTTGATCATGGGCAAGAGTGGATGGAAAGCCTGCCTACGAACCATGGACTCAAGAGTGTGCTCGAGCAAGAGTGTGTAGACAAGCAAACCGTGGGTAGGGAGGATTACATGACCGTTCACTCAAGCCAACTCCAAGGGGGTCAACCTCTTCTCCAAACTTTAATCAAGTGGTGTCCATGGAAGACTAAGCTCATGAGGGCCAAGGTTGGTCGAGTGCTAAATCAAAATTCAAGCAAGAAATCGGGTAGAGAGGGCAAAGAAAAGATCTCCAAGGATTTGAGGGCAAATCCTTTCCAAGGAGAGGAGATTGGACCAAGAATGGTCAAGGTGATCAAGGATGGAGAGGAGATAGGCCGTGGGTTGGGTCCTTGGGCTCAAACCCAAGGCTAGGCCTTGGACCTAGGGGCCACTAAGAGCTAAATCAAGTCAATTCTATGGTCAATCTAGCCATACTTAGTGGTCAAAGGAAGTCAAGGGAAGGTCAAGTTAGAGAACAACTAAAAAGTCAATGAATATGCTATTTTTGAATGTGGTCACTTTGGGTGCACCCATGTGAGTTAATCCTCCAATAAAAAGACCCACATGGCTCACAAAAAGTTAGCTCAAGGAGGTCCCATGGAGCCGGCTTTAACAACTCCCCATAACCATCAAATTAGTTTATGCTTTAAGTCATTTTCATTCATGTCACTTTCATTACTTTATGCTTGATGTTTTATTGAATGTAGACAAATGATCCTTGAATAAGCCCTTAGGACCGTCCCCCTTGATCCCCAAGTCTCCAAGTCATGGCCCTTGGATGCTCATCAAAATGCAAGGATAGGATGAAACCACAAGTCATTGTCTACTTTATGCTTTTGTAATTTGTTGTTTCCTTTAGAATTTTCAGCTCTTGTAAGGCCATATGAGCCGTTTTTTTGTTGTATTTGAGGGACTCTTGTGAGCCCTTAGATCATCTTTAATTCGTAAGGCCAAGATTAGAGTGTGGGTACTATATAAACCCTCACTCTCCCTTTGTATTTTCAGATTTGTTGAATGAGATAAAACCCTAGAGTTTGAGAGCTTTTCATTTTCTCTTAGCTTAGTGCTTGAGTTAGTGAGTTTATGATTAATTAGTGGCTTTGTGCTTGATTAATCAAAACCTAAATCTATTGCTTTGTGCTTAGATTTAGCCTTATCCATTTATGTTTTCCTTTGTTTCACAAAATTTCAGAAAAATTATCACAAAAACATCACCTTGGCAGAAATATTTACAAGTATTATAAATCGATTTTTGTTGTCTCCTTGAGTGAAATCAAACCCCATAGGTTTCACTCCAAATTGGTCATCAAGCCTAGGTTTGTTCTTGTTTTTCGATTTGCTTTTGTTTTCTCGGTTTATACTCTTGTTTTTCCTCTTCATTTTTAGCTTTTTCATTCCTTCTTTTTCCTTGTTTATTTCCACAAAATTTCCACAAAAATCTCACAAAATTCTCACAAAATGGAAGAGGATAAGAGGCTTTCGGATTTAGAAGAGAAGTTGACTCAACTCACCGGTAATTGTACTTTAATGATGAATGCTCTAAACACTCTCTTAGACCAAAACCTTCATGAACCAAGACCACCACCAAGAGGTGGAGGAAGGGGCCGTGGGTATGGTGGCCGTGGGAGAGGACAACCACCTCCTCACATGGAAGATCAATACTCGGATTCGGAGGAGTCCATTGAAGCCCACCCAAGAGATCATGACCGAGACATCAAGGTAGATATTCCCGACTTCTATGGTAGTCTTAACCCCGAGGATTTACTAGATTGGCTTAGGTCGGTTGAAAGAATCTTTGAATTTAAGGAATATCCCGATAGAAAGTGTTTTAAGGTGGCCATCATGAAATTCAAAGGATATGCTTCACTTTGGTATGAGAACCTTAAGAACCAACGAAACCGAGAGGGAAAGGAACCCATTAGATCGTGGCTCAAACTCAAGAAAAAGCTCAAGGATAAGTTTGTTCCCAAGGATTACACTCAAGACATGTTCCTTAAATTGGCTCAATTAAAATAAGAGACACACCCCATCGAATCCTACCTTAGGGACTTTGAACCACTCACTTTACAATGTGAGATGAGTGAAAAACCCGAACAAAAGATTGCAAGATTTGTCGAGGGTCTAAACCCTAGGATAGCAAACCGGGTCAAGATGCAAAACCTATGGTCATTCGATGAGGCCGTCACTATGGCCATGAGAGTGGAAAGGCTAGGGGAAGGGAGAGGGATTCGCCAAGGATGCTACCAAGGCCAATCCCACCACAAGCCAAGGAGGGGTCAAGGTAGCCGAGCCTTGCCCTACTATCAAGCCATCAAGTGTTGACAAGGGGAAGGGAATTGACTATGGCCCTAAAAAGACGATACCCCTCAAGAGGTGCTACCAATGTCAAGGATATGGTCATTTTGCTAAGGAGTGCCCTAACACGAGGGCCTTGAACACGAGTGACGTAGTGTAATGGGGAGATGATGAGGTCTTAGTTTATGAGGAAGAAAACAAAGAGGAAGTTGTGGGAGAGAAGATGGCCGAAACCCTAGTTCCCCCGGACTCGGGGTTGAGCTTGGTCACATGGCGAGTGATGCACACTCAAGAATCACACGAGAGCATGGACCAAAGGCATCAAATTTTTCGGTCCAAATGTACGATCATGGGGAGAGTGTGTAATCTAATTATTGATGGAGGAAGTTGTGTTAATGTTGTTTCAAAACCCTCATTGATAAACTTGCCCTACCTACTTTGAAACACCCTCATCCTTATAAGCTAAGGTGGCTTAATCAAGGAGCCGAGGTGAAGGTCGATAAACAATGCAACGTCTCGTTCTCAATTGGACAAGACTATAAGGATGAAATTGTGTGTGAGGTGTTGGACATGGATGCGTGTCATGTGTTGCCTGGTAGGCCATGGGAATATGAGAAGAATTCTTCCCATCATGGAAGAAACAACACCTACTCGTTCAAGTACGGTGAAAAGCTTATCGTTCTAGCCCCCCTACCACCAATGATGGGATGTAAAACGAATTCATGCATGTTTGAGTCATTCAAGGAAGGGAACCCTAGCAAAGAGGTGGATGAGGAGCCGAGAGTGAGTGTAGGTGAAGAGATGGTGAGGCTAGAACGAGAGGGAAGGCCGAGAATGATAAGAAGGATTCTAGGAGAGGAGCAACATGAAGGTGATGCCTCAATCAACAATGAAACAACCGACTACAACGAGAATGTGGTCAAAGAAAGAGCAAAAATCGATGGCAACGAGAGATCAAGCGGATCCTTGAGGTGGAGGATCATTGAAGGGCTTGGTCACGGGCAAGAGTGGATGGAAAGCACGCCACGAACCATGGACTCAAGAGTGTGCTCGAGCAAGAGTGTGTAGACAAGAAAACCGTGGGTAGGGAGGATTACATGACCGCTCACTCAAGCCAACTCCAAGGGGTCAACCTCTTCTCCAAACTTTAATCAAGTGGTGTCCATGGAAGACTAAGCTCATCAGGGCCAAGGTTGGTCGAGTGCTAAGTCGAAATTCAAGCAAGAAATCGGGTTGAGAGGGCAAAGAAAAGATCTCCAAGGATTTGAGGGCAAATCCTTTCCAAGGAGAGGAGATTGGACCAAGAATGGTCAAGGTGATCAAGGATGGAGAGGAGATAGGCCGTGGGTTGGGTCCTTGGGCTCAAACCCAAGGCTAGGCCTTGGACCTAGGGGCCACTAAGAGCTAAATCAAGTCAATTCTATGGTCAATCTAGCCATACTTAGTGGTCAAAGGAAGTCAAGGGAAGGTCAAGTTGGAGAGCAACTAAAAAGTCAATGAATATGCTATTTTTGAATGTGGTCACTTTGGGTGCACCCATGTGAGTTAATCCTCCAATAAAAAGACCCACATGGCTCACAAAAGTTAGCTCAAGGAGGTCCCATGGAGCCGGCTTTAACAACTCCCCATAACCATCACATTAGTTTATGCTTTAAGTCGTTTTCATTCATGTCACTTTCATTACTTTATGCTTGATGTTTTATTGAATGTAGACAAATGATCCCTGAATAAGCCCTTAGGACCGTCCCCCTTGATCCCCAAGTCTCCAAGTCATGGCCCTTGGATGCTCATCAAAATGCAAGGATAGGATGAAACCACAAGTCATTGTCTACTTTATGCTTTTGTAATTTGTTGTTTCCTTTAGAATTTTCAGCTCTTGTAAGGCCATATGAGCCGTTTTTTTGTTGTATTTGAGGGACTCTTGTGAGCCCTTAGATCATCTTTAATTCGTAAGGCCAAGATTAGAGTGTGGGTACTATATAAACCCTCACTCTCCCCTTTGTATTTTCAGATTTGTTGAATGAGATAAAACCCTAGAGTTTGAGAGCTTTTCATTTTCTCTTAGCTTAGTGCTTGAGTTAGTGAGTTTATGATTAATTAGTGGCTTTGTGCTTGATTAATCAAAACCTAAATCTATTGCTTTGTGCTTAGATTTAGCCTATCCATTTATGTTTTCCTTTGTTTCACAAAATTTCAGAAAAATTATCACAAAAAAACATCACCTTGGCCGAAATATTTACAAGTATTATAAATCGATTTTTGTTGTCTCCTTGAGTGAAATCAAATCCCATATGTTTCACTCCAAATTGGTCATCAAGCCTAGGTTTGTTCTTGTTTTCGATTTGCTTTTGTTTTCTCGGTTTATACTCTTGTTTTTCCTCTTCATTTTTTCGTTTTTCTTTCCTTCTTTTTCCTTGTTTATTTCCACAAAATTTCCACAAAAATCTCACAAAATTCTCACAAAATGGAAGAGGATAAGAGGCTTTCGGATTTAGAAGAGAAGTTGACTCAACTCACCGGTAATTGTACTTTAATGATGAATGCTCTAAACACTCTCTTAGACCAAAACCTTCATGAACCAAGACCACCACCAAGAGGTGGAGGAAGGGGCCGTGGGTATGGTGGCCGTGGGAGAGGACAACCACCTCCTCACATGGAAGATCAATACTCGGATTCGGAGGAGTCCATTGAAGCCCACCCAAGAGATCATGACCGAGACATCAAGGTAGATATTCCCGACTTCTATGGTAGTCTTAACCCCGAGGATTTACTAGATTGGCTTAGGTCGGTTGAAAGAATCTTTGAATTTAAGGAATATCCCGATAGAAAGTGTTTTAAGGTGGCCATCATGAAATTCAAAGGATATGCTTCACTTTGGTATGAGAACCTTAAGAACCAACGAAACCGAGAGGGAAAGGAACCCATTAGATCGTGGCTCAAACTCAAGAAAAAGCTCAAGGATAAGTTTGTTCCCAAGGATTACACTCAAGACATGTTCCTTAAATTGGCTCATTTAAAATAAGAGACACACCCCATCGAATCCTACCTTAGGGACTTTGAACCACTCACTTTACAATGTGAGATGAGTGAAAAACCCGAACAAAAGATTGCAAGATTTGTCGAGGGTCTAAACCCTAGGATAGCAAACCGGGTCAAGATGCAAAACCTATGGTCATTCGATGAGGCCGTCACTATGGCCATGAGAGTGGAAAGGCTAGAGGAAGGGAGAGGGGATTCGGCCAAGGATGCTACCAAGGCCAATCCCACCACAAGCCAAGGAGGGGTCAAGGTAGCCGAGCCTTGCCCTACTATCAAGCCATCAAGTGTTGACAAGGGGAAGGGAATTGACTATGGCCCTAAAAAGACGATACGCCTCAAGAGGTGCTACCAATGTCAAGGATATGGTCATTTTGCTAAGGAGTGCCCTAACACGAGGGCCTTGAACACGAGTGACGTAGTGCAATGGGGAGATGATGAGGTCTTAGTTTATGAGGAAGAAAACAAAGAGGAAGTTGTGGGAGAGAAGATGGCCGAAACCCTAGTTCCCCCGGACTCGGGGTTGAGCTTGGTCACATGGCGAGTGATGCACACTCAAGAATCACACGAGAGCATGGACCGAAGGCATCAAATTTTTCGGTCCAAATGTACGATCATGGGGAGAGTGTGTAATCTAATTATTGATGGAGGAAGTTGTGTTAATGTTGTTTCAAAAACCCTCATTGATAAACTTGCCCTACCTACTTTGAAACACCCTCATCCTTATAAGCTAAGGTGGCTTAATCAAGGAGCCGAGGTGAAGGTCGATATACAATGCAACGTCTCGTTCTCAATTGGACAAGACTATAAGGATGAAATTGTGTGTGAGGTGTTGGACATGGATGCGTGTCATGTGTTGCCTGGTAGGCCATGGGAATATGAGAAGAATTCTTCCCATCATGGAAGAAACAACACCTACTCGTTCAAGTACGGTGAAAAGCTTATCGTTCTAGCCCCCCTACCACCAATGATGGGATGTAAAACGAATTCATGCATGTTTGAGTCATTCAAGGAAGGGAACCCTAGCAAAGAGGTGGATGAGGAGCCGAGAGTGAGTGTAGGTGAAGAGATGGTGAGCCTAGAACGAGAGGGAAGGCCGAGAATGATAAGAAGGATTCTAGGAGAGGAGCAACATGAAGGTGATGCCTCAATCAACAATGAAACAACCGACTACAAGGAGAATGTGGTCAAAGAAAGAGCAAAAATCGATGGCAACGAGAGATCAAGCGGATCCTTGAGGTGGAGGATCATTGAAGGGCTTGATCATGGGCAAGAGTGGATGGAAAGCCTGCCTACGAACCATGGACTCAAGAGTGTGCTCGAGCAAGAGTGTGTAGACAAGAAAACCGTGGGTAGGGAGGATTACATGACCGTTCACTCAAGCCAACTCCAAGGGGGTCAACCTCTTCTCCAAACTTTAATCAAGTGGTGTCCATGGAAGACTAAGCTCATGAGGGCCAAGGTTGGTCGAGTGCTAAGTCGAAATTCAAGCAAGAAATCGGGTTGAGAGGGCAAAGAAAAGATCTCCAAGGATTTGAGGGCAAATCCTTTCCAAGGAGAGGAGATTGGACCAAGAATGGTCAAGGTGATCAAGGATGGAGAGGAGATAGGCCGTGGGTTGGGTCCTTGGGCTCAAACCCAAGGCTAGGCCTTGGACCTAGGGGCCACTAAGAGCTAAATCAAGTCAATTCTATGGTCAATCTAGCCATACTTAGTGGTCAAAGGAAGTCAAGGGAAGGTCAAGTTGGAGAGCAACTAAAAAGTCAATGAATATGCTATTTTTGAATGTGGTCACTTTGGGTGCACCCATGTGAGTTAATCCTCCAATAAAAAGACCCACATGGCTCACAAAAGTTAGCTCAAGGAGGTCCCATGGAGCCGGCTTTAACAACTCCCCATAACCATCACATTAGTTTATGCTTTAAGTCGTTTTCATTCATGTCACTTTCATTACTTTATGCTTGATGTTTTATTGAATGTAGACAAATGATCCCTGAATAAGCCCTTAGGACCGTCCCCCTTGATCCCCAAGTCTCCAAGTCATGGCCCTTGGATGCTCATCAAAATGCAAGGATAGGATGAAACCACAAGTCATTGTCTACTTTATGCTTTTGTAATTTGTTGTTTCCTTTAGAATTTTCAGCTCTTGTAAGGCCATATGAGCCGTTTTTTTGTTGTATTTGAGGGACTCTTGTGAGCCCTTAGATCATCTTTAATTCGTAAGGCCAAGATTAGAGTGTGGGTACTATATAAACCCTCACTCTCCCCTTTGTATTTTCAGATTTGCTGAATGAGATAAAACCCTAGAGTTTGAGAGCTTTTCATTTTCTCTTAGCTTAGTGCATGAGTTAGTGAGTTTATGATTAATTAGTGGCTTTGTGCTTGATTAATCAAAACCTAAATCTATTGCTTTGTACTTAGATTTAGCCTATCCATTTATGTTTTCCTTTGTTTCACAAAATTTCAGAAAAATTATCACAAAAAAACATCACCTTGGCCGAAATATTTACAACTATTATAAATCGATTTTTGTTGTCTCCTTGAGTGAAATCAAACCCCATATGTTTCACTCCAAATTGGTCATCAAGCCTAGGTTTGTTCTTGTTTTCGATTTGCTTTTGTTTTCTCGGTTTATACTCTTGTTTTTCCTCTTCATTTTTTCGTTTTTCTTTCCTTCTTTTTCCTTGTTTATTTCCACAAAATTTCCACAAAAATCTCACAAAATTCTCACAAAATGGAAGAGGATAAGAGGCTTTCGGATTTAGAAGAGAAGTTGACTCAACTCACCGGTAATTGTACTTTAATGATGAATGCTCTAAACACTCTCTTAGACCAAAACCTTCATGAACCAAGACCACCACCAAGAGGTGGAGGAAGGGGCCGTGGGTATGGTGGCCGTGGGAGAGGACAACCACCTCCTCACATGGAAGATCAATACTCGGATTCGGAGGAGTCCATTGTAGCCCACCCAAGAGTTCATGACCGAGACATCAAGGTAGATATTCAGACTTCTATGGTAGTCTTAACCCCGAGGATTTACTAGATTGGCTTAGGTCGGTTGAAAGAATCTTTGAATTTAAGGAATATCCCGATAGAAAGTGCTTTAAGGTGGCCATCATGAAATTCAAAGGATATGCTTCACTTTGGTATGAGAACCTTAAGAACCAACGAAACCGAGAGGGAAAGGAACCCATTAGATCGTGGCTCAAACTCAAGAAAAAGCTCAAGGATAAGTTTGTTCCCAAGGATTACACTTAAGACATGTTCCTTAAATTGGCTCAATTAAAACAAGAGACACACCCCATCGAATCCTACCTTAGGGACTTTGAACCACTCACTTTACAATGTGAGATGAGTGAAAAACCCGAACAAAAGATTGCAAGATTTGTCGAGGGTCTAAACCCTAGGATAGCAAACCGGGTCAAGATGCAAAACCTATGGTCATTCGATGAGGCCGTCACTATGGCCATGAGAGTGGAAAGGCTAGAGGAAAGGAGAGGGGATTCGGCCAAGGATGCTACCAAGGCCAATCCCACCACAAGCCAAGGAGGGGTCAAGGTAGCCGAGCCTTGCCCTACTATCAAGCCATCAAGTGTTGACAAGGGGAAGGGAATTGACTATGGCCCTAAAAAGACGATACCCCTCAAGAGGTGCTACCAATGTCAAGGATATGGTCATTTTGCTAAGGAGTGCCCTAACACGAGGGCCTTGAACACGAGTGACGTAGTGCAATGGGGAGATGATGAGGTCTTAGTTTATGAGGAAGAAAACAAAGAGGAAGTTGTGGGAGAGAAGATGGCCGAAACCCTAGTTCCCCCGGACTCGGGGTTGAGCTTGGTCACATGGCGAGTGATGCACACTCAAGAATCACACGAGCACGGCCCAAAGGCATCAAATTTTTCGGTCCAAATGTACGATCATGGGGAGAGTGTGTAATCTAATTATTGATGGAGGAAGTTGTGTTAATGTTGTTTCAAAAACCCTCATTGATAAACTTGCCCTACCTACTTTGAAACACCCTCATCCTTATAAGCTAAGGTGGCTTAATCAAGGAGCCGAGGTGAAGGTCGATAAACAATGCAACGTCTCGTTCTCAATTGGACAAGACTATAAGGATGAAATTGTGTGTGAGGTGTTGGACATGGATGCGTGTCATGTGTTGCCTGGTAGGCCATGGGAATATGAGAAGAATTCTTCCCATCATGGAAGAAACAACACCTACTCGTTCAAGTACGGTGAAAAGCTTATCGTTCTAGCCCCCCTACCACCAATGATGGGATGTAAAACGAATTCATGCATGTTTGAGTCATTCAAGGAAGGGAACCCTAGCAAAGAGGTGGATGAGGAGCCAAGAGTGAGTGTAGGTGAAGAGATGGTGAGCCTAGAACGAGAGGGAAGGCCGAGAATGATAAGAAGGATTCTAGGAGAGGAGCAACATGAAGGTGATGCCTCAATCAACAATGAAACAACCGACTACAACGAGAATGTGGTCAAAGAAAGAGCAAAAATCGATGGCAACGAGAGATCAAGCGGATCCTTGAGGTGGAGGATCATTGAAGGGCTTGATCATGGGCAAGAGTGGATGGAAAGCCTGCCTACGAACCATGGACTCAAGAGTGTGCTCGAGCAAGAGTGTGTAGACAAGAAAACCGTGGGTAGGGAGGATTACATGACCGTTCACTCAAGCCAACTCCAAGGGGGTCAACCTCTTCTCCAAACTTTAATCAAGTGGTGTCCATGGAAGACTAAGCTCATGAGGGCCAAGGTTGGTCGAGTGCTAAGTCGAAATTCAAGCAAGAAATCGGGTTGAGAGGGCAAAGAAAAGATCTCCAAGGATTTGAGGGCAAATCCTTTCCAAGGAAGGAGATTGGACCAAGAATGGTCAAGGTGATCAAGGATGGAGAGGAGATAGGCCGTGGGTTGGGTCCTTGGGCTCAAACCAAGGCTAGGCCTTGGACCTAGGGGCCACTAAGAGCTAAATCAAGTCAATTCTATGGTCAATCTAGCCATACTTAGTGGTCAAAGGAAGTCAAGGGAAGGTCAAGTTGGAGAGCAACTAAAAGTCAATGAATATGCTATTTTTGAATGTGGTCACTTTGGGTGCACCCATGTGAGTTAATCCTCCAATAAAAAGACCCACATGGCTCACAAAAGTTAGCTCAAGGAGGTCCCATGGAGCCGGCTTTAACAACTCCCCATAACCATCACATTAGTTTATGCTTTAAGTCGTTTTCATTCATGTCACTTTCATTACTTTATGCTTGATGTTTTATTGAATGTAGACAAATGATCCTGAATAAGCCCTTAGGACCGTCCCCCTTGATCCCCAAGTCTCCAAGTCATGGCCCTTGGATGCTCATCAAAATGCAAGGATAGGATGAAACCACAAGTCATTGTCTACTTTATGCTTTTGTAATTTGTTGTTTCCTTTAGAATTTTCAGCTCTTGTAAGGCCATATGAGCCGTTTTTTTGTTGTATTTGAGGGACTCTTGTGAGCCCTTAGATCATCTTTAATTCGTAAGGCCAAGATTAGAGTGTGGGTACTATATAAACCCTCACTCTCCCCTTTGTATTTTCAGATTTGCTGAATGAGATAAAACCCTAGAGTTTGAGAGCTTTTCATTTTCTCTTAGCTTAGTGCATGAGTTAGTGAGTTTATGATTAATTAGTGGCTTTGTGCTTGATTAATCAAAACCTAAATCTATTGCTTTGTACTTAGATTTAGCCTATCCATTTATGTTTTCCTTTGTTTCACAAAATTTCAGAAAAATTATCACAAAAAAACATCACCTTGGCCGAAATATTTACAACTATTATAAATCGATTTTTGTTGTCTCCTTGAGTGAAATCAAACCCCATATGTTTCACTCCAAATTGGTCATCAAGCCTAGGTTTGTTCTTGTTTTCGATTTGCTTTTGTTTTCTCGGTTTATACTCTTGTTTTTCCTCTTCATTTTTTCGTTTTTCTTTCCTTCTTTTTCCTTGTTTATTTCCACAAAATTTCCACAAAAATCTCACAAAATTCTCACAAAATGGAAGAGGATAAGAGGCTTTGGATTTAGAAGAGAAGTTGACTCAACTCACCTAGTAATTGTACTTTAATGATGAATGCTCTAAACACTCTCTTAGACCAAAACCTTCATGAACCAAGACCACCACCAAGAGGTGGAGGAAGGGGCCGTGGGTATGGTGGCGTGGGAGAGGACAACCACCTCCTCACATGGAAGATCAATACTCGGATTCGGAGGAGTCCATTGAAGCCCACCCAAGAGATCATGACCGAGACATCAAGGTAGATATTCCAGACTTCTATGGTAGTCTTAACCAGAGGATTTACTAGATTGGCTTAGGTCGGTTGAAAGAATCTTTGAATTTAAGGAATATCCCGATAGAAAGTGCTTTAAGGTGGCCATCATGAAATGCAAAGGATATGCTTCACTTTGGTATGAGTACCTTACGAACCAACGAAACCGAGGGAAAGGAACCCATTAGATCGTGGCTCAAACTCAAGAAAAAGCTCAAGGATAAGTTTGTTCCCAAGGATTACACTCAAGACATGTTCCTTAAATTGGCTCAATTAAAACAAGAGACACACCCCATCGAATCCTACCTTAGGGACTTTGAACCACTCACTTTACAATGTGTGATGTGTGAAAAACCCAACAAAAGATTGCAAGATTGGGCGAGGGTCTAAAGCCTAGGATAGCGAACCGGGTCAAGATGCAAAACCTATGGTCATTCGATGAGGCCGTCACTATGGCCATGAGAGTGGAAAGGCTAGAGGAAAGGAGAGGGGATTCGGCCAAGGATGCTACCAAGGCCAATCCCACCACAAGCCAAGGAGGGGTCAAGGTAGCCGAGCCCTGCCCTACTATCAAGCCATCAAGTGTTGACAAGGGGAAGGGAATTGACTATGGCCCTAAAAAGACGATACCCCTCAAGAGGTGCTACCAATGTCAAGGATATGGTCATTTTGCTAAGGAGTGCCCTAACACGAGGGCCTTGAACACGAGTGACGTAGTGCAATGGGGAGATGATGAGGTCTTAGTTTATGAGGAAGAAAACAAAGAGGAAGTTGTGGGAGAGAAGATGGCCGAAACCCTAGTTCCCCCGGACTCGGGGTTGAGCTTGGTCACATGGCGAGTGATGCACACTCAAGAATCACACGAGAGCACGGACCAAAGGCATCAAATTTTTCGGTCCAAATGTACGATCATGGGGAGAGTGTGTAATCTAATTATTGATGGAGGAAGTTGTGTTAATGTTGTTTCAAAAACCCTCATTGATAAACTTGCCCTACCTACTTTGAAACACCCTCATCCTTATAAGCTAAGGTGGCTTAATCAAGGAGCTGAGGTGAAGGTCGATAAACAATGCAACGTCTCGTTCTCAATTGGACAAGACTATAAGGATGAAATTGTGTGTGAGGTGTTGGACATGGATGCGTGTCATGTGTTGCCTGGTAGGCCATGGGAATATGAGAAGAATTCTTCCCATCATGGAAGAAACAACACCTACTCGTTCAAGTACGGTGAAAAGCTTATCGTTCTAGCCCCCCTACCACCAATGATGGGATGTAAAACGAATTCATGCATGTTTGAGTCATTCAAGGAAGGGAACCCTAGCAAAGAGGTGGATGAGGAGCCAAGAGTGAGTGTAGGTGAAGAGATGGTGAGCCTAGAACGAGAGGGAAGGCCGAGAATGATAAGAAGGATTCTAGGAGAGGAGCAACATGAAGGTGATGCCTCAATCAACAATGAAACAACCGACTACAACGAGAATGTGGTCAAAGAAAGAGCAAAAATCGATGGCAACGAGAGATCAAGCGGATCCTTGAGGTGGAGGATCATTGAAGGGCTTGATCATGGGCAAGAGTGGATGGAAAGCCTGCCTACGAACCATGGACTCAAGAGTGTGCTCGAGCAAGAGTGTGTAGACAAGAAAACCGTGGGTAGGGAGGATTACATGACCGTTCACTCAAGCCAACTCCAAGGGGGTCAACCTCTTCTCCAAACTTTAATCAAGTGGTGTCCATGGAAGACTAAGCTCATGAGGGCCAAGGTTGGTCGAGTGCTAAGTCGAAATTCAAGCAAGAAATCGGGTTGAGAGGGCAAAGAAAAGATCTCCAAGGATTTGAGGGCAAATCCTTTCCAAGGAGAGGAGATTGGACCAAGAATGGTCAAGGTGATCAAGGATGGAGAGGAGATAGGCCGTGGGTTGGGTCCTTGGGCTCAAACCCAAGGCTAGGCCTTGGACCTAGGGGCCACTAAGAGCTAAATCAAGTCAATTCTATGGTCAATCTAGCCATACTTAGTGGTCAAAGGAAGTCAAGGGAAGGTCAAGTTGGAGAGCAACTAAAAAGTCAATGAATATGCTATTTTTGAATGTGGTCACTTTGGGTGCACCCATGTGAGTTAATCCTCCAATAAAAAGACCCACATGGCTCACAAAAGTTAGCTCAAGGAGGTCCCATGGAGCCGCTTTAACAACTCCCATAACCATCAAATTAGTTTATGCTTTAAGTCGTTTTCATTCATGTCACTTTCATTACTTTATGCTTGATGTTTTATTGAATGTAGACAAATGATCCTTGAATAAGCCCTTAGGACCGTCCCCCTTGATCCCCAAGTCTCCAAGTCATGGCCCTTGGATGCTCATCAAAATGCAAGGATAGGATGAAACCACAAGTCATTGTCTACTTTATGCTTTTGTAATTTGTTGTTTCCTTTAGAATTTTCAGCTCTTGTAAGGCCATATGAGCCGTTTTTTTGTTGTATTTGAGGGACTCTTGTGAGCCCTTAGATCATCTTTAATTCGTAAGGCCAAGATTAGAGTGTGGGTACTATATAAACCCTCACTCTCCCCTTTGTATTTTCAGATTTGTTGAATGAGATAAAACCCTAGAGTTTGAGAGCTTTTCATTTTCTCTTAGCTTAGTGCTTGAGTTAGTGAGTTTATGATTAATTAGTGGCTTTGTGCTTGATTAATCAAAACCTAAATCTATTGCTTTGTGCTTAGATTTAGCCTATCCATTTATGTTTTCCTTTGTTTCACAAAATTTCAGAAAAATTATCACAAAAAAACATCACCTTGGCCGAAATACTTACAAGTATTATAAATCGATTTTTGTTGTCTCCTTGAGTGAAATCAAACCCCATATGTTTCACTCCAAATTGGTCATCAAGCCTAGGTTTGTTCTTGTTTTCGATTTGCTTTTGTTTTCTCGGTTTATACTCTTGTTTTTCCTCTTCATTTTTTCGTTTTTCTTTCCTTCTTTTTCCTTGTTTATTTCTGGAGTGAAACTAGGAGGATCAAGTTTCACTCAAGAGGTGAACACAAATCGATCCTTGAAACCCTTGAAAATCTCGGCCCTTTTATGTATTTTTTGTGAAGTATTTTCTGAAATTTTGTAAACAAGGAAAATAAAAAGGATAGTAACTAAATCTACACACTAAGTAATAGATTTAGGTTGTGATTAGTTTAAGCACAAAGCCACTAAACTAATCTTTCACTAAACTCACACACAAAGTAATGAGAAAAGGAAGAACACTCAAATGAAACTAGGGTTTCTTTTCAATATCAAAAATCTGAAAATTGTGAGATGAGGATGAGGGTTTATATATTACCCTCATTCTAATCTTAGCCACACATTACAAGTTGATCCAAGGGCCATAAAGGTCCCTCAATTCAGCCGAAAATAATTGGTCCTAGTGACCTTACAATTTTGAAATTGATAACAAACAAAAACTTAAAGGAGACAATGACATGTGAAAGACATCCTCTCCATGCACTTTAGGTAGCATCCAAAGGCCAAGAATTGACCTTGGAGAGCATGTGGGACGGTTCAACAATCAAAGACAAAGGATTATATTGTCTCCTTACATAAAACAATAAAGTAAAGAAAGCGACTTGTATGAAAATGACATAAAGCATAAATAACATAAAAACAATGTGATGATCCTTGGTGACTTGAGCTAGGCCGGCTCCTTGACCTCCATGAGCTAGCTTGATGAACCATGTGAGCCCATTTATTGGAGGGTTGACTCACATGGGTGTACCTTGGTTGACCACATTTTCAAAATAGCATAATCTTGACTTTTTGTTGCTCTCCAACTTTGACTTCTCCTTGACTTAGCTTGATCACTAGGGTTGGCTCGATTTGACCATAGAATTGACTTTACTTATCCCTTAGTGATCCCTTGACCCTTGGTCTAGGCTTGGGTTTGAGCCCATGGCCCTAACCCATGGTCTCCCTCTTCTCCACCCTTGACTTCCTTGACCAATTTTGGTCCAATCTCCTCTCCTTGAAAAGGACTTGCCCTCAAGTCCTTGGAGAACCTCTTGCTCCCTCTCTTGCTCGACTTCACACTCGATTCTCGACTCAACCTTTGTTCAATCTTGGGCTTCACGGTTTTGGTCTTCCATGGGCACCATTTAGCTAGAGTTTGTAAAGCGGTTGGACCTCTTTGACTTGGCACGAAGAATTCATCATGTTTTCTTCCTTGGTCACGGTTTGCTTGACCACACATTCTTCCTCGAGCATTTCTTTGAGCCCTCGACTCATAACCATGCCATCCACCCATTCTTGCTCATGATCGAGTCCATCAATGATTCTCCACCTTAATGACCCGCTTGATCTTTCCTTACCATCGATTTTTGTTCTTTCATTGACCATATTCTCAATGTAGTCGGTTGTTTCCTTGTTGATTGATGCTTCACCCTCATGAGGCTCCTCTCCTAGAGTCCTCCTTACCATGCTAGAGCTTCCCTCACATTTCAAGTTCACCTTTTCCCCTTGCTCTTCTTCATTCGGCTCAAGGCCCTTCAATTTCTCAAGCTCACTCAAGCTCGGCCCCAACTTCATCTCCATGCTAGGTTTCGCTCAATGAAGGATTCAAACAAGCATGCATTGGATTTACATCCCATCATTGGTGGTAGGGAGCTAAGACAATGAGCTTTTCACCATACTTGAATGAGTAGGTGTTGTCCCTTCCATGGTGGGAAGAGTTCTTTCATACTCCCATGGCCTCCCAAGTAAGACATGACAAGCATCCATATCCAACACTTCACACACAATTTCATCTTTGTAGTCTTGTCCAATCGAGAACGAGACTTTGCATTGTTTATCGACTTTTACCTCGGCTCCTTGATTAAGCCACCTTAACTTGTAAGGATGAGGATGTTTCAAAGTTGGTAAGGCAAGTTTATCAATGAGGGTTTTGGAAGCAACATTAACACAACTTCCCCCATCGATAATCAAGTTGCACACTCTCCCCATGATGGTACATTTGGTTCGAAATAATTGATGCCTTTGATCCACGCTTTCGCTTGAATCTTGAGTATGCATGACTCGCCAAGTAACCAAGCTCAACCCCGAGTCCGGGGGAACAATTGTTTCGGCCACCCTTACTTCCTCAACTCCCTCTTTTTTTTCTTCCTCACAAACTAACACCTCATCATCTCCCCAATGTACAACCTCACTTGTATTCAAGGTCCTCTTGCTAGGGCACTCCTTAGCAAAATGACCGTAACCTTGACATTGGTAGCACTTCTTGAGAGGAATTGTTCTCTTAGGGCCATAGTCGATTCCCTTTCCCTTATCAACACTTGATGGCTTGGTGGTAGGGCAAGGCTCAACAATCTTGACCCCTCCTTGGCTCGACATGGGGTTGGTTTTGGTGGTGTTCTTAGTCGACTCTCCTCTCCCCTTCTCTAGCCTTTCCACACGTGTGGCCATGGTAACGGCCTCATCGAATGACCACAAGTTTTGCATCTTGACCCGATTTGCTATCCTAGGGTTTAGGCCCTCAACAAACCTTGCAATTTTTTGTTCGGGTTTCTCATTCATCTCACATTGTAGGGTGAGTTGCTCAAAGTCCCTAAGATAGGTCTCTCAATGGGGTGTGACTCTTGTTTTAGTTGAGCTAGCTTGAGAAACATGTCTTGGGTGTAGTCTTTGGGAACAAACTTGTCTTTGAGTTTCTTTTTGAGTTTGAGCCATGACTTAATGGGTTCCTTACCCTCTCGGTTTCTTTGATTCTTAAGGTTTTCATACCTAAGGGAGGCATATCCCTTGAATTTCATGATGGCCACCTTAAAACACTTCCTATCGGAATACTCCTTGAATTCAAAAATTCTCTCAACCGATCTAAGCCAATCTAAGAGATCCTCGGGGTTCAAGCTACCATAAAAATCGGGTATATCCACTTTGATATCTCGGTCATGGTCTCTAGGGTGGGCTTCAAGGGACTCTTCCGAATCCGAAAATTGATCTTCCATGTGAGGAGGAGGTTGTCCTCTCCCACGGCCCCCATACCCAATCCCACGGCCACGTCCCCTTCCCCCTTCACCCCTTCTTGGTTCATTGATATTTTGGTCTAAGAGGGTGTTTAGAGCATTCATCATTAAAGTGCAATTACCGGTGAGTTGAGTTAACTTCTCTTCTAGATCGGAAAGTCTTTTACCCTCCCCTCTATTCTCTTCCATTTTGTGAAAATTTTGTGAGATCTTTTGTGGAAATTTTGTGGGAAATTTATAGAAAATAAACAAGGAAAGGAAGGAAGAAAAACGAAAAATTAAAAGAAGAAAACAAACAACCTACTCGACACTACTAGGGTAAACCGAAAACAAAGATAAAAAAAATGAAATCAAGAGCAAACCTAGGCTTTGATGACCAATTTGGAGTGAAACTAGGAGGATCAAGTTTCACTCAAGAGGTGAACACAAATCGATCCTTAAAACCCTTGAAAATCTCGGCCCTTTTATGTATTTTTTGTGAAGTATTTTCTGAAATTTTGTAAACAAGGAAAATAAAAAGGATAGTAACTAAATCTACACACTAAGTAATAGATTTAGGTTGTGATTAGTTTAAGCACAAAGCCACTAAACTAATCTTTCACTAAACTCACACACAAAGTAATGAGAAAAGGAAGAACACTCAAATGAAACTAGGGTTTCTTTTCAATATCAAAAATCTGAAAATTGTGAGATGAGGATGAGGGTTTATATATTACCCTCATTCTAATCTTAGCCACACATTACAAGTTGATCCAAGGGCCATAAAGGTCCCTCAATTCAGCCGAAAATAATTGGTCCTAGTGACCTTACAATTTTGAAATTGATAACAAACAAAAACTTAAAGTAGACAATGACATGTGAGCACATCCTCTCCATGCACTTTAGGTAGCATCCAAAGGCCAAGAATTGACCTTGGAGAGCATGTGGGACGGTTCAACAATCAAAGACAAAGGATTATATTGTCTCCTTACATAAAACAATAAAGTAAAGAAAGCGACTTGTATGAAAATGACATAAAGCATAAATAACATAAAAACAATGTGATGATCCTTGGTGACTTGAGCTAGGCCGGCTCCTTGACCTCCATGAGCTAGCTTGATGAACCATGTGAGCCCATTTATTGGAGGGTTGACTCACATGGGTGTACCTTAGTTGACCACATTTTCAAAATAGCATAATCTTGACTTTTTGTTGCTCTCCAACTTTGACTTCTCCTTGACTTAGCTTGATCACTAGGGTTGGCTCGATTTGACCATAGAATTGACTTTACTTATCCCTTAGTGATCCCTTGACCCTTGGTCTAGGCTTGGGTTTGAGCCCATGGCCCTAACCCATGGTCTCCCTCTTCTCCACCCTTGACTTCCTTGACCAATTTTGGTCCAATTTCCACAAAATTTCCACAAAAATCTCACAAAATTCTCACAAAATGGAAGAGGATAAGAGGCTTTCGGATTTAGAAGAGAAGTTGACTCAACTCACCGGTAATTGTACTTTAATGATGAATGCTCTAAACACTCTCTTAGACCAAAACCTTCATGAACCAAGACCACCACCAAGAGGTGGAGGAAGGGGCCGTGGGTATGGTGGCCGTGGGAGAGGACAACCACCTCCTCACATGGAAGATCAATACTCGGATTCGGAGGAGTCCATTGAAGCCCACCCAAGAGATCATGACCGAGACATCAAGGTAGATATTCCCGACTTCTATGGTAGTCTTAACCCCGAGGATTTACTAGATTGGCTTAGGTCGGTTGAAAGAATCTTTGAATTTAAGGAATATCCCGATAGAAAGTGTTTTAAGGTGGCCATCATGAAATTCAAAGGATATGCTTCACTTTGGTATGAGAACCTTAAGAACCAACGAAACCGAGAGGGAAAGGAACCCATTAGATCGTGGCTCAAACTCAAGAAAAAGCTCAAGGATAAATTTGTTCCCAAGGATTACACTCAAGACATGTTCCTTAAATTGGCTCAATTAAAACAAGAGACACACCCCATCGAATCCTACCTTAGGGACTTTGAACCACTCACTTTACAATGTGAGATGAGTGAAAAACCCGAACAAAAGATTGCAAGATTTGTCGAGGGTCTAAACCCTAGGATAGCAAACCGGGTCAAGATGCAAAACCTATGGTCATTCGATGAGGCCGTCACTATGGCCATGAGAGTGGAAAGGCTAGAGGAAGGGAGAGGTGATTCGGCCAAGGATGCTACCAAGGCCAATCCCACCACAAGCCAAGGAGGGGTCAAGGTAGCCGAGCCTTGCCCTACTATCAAGCCATCAAGTGTTGACAAGGGGAAGGGAATTGACTATGGCCCTAAAAAGACGATACCCCTCAAGAGGTGCTACCAATGTCAAGGATATGGTCATTTTGCTAAGGAGTGCCCTAACACGAGGGCCTTGAACACGAGTGACGTAGTGCAATGGGGAGATGATGAGGTCTTAGTTTATGAGGAAGAAAACAAAGAGGAAGTTGTGGGAGAGAAGATGGCCGAAACCCTAGTTCCCCCGGACTCGGGGTTGAGCTTGGTCACATGGCGAGTGATGCACACTCAAGAATCACACGAGAGCACGGACCAAAGGCATCAAATTTTTCGGTCCAAATGTACGATCATGGGGAGAGTGTGTAATCTAATTATTGATGGAGGAAGTTGTGTTAATGTTGTTTCAAAAACCCTCATTGATAAACTTGCCCTACCTACTTTGAAACACCCTCATCCTTATAAGCTAAGGTGGCTTAATCAAGGAGCCGAGGTGAAGGTCGATAAACAATGCAACGTCTCGTTCTCAATTGGACAAGACTATAAGGATGAAATTGTGTGTGAGGTGTTGGACATGGATGCGTGTCATGTGTTGCCTGGTAGGCCATGGGAATATGAGAAGAATTCTTCCCATCATGGAAGAAACAACACCTACTAGCCATGCAATCCTTGTGGGCTCCATACCCGTCATTGATTGCTCCTACCTCATCACACCTACTGACGATCAGATCAACACTATCTCTCTTGATCAACCGATCATGGAGAGTAATGTCCAAAAGGACGGTGAAGGCTTCACCGACTTCCTCGCTAGGTGGAAGGAGTTAAATGCACACCTTGTAGGCTTAGTGCACCCGGACGAACTTACGCATGATATCATCAAAGATCTACACCCAGTATACCAAACCCACATCCGGCACGCTAACATACGTAATTTCAATCACCTCGTCAACATCGCCACACAAATTGAGGACGATTTGAACGCATGCTATGGCGAACAAATCAATGGAGTGTGGTACTCTAGTAGCGAGAGTGAAGGCGAGTGGCCACCACCTAACAAGACCATCGCCCAAATCAACAACACCAGCAGTTCTTCCTCTTCTAAAAATAACAAAAGGGGCAAAAACAAGAAGGGAAAGAAGAAGGGTAACTAGCCCCAAGTCAAAGCCAACACCACTGAGCCCGAGACTAAGGACGAGGTTTCGCACCTCACCCGCTCCGGGCGACCTTATCAAAATATCTTCACGGATGCCCACGCCGAGGAAGCCGCCGCCCCTGACAAGGGCAAAACCGTAGTCCAGAAGGACGTTCCTTCCAAAGACAGGCCTGCTACTCCAGTAATCCTACCACCAAGCACGAGCGAGACGCTTCAAAAGCAACTCGTTCGCACCAAAGCCGACATCTCAATCTGGGCTCTCCTACGAGACTCCGCCGAGCACAGAAAGGCATTCATCCGCGCCCTACAAATAGCGAGCGCAGATGCAGACATCTCACCCGACCAAATGGTCAGCCATGTTACGAGAGATTGGCTTGCCGGAGCCATCACTTTCTCTGATAATGAATTTCCGACATTTGGCGCTAATCACAACTTAGCCCTATACATTAGCGCCGAATGCAGGAAACGAACTTTACCCGTGACCTTAATCGACAATGGGTTTGCAGTAAATGTTTTACCCCTATCCACCGCACGTTGTCTAGAGCTTTCGATGGGACCAAACGTAGTGTGAAAGGGACAATCTCCCTTCATGTACGCACAGGCCCCATAGAACGAAAGGTCGATTTTCAAGTAATCGACATGACACCATCCTACAACATGCTTCTAGGACGCCCGTGGATTCACGCCGTGCGAGCCGTGACATCCACGCTACACCAAAAGGTGAAGCTACCTCTCAACGACGAGGTCATAACTATCAACGCCTCCAACTTCCGTGCTTTTCTTGATTTACCCAAGGAGCGTAACGCCGCAGAGATCACGATTGAGGAAAACCAAGAACCCTGCGGTTTTGACTTTGAAATAGGTGCTATCACAACCACACCTATCCGAACCTATAAGCCTTTCGAAACCAAAGATAATCATAGCCTTTGGCCCACCATGGGTCTAGGCTACAAGCCAAAGAAAGGCGATTTCGAGCAAATGACTAAGGAAGTTAAAAAGCGCAAGTTTACGCGTAAGTTCAACCTCCCGGAATACTCATTTGACATGGGTAAATACTTCGTCTCAGGGGGAGGATACGATAAAGACAACTACGCCAAACCTCAAGAGCACTGCTTCGCTAGTGAAAGCGGACTACCTTTCACTAACAAAACCAATGAAGATTTGGTCTCATCCATCATTCGAGACCGCCGATTCAACCCCGACGACCTCATCACTGACGTCGCCGAGAAGACCTTAGATGGTTGGTACAAGGTTACCAAGTGGACCGACTCTCAGGGCCACAAATATCAACTTGTCACGGGGGAGGACCCCTCTTTGACAAGATAACCTCGCAAAATGGTGAAGACTCGAGCGACGGTACTTCAAGCAGCAACAACACCGAAGACGACGAGGAGGAGGAAATTCTTTTAGGATCTAATTCTCTAGGCGTCGGGTCATCTGTCGACCCACCTTCTAGTTTTAGCTTAGACTTTTTATTTTCGGAGGCTAGCTCCAGCTCTTCTCCTAAATTGTCAAACATTTCTTCTTTAATGAATAATACAGATAAGTTTGCTTACGTCTCGTCTCAAGCTAAAAACAAACAAATAAACAACAAACAACAAACAAAATTTAAACAAACAAACAAAATAACACAACACTCTAATCCGTGCGATAAAAATGAACCAACGAATGAACAACCGTTAATTATATACATTGCAAACGTCATGGGCAACCCAACGCAGAACCCGATCATCGAGGACACCGTAACCATTAACATAGGAACCCCCGATGGAGTGAAACTAGATGGGTTAAGTTTCACTCAAGGAGACAACAAAAATCGATTTGTTATGCTCTTGAAATTCTCAGCCAAATGGGACTTTTTTTGTGATAAATTTTCTGATTTTTGTGAAACAAATGAAAACATAAAAGATAGGACTAATTCTAAGCACTAAGCAAAAGAATTAGGTTTTGATTAATCAAGCACAAAGCCACTAATTAATCATAAACTCACTAACTCAAGCACTAAGCTAAGAGAAAATGAAGAACACACTCAAAACTCTAGGGTTTTTCTCATTCATCAAATCAATAAGAGTTATTTGGGGCTAATGAATGCATTTTATTGAAAATCATCAACCAAGCATTCTAGTGTAGAATTAGTCAAGTGTTGACTTATCGTTTTTATATAAAAGGAAACATGAGATGTCTAATTTTATATGAAAAACGAGTCTTGGAATCATTTATATAATTTCGTGGGAGATCATTATATAAATGGACATTTGTTTTAAAAGCGTTTTAGCAAATGTTATTAATGAACAATGAATGCTTATATATTTCCTCATATTTGTTGTAGAATTATTTATTTCAAATCGCAATGGCATCATCATCATCAACTCCCGCGCCCATTTTGGGCAAAGATTCATGGTTGCGAACCGTGATGGATAAGTGTATCCTCAAGGATGACGGTAGCAACTTTGTCGAATGGGATTCGACAATGAGGGGCGCCGCTACATCCAACAATGTGCTCAAGCACCTTACCGATCCACCACATGCCGAACCCACTTCTCGATCCGGGGCGGCACGAGCCGCCTATGATGAGCATGTGAAAGTGGACAATGACGTGAAAAACGTCTTGATTTGGTCCATGGCACCCGCTCTCAAACTCCGATTTGTCACACAAAAGAGTGCATATGAGATATTCACTCGAGTGACAACCATGTTCTCCAAAGCACCGCAAATAAGGCTTTATGAAGCCGCGGTACGGTTTTTCGACGCAAAGCTTGAGAGGAACCAAAAAGTTGGTCCTCATGTGCTCAAAATGATTGAGCAAATAGACACTCTTGAGCGTCAAGAGTGTGCTATACCGAAAGCGCTAGCGATTAACCGCATTCTTCATTCTCTTCCTAACAAGTTTGCTCATTTTAGAGTAAACTATAACATGAACAACATGGATAAGAGTTACCATGAACTTCATGCACTCTTGGTCCAAGCCGAGAGGGATATGGAAGTGAATGAGGTGGAGAGGAAAGATGCTCTCTCCATGAAAATGAAGAACATGAGTCTAGGAGTTAAGAAGGGGAAGGTGGCCAAGAAAGCGCCATCCATCAAAGGCAAGGGTAAGGGCAAGGCTATTGTGGAAGGTGTTCCACATAAGTCTAAGCCCAAGATCAACAAGGGTAAACCTCTCAATGACACTTGCAAGTATTGCAATGAAGTGGGTCATTTGAAGCGCAAATGTCCCAAGTACAAGAAGGACTTGAAAGATGGATGTGTGTGGATACCCAAATCCGTACCTCCCACCAAAAACCCAGTGATGTAATAATGGACTTTTATTGCATGCTTTTACGTTGACTTAAATGGTTCTAACAATGACGAATTCGAGTTAAATGATTTAAAATGCAAATGAGGTTTCTTTATGGGTCATCACTCTCAGTGTTTTTAGGTCTAGAGTCTAACTTGTCTCAAGTTCAGGTCCTAATCGGCATGCGCACCCCCCTTTTTAAACACCCTATGTCTAATTGATCATATTACATTAACTAGGTTCAATTCGATCCACCTAAATCCTTAAATTTAGGCCCGGTCTCTAAAACCACCTTTTAGGATTGGGAAACACCTAGGATAGCCTTACGGAATGTCCTATTTCACAAAATGCTACAAAATACACCCTTTTTACATTTTCAGGGCTCGGGCCCAGAACCGAGCCCAAACCCATGCCTGGCCCGCTTCCCAAGGTCCAGGATAACCTAAACAAACCCTAGCATCAGCCCCTACAACGTATCTTAGAGCTCAAGCAAGATTATACCGTATATCCTAAAATATAATTTGGAAATATACGGAATAAAAGGATAATGCCCGCCCTACCAATCGCAAGAGGCCTTGCGATTAGGGCAGGCAGCCGCAAGGAGTCTTGTGATTGCCCCAAGCATTCGCAAGGATCCTTGCGATTCATACGTCCGGTTTTATCCCTTGGCTTTCCTAATTCTTGACGAGCTCTACACTATAAATACAACCCTCCATTCATTCGTTTCAACACACAATTTCAGAATACAATTAACACAACTCTCTCTCTCAAAGCCTCACGCATAAACACCTTAGAGTTCTTCATTTTCCTAGTGTTGAATTCTTCCCTTTGAAGCGAAGCGCTGCCGGTTTCCTAACTCGAGACAGGTAATACTTAATCCTAATATGGATTAAGGTCTTTCTTTACTTCTTAGACCAGCAAGGGCTTACATTAGGCTCGCCCCGACTTTGGTACGCAAGTCTGCTCTTCA
Source organism: Dianthus caryophyllus (assembly GCA_023091065.1). Classification (NCBI taxonomy): domain Eukaryota; kingdom Viridiplantae; phylum Streptophyta; class Magnoliopsida; order Caryophyllales; family Caryophyllaceae; genus Dianthus; species Dianthus caryophyllus. The sequence continues at coordinate 16,167,437 of CM041521.1, forward strand.
TAAGGCGGCCATGCACCTCGAATACACACCCTATTCGTAACACCTTTCCAAAGTCGCATAAACAACTGACCTCTTTAAAATAAACCAATGGCTAATTGAACTTTATTTTACTGCATGCATTTAGCAAATCCTCACCTTGCATCTAAATCACTTAAAATGAATTCGTCATTAAACTGAACTGTTTTCGTTAACAAGTTAAGCATGCTTAACTGAGGGTTTTAAACAATCTCTTTTGCATTCTTTTTACATCTATATCGCACTTGTACGTAGTGAATTACTTAGGCTCATGTATCATTATTTGCATTGTTCTCAAGTCTAGTAGAGGCTATCTTTTGATAGGCTTTTCTAAAAGATCTTTCATAAAAACATTATTTTGATTTATGCTTTAGAAAAGTACCCTCACCCGAATCTGAATCTGGTTTCACAATAGCCTTAGACGGATGGGTGTCGACGTGCCTTGAACTCTAAGACGTGTCTTTGAGCATGAGGACACGGAGGCGGGTTCTAAATTTCCCTCATAATTTAGTGGCGGCTCCAAAATAGTTTTTAAAGGTTTTTTGTACTTAAATCTTTTTTAACTTTACGTCCTTAGCAAGACGTCGAGTGGTTCCATGTTAATCCCGGTACCTACAGTTGGCGACTCCGCTGGGGATTGGTTTTATTTTTAAAATTAAAACTAGCTTTTTTCTTTTTAAAAATAAAAATGAGACTTGAACGACTTGAGAACAATCAACATACATGAGCTAAGCATATCCGTTAGAGTCGAATCTAGTCGGATTCACACACGAACACCCCGAGAGGTGGTTCCAAACGCAGGCACCGTCCATTCGACGAGGCACGTTCTGGACTAACCTTCCTCTCACCCCTCCACGGCTTGCCGTAGCAAACTGATTTGACTGCCCCAGGGCTTCCTTCGTATCCTACACGTTATACTGTGTGGGCGAAGGGCTAAAAGCACCTGCCAAAGCGTACTCAAATCAGTTGGAGGCGTATGAGACTTGACCCAACGACCAAGAGTCATGCGTACGAATGCGAGGCTATACAATATAGTCTTTTTCAAAATTCATCTGCATATTTTCGAAAAGTCACCTTAAAATTTTCAAAAATTACCAACCTAACAAACTAACAAGCTAACACTTTTCAAACAAAATAATCGCGAGTTTTTGAAATAAACATTTTTCAAATCTTCCTTTTACAAAATTAGCAAAAACCCGAGTCAAGGTTTTTAACCTAAACTCGTGAACTTCATTCTTTGAGCCTCACGGCTCAAATCCTCTTTTAACATCTTCGACTCGACTAGTTTGAGTCGATTCCTTTTTACGCATCCATCTTTAGCCCATGACAACATACCGTCGCTGGGGTTAAATGGATGCAAAGCAAAATCTTTTAACATCGAGATGAGCTGCGCGCACGCATTTTCGTCTCAAAAACACTCCCACCTTGTTTTCGAAAACTTCCCTTTTTCAAAACTTAAAGAGTCTTTTTGAAACGAAATGAGCTAAAAACGAACATATAAATGTGTCAGTCGGGTCTGTCATATAGCTGATGCACTCCATGCAAATGTAGGGGATTGCAACTGGATACCCGCCGCACTAAGAACCGAGTCGTCCTACCCCGCAAGAAACGAACCTACAAACGAAAAATGGCCGGCAACGAAGATGTGAACGCACTCCGCGAACAAGTTACCAAACTAACCAATGATCTCGAACACCTTCTGGCCCACCACAATACTGAAGTCACCCGAATGGAGCTGAATATCAAGGATGAGGCGGATAAACACGCCAAAAAGCTCCAGGCTATGGAGGAACGCCTCGGTACCCCAGGGGGTTACTCCATACACAAAGAAAACGAGAACATCCCCCAAAATATCAAGGACGCACTACCGAGCAAGCTCGCCCTCAGTGACCTCCCGATCTTTCAAGGTAACGAGAGCCCGATCACCCACATCAGGGCCTTCAAATCACAAATGGGTATTAAGGGTGTTGATCCGGAGCATTGGCCCTCACTATTCCCACATTCTCTCGCCGCTATACCCAAGACATGGTTCTATTCCTTGAACCCAGAAAGGGTCTCCTCATTTGAGCAGATCACCGTCGAGTTCGACCATCAATACAAGGACAATGATGACACCCAGGTCTCTATCCGTACCCTGGAAGTCCTAGCACAAAGGGACAACGAAGGATTCACCGAGTACCTTACTAGGTGGAAGAAGCTCAGTGCACAAATCCCAAATCGCCCGCGAGAGGACGAACTTGTGCCCAAATTCGTCAATAACTTGCGACCCGTGTACCAGTTCTACATGCGGTATAGCAACATTCAAACCTTCAAACAACTTACCAAGGCCGGCACCCAGATTGAAGACGACCTTAGGACAGAGACCATGGCCAAATACACCGGTCATGCTTATCAAGGCAGTTCATCTAAATCGACACGTACAACTAAGAGCGATGAGAATCGCACCGTTGCCAACCTAGAGTCACTTGGCGATACAGAGTCGTTCGCCACTGCTACCTCTTCTCCCTTCAAACCCAGAAGGAGCTTTGATACACTCTACATGTCTTACACTAAGGCATTCAAGAGACTGGTTGACAAAAACTATCTACAACCCATCGGGCCGACCACTGAACCGCCCGAGGACAAGAAGCCTAGGTCGTGGGATGCTAATGCTTACTGTGCATACCACAGAGGCAAAGGCCACGATACTGAGAACTGTTTCAAACTGAAACACGCTATTCAAGACCTTATCGACCAAGGAAAGCTCGATAAGCCGACGGCCAATGGTAAGCCGTCTAACAAAGACAATCCTTTGGCTAGCCATGCAATCCTTGTGGGCTCCATACCCGTCATTGATTGCTCCTACCTCATCACACCTACTGACGATCAGATCAACACTATCTCTCTTGATCAACCGATCATGGAGAGTAATGTCCAAAAGGACGGTGAAGGCTTCACCGACTTCCTCGCTAGGTGGAAGGAGTTAAATGCACACCTTGTAGGCTTAGTGCACCCGGACGAACTTGCGCATGATATCATCAAAGAGCTACACCCAGTATACCAAACCCACATCCGGCACGCTAACATACGTAATTTCAATCACCTCGTCAACATCGCCACACAAATTGAGGACGATTTGAACGCATGCTATGGCGAACAAATCAATGGAGTGTGGTACTCTAGTAGCGAGAGTGAAGGCGAGTGGCCACCACCTAACAAGACCATCGCCCAAATCAACAACACCAGCAGTTCTTCCTCTTCTAAAAATAACAAAAGGGGCAAAAACAAGAAGGGAAAGAAGAAGGGTAACAAGCCCCAAGTCAAAGCCAACACCACTGAGCCCGAGACTAAGGACGAGGTTTCGCACCTCACCCGCTCCGGGCGACCTTATCAAAATATCTTCACGGATGCCCACGCCGAGGAAGCCGCCGCCCCTGACAAGGGCAAAACCGTAGTCCAGAAGGACGTTCCCTCCAAAGACACGCCTGCTACTCCAGTAATCCTACCACCAAGCACGAGCGAGACGCTTCAAAAGCAACTCGTTCGCACCAAAGCCGACATCTCAATCTGGGCTCTCCTACGAGACTCCGCCGAGCACAGAAAGGCATTCATCCGCGCCCTACAAATAGCGAGCGCAGATGCAGACATCTCACCCGACCAAATGGTCAGCCATGTTACGAGAGATTGGCTTGCCGGAGCCATCACTTTCTCTGATAATGAATTTCCGACATTTGGCGCTAATCACAACTTAGCCCTATACATTAGCGCCGAATGCAGGAAACGAACTTTACCCGTGACCTTAATCGACAATGGGTCTGCAGTAAATGTTTTACCCCTATCCACCGCACGTTGTCTAGAGCTTGACGACAAAGATTTTCAACCCAGCAACGAATGTGTCAAAGCTTTCGATGGGACCAAACGTAGTGTGAAAGGGACAATCTCCCTTCATGTACGCACAGGCCCCATAGAACGAAAGGTCGATTTTCAAGTAATCGACATGACACCATCCTACAACATGCTTCTAGGACGCCCGTGGATTCACGCCGTGCGAGCCGTGACATCCACGCTACACCAAAAGGTGAAGCTACCTCTCAACGACGAGGTCATAACTATCAACGCCTCCAACTTCCGTCCTTTTCTTGATTTACCCAAGGAGCGTAACGCCGCAGAGATCACGATTGAGGAAAACCAAGAACCCTGCGGTTTTGACTTTGAAATAGGTGCTATCACAACCACACCTATCCGAACCTATAAGCCTTTCGAAACCAAAGATAATCATAGCCTTTGGCCCACCATGGGTCTAGGCTACAAGCCAAAGAAAGGCGATTTCGAGCAAATGACTAAGGAAGTTAAAAAGCGCAAGTTTACGCGTAAGTTCAACCTCTCGGAATACTCATTTGACATGGGTAAATACTTCGTCTCAGGGGGAGGATACGATAAAGACAACTACGCCAAACCTCAAGAGCACTGCTTCGCTAGTGAAAGCGGACTACCTTTCACTAACAAAACCAATGAAGATTTGGTCTCATCCATCATTCGAGACCGCCGATTCAACCCCGACGACCTCATCACTGACGTCGCCGAGAAGACCTTAGATGGTTGGTACAAGGTTACCAAGTGGACCGACTCTCAGGGCCACAAATATCAACTTGTCACGGGGGAGGACCCCTCTTTGACAAGATAACCTCGCAAAATGGTGAAGACTCGAGCGACGGTACTTCAAGCAGCAACAACACCGAAGACGACGAGGAGGAGGAAATTCTTTTACCCTCCCCTCTATCCCCTTCCATTATGTGAAAATTTTGTGAGATCTTTTGTGGAAATTTTGTGGGAAATTTATAGAAAATAAACAAGGAAAAGGAAGAAGGAAAACGAAAATGAAAAGAAGAAAAACAAAGGAGTAACTCGAAAACTAAGAACAAGAACAAATCGAAAAAACAAGAACAAACCTAGGCTTTGATGACCAATTTGGAGTGAAACTAAGTGGATCAAGTTTCACTCAAAGGATGAACAAAAAATCGAACTTGAATACCCTTGAAAATCTCGGCCAAATGTATTGTTTTTGTGAGATAATTTTCTGAAATTTTGTAAACAAGGAAAACATAAAGGATAGTAACTAAATCTACACACAAAGTAATAGATTTAGGTTTTGATTAGTTTAAGCACAAAGCCACTAAACTAATCTTTCACTAACTCACACACAAAGTAATGAGAAAAATGAAGAGCACTCAAATAAACAACTAGGGTTTTTCATTCAACAAAATCTGAAAAATTATAATGTGTGAGGGTGGGTTTATATATTACCCAAGGCCTCATCTAAACCCTTCATTACAAGTTGATCCAAGGGCCATAAAGGTCCCTCATTTCAGCCGAAAAAGATTGGTCCTAGTGACCTTACAATTTGAAAATTATAACAAACAAAAACATAAAGTAGACAATGACAATTGAGTTCATCCTCTCCATGCACTTTAGGTAGCATCCAAGGGTCAAGATTTGACCTTGGGAGGGCATGTGGGACGGTCCAAGTGAACAAATACAAGGGATTATATTGTCTCCTTACATTAAAGCATAAAGTAAAAAGTAAAGAAAGCGACATGTATGAAAATGACATAAAACATAAAAACAATGTGATGGCTTGGGTGGTTTAATTGAGCCGGCTCCATGGGACCTCCTTGAGCTAGCTTGATGAGCCATGTGAGCCCATTTATTGGAGGGTTGACTCACATGGGTGTACCCTAATTGACCACATTCAAAAATAGCATAATCTCGACTTTTGTTGCTCTCCAACTTTGACTTCCTCTTGACTTTGCTTGATCACTAAGGTTGGCTCGATTTGACCATAGAATTGACTTTACTTACCCCTTAGTGATCCCTTGGTCCATGACCTAGCCTTGGGTTTGAGCCCATGGCCCCAACCCATGGTCTCCTTCGACTTCACCCTTGACCATTTTTGGTCCAATCTCCTCTCCTTGGAAAGGACTTGTCCTCAAGTCCTTGGAGATCCTCTTGCTTCCTCCCTTACTCGATTTCATGCTTGATTCTCGGCTCAACCTTTGCTCGATCTTGGCTTTCACGGTTTTGGTCTTCCATGGGCACCACTTAGCTAGAGTTTGTAGAAATGGTTGGACCCCTTTGCCTTGGCTCGAAGAATTGATCATGTTTTCTTCCTTGGTCACGGTTTGCTTGACCACACACTCTTCCTCGAGCATTTCTTTGAGCCCACGACTCATAACCATGCCATCCATCCATTCGTGCTCATGATCGAGCCCATCAATGATTCTCCACCTTAAAGACCCACTTGACCTCTCTAGTCCATCGATTTTTGCCCTCTCATTGTTCACATTGGTTGTTTCATTGTTGATTGATGCATCACCTTCTTGTTGCTCCTCTCCTAGAACTCCCCTTGTTGCTCTAGGGTTTCTCTTGATTTCCAAGCTCATCACTTCTTTTCCAAAGCCCACATTCGGCTCTTCTCCCACCTCTTGGCTAGAGCTCACTCCATTGATTGATTCGAACAAGCATGAATTGGTTTTATAACCCATCATTGGTGGTAGGGGAGCTAAGACAATAAGCTTGTCACCATACTTGAATGAGTAGGTGTTATCTCTTCCATGGTGGGAAGAATTCTTCTCATACTCCCAAGGCCTACCAAGCAACACATGACATGCATACATGTCCAACACTTCACACACAATTTCATCCTTATAGTCTTGTCCAATCGAGAACGAAACTTGACATTGCTTATCAACTCTTACCTTGGCTCCTTGATTAAGCCACCTTAGCTTGTAAGGATGAGGATGCTTCAAGGTTGGTAAGGCAAGTTTATCAATGAGGGTTTTCGAAGCAACATTAACACAACTTCCCCCATCGATAATGAGATTACACACTCTCCCCATGATTGTACACTTGGTTCGAAATAGTTGGTGTCTTTGATCCATGCTTTCACTTGAATCTTGAGTGTGCATTACTCGCCAAGTAACCAAGCTCAACCCCGAGTCCGGGGGAACTAATGTTTCGGCCACTTTCACATCCTCAACTCCCTCTTTTTCTTCTTCCTCACAAACTAACACCTCATCGTCTCCCCAATGCACAACCTCACTTGTGTTCAAGGTCCTCTTGCTAGGGCACTCCTTAGCAAAATGACCATACCCTTGACATTGGTAGCACTTCTTGAGAGGAATTGTTCTCTTGGGGCCATAGTCAATTCCCTTCCCTTGTCAACACTTGATGGCTTGATGGTAGGGCTAGGTTCGACAATTTTGACCCTCCTTGGCTCGAGCTAGGGTTGGCCTTGGTGGTGCTCTTAGCCGACTCTCCTCTCCCCTTCTCTAACCTCTCCACACGTGTGGCCATAGTAACGGCCTCATCGAATGACCACAAGTTTTGCATCTTGACCCGATTTGCTATCCTAGGGTTTAGGCCCTCAACAAACCTTGCAATTTTTGCTCGGGCTTCTCATTCATCTCACATTGTAGAGTGAGTTGCTCAAAGTCCCTAAGATAGGTTTCAATGGGGTGTGTCTCTTGTTTTAGTTGAGCTAGCTTGAGGAACATGTCTTGGGTATAATCCTTTGGAACAAACTTGTCTTTGAGTTTTTCTTGAGTTTGAGCCACGACTTAATGGGTTCACTTACCCTCTCGGTTTCGTTGGTTCTTGAGGTTTTCGTACCAAAGGGAAGCGTATCCCTTGAACTTCATGATGGCCACCTTAAAACACTTCCTATCAGGTACTCCTTAAATTCAAAAATTCTCTCAACCGATCTAAGCCAATCTAGGAGATCCTCGGGATTCAAGCTACCATAAAAATCGGGTATATCCACTTTGATATCTCGGTCATGGTCTCTTGGGTGGGTTTCAAGGGACTCCTCCGAATCCGAAAATTGATCTTCCATGTGAGGAGGAGGTTGTCCTCTCCCACGGCCCCCATACCCATACCCACGCCCTCTTCCCCCTCCACCCCTTCTTGGTTCATTAAGATTTTGGTCTAAGAGGGTGTTTAGAGCATTCATCATTAAAGTACAATTACCGGTGAGTTGAGTTAACTTCTCTTCTAAATCGGAAAGCCTTTTACCCTCCCCTCTATCCCCTTCCATTATGTGAAAATTTTGTGAGATCTTTTGTGGAAATTTTGTGGGAAATTTATAGAAAATAAACAAGGAAAAGGAAGAAGGAAAACGAAAATGAAAAGAAGAAAAACAAAGGAGTAACTCGAAAACTAAGAACAAGAACAAATCGAAAAAACAAGAACAAACCTAGGCTTTGATGACCAATTTGGAGTGAAACTAAGTGGATCAAGTTTCACTCAAAGGATGAACAAAAAATCGAACTTGAATACCCTTGAAAATCTCGGCCAAATGTATTGTTTTTGTGAGATAATTTTCTGAAATTTTGTAAACAAGGAAAACATAAAGGATAGTAACTAAATCTACACACAAAGTAATAGATTTAGGTTTTGATTAGTTTAAGCACAAAGCCACTAAACTAATCTTTCACTAACTCACACACAAAGTAATGAGAAAAATGAAGAGCACTCAAATAAACAACTAGGGTTTTTCATTCAACAAAATCTGAAAAATTATAATGTGTGAGGGTGGGTTTATATATTACCCAAGGCCTCATCTAAACCCTTCATTACAAGTTGATCCAAGGGCCATAAAGGTCCCTCATTTCAGCCGAAAAAGATTGGTCCTAGTGACCTTACAATTTGAAAATTATAACAAACAAAAACATAAAGTAGACAATGACAATTGAGTTCATCCTCTCCATGCACTTTAGGTAGCATCCAAGGGTCAAGATTTGACCTTGGGAGGGCATGTGGGACGGTCCAAGTGAACAAATACAAGGGATTATATTGTCTCCTTACATTAAAGCGTAAAGTAAAAAGTAAGAAAGCGGCGTGTATGAAAATGACATAAAACATAAAAACAATGTGATGGCTTGGGTGGTTTAATTGAGCCGGCTCCATGGGACCTCCTTGAGCTAGCTTGATGAGCCATGTGAGCCCATTTATTGGAGGGTTGACTCACATGGGTGTACCCTAATTGACCACATTCAAAAATAGCATAATCTCGACTTTTGTTGCTCTCCAACTTTGACTTCCTCTTGACTTTGCTTGATCACTAAGGTTGGCTCGATTTGACCATAGAATTGACTTTACTTACCCCTTAGTGATCCCTTGGTCCATGACCTAGCCTTGGGTTTGAGCCCATGGCCCCAACCCATGGTCTCCTTCGACTTCACCCTTGACCATTTTTGGTCCAAAATCTCGGCCAAAGTGATCTTTTTTTGTGTGAATTTTTCTGAAATTTTGTAAAACAAGAAAACATAAATGGATAGGCTAATTCTAAGCACAAAGCAATAGAATTAGGGTTTGATTAATTAAGCACAAAGCCACTAATTAATCATAAACTCACTAACTCAAGCACAAAGCTAAGAGGAAATGAAAAGCTCTCAATTTTTAGGGTTTAACCTTCATTCAACAAATCTGAAAAATACAAAGCAAGAGAAGGGGTTTATATAAGACCCACACTCTCATCTCATCCCTACAATCTAAGGCTTGATCTAAGGGCTCATAGAAGGCCTCAAATCAGCCAAAAAAGTTGGTCCTAAAGACCTTACAAATCTGAAAATAAAACAAACTATAACAACTAAAGTAGATAGTGACTTGTGACTACATCCTCTCCTTGCATTTAGGTTCAAATCCAAGGGTTGAGATCTTAATCTTGGAGAGAAATGAGTGATGGTACAAAGGACTTAAAAATCAGATCACAAACTAAAGGAGACAAATACAATAAAGCATAAAGTGAGACAAAGACATCTAGAGATAGTGACATGAACAAAAGTTGATCTTCTCTTTTGAATTGTGGAATGAGCTGAATTCCTTGTCTCCTCTTGTGCTAGCCACGACTCATGTGAGCCTTAGGATGATTACGAGGCTCCCAAATGGTCCCCAAGGTGAGCTCACCCAAGGAGAATGATGTAGGTTAAGTTCATGGCTCATTACTCCAAAACCGAGTTCCTTGAGACTGAAGTGACTTGTAGGCTTCACCATTTCTCGCTCACGTTGAATTAGAAGGCCCATGATATGTCATTGGAAAGGTAATTGAGCTAGCTTTCCAATGCAAAAAGAATCATCCAAATATTTTGCCTAGAACTCAAGATATGCAACTTTTAGTACGGACATGTCGAATTTGCCTATGGACTGATTTCACAATCTGACCCCTGACTTGTAGAGGTCATAACTCTCAGCTCCCTTTGAACCAGATAGCCAACCATATGTCAAATGAAATCTCTTTGAGTTAGCTTTCATATGCAAGTGGTTTCAACTCAATTGGATTAGCAGGTTGGGAGTTATGTTAAGATCTTTACCGACATGTCAAAATGAGCTTCATGGTTCATGGCCTAGGTTGTTGTTTTCCAAGTGTGGGCTGATTTCCTTTGTTCTTCTTCGCACATTTCACTTGGTTTGACCCTAATGGTCACAAATTAAGCCATGGCTCGAGCCATAGGTCTCAAGTAAGGCCAAGCCTCAAAATGAGCAAAAATGAGCTTATCCATTTTGGTGCAACTCGAGTGAAATCAAGGGGTGGGAGCACCATCATCAAGATGAAAGTATGGGAGAGGAGCACAAGGAAAGGGATGAGCTTGATCCTTGGAGTTGTTTAACCAAACTCAAGAAGAAGGTGCTCATGGAATGGGAGTTTAAGGGTGAGTCAAACTTTTCCAAAGAGTTTGCTTACCCTAGGGAGAAGAAACCACCGGATAAGAGTGATCAAAATGGGAAGCCATTCAAGGACAACCCCAAGACACTAAGGAGAAATCAAGAAGAGGAGCTAAGGGGAAAGGATGAAACGGCTGGTCATTTGTGGAGTTTATGGTCCATGTCATGGTCAAGCAAATGTTAAGAACCCCAAGGATTTGAGGACAAATCCTTTTGAAGAAGAGGAGATTGCACAAAAATGGATAAGCTCATTTTTGCTCATTTTTTGAGGCTTGGGCTACTTGGGACCTATGGCTCGAGCCATGGCTTAATTTGTGATCATTAGGATCAAACCAAGTGAAATGTACAAGGAGGAATGAAGGAAATCAGCCCACACATGGAAAACAACAATCTAGGCCATGAACCATGAAGCCCATCTTGACATGTCGGTAGAGATCTTAACGTAACTCCTAATCTGCTCATCCAATAGAGATGAAACCACTTTCATATGAAAGCTAGCTCAAAGAGCTTTCATTTGACATATGGTTTGCTATCTGGTTCAAAGGAAGCTGAGAGTTATGACTTCTACAAGTCAGGGGTCAGATTGTGAAAACTCAGTCCATAGGCTGTTTGACATGTCTGTACTAAAAGCTCAATATCTGGAGTTGTAGGCCATATTTTTGGATGATTCTTTTTGAATTGGAAAGCCAACTCAATTACCTTTCCAATGACATATCATGGGCCTTCTAATTCAACGTGAGTACGGAATGGTGAAGCCTAGAAGTCACTGTCAGATTATGAAATCCGGTTAGAAACTGTTTTGGGGTTAATGAGCAATGCACTTGTCCTACCTTCTCCTCCTTGGGCGAGCTCACTTTGGGGACCATTTGGAAACCTCCTAATACTCCTAAGGCTCAAGTGAACCGTGATATAATGCAAGGGAGGGACCAAGATATCAGCTGAATTCAAATACAAGAAAGAAGCTCAACTTCTACTAGTGTCATTGTCAATTGTGGTCCTTGTTTTGCTTTATGTCTTTGTCTACTTTATTGTGTTTGTTTCTTTAGCTTATGATCAGTTTAGAGTGTCATTACCTTGCCCTCCAAGGATAGAATATCAACCCTTGGATGTAAACCTAAAAGCAAGGGTGTAGATAGAGTTAAGTGTCATTGTCTTACTTTATGCTTTTAGTTGTAGTGGTTGTAGTTTTCCATCAGATTTGTGAGCCTCTTGGGCCGAGTTTCTTTAGGTATTTTAGAGTCATTTGTAGCCCTTAGATCATGTGTTAGATGTGTGGTTAAGATTAGAAGCTTTGGCCTATATAAGCCAAGCTAAAGCCATTGTAAATTTTCAGATTTGATTGAATGAAAAAACCCTAGAGTTTGAGTTGAGTTTCCTTTATTATTCTCTTAGCTTAGTGCTTGAGTTAGTGAATGATTAATTAGTGGCTTTGTGCTTGATTAATCACAACCTAAATCTATTGCTTTGTGCTTAGATTTAGTTCTATCTTTTATGTTATCATTTACTTACAAAAATCAGAAAATTTATCCCAAAAAAACAACACCTTGGCCGAAATATTCATCACCATCATAAGTCGAATTTAGTTAGTCTCTTGAGTGAAATCAAACCCCATAGGTTTCACTCCAAAAGTCCGTTTCATCGAGTGCGGATACGGGTATACACATTTATACATTTTTGAGAGACATTACTAAAATTTTGCGTTGAAAATAACTTTATTTTTTCGTTACATTTGCTCAATGTATATAGATATAGTGTGATATCGAAATGATGTATTAGAAATAAAGTAACGAGTCATGAATTTTTTTTATTTTAACGCATTAAATTACAAAAACGCGTTTTAAACATATTGTACCGTTTGACATTGCGGTGAATATATGCATAACATGGAAAGTCCGTTTCATCGAGTGTGGATACGGGTATATACATTTATACATTTTTGAGAGACATTACTAAAATTTTGCATTGAAAATAACTTTATTTTTTCGTTACATTTGCTCAATGTATATAGATATAGTGTGATATCGAAATGATGTATTAGAAATAAAGTAACGAGTCATGAATTTTTTTATTTTAACGCATTAAATTACAAAAACTCGTTTTAAACATATTGTACCGTTTGACATTGCGTTGAATATATGCATAACATGGAAAGTCCGTTTCATCGAGTGCGGATACGGGTATATACATTTATACATTTTTGAGAGACATTACTAAAATTTTGCATTGAAAATAACTTTATTTTTTCGTTACATTTGCTCAATGTATATAGATATAGTGTGATATCGAAATGATGTATTAGAAATAAAGTATGCATTTTAAGAAGTAGTAATAGATATGTCAGGAATATGTGTACAATCATTTCGGCAACGCTGTTAAATTTTATTTCTTACCATATACATGGTATATTTTTCAACATAAAAGTCAAAATAATAATACATGCAGAATAAAATTAGAGAAACAGAAATACAATCTAGGACAAATAACTATTATTATATGATAGAGTAACAAATACATCTTGGCCGGTCGCGTTGCTCTATACATATTTTGATAACATTCATCTTACACTGGGGCAGAAGCATTTTCCGCATCTTTTGCCTAAAACATTCCAACCATATACATAATTTATACAAAGTAATATTTTGGCTGTATAATAAAATGAAAATTGGCACGCAGTTACGAAAAATACAATAGACTATAGAAAAGAACCATGAGGTGTTATATTTACTTTTATTCTATCTGATGCTTTAGATAATAGATAATGTTCATATAAAGCGTTGAGAAAAAAATTGAGTAGTTCTCAAAGGCTGTATATTATTACAGTAAGCCATTAAAATTATAGTGTCTCCTAAGAATTTGACATATATATTCAAAACTGGAATAATTTTAGTTTTTTATAAGAAACATGCTAATGTGCTTTTCTTCTTTTTAATTTTTGAAGAAAAGGATGATTTTCTTAAACTGTACTTAGAAGAGAGGATATGTAATAGTTGTGTAAAATAATTAGTACCATTGACATACTAACAAATCATCTTACTAGTGTACCTGGAACAGACCAATAATCCATCTGCCGCAAGGATTCAAAATATCATGGGCAGAATTACGAGACATTTTTCACCAATAAATTATATAAGTATTAGGTTAAAATACAAAATAATTTGTTTGGAAGTTTTCTTTTTGGTTCTCTTGCTCCACCATCATCCTTTATTTATATAACTAGGAGCCTAGTAAGAGGTGATTCACGTGATTTAATTGTTTTGGAAAAGGAAGAACGTTAAACATATCGGTTTAATTAAAAACAATTCCAACAAGAATGAAAGTAACAACTTCTTTAATAGGGAAAAGAATCTCTGATTATTCGGCATGACAATCATATTAATAAAAACAAAGAGAGTACTTAACATTTATATTTTTCATGTTTGTCAATAATCACCTTATTTTATTAATATTTATTTTATATTGCGTGATACTAAATTATATGGAAATATATTTTAATTTTGTATTAACCTTCTTTAATATGTAACATTTCAAAACTAGGTAACGTTATAATTATTACTTTAACAATATTTTTTTTATTCACATGTTTTCTCATTTTGTCCTCAAAGGTTTCCTTTTATTACACAAAATCATTGCTTCCCTTTAATATTTATTTTTTTCCCATTATGCCTTGGTTTAAATAAGGTTAATTAATTGTATCAATAAGTCTCCTTCGCGGATGTATCCTTCTTAAGTTCAGAAGACTCAAGTATGATCCATTTAGGCCCATTAAGCCTGGTTTTTTATTTTTATATTTTTTTTGGTTCAAAATTTTTTTGAAGGCCCAATTTTTATTTTTATTTTTTTTTAAAAAAAAAAACAAAAACAAAAACAAACCTAAATAAATGAGCGGAAAAACACAAGTAGGATGAAAACTTTGAATGGTAATAAATTTCATAAAAATGATAACATATTATATTATATTGGTGATATATTTTCATACTTAATGTTATATAATACATGTTACGGATGAAAATAAATTATGTTTGCAGTATAATATATTATGTTAACAATTATTTATTAACTGTTATCATGTTTTTGAGTATGAAAAATTATAGTATTTCATCATTTAATATTGACTAATTGTTAACCTTTATTTTATTTTGTGAAGGGAAAATAAAATTAAACGTTAACAATTGACTGTGACAAAGGGAGTCTTATACAATTATGGTGACATATTACATAAATATTATGAAAATATTTTTGTTCTCCATATTTCATAACATGTCACAGATATAATTGTAACACCCCCCTTTAGGCAAGGCGGACCCCATCGAAATAAGGGCGTTACCGAGCCGTATGAACAAAGTCTTGGTAAGAATCACACACACACACACACACACACACACACACACACACACACACACACACACATGTAACAACCTGGTTTTTCCTGACTTAATTAAACTAGGCGGAATTATTAATTAAGTACTTTATATTACAAAACCGGATGCTAAAATATTACAACTCAAAATACATAACAGAGTTATAGATAAACATGGTCATTAATGCGAGATTCTAAGAATAAAGTCATATTACATTCTCTCAAAAAGTCGAAATAAAAATATACAATCCCCCCATACTGCTCGGTAATGATCTCGAGGTACCTACAGTGAATCGCATTGGCATCTACAATCCCGCACATGATCGTGATTGCTCTTTGGCCATCATTAGGCTCATATCAAATGTGTATAATAAAAACTTTATCTTATAACGTATATGAATGTTACATATAGCAAATAATAATATTTCTCAAGTTATAAATCAAGTTATAATAAGCATGCGATTCAAAACGATATATCATATAAGGCATGATATTCAGTTATAAGAACAAATAACAGGTAAATTCATATCAATAATATGACATGCATTCAGCAAGATTACCATGCGATATCAGATCCCAAATTATCAAACATACTATATGTGGATACCCATACCGTACGATCCCAAACCAAACCCTGTGATGTAATACGGACTTTTATTATGCATGCTTTAACGTTGACTTTAACGGTTCTAACTATGTCGATTTCATTTTGAGTCATTTGAAATGTTAAAATGAGTTAGGTCGCTTCACATCATGCTTAAATAAATGTTCATTATGTCCATGTAGAGTCTAGCGTGGTCCGCGTCCTTCTTCGTCTGGCATGAGCTTCGCATTTACAATTGGCCCTTTTACATTAACAAGGTCCAATTCAGCATTCCTAAATTCCTAATTTAGGCCCGGTGGCTAAATCCACTATTTAGCTCCCTCATACACAGAAAATAGCCTCACGGGTTATCTCATTTCACAAAACACTACAAAATACACCCTTTTCACATTTTCGGGTCTCGGGCCCAAAATCGAGCCCAAACCCGCCTTTGGCCCGCACTCCAAAGCTCTCCATACAGCCTTCTTGACGTGCAAGTCAAGGATTATACTGTATCTTTCCGAAATATTCTCAAATCGGAATTAGGAAATTCAAGCTACAACCAGACCCTCAAACCGCATGCCCTTATGCGGTTTAGGGGCCAAACCACATAGCTCTATGCGGTTTACTGGCCAAACCGCATAGGCTTGTGCGGTTTGACTATCTGGTTCGATCCCGAGATTTCCTATTTTCTCCGAGATTTTTAGTATATATAAACCCCTATACCCGACCTCATAACAGACAATTTACAATCACGATTCACCAGCAATCTCTCAAAGCCTCAAGCACCCCAAATCCTTGAGTTAAGCACACCATCCCGTGTTGAATTCATCCTTTGTAGTTCGAGAAGCGAAGCTCTGCCCAGATCAGAAGCGTCAGGACAAGGTAGGTACCGATCCACTTGGATCAAAGCTTTTTCTTATTTTCTATGGACTAACAAAGGGGACTACACTTTTGCGCCCCCCGGCTTTTGGCAACCGATCCCGCTTGCCGCCAAGTGGTCTTATTACTTCGGGTACACACCATATCCGATGACACGCCAAAGTCGCATAAGCAACCGACCCTTTTAAAATGAACCAATGGACAATTGAACGTTTATTTTAATTGCATGCATCTTGCACCTTCTTCTTTTGCATTAAATCAACTTTAACAATGAATTCGACCTTTAACTGAACCGTTTTCGTTAACAAGTTAAACATGCTAAACTGAGGGTTTTAAACAATCTTTTGCATTTGCATTTGCATTCTTTTACAAACTTTATCGCACTTGTACGTAGCGATAACATTGGCTCAAATATCATCTTGCATGGATTGTTCTAGGCTAGTAGAGGCTATTTTCTAAATAGGCTTTTCTAAAGGGTTTTCATAAATCATTAATTGAATTAATCTTTAGATTAGTACCCTCACCCTGAATCCATCCTGGTTTCACAACCTTAGATCTAGGGGTATTGGCGTGCTCCAAAATCTACTACGTGTTTTGGAGTGAAACTAGGAGGATCAAGTTTCACTCAAGAGATGAACACAAATCGATCATTGAAACCCTTGAAAATCTCGGCCCTTTTGTGTATTTTTTGTGAAGTATTTTCTGAAATTTTGTAAACAAGGAAAATAAAAAGGATAGTAACTAAATCTACACACTAAGTAATAGATTTAGGTTGTGATTAGTTTAAGCACAAAGCCACTAAACTAATCTTTCACTAAACTCACACACAAAGTAATGAGAAAAGGAAGAACACTCAAATGAAACTAGGGTTTTCTTTTCAATATCAAAATCTGAAAAATATGAGGTGGGAATGGGGGTTTATATAATACCTGCAACGGGAGTTGAGAATTTGCGATCCATTGACCTAGGGCCCGCTTCCAACCTTAGGTCCAAGAGTCAACCACAAGTCAACTAAGTCAACAAAAGTCAAAGTCAAGGGAAGAAGCCCCAAGTCAGCCGAGAAATGAGCCCAAGAAGTCCTCACATGTGTTCCTCAATAAGTCACTATCAACACATGTCGCTATCTACCTTTATTACTTTATGCTTTTTACTTTAAGTATTTGTTGTTTTATGTTCAAAATTTTCAGCTCAAGTGAGCTTAATTGGACCGAGTATAATGTTGCTTTTGGGGGTTGATTGTAGCCCTTAGATTATCTTGTAATGTAGGGTTGAGATGAGGCATTGGGTAATATATAAACCCACCCTCACACATCATTTTTTCAGATTTGCTTTGAATGAAAAAGAAACCCTAGTTTCAAAATTGAGTGTTCTTCATTTATCTCTTTACTTTGTGTTTGAGATTTGTGAGAGATTAATTAGTGGCTTTGTGCTTAATTAATCACAACCTAAATCTATTACTTTGTGTGTAGATTTAGATACTATCTTTTATGTTTCATTTGTTCACAAAATTTCAGAAAATTATCTCACAAAAACATACACTTGGCCGAGATTTTTCAAGGGTTTGCAAGTTTGATTTTTGTTCATCTCTTGAGTGAAACTTGATCCTCCTAGTTTCACTCCAAATTGGTTATCAAAGCTTAGGTTTGAAGAGCACAAGATCCCACCTTTGTGCTAAATTCATACGGTCCAAAGGGAGTACATCAAGGTATTCGAAATTTCAGATTTTTTTTGTGTTTGATTTCTCAATGAGTATACCTCTTTCTTGTGATACTACTCTTGAGGGAACTATGTATGATTCTATGGAGAAATTGAGAAGGGAAATTGAGTCTAAGTTGAGCCGAGTTAATGGAGGAATTGGGTCAAAATTTGGTCTTGTAACTTGGAGGGTTATGCATGCCCAACCCCATTCCTTGGATGAAAGTCAAAAAAATCAGATTTTTAGGTCTAAATGTACCATTGGGAAGTGGGTTTGTAACCTCATTATTGATGGAGGAGTTGTGTTAATGTTGCTTCAAAACCCTCATCGATAAACTTGCCTTACCCACACAAAAACACCCAAACCCTTACAAGTTGAGATGGTTGAATAGGGAGGCCGAAATTTTGGTTGATAAAAGATGTTTGGTTTCTTTTTCCATGGGAAGAGACTATATGGATGAAGTGTGGTGTGATGTGATTCCTATGGATGCTTGTCACCTTATATTGGGGAGACCTTGGGAATTTGATCGAAATGCGACTCATGAGGGAAGGGACAACACCTACACTTTCAAGTTTAGAGACAAGAGGATCAAGCTTACACCCTTGCCTCCAAACTTGGGTGGCCGAGCCACTCCTACCTTAGCCAAGCCGCTTGAGGGAGTCTTATTGGTTGGAGAGCAAGAGATGAAACACGAGCTTAGCAAGGGGATGGTTGTTTATGCCCTCATCGCCAAAGAAACCTCCAAGGAAAGTGAGAAACCGATTCCATGTGAAGTTCAAGAGCTCTTAGAACTCTACAAGGTTGTGTTCCCCCTTGAGCTTCCACACGGCCTATCCCCTATTAGGGGCATTGGGCATCAAATCGATCTTGTTAAGGAGCTACACTACCTAATAAGGCCGCATATCGAAGTGATCCTAAGGCTACACAAGAACTTCAACAACAAATTGGGGAACTCATGGAAAAGGGGTTTGTAAGAGAATCTCTTAGTCCTTGTGCCGTTCCTACACTCTTGGTACCTAAGAAGGATGGAACTTGGAGAATGTGTACGGATAGTCGAGCAATTAATAATATTACGGTCAAGTATAGGTTTCCTATACCTAGACTTGATGACATTCTTGATGAGCTTAGTGGAGCTCGATTGTTTTCCAAGATTGATCTACGACAAGGTTACCATCAAGTGAGAATCAAAGAGGGTGATGAATGGAAGACGGCTTTTAAAACGAAGCATGGGTTATATGAATGGTTAGTCATGCCTTTTGGACTATCCAATGCTCCTAGCACCTTCATGAGATTGATGACCGAGGTTTTGAGACCTTACTTGGGGAGATTCATTGTGGTTTACTTTGACGACATCTTAGTGTATAGCCCTTCCAAGGAAGCTCACCTACATCACTTGCAAGTGTTGTTTGAGACACTTAGAGATCACAAGTTGTATGGCAAGCTAGAGAAGTGTTCTTTCATGCAAAGCGAAGTCCAATTCTTGGGCTATATTATATCTAGCCGTGGTATTCTAGTGGATCAAGAGAAAGTGGAGGCTATCAAATCATGGCCAATTCCGAAGAACATAACCGAGGTGAGGAGTTTTCATGGCTTGGCTTCTTTTTATCGACGATTTATCAAGGATTTTAGCACCGACATGGCACCCATCACCGAGTGTATGAAGAAAGGAGAGTTCAAGTGGAATGAGGGGGCCGAGATTTCCTTCAACAAAATCAAGAAGTTGTTGTGTGATTCACCTATTCTTACACCACCGGATTTCAATAAGCTTTTTGAGGTCGAATGTGATGCTAGTGGAGTTGGAATTGGGGCCGTTCTATTACAAGAACACAAGCCAATTGCTTACTTTAGTGAGAAGTTGAATGGTGCCAAGCTCAATTATTCCACCTACGACAAAGAATTCTATGCCATCGTTCGGGCTCTCGCTCATTGGAGCCATTACCTCAAGCCCAAGCCATTTGTTCTTCATTCCGATCATGAGGCTCTCAAATACATCAATGGACAACACAAGTTGAATCATAGGCATGCCAAATGGGTCGAGTTTCTTCAATCATTCTCCTTCTCGAGTAAATTCATTGAGGGGAAGAATAACGTGGTGGCCGATGCTTTGTCACGGAGGCACACTATGCTAAGCTACATGGAACAAAGAGTGTTGGGGTTTGAATTCATGAAAGAGCTCTATGTGGAAGATCCCGACTTCAAGGATGAGTGGAATTCCATACGTGAAGGACAAGGCAAAGTGGGAAGCAAGTACACACTTCAAGAGGGATTCTTGTTCTATGGGAATCGGCTATGTATACCTAAGGGCCCTTATCGAAATCTCCTAGTGAGGGAAGTTCATTCTAATGGTTTAGCCGGGCATTTCGGAATTCAAAAGACTTATGACATCCTCCAAGATCAATTCCATTGGCCCAAAATGCTTGGAGATGTTCAAGATGTGATCAAGAGATGTGCTTCGTGCCAACAATCCAAGTCCTTCTTTCAAACGGGGCCCTACACTCCTTTACCCGTCCCAAATCGGCCATGGGAGGACGTTAGCATGGATTTCATCGTCGCCTTTGCCTAGAACTCAACGAGGTAAGGATTCCATCATGGTTGTGGTAGACCGATTTAGCAAGATGGCTCATTTCATTGCGCAAGAAAACCGGGGATGCTATGAGTGTAGCCGAGTTGTATTTCAAGGAGGTGGTTAAATTGCATGGAGTCCCTAAAACCATTGTATCCGATCGAGACACCAAGTTCATGAGCCACTTTTGGAAGACCTTATGGAAGTTACTAAAGACGAGGCTCTTGTTTAGCACAAGTCATCATCCTCAAACGGATGGCCAAACCGAGGTCCCTAATAAATCCTTGGGGAGGATCCTTGAGCATCGCTTCTAGGTCCTTGAAAGATTGGGATCTCAAACTCGCCCACGCCGAATTTGCCTTCAACCGTGCCCCTTCTTCTAGCACGGAAGTTCACCATTTGAGGTGGTCTATGGGACCAATCCCATCATGCCCACGGACCTAGCCCCCGTCAAGAGCAAGGAGATGAGTTACGATGCCAAGAAGCGGGTTGAGTTCATGATGAGTATCCACAACCAAGTCAAGAAGCAAATCGAGAATGCGAATGAGACTTACAAGGCTCGGGCAAAGGGCCGAAAGCTTTCAAGGGAGTTCGAGCCGAGACTTGGTATGGTTACACTTGAGGAAGGAGCGGTTTCAGGATAAAAGAAAGAACAAACTCATGCCTAGGTCGAGGGTCCCTTCGAGATACTCGAGAAAATTGGACCTAACGCTACAAAGTTGATCTCACCGGGAGAGTATGGTGTCCATGGCACGTTCAACGTGGGAGACCTTAGCCCGTACCATGAAGACTTGGAGGAGGAGGAAGTCGAGGATTTGAGGGCAAATCCTTTTCAACCCGGGGAGATTGCAACGGGAGTTGAGAATTTGCGATCCATTGACCTAGGGCCCGCTTCCAACCTTAGGTCCAAGAGTCAACCACAAGTCAACTAAGTCAACAAAAGACAAAGTCAAGGGAAGAAGCCCCAAGTCAGCCGAGAAATGAGCCCAAGAAGTCCTCACATGTGTTCCTCAATAAGTCACTATCAACACATGTATCATTTATCTACCTTTATTACTTTATGCTTTTTACTTTAAGTATTTGTTGTTTTATGTTCAAAATTTTCAGCTCAAGTGAGCTTAATTGGACCGAGTATAATGTTGCTTTTGGGGGTTGATTGTAGCCCTTAGATTATCTTGTAATGTAGGGTTGAGATGAGGCATTGGGTAATATATAAACCCACCCTCACACATCATTTTTTCAGATTTGCTTTGAATGAAAAAGAAACCCTAGTTTCAAAATTGAGTGTTCTTCATTTATCTCTTTACTTTGTGTTTGAGATTTGTGAGAGATTAATTAGTGGCTTTGTGCTTAATTAATCACAACCTAAATCTATTACTTTGTGTGTAGATTTAGATACTATCTTTTATGTTTCATTTGTTCACAAAATTTCAGAAAATTATCTCACAAAAACATACACTTGGCCGAGATTTTTCAAGGGTTTGCAAGTTTGATTTTTGTTCATCTCTTGAGTGAAACTTGATCCTCCTAGTTTCACTCCAATACCCTCATTCTAATCTTGACCATCCATGGAGTGAAACTAAGAGGGTCAAGTTTCACTCAAAGGATGAACAAAAATCGATCTTGCGAACCCTAGAAAATTTCGGCCAAAGTGTATGTTTTTGTGGGATATTTTTCTGAAATTTTGTGAAACAATAAAACATAAAGGATAGTCACTAAATCTACACACAAAGTAATAGATTTAGGTTTTGATTAGTTTAAGCACAAAGCCACTAAACTAATCTTTCACTAACTCACACACAAAGTAATGAGAAATTGAAGAACACTCAACTTAAACACTAGGGTTTTCAATTCATTCAAATCTGAAAATTACAAGGGTTAGAGCTTGGTTTATATAGACCAAGTCTTTACATCCTAGCCTTACAATCTAACCTTGATCTAAGGGTCCTAAATGGCCCTCAATACAGCCGAAAATCTTGGTCCTAAAGACCTTACAAATCTGAAAATAAAGCAACCTAAAGCATAAAGGTAGAAAGCGACCCTTGACTACATCAACTCCCTACAATTGTTGCTTTAATCCAAGGGCTTTGATGAGCTCCTTGGAGCACAAGTTGTACCAGCCAAAATGGTCCTAAAATCTGATCCTAAAGCTAACAAACAACAACAATATAAAGTGGAAAAGGACATAAAGTAAAATAAGGACTACTAGTGACAATGACATGTGAGCTGATTTTGATTTGTGGAATGAGATGATGTTTTTGGTCCCCCTCTTGAGCTAACCACGGTTCATGGGTCTCTTGGGCTGATTAGGAGGCTTCTCAAAGGTCCCCAAGGTGAGCTCACCCAAGGAGAATGATGTAGGTCAAGTTCATGGCTCATTACTCCAAAACAGTCCAAACCGGATTTCATAATCTGACAGTGACTTCTAGGCTTCACCATTCCGTACTCATGTTGAATTAGAAGGCCCATGATATGTCATTGGAAAGGTAATTGAGTTGGCTTTCCAATGCAAAAAGAATCATCCACAAATATGGCCTACAACTCAAGATATTGAGCTTTTAGTACAGACATGTCGAATCCTCCTTTGGACTGAAGTTTCACAATCTGACTCCTGACTTGTAGAGGCCATAACTCTCAGGTCCCTTTGAACTAGATAGCCAACCATATGTCAAATGAAAGCTCTTTGAGCTAGCTTTCATATGCAAGTGGTTTCACCTCAATTGGATGAGCAGTTTGGGAGTTACATTAAAATCTCTACCGACATGTCAAAATGAGCTTCATGGTTCATGGCCTAGGTTGTTGCTTTCCTTTCCTTTCCTTAGGGGCTTTTCTAGGCATCGACTCCTAGGGATGAAATGTGATTTAGGACCCAAGTTTACCACCTATGCCTCCTTGATCCATTGACCATGAGGTTTCCTTCGACAAAACTTGCATTTCTCTTCAAAGGTGCAAATGGGTTCCATGACTATTGCATTGCACGAGCAACTCCTGTTGCAAACTCCCCTTCTTGAAAAAAAATTTGTCCTCAAATTTTGGTCATTCTTATCCGGTGGTTTTTTCTTCCTAGGGTAAGCAAACTCTTTGGAGAAGTTTAGCTCCCCCTTCAACTTCCATTGCATGAATGTCTTTCTCTTGTTCTTAGCTATGTTCCAATCAAACTCATCCCTTCCCTTGAGATCCTCCCTCATGCTCTCATCTTGATTCTTAGGATCATCATTAGCAAAGTGGATGGTTAAACTCTCACCATGGACCAAACCATCTTCATGCTTCCATGGTTCACAAGGCTTATCAAAGATGGGATGACAAGCACCCATTACAAACAAATCATCCAAAGCCTCATCACCATAGTTACTCAACTCGGCTCCATTGTTTGACCAACCAAGCTTGTAAGGACTAGGATGCTTTTTTGAAGGTAAGGCTAACTCTTCAATTAGAGGTTTAGGAGCTACATTGGTAGAGCTTCCCCCCTCTAGAATTAGATCACACGGCCTCACCATGATATCATTTTCATTTCGTTTCTCATCCTCTCCATCCTTACTAGTTACTACCTCACTCTCCTCATCCTCACAAACAAGGATCTCATCTTCACCCCAATGAACAACTTCCAATGAATCAAGGGCTCTCCTTGTAGGGCACTCCAAAGCGAGATGACCATAGCCATGACATTGAGAGCACCTCCTAAGGGGGACGAGTGTTTTGTGGTTAAGGTCGGTTTCCTCCCTTTGGTTTAGGGTTGGTGGTTTAGGAGAAGTGGTTGGTTCAACAACTTTGGCTCTCTTTGGTGGCTCATAGGGTGGTTTTTTTGTAGGAGGGTCAAGTAAAATAGCCATCCCTTTACCCAAACCGAAATTTTCGGCCTTTCCCCTCATCTTAGCCACCTTGGCTCCTAACTCTTTCCCAACTCTTTCCATGGACTCATAAACCGACTCAACTCTAGGAATTTCTTGTGAAGACCCATAGGAAAAAAGTGTAGACCCAAAAGTAAAAGAAAGACTCATTGTAACTCAAAAAAAACAAAACTGATTTTGTGAGAAAAAAAAAATTTCGGACCTTTGAATGTGTAAACCGAAATCAAAACTAACACAAGGGTGGATCTTGTGCTCTTGAACCAAAGCTTTGATACCAATTTGGAGTGAAACTAAGAGGGTCAAGTTTCACTCAAAGGATGAACAAAAATCGATCTTGCGAACCCTAGAAAATTTCGGCCAAAGTGTATGTTTTTGTGGGATATTTTTCTGAAATTTTGTGAAACAATAAAACATAAAGGATAGTCACTAAATCTACACACAAAGTAATAGATTTAGGTTTTGATTAGTTTAAGCACAAAGCCACTAAACTAATCTTTCACTAACTCACACACAAAGTAATGAGAAATTGAAGAACACTCAACTTAAACACTAGGGTTTTCAATTCATTCAAATCTGAAAATTACAAGGGTTAGAGCTTGGTTTATATAGACCAAGTCTTTACATCCTAGCCTTACAATCTAACCTTGATCTAAGGGTCCTAAATTGCACTGAAACGGCTTGACGATTTGGTCCCGATTTTTGGTCTACGTTTTAACCATGGTCCTTCGACCCATGGTCACATTTTTTTCAGCTCAAAGGAGGCCAAAATCTCGGCTGAAAATTCAAGTTCAAGAGAAACATTTTAATTCAACACATGTCCCTTTCAATAAAGTTGCTTTAAACTTTATGTCTTTGTCACCTTTGATCTTTTGAATTCAACAACAAACAAATCAGCCTTGGGACCTTATTTGGACGTGTACTTGAGCTCCAAGGAGAAGATCAAGGCCCTTAAATCAAGAACAACAATGAAGGGAGAGGATGCACCAAGATGTCATTGTCTACTTTAGTTGTTAGTTGTTGTATTTTTTCAGATTTTGTAAGGTCTTGTGACCCAATTTTCGGCTGTTTTTGTAAGGCCCTCATGGCCCTTAGATTAGATATTAGATGTAGGGTTTAGATGATAGCATGGGTCTTATATAAACCCACCTATCCCCCTTGTAAAAATCAGATTTGAAGTTATAAGAAAATGAGTTTTAAAAGTGAGTTTTTCTCTTGGAAACCACCTTGGCTTTGTGCTTGGTGTTTCGAGTTTCCATGGGTGATGATCATAGCTTAGTGCGATGATTGATCGGAACCTTAGTCTTAGGCTAGTGGCTTTGTGCTTAGTCTAATTCATATCCTTAATCTTTAGTTTGTTTTATGTTTCACAATAAAAACCGAAAACACATCCACCTAAACAGCCCAAAAAACGTGTGACTCGAGTGTTCATTTCAATCTTAGGTTGTTTAGGGTGAGTATGGTTACAAGGTACAAAGAGGCCCGCTTCGAATCGCTCCAATTGGTATCAAAGCTTCGGCTCTTGAGTTTTCTTAAACCAAGACGATCTTGGGATGAGTTGGTGGAGTGAAACTAGATGGGTTAAGTTCCACTCAAGAGACTAACAAAAATCGATCTATAACACTTGTAACAATTTCGGCCGAGTATGATGTTTTTGTGAAGTAATTTTCTGATTTTTTGTGTTAACAAATGAAAACATAAAAGATAGTAACTAAATCTAAACACAAAGTAATAGATTTAGGGTTTTGATTAGTTAAGCACAAAGCCACTAACTAATCACTCACTAAACTCAAGCACAAAGCAATGAGAAAAATGAAGAACACTCAACTTAAACACTAGGGTCTTTAATTCATCCAAATCTGAAAAATTACAAGGGTTAGAGCTTGGTTTATATAGACCAAGTCTTTACATCCTAGCCTTACAATCTAACCTTGATCTAAGGGTCCTAAATGGCCCTCAATACAGCCGAAAATCTTGGTCCTAAAGACCTTACAAATCTGAAAATAAAGCAACCTAAAGCATAAGGTAGAAAGCGACCCTTGACTACATCAACTCCCTACAATTGTTGCTTTAATCCAAGGGCTTTGATGAGCTCCTTGGAGCACAAGTTGTACCAGCCAAAATGGTCCTAAAATCTGATCCTAAGCTAACAAAACAACAACAATATAAAGTGGAAAAGGACATAAAGTAAAATAAGGACTACTAGTGACAATGACATGTGAGCTGATTTTGATTTGTGGAATGAGATGATGTTTTTGGTCCCCCTCTTGAGCTAACCACGGTTCATGGGTCTCTTGGGCTGATTAGGAGGCTTCTCAAAGGTCCCCAAGGTGAGCTCACCCAAGGAGAATGATGTAGGTCAAGTTCATGGCTCATTACTCCAAAACAGTCCAAACCGGATTTCATAATCTGACAGTGACTTCTAGGCTTCACCATTCCGTACTCACGTTGAATTAGAAGGCCCATGATATGTCATTGGAAAGGTAATTGAGTTGGCTTTCCAATGCAAAAAGAATCATCCAAAAATATGGCCTACAACTCAAGTTATTGAGCTTTTAGTACAGACATGTCGAATCCTCCTTTGGACTGAAGTTTCACAATCTGACTCCTGACTTGTAGAGGCCATAACTCTCAGCTCCCTTTGAACTAGATAGCCAACCATATGTCAAATGAAAGCTCTTTGAGCTAGCTTTCATATGCAAGTGGTTTCACCTCAATTGGATGAGCAGTTTGGGAGTTACGTTAAAATCTCTACCGACATGTCAAAATGAGCTTCATGGTTCATGGCCTAGGTTGTTGCTTTCCTTTCCTTTCCTTAGGGGCTTTTCTAGGCATCGACTCCTAGGGATGAAATGTGATTTAGGACCCAAGTTTACCACCTATGCCTCCTTGATCCATTGACCATGAGGTTTCCTTTGACAAAACTTGCATTTCTCTTCAAAGGTGCAAATGGGTTCCATGACTATTGCATTGCACGAGCAACTCCTGTTGCAAACTCCCCTTCTTGAAAAAAAATTTGTCCTCAAATTTTGGTCATTCTTATCCGGTGGTTTTTTCTTCCTAGGGTAGGCAAACTCTTTGGAGAAGTTTAGCTCCCCCTTCAACTTCCATTGCATGAATGTCTTTCTCTTGTTCTTAGCTATGTTCCAATCAAACTCATCCCTTCCCTTGAGATCCTCCCTCATGCTCTCATCTTGATTCTTAGGATCATCATTAGCAAAGTGGATGGTTAAACTCTCACCATGGACCAAACCATCTTCATGCTTCCATGGTTCACAAGGCTTATCAAAGATGGGATGACAAACACCCATTATAAACAAATCATCCAAAGCCTCATCACCATAGTTACTCAACTCGGCTCCATTGTTTGACCAACCAAGCTTGTAAGGACTAGGATGCTTTTTTGAAGGTAAGGCTAACTCTTCAATTAGAGGTTTAGGAGCTACATTGGTAGAGCTTCCCCCCTCTAGGTTTAGATCACACGGCCTCACCATGATTTCATCTTCATTTCGTTTCCCATCCTCTCCATCCTTACTAGTTACTACCTCACTCTCCTCATCCTCACAAACAAGGATCTCATCTTCACCCCAATGAACAACTTCCAATGAATCAAGGGCTCTCCTTGTAGGGCACTCCAAAGCGAGATGACCATAGCCATGACATTGAGAGCACCTCTTAAGGGGGACGAGTATTTTGTGGTTAAGTTCGGTTTCCTCCCTTTGGTTTAGGGTTGGTGGTTTAGGAGAAGTGGTTGGTTCAACAACTTTGGCTCTCTTTGGTGGCTCATAGGGTGGTTTTTTTGTAGGAGGGTCAAGTAAAATAGCCATCCCTTTACCCAAACTGAAATTTTCGGCCTTTCCCCTCATCTTAGCCACCTTGGCTCCTAACTCTTTCCCAACTCTTTCCATGGACTCATAAACCGACTCAACTCTAGGAATTTCTTGTGAAGACCCATAGGAAAAAAGTGTAGACCCAAAAGTAAAAGAAAGACTCATTGTAACTCAAAAAAAACAAAACTGATTTTGTGAAGAAAAAAAAAAAAAAATTTCGGACCTTTGAATGTGTAAACCGAAATCAAAACTAACACAAGGGTGGATCTTGTGCTCTTGAACCAAAGCTTTGATGCCAATTTGGAGTGAAACTAGATGGGTTAAGTTCCACTCAAGAGACTAACAAAAATCGATCTATAACACTTGTAACAATTTCGGCCGAGTATGATGTTTTTGTGAAGTAATTTTCTGATTTTTTGTGTAAACAAATGAAAACATAAAAGATAGTAACTAAATCTAAACACAAAGTAATAGATTTAGGGTTTTGATTAGTTAAGCACAAAGCCACTAACTAATCACTCACTAAACTCAAGCACAAAGCAATGAGAAAAATGAAGAACACTCAACTTAAACACTAGGGTCTTTAATTCATCCAAATCTGAAAAATTACAAGGGTAAGAGCTTGGTTTATATAGACCAAGTCTTTACATCCTAGCCTTACAATCTAACCTTGATCTAAGGGTCCTAAATGGCCCTCAATACAGCCGAAAATCTTGGTCCTAAAGACCTTACAAATCTGAAAATAAAGCAACCTAAAGCATAAGGTAGAAAGCGACCCTTGACTACATCAACTCCCTACAATTGTTGCTTTAATCCAAGGGCTTTGATGAGCTCCTTGGAGCACAAGTTGTACCAGCCAAAATGGTCCTAAAATCTGATCCTAAGCTAACAAACAACAACAATATAAAGTGGAAAAGGACATAAAGTAAAATAAGGACTACTAGTGACAATGACATGTGAGCTGATTTTGATTTGTGGAATGAGATGATGTTTTTGGTCCCCCTCTTGAGCTAACCACGGTTCATGGGTCTCTTGGGCTGATTAGGAGGCTTCTCAAAGGTCCCCAAGGTGAGCTCACCCAAGGAGAATGATGTAGGTCAAGTTCATGGCTCATTACTCCAAAACAGTCCAAACCGGATTTCATAATCTGACAGTGACTTCTAGGCTTCACCATTCCGTACTCACGTTGAATTAGAAGGCCCATGATATGTCATTGGAAAGGTAATTGAGTTGGCTTTCCAATGCAAAAAGAAGCATCCAAAAATATGGCCTACAACTCAAGTTATTGAGCTTTTAGTACAGACATGTCGAATCCTCCTTTGGACTGAAGTTTCACAATCTGACTCCTGACTTGTAGAGGCCATAACTCTCAGCTCCCTTTGAACTAGATAGCCAACCATATGTCAAATGAAAGCTCTTTGAGCTAGCTTTCATATGCAAGTGGTTTCACCTCAATTGGATGAGCAGTTTGGGAGTTTCGTTAAAATCTCTACCGACATGTCAAAATGAGCTTCATGGTTCATGGCCTAGGTTGTTGCTTTCCTTTCCTTTCCTTAGGGGCTTTTCTAGGCATCGACTCCTAGGGATGAAATGTGATTTAGGACCCAAGTTTACCACCTATGCCTCCTTGATCCATTGACCATGAGGTTTCCTTTGACAAAACTTGCATTTCTCTTCAAAGGTGCAAATGGGTTCCATGACTATTGCATTGCACGAGCAACTCCTGTTGCAGTTGGGTTATGATGTTTTCGAGTGTCACCTTGCAAGTTTGTGTGCATCTTGACTTGTGAGTGTCGACTTGAGTCGAGCACCTTTGTAGGTGTTTGAGTCGAGTTGGCTAACAAGAGGATTCGATGAATTTGCTATGTGCTTTTCATAGGATTTGCTCTTGTTGTTTCCCTCTTTTTCATCAAAATTTCATTCTTTCAAAATCGTTTTATTTTCCGAAAATTTCATCTTTTTGGATACCATTTTTTATTTGGCCAAAGTTTGAGGACAAACTTTTTTTGAAGAAAGGGAGAGTTGCACTGAAACGGCTTGACGATTTGGTCCCGATTTTTGGTCTACGTTTTAACCATGGTCCTTGGACCCATGGTCACGTTTTTTTCAGCTCAAAGGAGGCCAAAATCTCGGCTGAAAATTCAAGTTCAAGAGAAACATTTTAATTCAACACATGTCCCTTTCAATAAAGTTGCTTTAAACTTTATGTCTTTGTCACCTTTGATCTTTTGAATTCAACAACAAACAAATCAGCCTTGGGACCTTATTTGGACGTGTACTTGAGCTCCAAGGAGAAGATCAAGGCCCTTAAATCAAGAACAACAATGAAGGGAGAGGATGCACCAAGATGTCATTGTCTACTTTAGTTGTTAGTTGTTGTATTTTTACAGATTTTGTAAGGTCTTGTGACCCAATTTTCAGCTGTTTTTGTAAGGCCCTCATGGCCCTTAGATTAGATATTAGATGTAGGGTTTAGATGATAGCATGGGTCTTATATAAACCCACCTATCCCCCTTGTAAAAATCAGATTTGAAGTTATAAGAAAATGAGTTTTAAAATGAGTTTTTCTCTTGGAAACCACCTTGGCTTTGTGCTTGGTGTTTCGAGTTTCCATGGGTGATGATCATAGCTTAGTGCGATGATTGATCGGAACCTTAGTCTTAGGCTAGTGGCTTTGTGCTTAGTCTAATTCATATCCTTAATCTTTAGTTTGTTTTATGTTTCACAATAAAAACCGAAAACACATCCACCTAAACAGCCCAAAAAACGTGTGACTCGAGTGTTCATTTCAATCTTAGGTTGTTTAGGGTGAGTATGGTTACAAGGTACAAAGAGGCCCGCTTCGAATCGCTCCATAAATGGCCCTCAATACAGCCGAAAATCTTGGTCCTAAAGACCTTACAAATCTGAAAATAAAGCAACCTAAAGCATAAAGGTAGAAAGCGACCCTTGACTACATCAACTCCCTACAATTGTTGCTTTAATCCAAGGGCTTTGATGAGCTCCTTGGAGCACAAGTTGTACCAGCCAAAATGGTCCTAAAATCTGATCCTAAAGCTAACAAACAACAACAATATAAAGTGGAAAAGGACATAAAGTAAAATAAGGACTACTAGTGACAATGACATGTGAGCTGATTTTGATTTGTGGAATGAGATGATGTTTTTGGTCCCCCTCTTGAGCTAACCACGGTTCATGGGTCTCTTGGGCTGATTAGGAGGCTTCTCAAAGGTCCCCAAGGTGAGCTCACCCAAGGAGAATGATGTAGGTCAAGTTCATGGCTCATTACTCCAAAACAGTCCAAACCGGATTTCATAATCTGACAGTGACTTCTAGGCTTCACCATTCCGTACTCATGTTGAATTTGAAGGCCCATGATATGTCATTGGAAAGGTAATTGAGTTGGCTTTCCAATGCAAAAAGAATCATCCAAAAATATGGCCTACAACTCAAGATATTGAGCTTTTAGTACAAACATGTCGAATCCTCCTTTGGACTGAAGTTTCACAATCTGACTCCTGACTTGTAGAGGCCATAACTCTCAGGTCCCTTTGAACTAGATAGCCAACCATATGTCAAATGAAAGCTCTTTGAGCTAGCTTTCATATGCAAGTGGTTTCACCTCAATTGGATGAGCAGTTTGGGAGTTACGTTAAAATCTCTACCAACATGTCAAAATGAGCTTCATGGTTCATGGCCTAGGTTGTTGCTTTCCTTTCCTTTCCTTAGGGGCTTTTCTAGGCATCGACTCCTAGGGATGAAATGTGATTTAGGACCCAAGTTTACCACCTATGCCTCCTTGATCCATTGACCTTGAGGTTTCCTTCGACAAAACTTGCATTTCTCTTCAAAGGTGCAAATGGGTTCCATGACTATTGCATTGCACGAGCAACTCCTGTTGCAATCCATCACAAGCTAATCTAAGGGCTACAATCAACCCATAAAATCAACAATATACTCGGTCCAACAAGGCTCACATGAGCTGAAATTTTTGAACATAAAACAACAAATACTTAAAGTAAAAAGCATAAAGTATAAAAGGTAGATAGTGACATGTGTGATAGTGACTCATTGAGGAGCACATGTGAATCCTCCTTTGATTGTTTTTTCGGCTGTTTTGGGACCTTCATCACTTGATTTTGTTGCTCTTGATGTTTTAGTTGACTTGTGGTTGACCCTTGGACCTAAGGTTGGAAGCGGGCCCAAGGTCAAAGGATCGCGAACTTTCAACTCCCGTTGCAATCTCCCCGGGTTGAAAAGGATTTGCCCTCAAATCCTCGACTTCCTCTTCCTCCAAGTCTTCATGGTATGGGCTAAGGTCTCCCACGTTGAACGTGCCATGGACTCCGTACTCTCCCGGTAGATCAACTTTGTAAGCGTTCGGTCCAATTTTCTCGAGTATTTCGAAGGGTCCCTCGGCCCTAGGCATGAGTTTGTTCTTTCTTTTATCCGGAAACCTTTCCTTCCTCAAGTGTAACCACACCAAATCTCCCGCTTCAAATTCCCTTGGATTTTTTCGGCCCTTGGACTTAGCCTTGTAGGCTTCGTTTGACTTCTCGATTTGCTTCTTGACTTGGTTGTGGATACTCATCATGAACTCAACCCGCTTCTTGGCATCGTAACTCATCTCTTTGCTCTTGACGGGGGCTAGGTCCGTGGGCATGAGGGGATTGGTCCCATAGACCACTTCAAATGGTGAACTTCCCGTGCTAGAAGAAGGGGCACGGTTGAAGGCAAACTCGGCGTGGGCGAGTTTGAGATCCCAATCTTTCAAGGACCTAGAAACGATGCTCCTAAGGATCCTCCCCAAGGTTTTATTAGTGACCTCGGTTTGGCCATCCGTTTGAGGATGATGACTTGTGCTAAACAAGAGCCTCGTTTTTAGCAACTTCCATAAGGTCTTCCAAAAGTGGCTCATGAATTTGGTGTCTCGATCGGACACAATGGTTTTCGGGACTCCATGCAACTTGACCACTTCCTTGAAATACAATTCGGCCACACTCATGGCATCCTCGGTTTTCTTGCACGCAATGAAATGAGCCATCTTGCTAAATCGGTCGACCACAACCATGATGGAATCCTTACCTCGTTGAGTCCTTGGCAAAGCGACGATGAAATCCATGCTAACATCCTCCCATGGCCGATTTGGGACGGGTAAGGGAGTGTAGGGCCCCGTTTGAAAGAAGGACTTGGATTGTTGGCACGAAGCACATCTCTTGATCACATCTTGGACATCTCCAAGCATCTTGGGCCAATGGAATTGGTCTTGGAGGATGTCAAAAGTCTTTTGAATTCGGCAATGCCCGGCTAAACCATTAGAATGAACCTCCCTCACTAGGAGATTTCGATAAGGGCTCTTAGGTATACATAGCCGATTCCCATAGAACAAGAACCCTTCTTGAAGTGTGTACTTGCTTCCTACCTTACCTTGCCCTTCACGTATGGAATTCCACTCATCCTTGAAGTCGGGATCCTCCACATAGAGCTCTTTCATGAATTCAAAACCCAACACTCTTTGCTCCATGTAGCTTAACATGGTGTGCCTCCGAGATAATGCATCGGCCACCACGTTATTTTTTCCTTCAATGAACTTGCTTGAGAAAGAAAAAGATTGAAGAAATTCTACCCACTTGGCATGCCTATGATTCAACTTGTGTTGTCCATTGATGTATTTGAGAGCCTCATGATCGGAATGAAGAACAAATGGCTTGGGCTTGAGGTAATGGCTCCAATGAGCGAGAGCCCGAACGATGGCATAGAATTCTTTGTCGTAGGTGGAATAATTAAGCTTGGCACCATTCAACTTCTCACTAAAGTAAGCAATTGGCTTGTGTTCTTGTAATAGAACGGCCCCAATTCCAACTCCACTAGCATCACATTCGACTTCAAAAAGCTTATTGAAATCCGGTGGTGTAAGAATAGGTGAGTCACACAACAACTTCTTGATTTTATTGAAGGAATTTTCGGCCCCCTCATTCCACTTGAACTCTCCTTTCTTCATACACTCGGTGATGGGTGCCATGACGGTGCTAAAATCCTTGATAAATCGTCGATAAAAAGAAGCCAAGCCATGAAAGCTCCTCACCTCGGTTATGTTCTTCGGAATTGGCCATGATTTGATAGCCTCCACTTTCTCTTGATCCACTAGTATACCACGGCTAGATATAATATAGCCCAAGAATTGGACTTCGCTTTGCATGAAAGAACACTTCTCTAACTTGCCATACAACTTGTGATCTCTAAGTGTCTCAAACAACACTGCATGAATGATGTAGGTGAGCTTCCTTGGAAGGGCTATACACTAAGATATCGTCAAAGTAGACCACAATGAATCTTCCCAAGTAAGGTCTCAAAACCTCTGGTCATCAATCTCATGAAGGTGCTAGGAGCATTGGATAGTCCAAAAGGCATGACTAACCATTCATATAACCCATGCTTCGTTTTAAAAGCCGTCTTCCATTCGTCACCCTCTTTGATTCTCACTTGATGGTAACCTTGTCGTAGATCAATCTTGGAAAACAATCGAGCTCCACTAAGCTCATCAAGAATGTCATCAAGCCTAGGTATAGGAAACCTATACTTGACCAGTAATATTATTAATAGCTCGACTATCCGTACACATTCTCCAAGTTCCATCCTTCTTAGGTACCAAGAGTGTAGGCACGGCACAAGGACTAAGAGATTCTCTTACAAACCCCTTTTCCATGAGTTCCCCAATTTGTTGTTGAAGTTCTTGTGTAGCCTTAGGATCACTTCGATATGCGGCCTTATTAGGTAGTGTAGCTCCTAACAAGATCAATTTGATGCTCAATGCCCCTAATAGGGGTAGGCCGTGAGGTAGCTCAAGGGGAAACACATCCTTGTAGAGTTCTAAGAGCTCTTGAACTTCACATGGAATCGGTTTTTCACTTTCCTTAGGAGTTTCTTTGGCAATGAGGGCATAAACAACCATTCCCTTGCTAAGCTCTTGTTTCATCTCTTGTTCTCCAACCAATAGGACTCCCTCAAGAGGTTTGGTCGTGGCATGGCTAGCTCGGCCACCCATATGTGGGGGTAAGGGTGTGAGCTTGATCCTCTTGTCTCCAAACATGAAAGTGTAGGTGTTGTCTCTTCCCTCATGAGTCGCATTCCGATCAAATTCCCAAGGTCTCCCCAATAAGAGGTGACAAGCATCCATAGGAATCACATCACACCACACTTCATCCACATAGTCTCTTCCCATGGAAAAAGAAATCAAACATCTCCTATCCACCAAAATTTCGGCCTCTCTATTCAACCACCTCAACTTGTAAGGGTTTGGGTGCTTTTGTGTGGGTAAGGCAAGTTTATCGATGAGGGTTTTTGAAGCAACATTAACAAAACTCCCTCCATCAATAATTAGGTTACAAACCCTCTTCCCAATGGTACATTTAGACCTAAAAATCTGATTTTTTTGACTTTCTTCCAAGGAATGGGGTTGGGTATGCATAACCCTCCAAGTTACAAGACCAAGTTTTGACCCAATTCCTCCATTAATTCGGCTCAATTTAGACTCAATTTCCTTTCTCAATTCCTCCATAGAGTCATCCATAGTTCCCTCAAGAGTAGTATCACAAGAAAGAGGTATACTCATTGAGAAATCAAACACAAGAAAATCTGAAAATTTCGAATACCTTGATATACTCCTTTGGACCGTATGAACTTGGCACAAAGGTGGGGTCTTGTGCTCTTCAAACCAAAGCTTTGATGACCAATTTGGAGTGAAACTAGGAGGATCAAGTTTCACTCAAGAGATGAACACAAATCGATCCTTGAAACCCTTAAAAATCTCGGCCCTTTTGTGTATTTTTTGTGAAGTATTTTCTGAAATTTTGTAAACAAGGAAAATAAAAAGGATAGTAACTAAATCTACACACTAAGTAATAGATTTAGGTTGTGATTAGTTTAAGCACAAAGCCACTAAACTAATCTTTCACTAAACTCACACACAAAGTAATGAGAAAAGGAAGAACACTCAAATGAAACTAGGGTTTTCTTTTCAATATCAAAATCTGAAAAATATGAGGTGGGAATGGGGGTTTATATAATACCCTCATTCTAATCTTGACCATCCATCACAAGCTAATCTAAGGGCTACAATCAACCCATAAAATCAACAATATACTCGGTCCAACAAGGCTCACATGAGCTGAAATTTTTGAACATAAAACAACAAATACTTAAAGTAAAAAGCATAAAGTATAAAAGGTAGATAGTGACATGTGTGATAGTGACTCATTGAGGAACACATGTGAATCCTCCTTTGATTGTTTTTTCGGCTGTTTTGGGACCTTCATCACTTGATTTTGTTGCTCTTGATGTTTTAGTTGACTTGTGGTTGACCCTTGGACCTAAGGTTGGAAGCGGGCCCAAGGTCAAAGGATCGCGAACTTTCAACTCCCGTTGCATGTTTTATAGCTTAAGACATGTTAGGAGGTTCCTAATTTCCGCGATAATTAGGTGGCGACTCCAAAACAGTTTTAAAGGTTTTCTAACTTAATCTTTTTAACTTTAAGCGCCCTTATGCAAGACGCCGAGTTAGGTCCCCTCGATCCCGGGTTTCATAATTTGGCGAATCCGCTAGGGAAATTTTATTTTTAAAACCAAAAACTAGCTTTTTCTTTTTAAAAATAAAGAGGTGAAACTTGAAAGCCTTGAACAATCCATGTTTACATATTTGAGCTATGCACATTCGTTTAGAGTCCATTCCTTTTGGAATCTAGGCATCCTTTGCACCCTCGAGAGGTGGTTCCAACACGCAGGGTTGTCCACTCGATAAAGCACGTGGAACAAATGGGGTTAGCTCATTTTTGGCAATTTTGGGGTTAGGGTTGGCTTGGGTCCTAGATCTGAGTCAAGGCCTAAATTTTGGTCCAAAGGCTCCTACCAAGTGCTCTCAAGGGAAAACAAGTGGAAACCAATCCACACTTGGGTTAGGAGTCCAAAAAGTAGGTTAGGGAGTTGATCTTTAAAATTCGGTGCATAGGCTGTTTTACATGTCTGTACTAAAAGCTCCATATCTTGAGTTGTAGGCCATATTTTTGGGTGATTCTTTTTGCATTAGATATCTAGCTCAATTACCTTTCCAATGACATATCATGGGCCTTCTAATTCAACGTGAGTAAGGAATGGTGAAGCCTAGAAGTCACAGTCAGTTTATGCAACTCGGTTTGGACTACTTTTGAAAGCAATGACTATTGATGGGAAAAGTTGTTCTAATGTTGCCTCAAACACCCTCATTGAAAAACTAGTCTTGCCCACACAAGAACACCCTAACCCTTACAAGTTAAGGCGGCAAAACATGGGAGCCGAGGTGATGGTGGATAGACAATGCTTGGTTTCTTTCTCCATTGGAGGGGATTACATGGATGAGGTGTTGTGTGATGTGATTCCCATGGATGCTTGTCATCTCCTCTTGGGGAGACCATGGAAGTTGGAAAGAAATGCTAATCATGATGGGAGGAGCAATACCTATACTTTTAAAATTGGAGCTAAAAAAATCAAACTTACACCCTTACCTCCGATTTTGAAGAACCCTAACCCTCCCTCCTTGCTTGGGTCAAACGAAAAAGTGAAGGTTGATGGGAGACCCGAGATGAAACAAGAGCAAACTGAAATGGTGGTGGTAAGGCCGTGTGATATGATACTAGAGGACATACCAACATCCCTGGAGTGAAACCTATGGGGTTTGATTTCACTCAAGAGACTAACAAAAATCGGTTTGTGTGTGTTGTAGAAATCTCGGCCAAGTGATGCTTTTTTTGTGGTAATTTTCTGAAATTTTGTGTAACAAAGGAAAACATAAAGGATAGGCTAATCCTAAGCACAAAGCAATAGAATTAGGTTTTGATTAATCAACCACAAAGCCACTAATTAATCATAAACTCACTAACTCAAGCACTAAGCTAAGAGAAAATGAAAGCTCTCAAACTCAAACTCTAGGTTTTTTCTCATTCAACAAATCTGAAAAATACAAAGAGATATGCTTGGTTTAAATAGACCAAGGCTTTATATCCTAACCATACAACCTAAGTTTGATCTAAGGGTCCTAAAAGGCCCTCATGTCAGCCGAAATAAATGGCTTCTAAAGCCTTACAAATGCTGAAAAGTCAAAAGCAAACAAACAACTACTAAAGCATAAAGTATGATAATGACTTGTGGCTCAATCCTCTCCATGCTTTTAGGTAATCATCCAAGGGTCATGATAGACCTTGGGAGAGCATGTGGGACGTCCAAGACTCTTCACAAATCAGATTTTATCAACTAAAAACAATAAAGCATAAAGTAATGAAAGTGACACTAGTGAAAACGACTTAAAGCACAAAATAATGTATCATTTGAGGGCTTCTTTGGGTCAGCCGAATTCTCCCCTTAGCTGACCTTCTTGGACCTTGTTGGCTCGTGTTTTATTGGGGTTCGAACCCACATGGGTGCACTCAAGCGATCATATTCAAAATAGCACATTTGTCGACTTTTGGTTGCTCTCCTTCTTGACTTTCCTTGACTTCTTTGACCCACCAAGCTTGACCAAGATATTATTGTTTTTAACACTCAAAATATGCTTGGGTGGACCCTAGGACCGTGGTCTAGCCCATGGTTCGAGCCCAAGGACTCAAATTGTGATTTAGACAAAAACCGCCTTTGCTCGACTTGATCATTTTTGGTCCAATCTCCTCTTCTTGAAAAGGATTTGTCCTCAAATCCTTAGGGTTCTTAACATGAGTTTCATCTTGACATTGATCATAACCTCCAAGAAGAGGCACCTCTTTGATTCCACCACCAGAAACGAATTCAAGAAGTGTTAGTTTCAATGGACACCAAGGACTTAGAGCTCGAATGAATGGATGGATTTTCTTGACTTGACTCCTTTGATTGTGCCCGACTTCACCCATCTCTTTACTCAAGGAGCCCCATGGCTCGTGTGCTTGCCCTAGGTTAGTCCTAAATCCTTCAAACTTGAGCTTAGGTGAGGTTTGCATAGGATCATCACCTAGCTCTCTGCACTGAAACGGCTTGACGATTTGGTCCCGATTTTTGGTCTACGATTTAACCATGGTCCTTGGACCCATGGTCACGAATTTTCAACCCAAAAGGGCTCCAAAATCTCGGCTGAATTAAGTTCCAAGTGATACATTGTAATTCAAACACAAGTCCCTTTCATTATAGTTTGTTTTACTACTTTATGTCTTTGCCACCTTTTGATCTTTTGAATTCAACAACAAACAAATCAGCTTGGGACCTTCAAATGGACGTGTAAGACTTGCTCTCCAAGGAGCAAATGAAGGCCTTAGATGAAGAACAACAATGAAGGGAGAGGATGCATTCATGGGTCACTATCAACCTTTATGCTTTAGTTGTTGTATTTTGTTTGTTGTAATCAGATTTTTGTAAGGTCTTTAGGACCCTTTTTGGCTGATTTGTAAGGCCCCTCATAGCCCTTAGATTAGATATTAGATGTAGGGTTTAGATGATAGCTGGGTCTTATATAAACCCACCTATCTCCTTGTAATTTTTCAGATTTGAAGTTTATAAGAAAATGAGTTTTAAAAGTGAGTTTTTCTCTTGGAAACCACCTTGGCTTAGTGCTTGGTGTTTCGAGTATCCTTGGGGGATGATCATAGCTTAGTGCGATGATTGATCGGAACCTTAGCCTTAGTGGACCAAAAATGGTCAAGGCTAGCAAAGGCGGTTTTTGTCCAAAATCACGGTTTAGGTCCTTGGGCTCGAACCATGGGCTAGGTCACGATCCTAAGGTCCACCCAAGCTTATTTTGAGTGAATTGCATAATAATATCTTGGTCAAGCTTGGTGGGTCAAAGAGGTCAAGGAAAGTCAAGACGGAGAGCAACCGAAAGTCGACGATTGTGCTATTTTTGAATGTGGTCGCTCGAGTGCACCCAAGTGGGTTCGAACCACAAGTCAATTAAATTTTCAAAGAGCAAAAGTCAAGGGAAGAGCTACAAGTCAGCCGAAAAAATGATCAAGGAAGCTTCACATGTTTTTCCTCAATGTGTCCCTTTCACACATGTCCCTATCCACCTTTTATGCTTTATGCTTTATATTTTTGTTTGTTTATCTTCAAATTTCAGCATTTTGTAGAGGCATTTCAGCCGTTTTTTTTGGTTGTTTTCAAAGGCTACTTTGAGCCCTTAGATCCTCTTTAGATTGAAGGGTCAAGATGTAAAGCCTTGGTCTATTTAAACCAAGCATATCCTCATTGTATTTTCAGATTTTGAATGATAAAAAAGAAACCCTAGAGTTTATATTGTGTTCCTCATTTTCTCATTACTTTGTGTGTGAGTTAGTGAAAGATTAGTTTAGTGGCTTTGTGCTTAAACTAATCAAACCCTAATTCTCTTGCTTAGTGCTTAGAATTAGTGACTATCCTTTATCTTTTCCTTGTTTACAAAATTTCAGAAAAAATCACCTCACAAAAACCTACATATAACCGAGATTCTCAAGGGCTTTCAAAGATCGATTCTTGTTCAATCCTTGAGTGAAACTTGATCCACTTAGTTTCACTCCAAATTGGCATCAAAGCTTTGGTTGAGTTTGAAGCACAAGATCCACCCTTGTGTTAGAAAACATACGGTCCAAAGGAGATACCCGAAATTTTTGGTTTGTTCTTGATTTTCGATTTTTTATCTTTATTTTTCGGTTTATTGTGTTTTGCCGAGTTGATCTTTGTTTTTCATCCTTTATTTTTTTCGTTTGCCTCTTTTATTTTCTTGTTTCCACAAAACTTCTCACAAATTTTCACAAAAATGGTTGAGGATCTACACTTGTGTTAGTGTTGGTTTTGATTTTCACACTCAAAGGTCCTTGCTTTACTCAAAAATTTTCAGATTTTTGTTCTTTGGTTATTTCAATGGGTATGTTTTTTCCTTTTGATGTTTCTTATGATACTACCCTTGGTGAGACCATGTGTGATTCTATGGAGAAAGCTAGAAGAGAGCTTGAAACCAAAATGAGTCAAATGAGGGGTAGACTTAAACCTAACCCTAGCCTTGATCTTGTGACTTTGAGGGGTCAAAGGGAGTTAGAGGCTAGAATGGCTCGATTAGGAGGAGAGCCACCCCCTAGTCTAGGGCGTGTGGATTGTGGAGCATTACATGCTCAAACCCTAACCCTAACCCTAGAAGAAAATCACCAAGTCGAAATCTTTAGGTCTAGGTGTACCATTATGGGAAGGGTTTGTAATTTGATTGTTGATGGGGAGAGTTGTTCTAATGTTGCCTCAAGCACCCTCATTGAAAAATTAGCCTTGCCTACACAAGAACACCCTAACCCTTACAAGATGAAGTGGCTAAACAATGGAGCCGAGATGAGTGTGATGGTGGTTAGACAATGCTTGGTTTCATTCTCCATTGGAAGGGATTACATAGACGAGGTTTTGTGTGATGTGATTCCCATGGATGCTTGTCATCTCCTCTTGGGGAGACCATGGAAATTGGAGAGAAATGCTCATCATGATGGGAGGGACAATACCTACACTTTCAAGATTGGAGCTAAGAAAATCAAACTTGCACCCTTACCTTCGATTTTGAAGAACCCTAACCCACCCTCCTTGGTTGAGTCACACGACAACATGAAGGTTGATGGGGGACCCGAAATGAAACAAGTGCAAGCTGAAATGGGGATGGTAAAGCCGTGGGATATGGTACAAGAGGGCATACCAACCCTCCTACCTTCTACCTTGAAGTATTCCACCCCACCTTCCATGTTTGAGCCTTACAAAGATGTGATATTGAGTGAAGAGGCCGAAATAAGTGAAGGGATGGATGTTGGCGAGAAATTGACCCTTCACTTTGCTAAAGATGATCCTAACAATCAAGAGGAAAGCATGGGATACAATGCCAAGCATCGGGACGAGTATGATCATGAGATGTGTTTGGCTAATGTCAAGAGAAAGGTAATCATGTGGTATGAGAATGTTGATACAAGCAAAGAGTCAAGGGAATTTCTAAAATGGAAATTCAAAGTGAATAATAACAACAAGGAGCTACTATGTGATCATCCTACTCAAGTCTACTCAAGTGGATTCATGAAATGGGGATTCAAAGGGGGAACTAAGCTTGAACAAAAAGAGCTAAGTGATGATCTTCTACAATCTTCATCTAAGCTCAAGATAGAAGATGGCTCAAGTGAAAGTCCAAAGATCGACTTTTGGGAGGAGAACACGGCCCTCAAGACCATAACCGACTTAATCACACTCCTCATGTCATCTAATTCCACAAGTACCTTCATGATCGAGAGTGTAGCCCTCCAAGTGATCAAAGACAACCCTAGAGCAATAAGGGGAAGTCAAGGAGAGGAGCTCAATGAGCTCAAAACTGAAAATTCGGGACACTCAATGAAATACAAGGATGAGTCGAATGGGAGTGCAAGGAATGATGGCATGGAAAGGCCAAGAAGAACCGTGAAATGGAGGATCATGGAAAAGAATGACCGTAGCAAGGGGTGGCGTCATGGTGATCCTAAGCGAGTTTCAAATGAGTTTGGGTATGAAGAGCTTGAGGATGAGCTAGAAAGTGAATGTAGGTTCAAGGAGACCATGGTAAGAGAAGAGAGTAGGGTCATTTGCACGAGCCAAGCAAGGGAAAATTATTCTCTCAATCAATCTCTAGGTCTATGGTGTTCTTGGGCACCCACAATCATGAAGTCCAATTCTTGTCAAGAAGCAAAAGGGGTATCGATCAATCTCAACAACGATCA
Organism: Dianthus caryophyllus; assembly: GCA_023091065.1. Classification (NCBI taxonomy): domain Eukaryota; kingdom Viridiplantae; phylum Streptophyta; class Magnoliopsida; order Caryophyllales; family Caryophyllaceae; genus Dianthus; species Dianthus caryophyllus. Next base: position 16,210,638 of record CM041521.1, read on the forward strand.
AAGTTCAAACCGAGCAAGAGGAAGAGAGACCGAGGATTTGAGGACAAATCCTTTTCAAGGAGAGGAGATTGGACCAAAAATGGTCAAGGCTAGCAAAGGCGGTTTTTGTCCAAAATCACGGTTTAGGTCCTTGGGCTCGAACCATGGGCTAGGTCACGATCCTAAGGTCCACCCAAGCTTATTTTGAGTGAATTGCATAATAATATCTTGGTCAAGCTTGGTGGGTCAAAGAGGTCAAGGAAAGTCAAGACGGAGAGCAACCGAAAGTCGACGATTGTGCTATTTTTGAATGTGGTCGCTCGAGTGCACCCAAGTGGGTTCGAACCACAAGTCAATTAAATTTTCAAAGAGCAAAAGTCAAGGGAAGAGCTACAAGTCAGCCGAAAAAATGATCAAGGAAGCTTCACATGTTTTTCCTCAATGTGTCCCTTTCACACATGTCCCTATCCACCTTTTATGCTTTATGCTTTATATTTTTGTTTGTTTATCTTCAAATTTCAGCATTTTGTAGAGGCATTTCAGCCGTTTTTTTTGGTTGTTTTCAAAGGCTACTTTGAGCCCTTAGATCCTCTTTAGATTGAAGGGTCAAGATGTAAAGCCTTGGTCTATTTAAACCAAGCATATCCTCATTGTATTTTCAGATTTTGAATGATAAAAAAGAAACCCTAGAGTTTATATTGTGTTCCTCATTTTCTCATTACTTTGTGTGTGAGTTAGTGAAAGATTAGTTTAGTGGCTTTGTGCTTAAACTAATCAAACCCTAATTCTCTTGCTTAGTGCTTAGAATTAGTGACTATCCTTTATCTTTTCCTTGTTTACAAAATGGAGTGAAACCAATGGGGTTTGATTTCACTCAAAGGATGAACAAAAGTCGACTTATGATGATGATGGAAATCTCGGCCAAAGTAACTATTTTTGTGAAGTAATTTTCTGAAATTTTGTGAAACAAGGAAACATAAAAGATAGTGCCTAAATCTACTCACAAAGTTATAGATTTAGGGGTTTAATTAACTAAGCACCAAGCCACTAGTTAATTATCATAAATCTCAAACACAAAGTAAAGAGAGAAATGAGAGTACTCAAGTTTTTAGGGTTTCAACCTTATATCATTCAAAAATCTGAAAATTGTGAGATGAGGATGAGGGTTTATATATTACCCTCATTCTAATCTTAGCCACACATTACAAGTTGATCCAAGGGCCATAAAGGTCCCTCAAATCAGCCGAAACTAATTGGTCCTAGTGACCTTACAATTTTGAAATTGATAACAAACAAAACTTAAAGTAGACAATGACATGTGAGCACATCCTCTCCATGCACTTTAGGTAGTCTTCAAGGGTCAAGATTTGACCTTGGGTGGCATGTGGGACGGTCCTAGTGACCATATTACAAGGGTTTATATTGTCTCCTTTCAATAAAGCATAAAGTAAAGGTAATGAAAACGACATGTATGAAAATGACATGAAATATAAAAACAATGTGATGATCCTTGGTGACTTGATTTAGGCCGGCCCCCTTGACCTCCATGAGCTAGCTTGATGAACCATGTGAGCCCATTTATTGGAGGGTTGACTCACATGGGTATACCTTAGTTGACCACATTTTCAAAATAGCATAATCTTGACTTTTTGTTGCTCTCCAACTTTGACTTCTCCTTGACTTAGCTTGATCACTAGGGTTGGCTCGATTTGACCATAGAATTGACTTTACTTATCCCCTAGTGATCCCTTGACCCTTGGTCTAGGCTTGGGTTTGAGCCCATGGCCCTAACCCATGGTCTCCCTCTTCTCCACCCTTGACTTCCTTGACCAATTTTGGTCCAATCTCCTCTCCTTGGAAAGGACTTGCCCTCAAGTCCTTGGAGAACCTCTTGCTCCCTCTCTTGCTCGACTTCACACTCGATTCTCGGCTCAACCTTTGTTCAATCTTGGCTTTCACGGTTTTGGTCTTCCATGGGCACCATTTAGCTAGAGTTTGTAGAAACGGTTGGACCCCCTTGACTTGGCTCGAAGAATTCATCATGTTTTCTTCCTTGGTCACGGTTTGCTTGACCACACATTCTTCCTCGAGCATTTCTTTGAGCCCTCGACTCATAACCATGCCATCCACCCATTCTTGCTCATGATCGAGCCCATCAATGATTCTCCACCTCAAAGACCCGCTTGATCTTTCCTTGCCATCGATTTTTGTTCTTTCATTGACCACATTCTCGTTGTAGTCGGTTGTTTTCTTGTTGATTGATGCTTCACCTTCATGTTGCTCCTCTCCTAGAATCCTCCTTATCATGCTAGAGCTTCCTCACATTCCAAGTTCATCTCTTCCCCTAGCTCTTCCCTACTCGGCTCAAGCCCATTCAAGTCCTCAAGTTCTTTCAAGCTCGGCTCCAACTTCTTCTCCATGCTAGGTTTCGGCTCAATGAAGGATTCAAACAAGCACGCATTGGATTTACATCCCATCATTGGTGGTAGGGGAGCTAAGACAATAAGCTTGTCACCATACTTGAATGAGTAGGTGTTGTCTCTTCCATGGTGGGAAGAATTCTTTTCATACTCCCAAGGCCTACCAAGCAACACATGACATGCATCCATGTCCAACACTTCACACACAACTTCATCTTTGTAGTCTTGTCCAATGGAAAACAAGACTTTGCATTGTTTATCAACTTTCACCTCGGCTCCTTGATTAAGCCATCTTAGCTTGTAAGGATGAGGATGCTTCAAAGTGGGCAAGGCAAGCTTATCAATGAGGGTTTTAGAAGCAACATTAACACAACTTCCCCCATCAATAATCAAATTACATACTCTCCCCATGATTGTACATTTGGACCGAAATATTTGGTGTCTTTGGTCCATTTTCTCGTTTGCTTCTTGAGTGTGCATCACTCGCCAAGTGACCAAGCTCAACCCCGAGTCCGGGGGAACAATTGTCTCGGCCACCCTTACTTCCTCTACTCCCTCTTTTTTTTCTTCCTCACAAACTAACACCTCATCATCTCCCCAATGTACAACCTCACTTGTATTCAAGGTCCTCTTGCTAGGGCACTCCTTAGCAAAATGACCATAACCTTGACATTGATAGCACTTCTTGAGAGGAATTGTTCTCTTAGGGCCATAGTCGATTCCCTTTCCCTTATCAACACTTGATGGCTTGGTGGTAGGGCAAGGCTCAACAATCTTGACCCCTCCTTGGCTCGACATGGGGTTGGTTTTGGGGGTGTTCTTAGTCGACTCTCCTCTCCCCTTCTCTAGCCTCTCCACACGTGTGGCCATGGTAACGGCCTCATCGAATGACCACAAGTTTTGCATTTTGACCCGATTTGCTATCCTAGGGTTTAGGCCCTCAACAAACCTTGCAATTTTTTGTTTGGGTTTCTCATTCATCTCACATTGTAGGGTGAGTTGCTCAAAGTCCCTAAGATAGGTCTCAATGGGGTGTGACTCTTGTTTTAGTTGAGCTAGCTTGAGAAACATGTCTTGGGTGTAGTCTTTGGGAACAAACTTGTCTTTGAGTTTCTTTTTGAGTTTGAGCCATGACTTAATGGGTTCCTTACCCTCTCGGTTTCTTTGATTCTTAAGGTTTTCATACCAAAGGGAGGCATATCCCTTAAACTTCATGATGGCTACCTTGAAACACTTCCTATCGGAGTACTCCTTGAATTCAAAAATTCTCTCAACCGATCTAAGCCAATCTAGGAGATCCTCGGGGTTCAAGCTACCATAAAAATCGGGTATGTCTACCTTAATGTCTCGGTCATGGTCTCTTGGGTGGGTTTCGAGGGACTCTTCCGAATCCGAAAATTGATCTTCCATGTGAGGAGGAGGTTGTCCTCTCCCACGGCCCCCATACCCAAACCCACGGCCACGTCCCCTTCCCCCTTCACCCCTTCTTGGTTCATTGATATTTTGGTCTAAGAGGGTGTTTAGAGCATTCATCATTAAAGTGCAATTACCGGTGAGTTGAGTTAACTTCTCTTCTAGATCGGAAAGTCTTTTACCCTCTCCTCTATTCTCTTCCATTTTGTGGAAATTTTGTGAAATCTTTTGTGGAAATTTTGTGGGAAATTTATAGAAAATAAACAAGGAAAAGGAAGAAGAAAACGAAAATTAAAAGAAGAAAAATAAAAGAGTAACTCGAAAATACTAAGAAAAACCGAAAAAATAGAGAAAAAAAATGAAATCAAGAACAAACCTAGGCTTTGATACCAATTTGGAGTGAAACCAATGGGGTTTGATTTCACTCAAAGGATGAACAAAAGTCGACTTATGATGATGATGGAAATCTCGGCCAAAGTAACTATTTTTGTGAAGTAATTTTCTGAAATTTTGTGAAACAAGGAAACATAAAAGATAGTGCCTAAATCTACTCACAAAGTTATAGATTTAGGGGTTTAATTAACTAAGCACCAAGCCACTAGTTAATTATCATAAATCTCAAACACAAAGTAAAGAGAGAAATGAGAGTACTCAAGTTTTTAGGGTTTCAACCTTATATCATTCAAAAATCTGAAAATTGTGAGATGAGGATGAGGGTTTATATATTACCCTCATTCTAATCTTAGCCACACATTACAAGTTGATCCAAGGGCCATAAAGGTCCCTCAAATCAGCCGAAACTAATTGGTCCTAGTGACCTTACAATTTTGAAATTGATAACAAACAAAACTTAAAGTAGACAATGACATGCGAAAGACATCCTCTCCATGCACTTTAGGTAGTCTTCAAGGGTCAAGATTTGACCTTGGGTGGCATGTGGGGCGGTCCTAGTGACCATATTACAAGGGTTTATATTGTCTCCTTTCAATAAAGATAAAGTAAAGGTAATGAAAGCGGCGTATGAAAATGACATGAAATATAAAAACAATGTGATGATCCTTGGTGACTTGATTTAGGCCGGCCCCCTTGACCTCCATGAGCTAGCTTGATGAACCATGTGAGCCCATTTATTGGAGGGTTGACTCACATGGGTGTACCTTAGTTGACCACATTTTCAAAATAGCATAATCTTGACTTTTTGTTGCTCTCCAACTTTGACTTCTCCTTGACTTAGCTTGATCACTAGGGTTGGCTCGATTTGACCATAGAATTGACTTTACTTATCCCCTAGTGATCCCTTGACCCTTGGTCTAGGCTTGGGTTTGAGCCCATGGCCCTAACCCATGGTCTCCCTCTTCTCCACCCTTGACTTCCTTGACCAATTTTGGTCCACAAAATTTCAGAAAAAATCACCTCACAAAAACCTACATATAACCGAGATTCTCAAGGGCTTTCAAAGATCGATTCTTGTTCAATCCTTGAGTGAAACTTGATCCACTTAGTTTCACTCCACTTAGGCCCTCGCTTAGTGCTCGGTCTAATTCATATCCTAGGCTTAAACTTGTTTAAGTCATATCTTTTATTTTAGTTTTTATGTGTGTTCAAATAAAATCAGAAAAACGAAACCACCAAATCAGCCCATAAAAAACGTGAGACATGAGTAAGGCTCTTGAATGAGTCGACTTTAGGTCGAGGTGGTTACAAGGTACAAAGAGGCCCGCCCCGAATCGCTCCACTCTCCTTGGCCATGCTTAGTTCCCCCTTTGAATCCCCATTTCATGAAACCACTTGAATAGACTTGATTATGATAACCACATAGCATTCCTTTGGTATTGATAATCCCCACCTTGAACTTCCATCTCAAGGATTCACTCGAACTTTCTAACAAATCGACCCTTGCATCTCCAAATGATTCACTTCCTTTGCATTTGATTGAGTTTCCCAAATTTTCAGTTTTGACTTCATTGAGCTCCTCTTCTTGACTTGCCCTTATTGCTCTAGGATTATCTTTGATCACACGGAGGGCTACATTCTCAATCAAGAAGGCACTTGTTGAATTAGACGACCTAAGAAGTGTGACTAACTCGTGTATGGCCTTGAGGGCCGTGTTCCTCTTCCACACATCCTCTTCTTGGGTTCTCATTTGGGGGTACCCTTGCCACAAATCAATCTTTGGACTTTCATTGGACTCATCCTCCTTGTTGTTGTTAGCATTCACTTTGAATTTCCATTTTAGAAATTCCCTTGACTCTTTGCTTGCATCAACATTCCCACTCCAAATGATTCTCCTTTCCATGAACTTAGGTAAACTTCTCATCTCACATTCATCCCCTTCGTTGAGCATAGGTAGACTTTCTTTTCCAAACTCATCTTGATCATTAGGGATGTCTTTGAGAAGAAGAACACATTCAACCTTCTCATCACTAAACCCATGCTTCATTTCTAGTCCTCCACTTAATACAACATCTTTGATTGGCTCAACCATGGAGGGTGGGGTGGAATACTTCAAGGTAGAAGGTAGGGGTGTTGGTATGTCCTCTAGTTTCATATCACACGGCCTTACCACCACCATTTCAGTTTGCACTTGTTTCATTTCGGGTCTCCCATCAACCTTCACTTTTTCGTGTGACCTAATCAAGGAGGGAGGGTTAGGGTTCTTCAAAATCGGAGGTAAGGGTGTAAGTTTGATTTTCTTAGCTCCAATTTTAAAAGTATAGGTATTGTCCCTCTCATCATGATTAGCATTTCTTTTCAACTTCCAAGGTTTCCCCAAGAGGAGATGACAAGCCTCCATGGGAATCACATCACACAAAACCTCGTCCATGTAATCCCCTCCAATGGAGAAAGAAACCAAGCATTGTCTAACCACACTTACACTCATCTCGGCTCCATTGTTTAGCCATTTCATCTTGTAAGGGTTAGGGTGATCTTGTGTAGGCAAAGCTAGTTTTTCAATGAGAGTATTTGAGGCAACATTATTGCAACTTTCCCCATCAACAACCAAATTACAAACCCTTCCCATAATGGTACACCTAGATCTAAAGTGTTGGACTTGGTGATTCTCTTCTAGGGTTAGGGTTTGAGCATGTATTGCTCTACAAGTCACACGGCCATGGCTAGGGGGTGGCTCTCCTCCTAACCGAGCCATTCTAGCCTCTAATTCCCTCAAGATCACAAGGTTAGGGTTAGGGATAGGTCTACCCCTCATTCGACTCATTTTGATTTCAAGCTCTCTTCTAGTTTTCTCCATAGAATCATACATGGTCTCACCAAGAGTAGTATCATAAGAAACATCAAAAGGAAGAAACATACCCATTGAAATAACCAAAGAACAAATCTGAAAAAAATTCGGGCACTTCAAGAACTTGTTTTGGACCGTGTGTTTCCTAAGCACAAAGGTGGGATCTTGTGCTTCAAACCCAACCAAAGCTTTGATGACCAATTTGGAGTGAAACCTATGGGGTTTGATTTCACTCAAGAGACTAACAAAAATCGGTTTGTGTGTGTTGTAGAAATCTCGGCCAAGTGATGCTTTTTTTGTGGTAATTTTCTGAAATTTTGTGTAACAAAGGAAAACATAAAGGATAGGCTAATCCTAAGCACAAAGCAATAGAATTAGGTTTTGATTAATCAAGCACAAAGCCACTAATTAATCATAAACTCACTAACTCAAGCACTAAGCTAAGAGAAAATGAAAGCTCTCAAACTCAAACTCTAGGTTTTTTCTCATTCAACAAATCTGAAAAATACAAAGAGATATGCTTGGTTTAAATAGACCAAGGCTTTACATCCTAACCATACAACCTAAGTTTGATCTAAGGGTCCTAAAAGGCCCTCATGTCAGCCGAAATAAATGGCTTCTAAAGCCTTACAAATGCTGAAAAGTCAAAAGCAAACAAACAACTACTAAAGCATAAAGTATGATAATGACTTGTGGCTCAATCCTCTCCATGCTTTTAGGTAATCATCCAAGGGTCATGATAGACCTTGGGAGAGCATGTGGGACGTCCAAGACTCTTCACAAATCAGATTTTATCAACTAAAAACAATAAAGCATAAAGTAATGAAAGTGACACTAGTGAAAACGACTTAAAGCACAAAATAATGTATCATTTGAGGGCTTCTTTGGGTCAGCCGAATTCTCCCCTTAGCTGACCTTCTTGGACCTTGTTGGCTCGTGTTTTATTGGGGTTCGAACCCACATGGGTGCACTCAAGCGATCATATTCAAAATAGCACATTTGTCGACTTTTGGTTGCTCTCCTTCTTGACTTTCCTTGACTTCTTTGACCCACCAAGCTTGACCAAGATATTATTGTTTTTAACACTCAAAATATGCTTGGGTGGACCCTAGGACCGTGGTCTAGCCCATGGTTCGAGCCCAAGGACTCAAATCTTGATTTAGACAAAAACCGCCTGGAGCAAAAATGGCCAAGGTGGTCAAGGGTGAAGTCGAGGGAGACCATGGGTTGGGGCCATGGGCTCAAACCCAAGCCTAGGTCATGGACCAAGGGATCACTAAGGGCTAAGTAAAGTCAATTCTATGGTCAAATCGAGCCAACCTTAGTGATCAAGCAAAGTCAAGAGGAAGTCAAAGTTGGAGAGCAACAAAAAGTCAAGATTATGCTATTTTTGAATGTGGTCAAAGTGGGTGCACCCATGTGAGTTAACCCTCCAATAAAAGGACTCACATGGTTCACAATGCTAGCTCAAGGAGGTCCCATAGGAGCCGGCCCAACAAGTCCCAACAAACAATCACATTGTTTTATGTTTATGTCATTTTCATTCATGTCGCTTTCGTCACTTTATGCTTTATTGTTTTAGTTTGTAAAAGAAATCAAATTGAAGAGCATGTGGACCGTCCTCCTTCATGACCAAGGCTCACTCAAGGACCCTTGGATGATCCTAAACAAAGAATGGAGAGGATTGAGCCTAATGTCAACATCTACCTTTATGCTTTTATCTTTTGTTTGTTAGCCTTCAAAATTCAGCTCTTGTAAGGCCTCTTGGCCGTTTTTTTTGGATGTCTCAAAGGCTCATGTGAACCCTTAGATTAACTTTGAAATGTAAGGCTTAGATTAGAGCAAGGGTCCTATATAAACCCTCACTCTAACATCATAATTTTCAGATTTGGAATGATAAAGAAAACCCTAGTTGTTTACTTGAGTGTTCTTCATTTTCTCATTACTTTGTGGACCAAAAATGGTCAAGGCTAGCAAAGACGGTTTTTGTCCAAATCACGGTTTAGGTCCTTGGGCTCGAACCATGGGCTAGGTCACGATCCTAAGGTCCACCCAAGCTTATTTTGAGTGAATTACATCATAATATGTTGGTCAAGCTTGGTGAGTCAAAGAGGTCAGGGAAAGTCAAGACAAAGAGCAACCGAAAGTCAACAAAACGCTATTTTTGAATGTGATCGCTCGAGTGCACCCAAGTGGGTTCGAACCACAAGTCAACTAAGTCAACAAGGAGCAAAAATCAATTGGGAGAAGACCCCAAGTCAGCCGAAATTAAATCAAGGAGAGGCTCACATGTTTCTCCTCAACATGTCCCTTTCACACATGTCACTATCCTCTTTTATGCTTTTACTTTATGTTTTTGTTTGTTTTCCTTCAAAAATTCAGCATTTGTAAGGCATATTTCAGCCGTTTTTTTGGGATGTAATGTGGGTCAATTGTGGCCCTTAGATTAGCTTTGAATTGAAGGGTGTAGATTAGAGGTTGGGTCTTATATAAACCCACCTATCCCTCTTGTATTTTTCAGATTTTAGTTGAATGATAAAAACCCAAAGTTTGAGAGTTCTCAACTTATTTGAGTGTTCATTATCTCATTGCTTTGTGCTTGAGTTATATGAAAGATTAGTTTAGTGGCTTTGTGCTTAAACTAATCAAACCCTAAATCTATACTTTGTGTGTAGATTTAGTGACTATCCTTTATGTTTTATTGTTTTCATAAAATTTCAGAAAAATTCATCCCAAAAATCACTACTATAGCCGAGTTCTTCACTTGCAATCCAAGACCGAATTTGTTCATCCCTTGAGTGAAACTTGATCCTCCTAGTTTCACTCCAAATTGGTAATCAAAGCCTAGGTTTGTTCTTGATTTTCGATTTTTATCTATATTTTCGGTTTACCTCTACTTGTGTCGAGTTGTTCTTTGTTGTTTTTGCTCTTTTTATTTTCGTTTTTTCCTTCTTTTCGTTTTCCTTGTTTATTTTCTATAAAATTTACACAAAACTTCCACAAAATTCTCACAAATTTTCACAAAATGGTTGAAGATCTACACTTGTGTTAGTGTTGGTTTCGGTTTTTTACAATCAAAGGTCCAAACTTTACTTGAAAATTTTCAGATTTGTTCTTTGGTTATTTCAATGGATGTGTTCCATCATTTTGGTGTTTCACTTGATACTACTCTTGGTGAAACCATGTATGATTCTATGGAGAATGCTAGAAGAGAGCTTGAAATCAAAATGAGTCGAATGAGGAGTAGACCTATTCCTAACCCTAACCTTGTGAACTTGAGGGAGTTAGAAGGTAGAATGGCTCGGTTAGGAGGAGAATCACCCCCTAGCCAAAGCCGTGTGGTTTGTAGGGCAAGCTTGCTCAAACCCTAACCCTAAACCTAGAAGAGAATCACCAAGTCGAAGCCTTTAGGTCTAGGTGTACCATTATGGGAAGGGTTTGTGATTTGATTGTTGATGGGGAGAGTTGTTCTAATGTGGCCTCAAGCGCTCTCATTGAAAAGTTAGCCTTGCCCACACAAGAACACCCTAACCCTTACAAATTAAAGTGGCTAAACATGGGAGCCGAGTTGATGGTGGATAGACAATGCTTGGTTTCTTTCTCCATTGGTGGGGATTACATGGATGTGGTTTTGTGTGATGTGTTACCTATGGAGGCTTGTCATCTCCTCTTAGGGAGACCTTGGAAGTTGGAGAGAAATGCTAGTCATGATGAGAGGGACAATACCTATACTTTCAAGATTGGGGCTAAGAAAATCAAACTTGCACCCTTACCTCCGATTTTGAAGAACCCTAACCCACCCTCCTTGATCATGTCACACGAAACAATGGGGATTGATGGGGGACCAGAAATTGAACTTGGGGTTAGTCATGGGAAGGATGAGATTAATGTCCTTGCTAAGGAGTTCCCCAAAGAGCAATGCAAACCACCCTCCATACTTGAGTCGTTCAAAGAGGTTATTTTGAGTAAAGAGGCCGAAACAAGTGAGGAGATGCATGTTGGTGAGAAATTGACCATTCACTTTGCTAAAGATTATCCTAACACTCAAGAGGAAAGCATGGGGTACAATGCCAAGCCAAGGGATGAGTATGATCATGAGACGTGTTTGGCTAATGTCGAGAGGAAGGTATTCATGTGGTATGAGAATGTTGATACAAGCCAAGAGTCAAGGGAATTTCTAAAATGGAAATTCAAGGTGAACAATAACAACAAGGAGCCACTATGTGATCATCCTATTCAAGTCTTTCCAAGTGGGTTCATGAAATGGGGATTTAAAGGGGGAACTAAGCTTGAACAAAAAGAGCTAAGTGATGATCTTCTACAACCTTCACCTAAGTTCAAGAAAGAAGATGGCTCAATTGGAAGTCCAAGGGTCGATTTGTGGGAGGGGAACACGGCCCTCAAAGCCACACCGAATAATTCACACTCCTTATGTCGTCTAATCCCACAAGTACCTTCATGATCGAGAGTGTAGCCCTCCATGTGATCAAAGACAACCCTAGAGCAATAAGGGGAAGTCAAGGAGAGGAGCTCAATGAGCTCAAAACAGAAAATTTGGGGAGCTCAATCAAGTGCAAGGGAAGTGAATCATTTGGAAATGAAAAGGTCGATGTGTTAGAAGGTTCAAGTGAGACCTTGAAAGGGGAGAAAAACGTGGGGTTTAAACGTGGCAAAGGGTGGCTAATTGACGGTTCTATGCATGAGGAACATCGAGTTGTGCTAGGGGATAATTGTGAATCCAAAGAAACCATGAGTAAGGGAGAGAGCAAGTTCAATTCAATGAACCGAGTTTACAAGAATCAATCTCTCATTCAATCTCTAAGCAAGTGGAATTCTTGGAAGTCTAGAGCCATGGAGCCCAAGGTTGGTCATGGGGCTCATGGGGCACCCCTCATCATGTTCTACGAATCAAGCCATGAAGCCAACAAGAGTCCGAGTCGAGAAGGAGGCAAAGGATCAAGCCATGAGTCAAGCTATAATCCAAACCGAGCAAGAGGAAGAGAGACCGAGGATTTGAGGACAAATCCTTTTCAAGGAGAGGAGATTGGACCAAAAATGGTCAAGGCTAGCAAAGACGGTTTTTGTCCAAATCACGATTTAGGTCCTTGGGCTCGAACCATGGGCTAGGTCACGATCCTAAGGTCCACCCAAGCTTATTTTGAGTGAATTACATCATAATATGTTGGTCAAGCTTGGTGAGTCAAAGAGGTCAAGGAAAGTCAAGACAAAGAGCAACCGAAAGTCAACAAAACGCTATTTTTGAATGTGATCGCTCGAGTGCACCCAAGTGGGTTCGAACCACAAGTCAACTAAGTCAACAAGGAGCAAAAATCAATTGGGAGAAGACCCCAAGTCAGCCGAAATTAAATCAAGGAGAGGCTCACATGTTTCTCCTCAACATGTCCCTTTCACACATGTCACTATCCTCTTTTATGCTTTTACTTTATGTTTTTGTTTGTTTTCCTTCAAAAATTCAGCATTTGTAAGGCATATTTCAGCCGTTTTTTTGGGATGTAATGTGGGTCAATTGTGGCCCTTAGATTAGCTTTGAATTGAAGGGTGTAGATTAGAGGTTGGGTCTTATATAAACCCACCTATCCCTCTTGTATTTTTCAGATTTTAGTTGAATGATAAAAACCCTAAGTTTGAGAGTTCTCAACTTATTTGAGTGTTCATTATCTCATTGCTTTGTGCTTGAGTTATATGAAAGATTAGTTTAGTGGCTTTGTGCTTAAACTAATCAAACCCTAAATCTATACTTTGTGTGTAGATTTAGTGACTATCCTTTATGTTTTATTGTTTTCATAAAATTTCAGAAAAATTCATCCCAAAAATCACTACTATAGCCGAGTTCTTCACTTGCAATCCAAGACCGAATTTGTTCATCCCTTGAGTGAAACTTGATCCTCCTAGTTTCACTCCACTTTGTGTGTGAGTTAGTGAAAGATTAGTTTAGTGGCTTTGTGCTTAAGCTAATCAAAACCTAAATCTATTACTTTGTGTGTAGATTTAGATACTATCCTTTATGTTTTATTGTTTTCACAAAATTTCAGAAAAAATACTTCACAAAAATACATTATAGGGCCGAGATTTTCATCACCACTTCAAGTTCGATTTTGTTCATCCTTTGAGTGAAACTTGATCCACTTAGTTTCACTCCAAATTGGTCATCAAAGCCTAGGTTTGTTCTTCATTTTCGATTTGTTTTTGTTTTCTCGGTTTACCCTTTGTTTTTCCTCTTCAATTTTTCGTTTTTTCTTCCTTCTTTTCCTTGTTTATTTTCCACAAAACTTACACAAAAATCTCACAAAATTGTCACAAAATGGAAGAGGATAGAGGAGAGGGTAAAAGGCTTTCCGATTTAGAAGAGAAGTTAACTCAACTCACCGGTAATTGTACCTTAATGATGAATGCTCTAAACACCCTCTTAGACCAAAATCTTAATGAACCAAGAAGGGGTGGAGGGGGAAGAGGGCGTGGGTATGGGTGGAGTGAAACTTAGTGGATCAAGTTTCACTCAAAGGATGAACAAAATCGATCTTGAACACTTGATGAATTTTGGCCGAGAATATGAGTTTTTTTGTGGGAAATTTTCTGATTTTTGTGACAAATGAAAAACATAAAGATAGTAACTAATTCTAAGCACTAAGCTAGAGAATTAGGGTGTGATTAGTTTAAGCACAAAGCCACTAAACTAATCTTTCACTAACTCAAACACAAAGTAATGAGAAAATGAGAATACTCAACAAAAACTAGGGTTTCTTTATCATTCCAAATCTGAAAATTATAATGTGTGAGGGTGGGTTTATATATTACCCAAAGCCTCATCTAAACCCTTCATTACAAGTTGATCCAAGGGCCATAAGGGTCCCTCAATTCAGCCGAAAATATTTGGTCCTATTGACCATACAATTTGAAAATTAAACAAACAAAAACATAAAGTAGACAAAGACATTTGAGCACATCCTCTCCATGCATTTTAGGGAGCATCCAAGGGTCAAGATTTGACCTTGTAAGGGCATGTGGGACGGTCCAAGTGACCAAAACAAAGGATTATATTGTCTCCTTACATAAAGCATAAAGTAGATAGTAAAGAAAGCGACATGTATGAAAATGACATAAAGTACAAAAACAATGTGATGATCCTTGGTGACTTTATTTGGCCGGCCCCCTTGACCTCCATGAGCTAGCTTGATGAACCATGTGAGCCCATTTATTGGAGGGTTGACTCACATGGGTGTACCTTAATTGACCACATTTCAAAAATAGCATAATCTTGACTTTTTTGTTGCTCTCCAACTTTGACTTCCTCTTGACTCTCCTTGATCACTAAGGTTGGCTTGATTTGACCATAGAATTGACTTTACTTAACCCTTAGTGATCCCTTGACCCATGGCCTAGGCTTGGGTTTGAGCCCATGGCCCTAACCCATGGTCTCCCTCGGTTTCACCCTTGACCGCCTTGACCATTTTTGGTCCAATCTCCTCTCCTTGGAAAGGACTTGTCCTCAAGTCCTTGGAGATCCTCTTGCTTCCTCCCTTGCTCGATTTCAAGCTTGATTCTCGGCTCAATCTTTGCTCGATCTTGGCCTTCACGGTTTTAGTCTTCCATGGGCACCACTTAGCTAGGGTTTGTAGAAGTGGTTGGACCCCTTTGCCTTGGCTCGAAGAATTGATCATGTTTTCTTCCTTGGTCACGGTTTGCTTGACCACACATTCTTCCTCGAGCATTTCTTTGAGCCCACGACTCATAACCATGCCATCCATCCAATCTTGCTCATGATCGAGGCCTTCAATGATTCTCCACCTTAAAGACCCGCTTGATCTTTCCTTGCCATCGATTTTTGTTCTTTCATTGACCACATTCTCATTGTAGTCGGTTGTTTTCTTGTTGATTGATGCTTCGCCTTCATGTTGCTCCTCTCCTAGAATCCTCCTTATCATGCTAGAGCTTCCCTCACATTCCAAGTTCATCTCTTTCCCTAGCTCTTCTCTACTCGGCTCAAGGCCCTTCAAGTGCTCAAGCTCATTCAAGCTCGGTTCCAACTTCATCTCCATGCTAGGTTTCGGCTCAATGAAGGATTCAAACAAGCACGCATTGGATTTACAACCCATCATTGGTGGTAGGGGAGCTAAGACGATAAGCTTTTCACCATACTTGAATGAGTAGGTGTTATCTCTTCCATGGTGGGAAGAATTCTTTTCATACTCCCATGGCCTACCAAGTAATACATGACAAGCATCCATGTCCAACACTTCACACACAATTTCATCTTTGTAGTCTTGTCCAATGGAAAACAAGACCTTGCATTGTTTATCAACTTTCACCTCGGCTCCTTGATTAAGCCATCTTAGCTTGTAAGGATGAGGATGCTTCAAAGTGGGCAAGGCAAGCTTATCAATGAGGGTTTTAGAAGCAACATTAACACAACTTCCCCCATCAATAATCAAATTACACACTCTCCCCATGATTGTACATTTGGACCGAAATATTTGGTGCCTTTGGTCCATATTCTTGTTTGCATCTTGAGTGTGCATCACTCGCCAAGTGACCAAGCTCAACCCCGAGTCCGGGGGCACAATTGTTTCGGCCACATTCACTTCCTCAACTCCCTCTTTCTTTTCTTCCTCACAAACTAACACTTCATCGCCTCCCCAATGCACAACCTCACTTGTGTTCAAGGTCCTCTTGCTAGGGCATTCCTTAGCAAAATGACCATACCCTTGACATTGGTAGCACTTCTTGAGAGGAATTGTTCTCTTGGGACCATAGTCAATTCCCTTCCCCTTGTCAACACTTGATGGCTTGATGGTAGGGCTAGGTTCGACAATTTTGATCCCTCCTTGGCTCGACATGGGGTTGGCCTTGGTGGTGTTTTTGGCCGAGTCCCCTCTCCCCTTCTCTAGCCTTTCCACACGTGTGGCCATGGTAACGGCCTCATCGAATGACCACAAGTTTTGCATCTTCACTCGGTTAGCAATCCTAGGGTTTAGACCCTCGACAAACCTAGCTATTTTTTGTTCGGGTTTCTCATTCATCTCACATTGTAATGTGAGTTGCTCAAAGTCCCTAAGGTAAGACTCAATGGGTTGTGTCTCTTGTTTGAGTTGAGCTAGTTTGAGGAACATGTCTTGGGTATAATCCTTGGGAACAAACTTGTCTTTGAGTTTCTTTTGAGTTTGAGCCATGACCTAATGGGTTCCTTACCCTCAGGTTCGTTGGTTCTTGAGGTTTTCGTACCAAAGGGAAGCATATCCCTTAAACTTCATGATGGCTACCTTGAAACACTTCCTATCGGGATACTCCTTAAATTCGAAAATCCTCTCAACCGATCTAAGCCAATCTAGGAGATCCTCGGGGTTCAAGCTACCATAAAAATCGGGTATATCCACTTTGATGTCTCGGTCATGGTCTCTTGGGGGAGCCTCAAGGGACTCCTCAGAATCCGAGTATTGATCATCCATGTGAGGAGGTGGTTGGCCTCTCCCACGGCCTCCAATCCCAAACCCACGGCCTCTTCCCCTTCCACCCCTTCTTGGTTCATTAAGATTTTGGTCTAAGAGGGTGTTTAGAGCATTCATCATTAAAGTACAATTACCGGTGAGTTGAGTTAATTTCTCCTCTAAATCGGAAAGCCTTTTATCCTCCTCCATTTTTGTGAAATTTTGTGAGATCTTTTGTGGAAATTTTGTGGTAAATTTATAGAAAAATAAACAAGGAAAAGGAAGAAGAAAAAACGAAAAATTAAAAGAGGAAAACAAAGGAACAACTCGACATTACTAAGGAAAACCGAAAAATAGAGAAAGAAAATGAAATCAAGAACAAACCTAGGCTTTGATGACCAATTTGGAGTGAAACTTAGTGGATCAAGTTTCACTCAAAGGATGAACAAAATCGATCTTGAACACTTGATGAATTTTGGCCGAGAATATGAGTTTTTTTGTGGGAAATTTTCTGATTTTTGTGACAAATGAAAAACATAAAGATAGTAACTAATTCTAAGCACTAAGCTAGAGAATTAGGGTGTGATTAGTTTAAGCACAAAGCCACTAAACTAATCTTTCACTAACTCAAACACAAAGTAATGAGAAAATGAGAATACTCAACAAAAACTAGGGTTTCTTTATCATTCCAAATCTGAAAATTATAATGTGTGAGGGTGGGTTTATATATTACCCAAAGCCTCATCTAAACCCTTCATTACAAGTTGATCCAAGGGCCATAAGGGTCCCTCAATTCAGCCGAAAATATTTGGTCCTATTGACCATACAATTTGAAAATTAAACAAACAAAAACATAAAGTAGACAAAGACATTTGAGCACATCCTCTCCATGCATTTTAGGGAGCATCCAAGGGTCAAGATTTGACCTTGGAAGGGCATGTGGGACGGTCCAAGTGACCAAAACAAAGGATTATATTATCTCCTTACATAAAGCATAAAGTAGATAGTAGAGAAAGCGACATGTATGAAAATGACATAAAGTATAAAAACAATGTGATGATCCTTGGTGACTTGATTTGGCCGGCCCCCTTGACCTCCATGAGCTAGCTTGATGAACCATGTGAGCCCATTTATTGGAGGGTTGACTCACATGGGTGTACCTTAATTGACCACATTTCAAAAATAGCATAATCTTGACTTTTTTGTTGCTCTCCAACTTTGACTTCCTCTTGACTCTCCTTGATCACTAAGGTTGGCTTGATTTGACCATAGAATTGACTTTACTTAACCCTTAGTGATCCCTTGACCCATGGCCTAGGCTTGGGTTTGAGCCCATGGCCCTAACCCATGGTCTCCCTCGGTTTCACCCTTGACCGCCTTGACCATTTTTGGTCCAATGGGTATGGGGGCCGTGGGAGAGGACAACCTCCTCCTCACATGGAAGATCAATTTTCGGATTCGGAGGAGTCCCTTGAAGCCCACCCAAGAGACCATGACCGAGATATCAAAGTGGATATACCCGATTTTTATGGAAGCTTGAACCCCGAGGATCTCCTAGATTGGCTTAGATCGATTGAGAGAATTTTCGAATTTAAGGAGTATCCCGATAGGAAGTGTTTTAAGGTGGCCATCATGAAATTCAAAGGATATGCCTCCCTTTGGTATGAAAACCTTAAGAATCAAAGAAATCGAGAGGGAAAGGAACCCATTAGGTCATGGCTCAAACTCAAAAAAGAAACTCAAAGACAAGTTTGTTCCCAAGGATTATACCCAAGACATGTTCCTCAAGCTAGCTCAACTCAAACAAGAGACACAACCAATTGAGTCTTACCTTAGGGACTTTGAGCAACTCACATTACAATGTGAGATGAATGAGAAGCCCGAACAAAAGATAGCTAGGTTTGTCGAGGGCCTAAACCCTAGGATAGCAAATCGGGTCAAGATGCAAAACTTGTGGTCATTCGATGAGGCCGTTACCATGGCCACACGTGTGGAAAGGCTAGAGAAGGGGAGAGGGGATTCGGCCAAAAGCAACACCAAGGCCCACCCTAACTCGAGCCAAGGAGGGGTCAAAATTGTCGAACCTAGCCCTACCATCAAGCCATCAAGTGTTGACAAGGGGAAGGGAATTGACTATGGTCCCAAGAGAACAATTCCTCTCAAGAAGTGCTACCAATGTCAAGGGTATGGTCATTTTGCTAAGGAGTGCCCTAGCAAGAGGACCTTGAACACAAGTGGGGTTGTGCATTGGGGAGACGATGAAGTGTTAGTTTGTGAGGAAGAAAAAAAAGAGGGAGTTGAGGATGAGAGGGTGGCCGAAACAATTGTTCCCCCGGACTCGGGGATGAGCTTGGTTACTTGGCGAGTAATGCACACTCAAGATTCAAGTGAAAGCGTGGATCAAAGACACCAACTATTTCGAACCAAGTGTACCATCATGGGGAGAGTGTGTAATCTCATTATCGATGGGGGAAGTTGTGTTAATGTTGCTTCTAAAACCCTCATTGATAAGCTTGCCTTGCCTACTTTGAAGCATCCTCATCCTTACAAGCTAAGGTGGCTTAATCAAGGAGCCGAGGTAAAAGTCGATAAGCAATGCAAAGTCTCGTTCTCGATTGGACAAGACTATAAAGATAAAATTGTGTGTGAAGTGTTGGACATGGATGCATGTCATGTGTTGCTTGGTAGGCCTTGGGAGTATGAAAAGAATTCTTCCCACCATGGAAGAGACATCACCTACTCATTCAAGTATGGTGAAAAGCTTATTGTCTTAGCTCCCCTACCACCAATGATGGGATGTAAATCCAATGCGTGCTTGTTTGAATCCTTCATTGAGCCAAACCCTAGCATGGAGATGAAGTTGGGGCCGAAATTGATTGAGCAAGAAGGCTTGAAAGGCCTTACACCGAGTAGTAGAGGGCAAAAGGGAGAGATGAACTTGGAATGTGAGGGAAGCTCTAGCATGATAAGGAGGATTCTAGGAGAGGAGCAACATGAAGGTGAAGCATCAATCAACAAGGAAACAACCGACTACAATGAGAATGTGGTCAATGAAAGAACAAAAATCGATGGCAAGGAAAGATCAAGCGGGTCTTTAAGATGGAGAATCATTGAAGGGCTCGATCATGAGCATGAATGGATGGATGGCACGGTTATGAGTCGTGGGCTCAAAGAAATGCTCGAGGAAGAATGCGTGGTCAAGCAAACCGTGACCAAGGAAGAGAACATGATCAATTCTTCGAGCCAAAGTAAAGGAGTCCCACCAATTCTCCAAACCCTAGCTAAATGGTGCCCTTGGAAGTCAAAAAACGTGAAAGCCAAAGTTGAGCAAAGATTGAGCCGAGAATCAAGCTTGAAATCGAGCAAGGGAGGAAGCAAGAGGATGTCCAAGGACTTGAGGACAAGTCCTTTCCAAGGAGAGGAGATTGGAGCAAAAATGGCCAAGGTGGTCAAGGGTGAAGTCGAGGGAGACCATGGGTTGGGGCCATGGGCTCAAACCCAAGCCTAGGTCATGGACCAAGGGATCACTAAGGGCTAAGTAAAGTCAATTCTATGGTCAAATCGAGCCAACCTTAGTGATCAAGCAAAGTCAAGAGGAAGTCAAAGTTGGAGAGCAACAAAAGTCAAGATTATGCTATTTTTGAATGTGGTCAAAGTGGGTGCACCCATGTGAGTTAACCCTCCAATAAAAGGACTCACATGGTTCACAAAGCTAGCTCAAGGAGGTCCCATAGGAGCCAGGCCCAACAAGTCCCAACAAACAATCACATTGTTTTATGTTTATGTCATTTTCATTCATGTCGCTTTCGTCACTTTATGCTTTATTGTTTTAGTTTGTAAAAGAAATCAAATTGAAGAGCATGTGGACCGTCCTCCTTCATGACCAAGGCTCACTCAAGGACCCTTGGATGATCCTAAACAAAGAATGGAGAGGATTGAGCCTAATGTCAACATCTACCTTTATGCTTTTATCTTTTGTTTGTTAGCCTTCAAAATTCAGCTCTTGTAAGGCCTCTTGGCCGTTTTTTTTGGATGTCTCAAAGGCTCATGTGAACCCTTAGATTAACTTTGAAATGTAAGGCTTAGATTAGAGCAAGGGTCCTATATAAACCCTCACTCTAACATCATAATTTTCAGATTTGGAATGATAAAGAAAACCCTAGTTGTTTACTTGAGTGTTCTTCATTTTCTCATTACTTTGTGTGTGAGTTAGTGAAAGATTAGTTTAGTGGCTTTGTGCTTAAGCTAATCAAAACCTAAATCTATTACTTTGTGTGTAGATTTAGATACTATCCTTTATGTTTTATTGTTTTCACAAAATTTCAGAAAAAATACTTCACAAAAATACATTATAGGGCCGAGATTTTCATCACCACTTCAAGTTCGATTTTGTTCATCCTTTGAGTGAAACTTGATCCACTTAGTTTCACTCCACCGCCTTTGCTCGACTTGACCATTTTTGGTCCAATCCCTACCTTCTACCTTGAAGTATTCCACCCCACCCTCCATGGTTGAGCCAAGCAAAGATGTTGTATTAAGTGGAGGACCAGAAATGAAGCATGGGTATAGTGATGAGAAGGTTGAATGTGTTCTTCTTCTCAAAGACATCCCTAATGATCAAGATGAGTGTGGAATAGAATGTCTACCTATGCTCAAGGAAGGGGATGAATGTGAGATGACAAGTCTACCTAAGTTCATGGAAAGGAGATTCATGTGGAGTGGGAATGTTGATACAAGCAAAGAGTCAAGGGAATTTCTAAAATGGAAATTCAAAGTGAATACTAACAACAACAAGGAGGATGAGTCCATTGAAAATCCCAAGATTGATTTGTGGCAAGGGTACTCCCAAATGAGAACCCAAGAAGAGGATGTGTGGAAGAGAGACACGGCCCTCAAGGCCATACACGGGTTGGCCACACTTCTTAGGTCGTCTAATTCAACAAGTACCCTCATGATTGAGAATTTAGCCCTCCATGTGATCAAAGACAATCCTCGAGCAATAAGGGGAAGTCAAGGAGAGGAGCTCAATGAAGTCAAAACTGAAAATTTGGGAAACTCGATCAAGTGCAAAGGAAGTGAATCCTTTGGAGATGAAAAGGTCGATGTGTTAGAAAGTTCAAGTGAGTCCTTGAGATGGAAGTTCAAGGTGGGGATTATCAATACCAAAGGAATGCTATGTGGTTATCATAATCAAGTCTATTCAAGTGGTTTCATGAAATGGGGATTCAAAGGGGGAACTAAGCATGGCCAAGGAGAGCTAGGTGATGATCCTATGCAAACCTCAACTAAGCTCAAGATTGAAGGACTTAGGACTAACCTAGGGCAAGGACACGGGCCATGGGACCCCTTGAGTAAAGAGATGGGTGAAGTCGAGCACAATCAAAGGAGTCAAGTCAAGAAAATCCATCCATTCATTCGAGCTCTAAGTCCTTGGTGTCCATTGAAGCTAACACTTCTTGAATTCGTTTTTGGTTGTGGAATCAAAGAGGTGCCTCTCCTTGGAGGTTATGATCAATGTCAAGATGAAACTCATGTTAAGAACCCCAAGGATTTGAGGACAAATCCTTTTCAAGAAGGGGAGATTGAACCAAATCAAGCAAGCTCGATTTTGTTCGGTTTGGAAGAGGGTAACGGTTTGGGTCCTTGGGCTCAAACCATGGTCTAGTCCACGATGTTTAGGCTCCAACAAAGGTCGTCCTTAAACCTAAGCCAAGTCCAAGATCAAGTCAAGTGGGAGAAGTCAACAATAAAGGTCATCAAAATACCTCACACTTGAATTTGGAAAGTCTAAGCTCAATTAGGAGGAGTCAATGTCAAATAAAGTCACCTTTTGGATGAGCACTTTTGAGAACCTTTTCAAGCCACTTAATAAACTAAAAGAGCAAGTGAAAAAGTCAAGAAAAGATCAAAGAAGACCCATGGAAGTCGGCTGAAAATAACTCAAGGAACAAGCTCAACTTCTCTACTCAAGTCACTATCATTAGATGTCTTTTTCATTACTTTATGCTTTATTGTTTTTAGTTGATAAAATCTGATTTGTGAGGAGTTTTTGACGTCCCACATGCTCTCCCAAGGTCTATCATGACCCTTGGATGATCACCTAAAAGCATGGAGAGGATTGAGCCACAAGTCGCTATCATACTTTATGCTTTAGTAGTTGTTTGTTTGCTTTTGAATTTTCAGCATTTGTAAGGCTTTAGAGCCATTTATTTTCAGCTGTTTTGAGGGCCTTTTAGGACCCTTAGATCAAACTTAGATTGTATGGTTAGGATGTAAAGCCTTGGTCTATATAAACCAAGCACTCTCAATTGTATTTGGCAGATTTGGTGAATGAGAAAAAAACCCTAGAGTTTGAGTGTGTTCTTCATTTTCTCTTAGCTTAGTGGTTGAGTTAGTGGAGTGAAACCTATGGGGTTTGATTTCACTCAAGGGAATGAACAAAATCGACTTGAAATGCTCTTGAAAATCTCGGCCAAAGTGGGACTTTTTTTTGTGTGAATTTTTCTGAAAATTTGTGAAACAAAAGAAAACATAAAAGATAGAACTAAATCTAAGCACAAAGCAATAGATTTAGGTTTTGATTAATCAAGCACAAAGCCACTAATTAATCATTCACTAACTCAAGCACTAAGCTAAGAGAATAATGAACACTCAAATAAGTTGAGAACTCTCAAACTTAGGGTTTTTTTTTCATTCATTCAAATCTCAAAATTATGTTGTGTGTGAGTGGGTTTATATAATACCCCAACTCTAATCCACACCTTACAATTCAAACTAGATCTAAGGGCTCACATGAGCCTTACAAAACACAAACAAAACCGGCTCACATGCCTCTACAAATGCTGAAAATTTGAAGATAAACAAACAAAACATAAAGCATAAAGTATAAAGCATAAAAGGTAGATAGTGTCATGTGTGAAAGGGACACATTGAGGAAAAACATGTGATGCCCCATATAATATAATTTCGGCTGACTTGTTAGCTCTTCCCACTTGATTTGTTCCTCTTGATAATTTAATTGACTTGTGGTTCGAACCCACATGGGTGCACTCGAGCGATCACAAACAAAAAATAGCACTTTAGTCGACTTTCGGTTGCTCTCCGTCTTGACTTTTCTTGACTTCCTTGACCCACCAAGCTTGACCAAGATATTATTGTTTAAATTCACTCAAAATAAGCTTGGGTGGACCTTAGGATCGTGACCTAGCCCATGGTTCGAGCCCAAGGACCTAAACCGTGATTTGGACAAAAACCGCCTTTGCTAGCCTTGACCATTTTTGGTCCAATCTCCTCTCCTTGAAAAGGATTTGTCCTCAAATCCTCGGTCTCTCTTCCTCTTGCTCGGTTTGAACTATAGTTTGACTCATGGCTCGAACCTTTGCCTTCTTCTCGACTCGGACTCTTGTTGGCTTCATGACTTGATTCGTAGAACATGATGAGGGGTGCCCCATGAGCCCCATGACCAACCTTGGGCTCCTTGGCTCTAGACTTCCAAGAATTCCACTTGCTTAGAGATTGAATGAGAGATTGATTCTTGTAAACTTGGTTCATTGAATTGAACTTGCTCTCTCCCTTACTCATGGTTTCTTTGGATTCACAATTATCCCCTAGCATAACTCGAAGTTCCTCATGTTTAGGACCGTCAATTAGCCACCCTTTGTCACGTTTAAACCCCACGTTTTTCTCCGCTTTCAAGGACTCACTTGAACTTTCTAACACATCGACCTTTGCATCTCCAAATGATTCACTTCCTTTGCACTTGATCGAGTTTCCCAAATTTTTAGTTTTGACTTCATGAAGCTCCTCTCCTTGGCTTCCCCTTATTGCTCTAGGATTGTCTTCGATCACATGGAGGGCTACCTTCTCATTCATGAAAGTACTTGTTGAATTGGATGACCTAAGGATCGTGAACAGCCCACGTATGGCATTGAGGGCCGTGTTCTCCTCCCACAAATCGATCTTTGGACTTTCACTTGAGCCATCTTCTTTCTTGAGCTTAGGTGAAGATTGTAGAAGATCATCACTTAGCTCTTTTTGTTCAAGCTTAGTTCCCCCTTTGAATCCCCATTTCATGAAACCACTCGAATAGACTTGATTATGATAACCACATAGCATTCCTTGGGTATCGACAATCCCCACCTTGAACTTCCATTTTAGAAATTCCCTCGACTCTTTGCTTGCATCAACATTCTCATGCCACATGAATACCTTCCTCTTGACATTGGCCAAACACTTCTCATGATCATACTCATCCCTTTGCTTGGCATTGTACCCCATGCTTTCCTCTTGAGTGTTAGGATCATCTTTAGCAAAGTGAATGGTCAATCTCTCACCAACATGCATTTCCTCACTTGTTTCGGCCTCTTCACTCAAAATAACCTCTTTGGACGACTCAAATATGGAGGGCGGTTTGCATTGCCCTTTGGGGAACTCCTTAGCAAGGACATTAATCTCATCCTTCCCATGACCAACCTCAAGCTCAATTTCTGGTCCCCCATCAATCCCCATTTTTTTCGTGTGACATAATCAAGGAGGGTGGGTTAGGGTTCTTCAAAATCGGAGGTAAGGGTGCAAGTTTGATTTTCTTAGCTCCAAGCTTGAAAGTATAGGTATTGTCCCTCCCATCATGATGAGCATTTCTTTCCAACTTCCAAGGTCTCCCCAAGAGGAGATGACAAGCATCCATGGGAATCACATCACACAAAAACCTCATCCATGTAATCCCCACCAATGGAGAAAGAAACCAAACATTGTCTAACTACACTTACACTCATCTCGGCTCCATTGTTTAGCCACTTCATCTTGTAAGGGTTAGGGTGTTCTTGTGTAGGCAAGGCTAATTTTTCAATGAGGGTGCTTGATGCCACATTAGAACAACTCTCCCCATCAACAATCAAATTACAAACCCTTCCCATAATGGTACACCTAGACCTAAAGATTTCGACTTGGTGATTTTCTTCTAGGGTTAGGGTTAGGGTTTGAGCATGTAATGCTCCACAATCCACACGGCCTAGACTAGGGGGTGGCTCTCCTCCTAATCGAGCCATTCTAGCCTCTAACTCCCTTTGACCCCTCAAAGTCACAAGATCAAGGCTAGGGTTAGGTTTAAGTCTACCCCTCATTCGACTCATTTTGATTTCAAGCTCTCTTCTAGCTTTCTCCATAGAATCATACATGGTCTCATCAAGAGTAGTACCACAAGAAACATCAAAAGGAAGAAACACACCCATTGATATAATCAAAGAAACAAAAATCTGAAAATTTTTGAGTAAAGCAAGGACCTTTGAGTGTGAAAACCGAAATCAACACTAACACAAATGTAGATCTTCAACCATTTTGTGAAAATTTTGTGAGAATGTTTGTGGATTTTTGTGGAAGACACAAGGAAAAAATAAAAGAGAACAAAACGAAAATAAAAGAGGAAAACACAAGAGTAATCCGAAAATAACAAGGATCAAACCGAAAACAAAACAAATCGGAAAAACAAGAACAAACCTAGGCTTTGATAACCAATTTGGAGTGAAACCTATGGGGTTTGATTTCACTCAAGGGAATGAACAAAATCGACTTGAAATGCTCTTGAAAATCTCGGCCAAAGTGGGACTTTTTTTTGTGTGAATTTTTCTGAAAATTTGTGAAACAAAAGAAAACATAAAAGATAGAACTAAATCTAAGCACAAAGCAATAGATTTAGGTTTTGATTAATCAAGCACAAAGCCACTAATTAATCATTCACTAACTCAAGCACTAAGCTAAGAGAATAATGAACACTCAAATAAGTTGAGAACTCTCAAACTTAGGGTTTTTTTTTCATTCATTCAAATCTCAAAATTATGTTGTGTGTGAGTGGGTTTATATAATACCCCAACTCTAATCCACACCTTACAATTCAAACTAGATCTAAGGGCTCACATGAGCCTTACAAAACACAAACAAAACCGGCTCACATGCCTCTACAAATGCTGAAAATTTGAAGATAAACAAACAAAACATAAAGCATAAAGTATAAAGCATAAAAGGTAGATAGTGACATGTGTGAAAGGGACACATTGAGGAAAAACATGTGATGCCCCATATAATATAATTTCGGCTGACTTGTTAGCTCTTCCCACTTGATTTGTTCCTCTTGATAATTTAATTGACTTGTGGTTCGAACCCACATGGGTGCACTCGAGCGATCACAAACAAAAAATAGCACTTTAGTCGACTTTCGGTTGCTCTCCGTCTTGACTTTTCTTGACTTCCTTGACCCACCAAGCTTGACCAAGATATTATTGTTTAAATTCACTCAAAATAAGCTTGGGTGGACCTTAGGATCGTGACCTAGCCCATGGTTCGAGCCCAAGGACCTAAACCGTGATTTGGACAAAAACCGCCTTTGCTAGCCTTGACCATTTTTGGTCCAGTTAGTGAGTGATTAATTAGTGGCTTTGTGCTTGATTAATCAAAACCTAAATCTATTGCTTAGTGCTTAGATTTAGCCTATCCTTTTATGTTTTCCTTTGTCTTACAAAAATTCAGAAAATTTGTCACAAAAAACATCACTTGGCCGAAATTTTCAAGTCCTTTACAAGTTCGATTTTGTTGTTCTCTTGAGTGAAATCAACCCCCATAGGTTTCACTCCATTAGTTGTTGTTTTATTTTCAGATTTTGTAAGGTCCTTGGGACCATTATTTCGGCTGAATTGAAGGCCCTCTTATGGCTCTTAGATCAACATTGTAATGTAGGGTTAGGATGAGAGCTTGGGTATTATATAAACCCACACTCACCCATTGTAATTTTCAGCTTGAACTTGAATGAAAAAACCCTAAGTTGAGTCTCATCTCTTCGTTATTTCTCTTTGCTTAGTTGCACTGAAACGGCTTGACGATTTAGTCCCGATTTTTGGTCTACGTTTTAACCATGGTCCTTGGACCCATGGTCACGTTTTTTCAGCCATTTTAGGCCAAATCTCGGCTGAAAATTCAAGTTCAAGAGAAACATTTTAATTCAACACATGTCCCTTTCAATAAAGTTGCTTTAAACTTTATGTCTTTGTCACCTTTTGTCTTTTGAATTCAACAACAAACAAATCAGCTTGGAGCCTCAAGTGGGACGTCCTACCTTGCCCAACAAGGACCAATCATGACCCTTAGATGAAGAGCAACCAATGAAGGGAGAGGATGCATTCAAGAGTCGCTTTCTACCTTTATGCTTTTGTTTGTTGTATTTGATTTGTTGAAATCAGATTTTTGTAGCTCATGTGAGCCGTGTTTTTTAGTTGTTTTGTAAGGCATTTGTAGCCCTTAGATTAGATATTAGATGTAGGGTTTAGATGATAGCATGGGTCTTATATAAACCCACCTATCCCCCTTGTATTTTTCAGATTTGATAAGTTATAAAAACATGAGTTTTGAGTTGAGTTTTCTCTTCAAACCACCTTAGCTTAGTGCTTGGTGTTTCGAGTTTCCTTGGGGATGATCATAGCTTAGTGCGATGATTGATCGGAACCTTAGTCTTAGGCCCTCGCTTAGTGCTCGGTCTAATTCATATCCTAGACTTAAACTTGTTTAAGTCATATCTTTATTTTTTCGTTTTTATGTTTGTTCAATAAAATCAGAAACTTTCTCCACCTAAAACAATCCCTAACTCGTGTGTTTTGATTAAGTGTTCATGAGTGAGTCGAGTTAGGATGAGTGTGGTTACAAGTTTACACTAAAACCGAGATGATCCACCAAAACAGCCCCCTAAACCGTGTTCATTGAGTGAGTGCTCTTGAGTGAGTCGAGTTTAGGGTTAGAGTGGTTACAAGGTTCAAAGAGGCCCGCCCCGAATCGCTCCAATTGGTATCAAAGCTTCGGCTCTTGAGTTTTCTTAAACCAAGACGATCTTGGGATGAGTTGGGTTATGATGTTTTCGAGTGTCACCTTGCAAGTTTGTGTGCATCTTGACTTGTGAGTGTCGACTTGAGTCGAGCACCTTTGTAGGTGTTTGAGTCGAGTTGGCTAACAAGAGGATTCGATGAATTTGCTATGTGCTTTTCATAGGATTTGCTCTTGTTGTTTCTCTCTTTTTCATCAAAATTTCATTCTTTCAAAATCGTTTTATTTTTCTGAAAATTTCATCTTTTTGGATACCATTTTATTTGGCCAAAGTTTGAGGACAAACTTTTTTTGAAGAAGGGGAGAGTTGCACTGAAACGGCTTGACGATTTAGTCCCGATTTTTGGTCTACGTTTTAACCATGGTCCTTGGACCCATGGTCACGTTTTTTCAGCCATTTTAGGCCAAATCTCGGCTGAAAATTCAAGTTCAAGAGAAACATTTTAATTCAACACATGTCCCTTTCAATAAAGTTGCTTTAAACTTTATGTCTTTGTCACCTTTTGTCTTTTGAATTCAACAACAAACAAATCAGCTTGGAGCCTCAAGTGGGACGTCCTACCTTGCCCAACAAGGACCAATCATGACCCTTAGATGAAGAGCAACCAATGAAGGGAGAGGATCGTTCAAGAGTCGCTTTCTACCTTTATGCTTTTGTTTGTTGTATTTGATTTGTTGAAATCAGATTTTTGTAGCTCATGTGAGCCGTGTTTTTTAGTTGTTTTGTAAGGCATTTGTAGCCCTTAGATTAGATATTAGATGTAGGGTTTAGATGATAGCATGGGTCTTATATAAACCCACCTATCCCCCCTTGTATTTTTCAGATTTGATAAGTTATAAAAACATGAGTTTTGAGTTGAGTTTTCTCTTCAAACCACCTTAGCTTAGTGCTTGGTGTTTCGAGTTTCCTTGGGGATGATCATAGCTTAGTGCGATGGTTGATCGGAACCTTAGTCTATGGCCCTCGCTTAGTGCTCCTGCCTAATTCATATCCTAGACTTAAACTTGTTTAAGTCATATCTTTATTTTTTCGTTTTTATGTTTGTTCAATAAAATCAGAAACTTTCTCCACCTAAAACAATCCCTAACTCGTGTGTTTTGATTAAGTGTTCATGAGTGAGTCGAGTTAGGATGAGTGTGGTTACAAGTTTACACTAAAACCGAGATGATCCACCAAAACAGCCCCCTAAACCGTGTTCATTGAGTGAGTGCTCTTGAGTGAGTCGAGTTTAGGGTTAGAGTGGTTACAAGGTTCAAAGAGGCCCGCCCCGAATCGCTCCATTAGTGCTTGAGTGTTTATGTAGAATACTTGGTGGCTTAGTGCTTGAGTATTAGATCCCTAATTCCTTGGCTAAGTGTAACACCCCGTGTTAAGTTAAGTTAATTATAATTAGGAAATCAATAAATAATCATCCTCGCTCACTGAATTTCCTAAAACAATACACTACAATCATTTTTGCACCTAAACTAAAACCATTTTGAATTACTTTGAATTTGAACTTTATGTTTACATTTTCAAACTCGATAAATCAAATGGAGAATCCTCGACAATTTTCTCAACGGCAAATTTTGGCACGCAAATCGAGGTCAAACGTTGACTAAATGGCCAAGCCACCTAAATATGATTAAGTCACCTAATCTTTTCTAAAATGTAATTACTCATAATCCAAACCTAATTAAAGTAGCTTAAGCTTAATCATATTGATTATTACTAACACAACATATAATAATAATATCAAATTACTATTCCACTTTGATTTAACTAACACTTTCACTAAAACTCGATATATTGAGTTACACTAAGCCCAAACTGATAAACTTTTTGACGTTTGAGGGTAATGATTTAATTCGATAACATTCAACAAAAAAAATATATATTTCGATCGAATAAAATTTTATTTCAAAGTCGTGAGACAAACTAGTACCCAAATTTTTGTTTGAATTCGTTTTGAGGTTTATTTTCATTTTTATTTTCGATCTCACTTCTAAACATTATTTCAAGACTATATATTTCATTTCGAGACTTTTCACGTACGCGCAAATCGAAAATTTCAAAAACGAAAAATCGGGCCAAGTGACCATGTTGGCCGAGATTTTGAGCTCTCAATGCTCAACATTGCCTTCCTTTTTCCTTTTGCTTTTCCTACACAAGTGTTCCCTTGTCTCAAGCATGCTTCCTTCCTCTTACAAGCATGCCTTCCACTCTTACACATGCTACCTCTCTTACACACATGGTTCCCTTGTCTCAAGCATGCACTCACCCTCCTTACACAAGTTTACAACTTACATACTACAACTTACATACTACAACTTACATACTACAAAAAAATAAAACAACTACTACTACATACTACATACACACGACACAAACACAAGCACAAGACACAAACACTTAACTCTTTTTCTCTCTAAATAATTCATACTCAAAGAACTTGTAAGCTTAAACTCATCTCCAACCTCAAGAACACCTCTTGAATCTTCATCCTCTTTAATTCATTTCTTCCTTAAACTTTCATTTCAATTGCTTAAATTTATTAGCATACTTAAATAAATCCTCACCATTTATATTTAGTACTCACTCCTTATCTTTACATGCAAATTAAAAATGAACATAAATCAAAATCACTTTAAATACAAACATCACCTAAACTAAATACTACTACACTTAAAAATTTTAGTATAGTTAGTTTAGTTTTAAATTAAATTACTAACTTGTGTATTTCATTTTTATGTACTACTCCTAATCAAAGAAGAGGAGCAAGGTGGAGGAGTCGATCTTAGCCAATTCGATCATATCATTGATCCCGACAACTGCTAATCTATTTCACTCATAACCTAACTAAGGTGCTTCCCGCACATTTATGTGATAAGCGCCTCGTAAATGATTTATGTTTTCCTAGATGATGTTTTGATGCATGCTTAGTTTAATTTATCACCTAGTATTCATATGTTAAATTAGGAGACAAAAATCGAAAAATAAAACATATTGTCCACATACATTGTCCACGGCATTTCCCTTTATTTTTGTCTAATTTTTCGTTTTAATTTTTGTAAATTGCATGCTTAAAATACTAAGGATGAAATGAACATGAAAATATAATTAGTTTATGTTTAGGACTTAAAATGAATTTGTCATGAATTTAAATGTTTTAATGTGTTATGTGTGTTCTTGAAATTTTTGTGTTAATCTTATGTTTAAATGATGTTTAGTTATTTGTGTTAATGTTTTGATATGTTTTCCACTCATGATTTAATGCATAAATAATATAAGATAAATTAGTTGTTGAATTAAGTATAAAAATCAAAAATCAAAATTTATTAACATATATTACATACACACGGCTAAAATGAATTACATGGACCAATTTTTAGTTTTAATTTTTCTAAATAACATATTATGATTAGTTTAGTTAAAATGGTCTTGTAGGAAAAATTTGAGAAAATTTCATAAACATATAAAATTTTGACTAAATAATGTTCATATGAAAAACATTAACATTCATCACACATTCAAGTGTTCTTCACTTAGGTGATTAATTTGATTCATAAATTTTATAAGTTTTAGTTATTTATTGTTTTTAAGTACTAATTTAAATCACTTTAGCATAAACTAGTTTATTAGTATATAAAAACTTTAAGTCAAAAACCGATAAAATCGAAAAATGAAAAATTTGAACACCACCTTCATTCTCCACGGCATCCTTGCCAATTTTGGGGTTAAAATTATTTTTATCACTTTTTAGTTTATTGTTAAAATAATTTAATTAGTAATTAACAAGTTGGAATTAAGAA
This sequence comes from Dianthus caryophyllus, assembly GCA_023091065.1. NCBI lineage: Eukaryota > Viridiplantae > Streptophyta > Magnoliopsida > Caryophyllales > Caryophyllaceae > Dianthus > Dianthus caryophyllus. Next base: position 16,242,788 of record CM041521.1, read on the forward strand.
ATTAAAAGAAACAAATCAATTTTGATATAATATACATGCACACGGCATTCCTAATTAAAATGGGCTAAATTTGATCAAAATGAATTTATCACTTAGTTACTAAATTTGATTTATAATTAGGATTATATTAGATTGTAAAATGAACAGTTAATAAAAAGAATCAACTAAACCGATAAAAATAAACGTTACCCGTATTAAAATGAATCTTGTCGGGTGCTACTACCTATGCTTAAATTTGGATGTGGACATACGGACTATTTAAAATGAACTACGACAACCTCGCTAAAAATGGAAACCGCTAAAAGATTAGTTAAGTACACGACTAAATAAAACCGAGTTTTACTTTTAAAATGTTATTTAAAATCACTAAGTACAAAATGAACTTAACAACTTTGACCCTAGAATTTTGTACTTAGATTATATTAAGTTTTACTTCCAAAATCACTTTTCAAATCACTAAATACAAAACGAACCTAACGACTTTAAAACTAGAATTTCACACTTAGTAAATAAAAAGCTTAATTTTATTTTCCAAAATATCCTTAGTATAACAAAAATGTATAAGAGTACAAAAATACTAAGTATAAATAAAGTCAAATAATAAATACTAAAGTATAAAGAAAATAAAATAAAAATACTAAGTATAAAGAAAATAAAATAATAAATACTAAGTATAGGAATACATATACGTATAAAATACGAATAAAATACGAAGTATAAAAATACGTACAAATACGGAATACGAAAATACGAATACGTATAAATACGAGGAATAGTAAATACGGTGAATAGTAAATACGGTGAATAGTAAATACGGTGAATAGTAAAATAATGAATAGTGAAAAATATTTAAAAGTTACGAACGGACTCAAAATAAATAATTAAGTGTTTCTATGTGTTCTGTTTTACCTGAAGAACTGTTGTTACTAAAATTTCATTATACAAGTTTGACGTTATATTTATGATACAAGTTTGTCATTATCGTTATTTATGAGCAAGAGAATGAGAAGTTAAGAAAGCAAGTACTTGAATAAAATACTAGGATTGTTCGCCATGTTGCGACTCTTGAAATTCGAAGTTAACGAGGTAGCTGTATATGGGGACTTGGGCTCCCTCCCAGAGTTGCCCAAGGCGATTAACAATCTTAAGATTTCTTTTCGGCGCGGAGTATCAACCTCAGGGATGGGGCATACTTGATATTACCGTGGGCCCATATATCGATGGTGGAACGCATGACCCATCCGAGTACGAGTCTCTGGTGATAGTCGAACATTTTTCTTGGTGAATACCTTTTGATTAGCGAATAAGTATGATCCTCGATAGGTGGTGTATGCATACATTAGACAAGGGATTAGGCCGTCCTTATTACCTTAGATATCTTTAGCATATTCAGTTACGTCCGATTTCGTTACATTTCGCTCTTCTTGCGGATTATGTCTGCATGCTTAGCCTTACTAACGAAGATTCATTTGTTATCACATGTTGAATGTATTTCTGGTTTGTTTGATGATTATCTGAATGATTTGGTTGAATATTGGAATGTGTTACGGGAGTATGTTTATATGTGAGCGTGGTATTTTATTTGATTGGTTTATACTCGTATTAAACCATCATGATCTCCTTATGTGTTTTTGCTTGCATACTTGCTATTTGTTTCCCTTGTTTATTTATTATTCATATCGCATATTGCTTTAGAATTGCATGTGTCGAAAGAGTGTCTTGGGAAAATGATGAGAGTTAAATCACGTGTACCAGAGTCTTGACCGTTGATCTATCGAGGATTTGAAGGCCTTATTTTGTAATCTATTTTGAGAGAACTTGTAAATCTAAATACTCTGTTTTATCTATAAACTCGTATTATGTATACTGAGTTTGTTAAACGATAACAGCTGGTTTTGTAATATATAGACTTAATTAATTTTCCGCCTTAGTTTAATTAAAGTCACGAAAAACCAGGTTATTCTGATTAATTATCAATTTGTCTTGCGACCGTGAATGACTTAAAGTTATCTCACATAGCGAGACGACACCTGGGCCAGACATTCATATCATATGTCAGGCATAGACTTATAGGATCAAATAATGAATTAGAAATCTCTAGATCGCTAAAATAATAACTTAGATCGTTTTTAAAATGTGAGAAAGGGTAGAATCTTAAGGACCGACCTAATAATAATAAACTAGTTAGACGAGCGATAGAACCTTAACTTCATGATTGTTTACTTGCTATTTGCTCTATGGCTAACTCTAGTCTGACAAAGGCCCTTAGGATGACGTACTACAGTTCCTCCCGTAACAATCTACCACAACGTCCACCGATGATGCCACGAGATGCATATATATGTAACCATTCCCACGTCATCGAGCAATACGTGGAAGCTAATGGGATCTCGACGACCAGACCCTACCACACTAGGGGCATTGGCTTAGGCCTGGCCCGATTGAGAGCTTCCACCGTCTGACGAGTTCTGGACACCCCTAGGATGGCAACTCCTCCTGGATTACGATCGATATATGGACCGCATGTGTCACCCCGACCCACTGCTGAGGGAGATGCAACCACCAGGGTGGATGGAGCACGAAGAACTACTTGAGAACTTGATGTATCAAGAATTAAGGCACGACTATCCTCCATTGCCAGTTGAACTACTCGATGCGGGAGAGGATCTCCTATCGGGGAGACTCTTGAGGTCGCAAATCATATTTAGGGTCTTTGGACTCCAGTTTGTAAAATATATGTAACCGACTTTTAACCATCCTAAGAACGATCTTAATATCGTCTTCTTTTCCCTCTGACTATGGCTGTTGTGTTCGTATGTGACGTCTGGTGAACTTATGTATTATATTCCTTGAAATGTAATATTTTACCCATGTATATGTTTATATATATGGAGACGTTATGTTACTACCTAGTCATGTGCATTTTCTTAATTCACTATTTTAAAATTTTACATACATGTTGTACTTCCAAATCTCATTTAAATTACCTTATCTAAATTGATTTCAGATGAGACTACCGATGCGGTAAGAAGTACTCTGAATGGACACCAAAGGAGAAGGCATAAGAAAGCCATCGAGGCTCACGCGCGACGTCAACAATTGAAGTCCTGGAAGAGATCACGGGACTCGAGCAATGCGGAAGTCATTTGGAAGACTAGGGCACTTAAGACTCAGTATATGGAACATCGAATTCTGATCATCTCCGCCGATCCTCGGAATATCTGAGATGTGATCAAGCGTTCATGCGAGGAAAACCTGAGACATTTGAGGGGATCAGTGGGACACTATACCCATGGATCAGGAGTATGAATGCGAGGTTCCTGGAACACTCCGTTAGAGAGGAATGGAAAACCTCCCTAGCAGCTGCGTGCCTAGACGAGGAGGCCAAAGCATGGTGGAGACGACTACGCTCCCCGGCGATACTTGAGGGTGAGTACTACCTGAGCTGGGAGGATTTCAAACTCGGTTTGAGCGACATGACTTATGCTGTTAAGTATAAGTATAGCTTCGCGGAGGAGGAGCATCGCTACTCAAAATTTGCCTAGGATTTAGGGCTAATCTTTTGTCATTCTCGATTCAATTTCATATCTCTTGAGAATGTATCTAAACTTTTATGTTATTTTGCTGAACTTATGTCTAAGTTTTCACCTTAGTTCATTTCATAGAGAATGTATTAGGAGGCTTGTAACGTTTTGATGTAAACCTTTTACATTATCAATGAAATGTCTTTTACCTTGCATGTTATATGATGTCTATCTTTGAACCACTCAAAATTTATACAGCCTTGTCGTTATTTTATTTTATTTTCAGAATGGATGCAAACAACTTAAACAACATGGATAACCCGAACTTCGCCCAACATTTCTGCTGAAGAAGAAGCAAGGAGAAAAGGGTTCGAGGATGCAATTACAAAAATTGCTCAAAATATGTATCAACATCAAGGCGGCGGAAACAATCAGTCTGCATTTGAGAAATTCTCCAAACACCGACCCCAAACATATTCTGGCTCTGTCGACCCCACAGTCTTGACAGAGTGGATCGAAGAGATGGAAAAGTTGCTGGAACTGAGCAAGACACCACCGAACGAAATGGTGAACGTGGTAGCGTACTACCTGAAAGGAGAGGCAAATAGTTGGTGGCGCCTGATCAAAGCCCAATTTCCCCTAAGGCTCTATAACTGGAGTGAGTTTAAGACCTTGTTGGAAAACAAGTACTTTGGGGAAGAGTTGAAGTGGGAAAAAGAAGAAGAGTTCAGGAATCTACCCAGGGTGAAAAATGACCCTACAAGCTTACACAGAAAAATATCAGGAGCTGTCCAAGTTTGCTCTAAGATATTGACTAGCGAGGAGGAACTTCGCATGACTCGTTACGTCTGAGGCATGGACAATGACTGAGGGATAAACATGAGCGGGTTAATTTGTAAGAACTTCGCTGAAGCCTACGAAAAGGCAACGTGTATCTGGGCACCCATCCAGAAGAGGGAAGCTGAGGAGAAGAAGAAGAAGAAGACGTTCACGCCTTCTGTGGCAAGTGCTAGCTTTATCCATAAGCCAATGTTTGGCCGCCCGGGGTTCCAAAATCAAGACAGCCGCAATAAGAACCAAGGCAAGACTCATTTCTACAACCGCAACACCACTCCGTACGTTGCAAAGAGTACCCAACAACCGCTTCCCAAAGCTCCGACCGTACAAGCAGGTCATTGTCACTTCTGTCGACAACCGAATCATCCAGGGAAGCGTTGCAACGGAGAGCCGGTGGTGTGCTATTGTAAGGTAGTTGGGCACAAATCGAATGAATGCCCAAAGAGGTATTTCGCAAAGGCAAATGCGGGACCACCGCCACCGTCAGTCGAGGGTTGAGGGCGTGTATACGTCTTGGCGAAGCGGAAGAAGGGGCTGATGATATTATCGATGTCGACGTTATCACAGGTAAATTTACGGTTAACTCGTACTGCTTTCATTTTATTTGATCTGAGAGCTTCCCTATCTTTTATATCCTCAAAATTTATCAAACAATCCAAACTCACAAACCACTGAACAAATCGGAACTAACATATCACTACGGATGGTAAAAACATTCCTTGTTCTTCAAAATACAATAACGTAAAAATCTCGATTCACAAAAGCGAAATTCTGTCGGATCTTGTATTGTTTGACCTTCAGAGTTCGATGTAATCTGGGAATGAACGGCTAGCTTCGTCATAACGCAACATTTAAATGCCACGACCAGGAAAATCACTTTGAAAACTAACCAAGGGAAGGAAGTGTCATACGAGTTTTAAAAGGAAAGGAGGAGTAAAGTTAGTATCCGTCTTTGAAACTTGAGTATGGAGAGGAAGGGGCACGGGTGTATTTTTGCGGCATTACTAAGGTCGAGGACACCCTACGCATTGAAGATATCCCAATCGTGAATGAATACCCGATGTTTTCCCAGACGTATTACGGTATGCCTCACCTTGCGAGATGTTGAATTCTCGATCGACCTCATCAAGACACGTCACCTATATCAAAGGCACCATACGAGGATGGCGCTGTCGAACTCAAGAACTCAAGAAACAGTTGGAGGAGATGATTGAATTGGGATTCATAAGACCGAGTGTTTCACCTTAGGGTGCCAGGTACTCTTTGTAAAGAAGAAGGATGGGAGTATGAGGCTTTGCATTGACTACAGAGGCGAACAAGGTGACAATCAAAAATCGTTATCCTTTGCCTAGGATAGACGACCTCTTTGACCAGACTCAAAGGAGCGGAGTGTTTTCCAAGATTGACCTAAGGTCGGGATACCACCCAGTTGCGGTCCGCAAAGAGGATATACAAAGGCGCTTTGGATCAAGGTACGGACATTACGAGTTCAAAGTAATGCCGTTCGGCCTTACCAACGCTCCAGCAGGATTTATGGACCAAATGAACAGGACCTTTCATGAATATCTCGACCTCTGCGTGGTCGTGTTCATTGACGACATCCTGATCTACTCCAAGGATAAAGAAGAACACGCAGAGCACCTACACATTATCCTAAGTATCTTGAGAGACCATAAATGGTATGCCAAATTTTCAAAGTGTGAATTTTGGTTAGGCCAAGTGGCGTTCCTAGGCCATGTAATCTCAAGGAGGAGTAATGGTAGATCCAAAGAAAGATTGAAGCTGTCCAAAGAATGGATAGCGCTAAAAAGCGATAAGTCGAAGCTTCCTAGGGTTGGTGGCTATTATCGAAGGTTTGTTCACGATTTCTCAAAGGTAGCCCGCCCAATGACGAAAGCGCTACAAAAGGAATCAAAGTTCTTATGGAGCGGCGATTGTGAAGGCGTTCCAAGAACTTAAGAAAAGGCTTACTCTTGCTCGGTTTAACCTTACCAATGAGCGGGGATGAATATGAAGTGTATAGTGACGGCGTCATTAAATGGTTTGGGATGCGTGCTTATGCAACAAGGGAAAGTAATAGCATACGCATCCGGACAACTTAAGGTGCATGAAAGAAATTACCCAACTCACGACCTAGAACTTCTTTGCGATCGTGTTTGCCTTTGAAGATTTGGCGTCACTATCTCTATGGAGTCGACATCAAATTCTACACCGACCACAAGAGCTTAAAGTACATCTTTACCCGAGGGAATTGAACATGAGGCGGCGTAGGTGGTTAGAATTGATCAAGGATTACAAAATCGAGTTATTGTACCACGAAGGAAAGGCCAGCGTAGTTCTTGACGACCGAGTCGTAAGGCAATACATACTACGAACAACATTTGGGAAATACCCTCGGACATTACCCAAGACACGAAAAGGCCGAGCTTGGATGCAGTACGGTCGGATAGCGTTGACCTAAATGCAATGGTGGTAGAACCAGATTTATTCCATGATATACGAGCACTACGATTGGGAAGACCCGGCCTTGTTAGAAATCGGAGAAAGGGTTCCATCGGAGGAGCGAGAAGGGTTTGAGATCTACAGCGATGGAAGTCTACGCTTCAGCAGGTGGTGCATACCTAACAATGAAGATTTGAAAGCATAAAATCCTTCGACGAAGCACATAGTACTCGCTACTCGGTACATCCTGGCTCAGACAAGATGTACAAGGACACGAAATTACGCACGGTGGATAAGAATGAAGGCGGAGATAATAGAATATGTAGCCAGATGTATGATTTGCCAGAAGGTAAAATTTGAACACCAGAGACCAGGAGGACTACTCCAACCGTTGGAGATTCCTCAAGGGAAGTGGGATTCCATATCCATGGATTTTATCATGGGGTTACCAAGGACAGCAGGTGGCAAGGATGCGATATGGGTTATTGTAGATCGTCTAACTAAAGCAGCTCACTTCGTCCCGATCAAGGAGACTTGGGGATTGGAAGAACTGGCCAAAGCTTACGAAAAGGAAATAATACGACTCCATGGCGTTCCCCTCGACATCATATCAGACAGGGACGCAAGATTTACATCGCATTTCTGGAAGAAATTGCAAGAGGCTTTGGGTAGTAAATTGAAAATGAGTACGGCTTTTCATCCAGCAACTGACGGTCAGACAGAGCGAACTATCCAGACACTGGAAGACATGTTGAGGGCATGCACGATGGAATTCAACGTGAACTGGGAAAAGAGCTTACCTCTCGTTGAATTTTCATACAACAATAGCCATCATGCTAGTCTAGGGTGTGCTCCTTTTGAGGCCTTCAGTATGGCGAGGAAGTGTCGCGATCAGGTTTGTTGGGATGGCGCTAGTGATAATGTGGGCACCTTTGGACCCCAAGTTATCTGAGGACCAGATTGAACACATGAAGATTATTCGAGAACGACTACAAGCAGCACAAGATCGCCAAAAGAAATATGGAAACGAGCACCGTCGACCTATTGAGTTCAACAGTGGAGATAAGGTCTTCTTAAAGGTCTCACCCATGAAAGGGGTAAGGCGTTTCGGACTAAAGGGAAGCTTAGTCCAAAGTACATCGGACCCTACGAAATACTTGAGCGAATTGGCGAGGTGGCATACCGACTTCGCCTTACCGCCAAACTTATCCAAAGTGCACGATGTATTCCATGTATCTCAGCTCAGGAGCTACAGAAGCGACCCGAGTCACATTGTTACGCCCGATGTGATCGCCATCGTGCCTAACATGCTTCACTCTGCAAGACCCGGTGGAAATTCTCGCCAGAGAGACCAAATTCTTCTGGCCTTGAAAGTCGATACCCTTAGTCAAGGTTCTCTGGAGGGAGAGAAGGCTGAACAAGCAACATGGGAAGCCGAGGCGCGGATGAAGGAAAAGTACCCGGAGCTGTTTAGCACAGGTAACCTTAACCACCCAGAGTACTTTAAGTTTCGGGGACGAAACTTCTTTAAGGGGGGAGGATTGTAACACCCCGTGTTAAGTTAAGTTAATTATAATTAGGAAATCAATAAATAATCATCCTCGCTCACTGAATTTCCTAAAACAATACACTACAATCATTTTTGCACCTAAACTAAAACCATTTTGAATTACTTTGAATTTGAACTTTATGTTTACATTTTCAAACTCGATAAATCAAATGGAGAATCCTCGACAATTTTCTCAACGGCAAATTTTGTACGCATAAATCGAGGTCAAACGTTGACTAAATGGCCAAGCCACCTAAATATGATTAAGTCACCTAATCTTTTCTAAAATGTAATTACTCATAATCCAAACCTAATTAAAGTAGCTTAAGCTTAATCATATTGATTATTACTAACACAACATATAATAATAATATCAAATTACTATTCCACTTTGATTTAACTAACACTTTCACTAAAACTCGATATATTGAGTTACACTAAGCCCAAACTGATAAACTTTTTGACGTTTGAGGGTAATGATTTAATTCGATAACATTCAACAAAAAAAAATATATATTTCGATCGAATAAAATTTTATTTCAAAGTTGCGAGACAAACTAGTACCCAAATTTTTGTTTGAATTCGTTTTGAGGTTTATTTTCATTTTTATTTTCGATCTCACTTCTAAACATTATTTCAAGACTATATATTTCATTTCGAGACTTTTCACGTACGCGCAAATCGAAAATTTCAAAAACGAAAAATCGGGCCAAGTGACCATGTTGGCCGAGATTTTGAGCTCACAATGCTCAACATTGCCTTCCTTTTTCCTTTTGCTTTTCCTACACAAGTGTTCCCTTGTCTCAAGCATGCTTCCTTCCTCTTACAAGCATGCCTTCCACTCTTACACATGCTACCTCTCTTACACACATGGTTCCCTTGTCTCAAGCATGCACTCACCCTCCTTACACAAGTTTACAACTTACATACTACAACTTACATACTACAACTTACATACTACAAAAAAATAAAACAACTACTACTACATACTACATACACACGACACAAACACAAGCACAAGACACAAACACTTAACTCTTTTTCTCTCTAAATAATTCATACTCAAAGAACTTGTAAGCTTAAACTCATCTCCAACCTCAAGAACACCTCTTGAATCTTCATCCTCTTTAATTCATTTCTTCCTTAAACTTTCATTTCAATTGCTTAAATTTATTAGCATACTTAAATAAATCCTCACCATTTATATTTAGTACTCACTCCTTATCTTTACATGCAAATTAAAAATGAACATAAATCAAAATCACTTTAAATACAAACATCACCTAAACTAAATACTACTACACTTAAAAATTTTAGTATAGTTAGTTTAGTTTTAAATTAAATTACTAACTTGTGTATTTCATTTTTATGTACTACTCCTAATCAAAGAAGAGGAGCAAGGTGGAGGAGTCGATCTTAGCCAATTCGATCATATCATTGATCCGAGCAAGCTGCTAATCTATTTCACTCATAACCTAACTAAGGTGCTTCCCGCACATTTATGTGATAAGCGCCTCGTAAATGATTTATGTTTTCCTAGATGATGTTTTGATGCATGCTTAGTTTAATTTATCACCTAGTATTCATATGTTAAATTAGGAGACAAAAATCGAAAAATAAAACATATTGTCCACATACATTGTCCACGGCATTTCCCTTTATTTTTGTCTAATTTTTCGTTTTAATTTTTGTAAATTGCATGCTTAAAATACTAAGGATGAAATGAACATGAAAATATAATTAGTTTATGTTTAGGACTTAAAATGAATTTGTCATGAATTTAAATGTTTTAATGTGTTATGTGTGTTCTTGAAATTTTGTGTTAATCTTATGTTTAAATGATGTTTAGTTATTTGTGTTAATGTTTTGATATGTTTTCCACTCATGATTTAATGCATAAATAATATAAGATAAATTAGTTGTTGAATTAGAAGTATAAAAATCAAAAATCAAAATTTATTAACATATATTACATACACACGGCTAAAATGAATTACATGGACCAATTTTTAGTTTTAATTTTTCTAAATAACATATTATGATTAGTTTAGTTAAAATGGTCTTGTAGGAAAAATTTGAGAAAATTTCATAAACATATAAAATTTTGACTAAATAATGTTCATATGAAAAACATTAACATTCATCACACATTCAAGTGTTCTTCACTTAGGTGATTAATTTGATTCATAAATTTTATAAGTTTTAGTTATTTATTGTTTTAAGTACTAATTTAAATCACTTTAGCATAAACTAGTATATTAGTATATAAAAACTTTAAGTCAAAAGCTGCTAAAATCGAAAAATGAACAATTTGAACACCACCCTCATTCACCACGGCATCCTTGCCAATTTTGGGAGTTAAAATTATTTTTATCACTTTTTAGTTTATTGTTAAAATAATTTAATTAGTAATTAACAAGTTGGAATTAAGAAATTAAAAGAAACAAATCAATTTTGATATAATATACATGCACCACGGCATTCCTAATTAAAATGGGCTAAATTTGATCAAAATGAATTTATCACTTAGTTACTAAATTTGATTTATAATTAGGATTATATTAGATTGTAAAATGAGCAGTTAATAAAAAGAATCAACTAAGCGGATAAAAATAAACGTTACAGTATTAAAATGAATCTTGTCGGTGCTACTACCTATGCTTAAATTTGGATGTGGACATACGGACTATTTAAAATGAACTACGACAACCTCGCTAAAAATGGAAACCGCTAAAAGATTAGTTAAGTACATGACTAAATAAAACCGAGTTTTACTTTTAAAATGTTATTTAAAATCACTAAGTACAAAATGAACTTAACAACTTTGACCCTAGAATTTTGTACTTAGATTATATTAAGTTTTACTTCCAAAATCACTTTTCAAATCACTAAATACAAAACGAACCTAACGACTTTAAAACTAGAATTTCACACTTAGTAAATAAAAAGCTTAATTTTATTTTCCAAAATATCCTTAGTATAACAAAAATGTATAAGAGTACAAAAATACTAAGTATAAATAAAGTCAAATAATAAATACTAAAGTATAAAGAAAATAAAATAAAAATACTAAGTATAAAGAAAATAAAATAATAAATACTAAGTATAGGAATACATATACGTATAAAATACGAATAAAATACGAAGTATAAAAATACGATACAAATACAGAATCTGAAAATACGAATACGTATAAATACGAGGAATAGTAAATACGATTGAATAGTAAATACGGTGAATAGTAAATACGGTGAATAGTAAAATAATGAATAGTGAAAAATATTTAAAAGTTCTGACGGACTCAAAATAAATAATTAAGTGTTTCTATGTGTTCTGTTTTACTGAAGAATCATTTGTTACTAAAATTTCATTATACAAGTTTGACGTTATATTTATGATACAAGTTTGTCATTATCGTTATTTATGAGCAAGAGAATGAGAAGTTAAGAAAGCAAGTACTTGAATAAAATACTAGGATTGTTCGCCATGTTGCGACTCTTGAAATTCGAAGGTAACGAGGTAGCTGTATATGGGGACTTGGGCTCCCTCCCGAGTTGCCCAGGCGATTCACAATCCTAAGCTTTTTTTTCGAGGCGGAGTAACACCCTCAGGGATGGGGCATACTTGATATTACCGTGGGCCCATATATCAGTAATTGGAAACGCCAACCCCATCCGGGGGTACCCGTCTCTGGTGATAGTCGAACATTTTTCTTGGTGAATACCTTTTGATTAGCGAATAAGTATGATCCTCGATAGGTGGTGTTTGCATACATTAGACAAGGGATTAGGCCGTCCTTATTACCTTAGATATCTTTAGCATATTCGATTCACGTCAGATTCGTTCGTCGCCATTTCAACTCTTTAGCGGATTATGTCTGCATGCTTCCGCCTTACTAACGAAGACTCATTTGTTATCACATGTTGAATGCATTTCCTCGTTTGTTTGATGATTATCTGAATGACCTGGCTGAGTATTGGAATGCGATTTGTTGAGTATGATTATTTGTGAGCGTGGTATGTTATTGGATTGGTTTATACTCGTATTAAATCATCATGATCTCCTTATGTGTTTTTGCTTGCATACTTGCTATTTGTTTCCCTTGTTTATTTATTTTTCATATCGCATATTGCTTTAGAATTGCATGTGTCGAAAGAGTGTGCGGGAAAATGATGAGAGTTAAATGCAGGTACCAGAGTCTTGACCAGTTGATCTATCGAGGATTTGAAGGCCTTATTTTGTAATCTATTTTGAGAGAACTTGTAAATCTAAATACTACATTTTATCTATAAACTCGTATTATGTATCTTGAGTTTGTTAAGCGATAACATTTGGTTTTGTAATATATAGACTTAATTAATTTTCCGCCTTAGTTTAATTAAAGTCACGAAAAACCAGGTTATTCTGATTGGTATCGAGTATCTTGCGGCCAGTGAATGACTTAAAGTTATCTCACATAGCGAGAGCGACACTGGGCAGACATTCATATCATATGTCAGGCATAGACTTATAGGATCAAATAATGAATTAGAAATCTCTAGATCGCTAAAATAATAACTTAGATCGTTTTTAAAATGTGAAAGGGTAGAATCTTGGGGACCGACCTAATAATAATAAACTAGTTAGGCGGCGATAGAACCTTAACTTCATGATTGTTTACTTGCTATTTGCTCTATGGCTAACTCTAGTCGACAAAGGCCCTTAGGATGACGTACTACAGTTCCTCCGTAACAATCTACCTGGCGTCCACCGATGATGCCACGAGATGCATATATATGTAACCATTCCCACGTCATCGAGCAATACGTGGAAGCTAATGGGATCTCGGCGACCAGGACCCTACCACACTAGGGGCATTGGCTTAGGCCGACGGCGATTGAGAGCTTCCACGTCTGACGAGTTTTGGACACCCCTAGGATGGCAACTCCTCCTGGATTACGATCGATATATGGACCGCATGTGTCACCCCGACCCACTCTTGAGGAGATGCAACCACCAGGGGTGGATGGAGCACGAAGAACTACTTGAGAACTTGATGTATCAAGAATTAAGGCACGACTATCCTCCATTGCGGTTGAACTACTCCCGATGCAGGAGAGGGATCTCCTATCGGGGAGACTCTTGAGGTCATAAATCATATTTAGGGTCTTTGGACTCGATTTGTAAAATATATGTAACCGACTTTTAACCATCCTAAGAACGATCTTAATATCGTCTTCTTTTCCTACGGCTATGGGTGTTGTATTCGGATGTGACGTTTGGTGAACTTATGTATTATATTCCTTGAAATGTAATATTTTACCCATGTATATGTTTATATATATGGAGACGTTATGTTACTACCTAGTCATGTGCTTTTTCTTAATTCATTATTTTAAAATTTTACATACATGTTGTACTTCCAAATCTCATTTAAATTACCTTATCTAAATTGATTTCAGATGAGACTACCGTGCGGTAAGAAGTACTCTGAATGGACACCAAAGGAGAAGGCATAAGAAAGCCATCGAGGCCCTGCAGCGACGTCAACAATTGAAGTCTGGAAGAGATCACGGGACTCGAGCAATGCGGAAGTCATTTGGAAGACTAGGGCACTTAAGACTCAGTATATGGAACATCAATTCTGATCATCTCCGCGATCCTCGGAATATCTGAGATGTGATCAAGCGTTCATGCGAGGAAACCTGAGACATTTGAGGGATCGGTGGGACACTATACCCATGGATCGGGAGTATGAATGCGAGGTTCTGGAACACTCAGTTAGAGAGGAATGGAAAACCTCCCTAGCATTTGCGTGCACAGGCGAGGAGGCCAAAGCATGGTGGAGACGACTCGCTCCCGGCGATACTTGAGGGTGAGTACTACCTGGTGGGAGGATTTCAAACTCGGTTTGAGCGACATGACTTATCTTTGTTAAGTATAAGTATAGCTTCATGGAGGAGGAGCATCGCTACTCAAAATTTGCCTAGGATTTAGGGCTAATCTTTTGTCATTCTCGATTCAATTTCATATCTCTTGAGAATGTATCTAAACTTTTATGTTATTTTCTTTGAACTTATGTCTAAGTTTTCACCTTAGTTCATTTCATAGAGAATGTATTAGGAGGCTTGTAACGTTTTGATGTAAACCTTTTACATTATCAATGAAATGTCTTTTACCTTGTATGTTATATGATGTCTATCTTTGAACCACTCAAAATTTACTTTGACCTTGTCGTTATTTTATTTTATTTTAGAATGGATGCAAACAACTTAAACAACATGGATAACTTGAACTTAGCCCAACATTTTCTTGAAGAAGAAGCAAGGAGAAAAAGGGTTCGAGGATGCAATTACAAAAATTGCTCAAAATATGTATCAACATCAAAGCGGCGGAAACAATCGATGCATTTGAGAAATTCTCCAAACACCAGGCCCCAAACATATTACAGCTCTGTCGACCCCACAGTCTTGACAGAGTGGATCGAAAAGAGATGGAAAAGTTCTTTGGGCCGAGCAAGACACCACCGAGCGAAATGGTGAGCGTGGTAGCGTACTACACGAAAGGAGAGGCAAATAGTTGGTGGCGCTTTGATCAAAGCCCAATTTCCCTAAGGCTCTATAAGCTGGGTGAGTTTAAGACCTTGTTGGAAAACAAGTACTTTGGGGAAGAGTTGAAGTGGGAAAAAGAAGAAGAGTTCAGGAATCTAACCCAGGGTGAAATGACCCTACAAGCTTACACAGAAAAATATCAGGACCTGTCCAAGGTTGCTCCAAAGATATTGACTAGCGAGGAGGAACTTCATGACTCGTTACGTCTGAGGCATGGACAATGACACGAGGATAAACATGGCGGGTTAATTTGTAAGAACTTATTTGAAGCCTACGAAAGGCAGCGTGTATCTGGGCACCCATCCGAAGAGGAAGGCGAGGAGAAGAAGAAGAAGAAGGCGTCCACGCCTTCTGTGGCAAGTGCTAGCTTTATCCATAAGCCAATGTTTGGCCGCCCGGGGTTCCAAAATCAAGACAGCCGCAATAAGAACCAAGGCAAGACTCATTTCTACAACCGCAACACCACTCCGTACGTTGCAAAGAGTACCCAACAACCGCTTCCCAAAGCTCGGCCCGTACAAGCGAGGTCATTGTCATACGCCGACAACCAAGATCATCCAGGAAGCGTTGCAGCGGAGAGCGGTGGTGTGCTATACGTAAGGTAGTTGGGCACAAATCGAATGAATGCCCAAAGAGGGTATTTACGCAAAGGCAAATGCGGGACCACCGCCACCGTCGAGGGTTGAGGGCGTGTATACGTCTTGGCGAAGCGGAAGAAGGGGCGATGATATTATCGATGTCGGCGTTATCACGGTAAATTTACGGTTAACTCTGTACTCGCTTTCATTTTATTTGATCTGAGGAGCTTCCCTATCTTTTATATCCTCAAAATTTATCAAACAATCCAAACTCACAAACCCTGAACAACTCAGAACTAACATATCACTACCAGATGGTAAAAACATTCCTTGCTCTTCAAAATACAATAACGTAAAAATCTCGCTTCACAAAACAGAATTCCTGTCAGATCTTGTATTGTTTGACCTTCAGAGTTCGATGTAATCTGGGAATGAGCGGCTAGCTTCGTCATAACGCAACATTTAAATGCCACGACCAGAAAATCACTTTGAAAACTAACCAAGGGAAGGAAGTGTCATACCAGAGTTTTAAAAGGAAAGGAGGAGTAAAGTTAGTATCCGTACTGAAACTTCAGAGTATGGAGAGGAAGGGGCACCAGGTGTATTTTTGCAGCATTACTAAGGTCGAGGACACCCTACGCATTGAAGATATCCCAATCGTGAATGAATACCCGATGTTTTCCTGCAGGCGTATTACGGTATGCCTCGCACTTGCGAGATGTTGAATTCTCGATCGACCTCATCCAGACACGTCACCTATATCAAAGGCACCATACTGAGGATGGCGCTGTCGAACTCCAAGAACTCAAGAAGCAGTTGGAGGAGATGATTGAATTGGGATTCATAAGACCGAAGTGTTTCACCTTGGGGTGCACCGGTACTCTTTGTAAAGAAGAAGGATGGGAGTATGAGGCTTTGCATTGACTACAGAGAACTGAACAAGGTGACAATCAAAAATCGTTATCCTTTGCCTAGGATAGACGACCTCTTTGACCAGCTCAAAGGAGCAGGAGTGTTTTCCAAGATTGACCTAAGGTCAGGATACCACCAGATTGCGGTCCGCAAAGAGGATATACAAAGGCGCTTCCAGATCAAGGTACGGACATTACGAGTTCAAAGTAATGCCGTTCGGCCTTACCAACGCTCCAGCAGTATTTATGGACCAAATGAACAGGACCTTTCATGAATATCTCGACCTCTGCGTGGTCGTGTTCATTGACGACATCCTGATCTACTCCAAGGATAAAGAAGAACACGCAGAGCACCTACACATTATCCTAAGTATCTTGAGAGACCATAAATGGTATGCCAAATTTTCAAAGTGTGAATTTTGGTTAGGCCAAGTGGCGTTCCTAGGCCATGTAATCTCCAAGGAGGGAGTAATGGTAGATCCAGCAAAGATTGAAGCTGTCAAAGAATGGATAGCGCCAAAAACAGTCACGGAAGTCAGAAGCTTCCTAGGATTGGCTGGCTATTATCGAAGGTTTGTTCCTGATTTCTCAAAGGTAGCCCGCCCAATGACGAAACTGCTACAAAAGGAATCAAAGTTCTTATGGAGCGACGATTGTGAGAAGGCGTTCCAAGAACTTAAGAAAAGGCTTACTACTGCTCCAGTTTTAACCTTACCAACAGACGGGGATGAATATGAAGTGTATAGTGACGCGTCATTAAATGGTTTGGGATGCGTGCTTATGCAACAAGGGAAAGTAATAGCATACGCATCCAGACAACTTAAGGTGCATGAAAGAAATTACCCAACTCACGACCTAGAACTTGCTGCAGTCGTGTTTGCACTGAAGATTTGGCGTCACTATCTCTATGGAGTCAGCATCAAATTCTACACCGACCACAAGAGCTTAAAGTACATCTTTACCCAGAGGGAATTGAACATGAGGCAGCGTAGGTGGTTAGAATTGATCAAGGATTACAAAATCGAGTTATTGTACCACGAAGGAAAGGCCAACGTAGTTGCTGACGCACTGAGTCGTAAGGCAATACATACTCTGAACAACATTTGGGAAATACCCTCGGACATTACCCAAGACCTGAAAAGGCTGAGCTTGGATCTGGTACAGTCAGATGACGTTGACCTAAATGCAATGGTGGTAGAACCAGATTTATTCCATGATATACGAGCACTACAGTGGGAAGACCCAGCCTTGTTAGAAATCAGAGAAAGGGTTCCATCAGAGGGAACAGAAGGGTTTGAGATCTACACTGATGGAAGTCTACGCTTCAACGGCAGGTGGTGCATACCTAACAATGAAGATTTGAAACGCAAAATCCTTGACGAAGCACATAGTACCCGCTACTCGGTACATCCTGGCTCAGACAAGATGTACAAGGACCTGAAATTACGCTTCTGGTGGATAAGAATGAAGGCGGAGATAGCCGAATATGTAGCCAGATGTATGATTTGCCAGAAGGTAAAATTTGAACACCAGAGACCAGGAGGACTACTCCAACCGTTGGAGATTCCTCAAGGGAAGTGGGATTCCATATCCATGGATTTTATCATGGGGTTACCAAGGACAGCAGGTGGCAAGGATGCGATATGGGTTATTGTAGATCGTCTAACTAAAGCAGCTCACTTCGTCCCGATCAAGGAGACTTGGGGATTGGAAGAGCTGGCCAAAGCTTACGAAAAGGAAATAATACGACTCCATGGCGTTCCCCTCGACATCATATCAGACAGGGACGCAAGATTTACATCGCATTTCTGGAAGAAATTGCAAGAGGCTTTGGGTAGTAAATTGAAAATGAGTACGGCTTTTCATCCAGCAACTGACGGTCAGACAGAGCGAACTATCCGCATTAATCGGAAGACATGTTGAGGGCATGCACGATGGAATTCAACGTGAACTGGGAAAAGAGCTTACCTCTCGTTGAATTTTCATACAACAATAGCCATCATGCTAGTCTAGGGTGTGCTCCTTTTGAGGCACTGTATGGCAGGAAGTGTCGCAGTCCGGTTTGTTGGGATGACGCTAGTGATAATGTGGGTACTGGACCCCAAGTTATACAGGACCAGATTGAACACATAAAGATTATTCGAGAACGACTACAAGCAGCTCAAGATCGCCAAAAGAAATATGCAAACGAGCACCGTCGACCTATTGAGTTCAACAGTGGAGATAAGGTCTTCTTAAAGGTCTCACCCATGAAAGGGGTAAGACGTTTCGGACTAAAGGGGAAGCTTAGTCCAAAGTACATCGGACCCTACGAAATACTTGAACGAATTGGCGAGGTGGCATACCGACTCGCCTTACCGCCAAACTTATCCAAAGTGCACGATGTATTCCATGTATCTCAGCTCAGGAGATACAGAAGCGACCCGAGTCACATTGTTACGCCCGATGTGATCGCCATCGAGCCTAACATGCTTTACTCTGAAAGACCAGTGGAAATTCTCGCCAGAGAGACCAAATTCTTACGACGCAAGTCGATACCCTTAGTCAAGGTTCTCTGGAGGGGACAGAAGACTGAACAAGCAACATGGGAAACCGAGGCGTCGATGAAGGAAAAGTACCCGGAGCTGTTTAGCACAGGTAACCTTAACCACCCAGAGTACTTTAAGTTTCGGGGACGAAACTTCTTTAAGGGGGGAGGATCAGAATAACCCCGTGTTAAGTTAAGTTAATTATAATTAGGAAATCAATAAATAATCATCCTCGCTCACTGAATTTCCTAAAACAATACACTACAATCATTTTTGCACCTAAACTAAAACCATTTTGAATTACTTTGAATTTGAACTTTATGTTTACATTTTCAAACTCGATAAATCAAATGGAGAATCCTCGACAATTTTCTCAACGGCAAATTTTGGCACGCAAATCGAGGTCAAACGTTGACTAAATGGCCAAGCCACCTAAATATGATTAAGTCACCTAATCTTTTCTAAAATGTAATTACTCATAATCCAAACCTAATTAAAGTAGCTTAAGCTTAATCATATTGATTATTACTAACACAACATATAATAATAATATCAAATTACTATTCCACTTTGATTTAACTAACACTTTCACTAAAACTCGATATATTGAGTTACACTAAGCCCAAACTGATAAACTTTTTGACGTTTGAGGGTAATGATTTAATTCGATAACATTCAACAAAAAAAAAAATATATATTTCGATCGAATAAAATTTTATTTCAAAGTTGCGAGACAAACTAGTACCCAAATTTTTGTTTGAATTCGTTTTGAGGTTTATTTTCATTTTTATTTTCGATCTCACTTCTAAACATTATTTCAAGACTATATATTTCATTTCGAGACTTTTCACGTACGCGCAAATCGAAAATTTCAAAAACGAAAAATCGGGCCAAGTGACCATGTTGGCCGAGATTTTGAGCTCTCAATGCTCAACATTGCCTTCCTTTTTCCTTTTGCTTTTCCTACACAAGTGTTCCCTTGTCTCAAGCATGCTTCCTTCCTCTTACAAGCATGCCTTCCACTCTTACACATGCTACCTCTCTTACACACATGGTTCCCTTGTCTCAAGCATGCACTCACCCTCCTTACACAAGTTTACAACTTACATACTACAACTTACATACTACAACTTACATACTACAAAAAAAATAAAACAACTACTACTACATACTACATACACACGACACAAACACAAGCACAAGACACAAACACTTAACTCTTTTTCTCTCTAAATAATTCATACTCAAAGAACTTGTAAGCTTAAACTCATCTCCAACCTCAAGAACACCTCTTGAATCTTCATCCTCTTTAATTCATTTCTTCCTTAAACTTTCATTTCAATTGCTTAAATTTATTAGCATACTTAAATAAATCCTCACCATTTATATTTAGTACTCACTCCTTATCTTTACATGCAAATTAAAAATGAACATAAATCAAAATCACTTTAAATACAAACATCACCTAAACTAAATACTACTACACTTAAAAATTTTAGTATAGTTAGTTTAGTTTTAAATTAAATTACTAACTTGTGTATTTCATTTTTATGTACTACTCCTAATCAAAGAAGAGGAGCAAGGTGGAGGAGTCGATCTTAGCCAATTCGATCATATCATTGATCCCTATTAAGCTGCTAATCTATTTCACTCATAACCTAACTAAGGTGCTTCCCGCACATTTATGTGATAAGCGCCTCGTAAATGATTTATGTTTTCCTAGATGATGTTTTGATGCATGCTTAGTTTAATTTATCACCTAGTATTCATATGTTAAATTAGGAGACAAAAATCGAAAAATAAAACATATTGTCCACATACATTGTCCACGGCATTTCCCTTTATTTTTGTCTAATTTTTCGTTTTAATTTTTGTAAATTGCATGCTTAAAATACTAAGGATGAAATGAACATGAAAATATAATTAGTTTATGTTTAGGACTTAAAATGAATTTGTCATGAATTTAAATGTTTTAATGTGTTATGTGTGTTCTTGAAATTTTTGTGTTAATCTTATGTTTAAATGATGTTTAGTTATTTGTGTTAATGTTTTGATATGTTTTCCACTCATGATTTAATGCATAAATAATATAAGATAAATTAGTTGTTGAATTAGAAGTATAAAAATCAAAAATCAAAATTTATTAACATATATTACATACACACGGCTAAAATGAATTACATGGACCAATTTTTAGTTTTAATTTTTCTAAATAACATATTATGATTAGTTTAGTTAAAATGGTCTTGTAGGAAAAATTTGAGAAAATTTCATAAACATATAAAATTTTGACTAAATAATGTTCATATGAAAAACATTAACATTCATCACACATTCAAGTGTTCTTCACTTAGGTGATTAATTTGATTCATAAATTTTATAAGTTTTAGTTATTTATTGTTTTTAAGTACTAATTTAAATCACTTTAGCATAAACTAGTTTATTAGTATATAAAAACTTTAAGTCAAAAACCGATAAAATCGAAAAATGAAAAATTTGAACACCACCTTCATTCTCCACGGCATCCTTGCCAATTTTGGGGTTAAAATTATTTTTATCACTTTTTAGTTTATTGTTAAAATAATTTAATTAGTAATTAACAAGTTGGAATTAAGAAATTAAAAGAAACAAATCAATTTTGATATAATATACATGCACACGGCATTCCTAATTAAAATGGGCTAAATTTGATCAAAATGAATTTATCACTTAGTTACTAAATTTGATTTATAATTAGGATTATATTAGATTGTAAAATGAACAGTTAATAAAAAGAATCAACTAAACCGATAAAAATAAACGTTACCCGTATTAAAATGAATCTTGTCGGGTGCTACTACCTATGCTTAAATTTGGATGTGGACATACGGACTATTTAAAATGAACTACGACAACCTCGCTAAAAATGGAAACCAGCTAAAAGATTAGTTAAGTACGACTAAATAAAACCGAGTTTTACTTTTAAAATGTTATTTAAAATCACTAAGTACAAAATGAACTTAACAACTTTGACCTAGAATTTTGTACTTAGATTATATTAAGTTTTACTTCCAAAATCACTTTTCAAATCACTAAATACAAAACGAACCTAACGACTTTAAAACTAGAATTTCACACTTAGTAAATAAAAAGCTTAATTTTATTTTCCAAAATATCCTTAGTATAACAAAAATGTATAAGAGTACAAAAATACTAAGTATAAATAAAGTCAAATAATAAATACTAAAGTATAAAGAAAATAAAATAAAAATACTAAGTATAAAGAAAATAAAATAATAAATACTAAGTATAGGAATACATATACGTATAAAATACGAATAAAATACGAAGTATAAAAATACGTACAAATACGGAATACGAAAATACGAATACGTATAAATACGAGGAATAGTAAATACGGTGAATAGTAAATACGGTGAATAGTAAAATAATGAATAGTGAAAAATATTTAAAAGTTACGAACGGACTCAAAATAAATAATTAAGTGTTTCTATGTGTTCTGCTTACCCAAGAATCATTTGTTACTAAAATTTCATTATACAAGTTTGACGTTATATTTATGATACAAGTTTGTCATTATCGTTATTTATGAGCAAGAGAATGAGAAGTTAAGAAAGCAAGTACTTGAATAAAATACTAGGATTGTTCGCCATGTTGCGACTCTTGAAATTCGAAGTTAACGAGGTAGCTGTATATGGGGACTTGGGCTCCCTCCCAGAGTTGCCCAAGGCGATTAACAATCTTAAGATTTCATTTATTGCGGAGTATCAACCTCAGGGATGGGGCATACTTGATATTACCGTGGGCCCATATATCAGTAATTGGAAACGCCAACCCCATCCGGGGGTACCCGTCTCTGGTGATAGTCGAACATTTTTCTTGGTGAATACCTTTTGATTAGCGAATAAGTATGATCCTCGATAGGTGGTGTATGCATACATTAGACAAGGGATTAGGCCGTCCTTATTACCTTAGATATCTTTAGCATATTCGATTCACGTCCGATTTCGTTTCTACCATCGCTATCTGCGCGGATTATGTCTGCATGCCGCCTTACTAACGAAGATTCATTTGTTATCACATGTTGAATGTATTTCCTGGTTTGTTTGATGATTATCTGAATGATTTGGTTGAGTATTGGAATGTGATTCGTGAGTATGTTTATATGTGAGCGTGGTATGTTATTTGATTGGTTTATACTCGTATTAAATCATCATGATCTCCTTATGTGTTTTTGCTTGCATACTTGCTATTTGTTTCCCTTGTTTATTTATTATTCATATCGCATATTGCTTTAGAATTGCATGTGTCGAAAGAGTGTGCGGGAAAATGATGAGAGTTAAATGCAGGTACCCCGAGTCTTGACCGTTGATCTATCAGGGGATTTGAAGGCCTTATTTTGTAATCTATTTTGAGAGAACTTGTAAATCTAAATACTCTGTTTTATCTATAAACTCGTATTATGTATACTGAGTTTGTTAAACGATAACAGCTGGTTTTGTAATATATAGACTTAATTAATTTTCCGCCTTAGTTTAATTAAAGTCACGAAAAACCAGGTTGTTACACTAAGTGCTTGGATTAGGTTATCTTTATTGTTTTCATTTTAACTCACAAAATTCAGAAAAATCCAACACAAAAACATCAAAACAGCCGAAATTGGTTCCTCACTTTCAAGTCCAGCTTCATAGCTTCATAGCTTCATAGCTACCTGCAACGGGAGTTGAGAGTTTGCGATCCATTGACCTAGGGCCCGCTTCCAATCTTAGGTCCAAGGGTCAACCACAAGTCAATTAAATCATCAAGAGCAAAAATCAAGTGGGAAACAAGCCCAAGTCAGCCGAAAATGATCAAGAGAGGCATCACATGTGTTCCTCAATAAGTCCCTTTCAACACATGTCACTATCTACCTTTTATGCTTTAGGTTTTTGTTTGTTTCTTTTCAAATTTTCAGATTATTGAGCTCATTTGAGCCGTTATTTTGTAACTTTTGTGGGTTATTTGTAGCCCTTAGATCTTCTTTAAAATGTAAGGCCAAGATTAGAGTGTGGGTGCTATATAAACCCTCACTCACCCCTTTGTAGTTTCAGATTTGAATGAATGAGTTGAAACCCTAATTTGAGAGCTCTCTTATCTTTCTCTTTGCTTAGTGCTTGAGTTAGTGAGTTTATGATTAATTAGTGGCTTAGTGCTTGATTAATCAACACCTAAATCTATTACTTTGTGTTTAGATTTAGTTCTATCTTTTATGTTTTTCATTTACCTACAAAAATCAGAAAATTCTCACAAAAAAAATCATCACTTGGCCGAAATATTCATCACCATCACAAATCGATTTTAGTTAGTCCCTTGAGTGAAACTTAACCCATCAAGTTTCATTCCAAATTGGTTATCAAAGCTTTGGTTCAAGAGCACAAGATCCACCTTTTGTGCTTAGAAAACACGGTCCAAAGAGTTCTCCTTGGGGTACCCGAAATTTTCAGGTTTGTTCCTTTTTGTTTTCTCAATGAGTATGCCTCTTTCTTGTGATACTACTCTTGAGGAAACCATGTATGACTCTATGGAGAAATTGAGAAGGGAAATTGAGGCTAACTTGAGCCGTATGAAGGGAGGAATGGGGTCAAACCTTGGTCTTGTAACTTGGAGGGTTATGCATACCCAACCTCAACCATTGGAGGAAAGTCAAAAAAATCAGATTTTTAGGTCTAAATGTACTATTGGGAAGAGGGTTTGTAACCTAATTATTGATGGAGGAAGTTGTGTTAATGTTGCTTCAAAAACTGGACCAAAAATGGTCAAGGTGGTCAAGGGTGAAGTCGAGGGAGACCATGGGTTAGGGCCATGGGCTCAAACCCAAGCCTAGGCCATGGGTCAAGGGGGTCACTAAGGGCTAAGTAAAGTCAATTCTATGGTCCAATCAAGCCAACCTTAGTGATCAAGCAAAGTCAAGAGGAAGTCAAAGTTGGAGAGCAACAAAAAGTCAAGATTATGCTATTTTTGAAATGTGGTCAATTAAGGTACACCCATGTGAGTCAACCCTCCAATAAATGGGCTCACATGGTTCATCAAGCTAGCTCATGGAGGTCAAGGGGCCGGCCTAATCAAGTCACCAAAGATCATCACATTGTTTTTATGCTTTATGTCATTTTCATACATGTCGCTTTCTCTACTTTTTACTTTATGCTTTAGTATAAGGAGACAATATAATCACTTGTAATATGGTCACTTGGACCGTCCAAACCCACCCCAAGGCTCACACAAGGGCCCTTGGATGATCATCAACAAAGAAGGGAGAGGATGAACTCAAGTGTCACCATCACCTTTATGCTTTGTAATTTGTTGTTTTCCTTTGAAATTTTCAGCTCACATGTGAGCTTAGGAGCCGTTTTTTTAGTAGTATTTGGGGACTTTTGTGAGCCCTTAGATCCTTTTGTAATGTGTGGTCAAGATTAGAATGAGGGTAATATATAAACCCTCATTCTCACATCAAAATTTTCAGATTTGGCTAATGAAAGAAAACCTAGTTTTATTTGAGTGTTCTTCCTTTTCTCATTACTTTGTGTTTGAGATTTGTGAAAGATTAGTTTAGTGGCTTTGTGCTTAAACTAATCAAACCCTAAATCTATTACTTAGTGTGTAGATTTAGTGACTATCTTTATGTTCTTTTGTTTTTCACAAAATTTCAGAAAATTTCAACATAAAAATACATATACTCGTAGAAATTCTTCAAGTGTTCAAGATCGATTTTTGTTCATCCCTTGAGTGAAACTTGATCCACTTAGTTTCACTCCAAATTGGTCATCAAAGCCTAGGTTTGTTCTTGAATTTCGATTTTTATCTTATTTTTCGGTTTTTCCTTAGTAGTGTCGAGTTGTTCCTTTGTTTTCCTCCTTTAGTTTCTCGTTTTTCTTCTTCCTTTTCCTTGTTTAATTTCTATAAATTTACCACAAAATTTCCACAAAAGATCTCACAAAAATTTCAC
The DNA here is from genome assembly GCA_023091065.1 of Dianthus caryophyllus. Classification (NCBI taxonomy): domain Eukaryota; kingdom Viridiplantae; phylum Streptophyta; class Magnoliopsida; order Caryophyllales; family Caryophyllaceae; genus Dianthus; species Dianthus caryophyllus. The sequence continues at coordinate 16,268,729 of CM041521.1, forward strand.
AAAAATGGAAGGGGATAGAGGGGAGGATAAAAGGCTTTCCGATTTAGAAGAGAAGTTAACTCAACTCACCGGTAATTGTACTCTAATGATGAATGCTCTAAACACTCTCTTGGATCAAAACATTGAGGAGCCAAGAAGGGGTGGAGGAGGAAGGGGCCGTGGGATAGGAGGCCGTGGAAGGGGTCGACCACCTCCTCACATGGAAGATCAATTTTCGGATTCGGAGGTATCCCTTGAAACCCACCCAAGAGACTATGACCGAGATATCAAAGTGGATATACCCGATTTTTATGGTAGCTTGAACCCCGAGGATCTCCTAGATTGGCTTAGGTCGATAGAGAGGATCTTTGAATTTAAGGAATATCCCGATAGGAAGTGTTTTAAGGTGGCCATCATGAAATTCAAAGGATATGCCTCCCTTTGGTATGAAAACCTTAAGAATCAAAGAAATCGAGAGGGAAAGGAACCCATTAGGTCATGGCTCAAACTCAAAAAGAAACTCAAAGACAAGTTTGTTCCCAAGGATTATACCCAAGACATGTTCCTCAAGCTAGCTCAACTCAAACAAGAGACACAACCAATTGAGTCTTACCTTAGGGACTTTGAGCAACTCACATTACAATGTGAGATGAATGAGAAACCCGAACAAAAAATAGCTAGGTTTGTCGGGGGCCTAAACCTAGGATTGCTAACCGAGTGAAGATGCAAAACTTGTGGTCATTCGATGAGGCCGTCACCATGGCCACACGTGTGGAAAGGCTAGAGAAGGGGAGAGGGGACTCGGCCAAAAACACCACCAAGGCCAACCCCATGTCGAGCCAAGGAGGGATCAAAATTGGTGAGCCTAGCCCTACCCTCAAGCCATCAAGTGTTGACAAGGGGAAGGGAATCGACTATGGCCCTAAGAGAACAATTCCTCTCAAGAAGTGCTACCAATGTCAAGGGTATGGTCATTTTGCTAAGGAATGCCCTAGCAAGAGGACCTTGAACACAAGTGAGGTTGTGCATTGGGGAGACGATGAAGTGTTAGTTTGTGAGGAAGAAAAAAACGAGGGAGTTGAGGATGTGAAGGTGGCCGAGACAATTGTTCCCCCGGACTCGGGGTTGAGCTTGGTTACTTGGCGAGTGATGCACACTCAAGATTCAAGTGAGAGTATGAATCAAAGGCACCAAATTTTTCGAACCAAGTGTACCATCATGGGGAGAGTGTGTAATCTCATTATCGATGGGGGAAGTTGTGTTAATGTTGCTTCTAAAACCCTCATTGATAAGCTTGCCTTGCCTACTTTGAAGCATCCTCATCCTTACAAGCTAAGGTGGCTTAATCAAGGGGCCGAGGTAAGAGTTGATAAGCAATGTCAAGTGTCGTTCTCGATTGGACAAGATTACAAGGATGAAATTGTGTGTGAAGTGTTGGACATGGATGCGTGTCATGTGCTACTTGGTAGGCCGTGGGAGTATGAGAAGAATTCTTCCCACCATGGACGAGACAATACATACTCCTTCAAGTATGGTGAAAAGCTAATCGTTCTAGCCCCCCTACCACCGATGATGGGTTGTAAAACCAATTCTTGCTTGTTCGAATCACTCCATGGAGCAAGCTCTAGCCAAGGGGAAGGGGAGAAGCCGAATGATAGTGCGGGGGAAGAGATGATAAGTTTGAAAAGCGAGGGGAACCCTAGTGTAACAAGGAGGGTTCTAGGAGAGGAGCAACAAGAAGGAGATACATCAATCAACCATGAAACAACCAATGTGAACAATGAGAGGGCAAAAATCGATGGCCTAGAGAGGTCAAGTGGATCTTTAAGATGGAGAATCGTTGATGGGCTCGATCATGAGCAAGGATGGATGGATGGCATGGTTATGAGTCGGGGGCTCAAAGAAATGCTCGAGGAAGAGTGTGTGGTCAAGCAAACCGTGACCAAGGAAGAAAACATGATCAATTCTTCGAGCCAAAGCAAAGGGGTCCAACCACTTCTACAAACTCTAGCTAAGTGGTGCCCATGGAAGACTAAAACCGTGAAGGCCAAGATCGAGCAAGGGATGAGCCGAGAATCAAGCATGAAATCGAGCAAGGGAGGAAGCAAGAGGATCTCCAAGGACTTGAGGACAAGTCCTTTCCAAGGAGAGGAGATTGGACCAAAAATGGTCAAGGTGGTCAAGGGTGAAGTCGAGGGAGACCATGGGTTAGGGCCATGGGCTCAAACCCAAGCCTAGGCCATGGGTCAAGGGGGTCACTAAGGGCTAAGTAAAGTCAATTCTATGGTCCAATCAAGCCAACCTTAGTGATCAAGCAAAGTCAAGAGGAAGTCAAAGTTGGAGAGCAACAAAAAGTCAAGATTATGCTATTTTTGAAATGTGGTCAATTAAGGTACACCCATGTGAGTCAACCCTCCAATAAATGGGCTCACATGGTTCATCAAGCTAGCTCATGGAGGTCAAGGGGCCGGCCTAATCAAGTCACCAAAGATCATCACATTGTTTTTATGCTTTATGTCATTTTCATACATGTCGCTTTCTCTACTTTTTACTTTATGCTTTAGTATAAGGAGACAATATAATCACTTGTAATATGGTCACTTGGACCGTCCAAACCCACCCCAAGGCTCACACAAGGGCCCTTGGATGATCATCAACAAAGAAGGGAGAGGATGAACTCAAGTGTTGAACCAAATCAAGCAAGCTCCATTTGGTTGAGTTTGAGAGTATGGGTTGGTTTGGGTCCTTAGGCTCAAACCGTGGTCTAAACCTTGGACCTAGGGTCCACTAAGTGCTAAGTCAAGTTAATTCAATGGTCAATGTAGCCAAACTTAGTGGGACAAAGAAAGTCAAGGAAAGTCAAGATGGAGAGCAACCAAAAGGTCAATACATGTGCTATTTTGAATGTGATCACCTTGGGTGCAGCATGTGGGTTAGTCCTCCAATAAACTAAACCCACATGGCTCGAAAAGTCAGCTAGAGGAGGCCTTAGAGCGAAGCTGATCAACCACTCACCACAATCACATTATTTTGTGCTTTATGTCATTTTCACTTATGTCGCTTTCATTACTTTATGCTTTATTGTTTGTTAGTTTACAAAATCTGATTTGAAGGAGATTGGACCGTCCCCTTGAGTCCCAAGGTTCTATCAAGACCCTTGGATGATCACCTAAAGATCAAGGATAGGATTGAGTCACTTGTCACCATCAAACTTTATGCTTTTGTATTTTGTTTGCTTGTATTTTTTTCAGTTTTGAAAGGTCCTTTAAGACCAATATTTCGGCTGACTTGGGGACCCTTTTGTAACCCTTAGATCAAGCTTAGATTGTATGGTTAGGATGTAAAGCCTTGGTCTATATAAACCAAGCACTCTTATTGTATTTTTCAGATTTGTTGAATGAGAAAAAACCCTAGAGTTTGTGAGTTTCCTTCATTATTCTCTTAGCTTAGTGCTTGAGTTAGTGAATGATTAATTAGTGGCTTAGTGCTTGATTAATCAAAACCTAAATCTATTACTTTGTGTTTAGATTTAGCCTATCCTTTTATGTTTTCCTTTGTTTTACAAAATTTCAGAAAATTCCCACAAAATACTTCACTTTGGCCGAATTATTCACAAGTTTTATAAATCGATTTTAGTTGTTCCCTTGAGTGAAACTTAACCCCATAGGTTTCATTCCAAATTGGTCATCAAAGCTTTGGTTAGATTTGAAGGACACAAGATTCATCCTTGTACAAAATTCGTTCCCCACATTCAAAGATCCAAACTTTTGTTCCAAATCAGTTTTTGTTTTCTTAAGGTAACAATGGATCTATCTTTTGTTTTTAGTTCTAAATCTTTTTCCTATGATACCACATATGAAACCCTTATTGGTGAGTCCATTTTCGAGTCTATGGAGAGAGTTAGAAATGAGTTGAATGCCAAGGTGGCTAAGATAAGCGGAAAGGCTGAAAATTTTGGTATGGGTAAAGGGTTGACCGTTTTACTTGACCCTCCTACTAAAACACAACCCTATGAGCCACCAAAGAGAGTCAAAGTTGTTGAGCCAACCACTTCTCCTAAACCACTAACCCTAGACCAAAGGGAGGCGATTGACCCTAGCCACAAAAAAACCATCACCCTCAAAAAATGTTGTCAATGTCAAGGACATGGTCACAATGCCAAGGAATGTCCCACAAAGAATACCTTGAACTCGTGTGAGATTGTTCATTGGGAGGGAGATGAGATCCTTGTTTGTGAGGATGAGGAGAATGAGGTCCTTGCTAATGAGGATATAGAGGAAGAGAAGCAAGAGCAAGCCAAAATGATGATGGTAAGGCCGTATATTCTGATCTTAGAGGGAGGAAGTTCTACCCTAGTAGCTTCTAAGCCTCTAATTGAGGAGTTAGCGCCATTTACACAAGAGCATCCTAATCCTTGCAAGATAGGGAGGTCAAACATTGGAGCCGAGTTGAGGAACTATGGTGATGAGGCTTTGGATGATGTGGTTGTAAGGGATGCTTGTCATCTCATCTTTGATAAGCCTTGTGAACCATGGAAGCATGAAGAGGGTTTGGTCCATGGTGGGAAAGATAGCAACCATACCTTTAAGGTTGGATGGAAGGAGGTTATGCCTACACCCCTACCTCCTACTTTGAAGTGTTCCACCCCACCCTCCATGGTTGAGCCTTCCAAAGAGGTTGTTTTGAGTGGAGTATCCGAATTGAAGCATGGGTCTAATGATGAGGAGGTTGTATGTGATCTCCATCACAAGGGAATCCCTAGTAATCGAGGAATGAATGTTGGTGAAAGTGTGCCCATTTACTTTGCTAGTGATCATCCTAATAATCAAGATGAGGGCATGGGAAAAGATATCAAGAAAGGGAATGAGCTTGATCCTTGGAGTTGTTTAACCAAACTCAAGAAGAAGGTGCTCATGGAGTGGGAGTCCAAGGGTGAGTCAAACTATTCCAAAGAGTTTGCTTACCCTAGGGAGAATAAACCACCGGATAAGATTGATCAAAATGGGAAGCCATTCGAGGACGACCCCAAGACACTAAGGAGAAAACAAGAAGAGGAGCTTAATGATGACTCCTTTCAAGCCTACCCTAGACTCGAGGGTGAGGAGCACAAGATCATGCTAGGGAGTGGCTACAACTTAAGGGCCACCGTGAAGAAGGAGAAGAACAAGGCCAAACAAAATCAGTCGAGCCGAGCTAAGAGTGTTCGATCTTTCATCCGTACTTTATGTCAAGGTTGTTCTTTGAGGCCAAAACCTATTAAGACCAAGGTTGGTTATGGGTCTAATGAGGTGCCTCTCCTTGGAGGTTATGATCAATGTCAAAATGAAACTCATGTTAAGAAACCCAAGGATTTGAGGACAAATCCTTTTCAAGAAGAGGAGATTGAACCAAATCAAGCAAGCTCCATTTGGTTGAGTTTGAGAGTATGGGTTGGTTTGGGTCCTTAGGCTCAAACCGTGGTCTAAACCTTGGACCTAGGGTCCACTAAGTGCTAAGTCAAGTTAATTCAATGGTCAATGTAGCCAAACTTAGTGGGACAAAGAAAGTCAAGGAAAGTCAAGATGGAGAGCAACCAAAAGGTCAATACATGTGCTATTTTGAATGTGATCACCTTGGGTGCACCATGTGGGTTAGTCCTCCAATAAACTAAACCCACATGGCTCGAAAAGTCAGCTAGAGGAGGCCTTAGAGCCGGCTTGATCAACCACTCACCACAATCACATTATTTTGTGCTTTATGTCATTTTCACTTATGTCGCTTTCATTACTTTATGCTTTATTGTTTGTTAGTTTACAAAATCTGATTTGAAGGAGATTGGACCGTCCCCTTGAGTCCCAAGGTTCTATCAAGACCCTTGGATGATCACCTAAAGATCAAGGATAGGATTGAGTCACTTGTCACCATCAAACTTTATGCTTTTGTATTTTGTTTGCTTGTATTTTTTTCAGTTTTGAAAGGTCCTTTAAGACCAATATTTCGGCTGACTTGGGGACCCTTTTGTAACCCTTAGATCAAGCTTAGATTGTATGGTTAGGATGTAAAGCCTTGGTCTATATAAACCAAGCACTCTCATTGTATTTTTCAGATTTGTTGAATGAGAAAAAACCCTAGAGTTTGTGAGTTTCCTTCATTATTCTCTTAGCTTAGTGCTTGAGTTAGTGAATGATTAATTAGTGGCTTAGTGCTTGATTAATCAAAACCTAAATCTATTACTTTGTGTTTAGATTTAGCCTATCCTTTTATGTTTTCCTTTGTTTTACAAAATTTCAGAAAATTCCCACAAAATACTTCACTTTGGCCGAATTATTCACAAGTTTTATAAATCGATTTTAGTTGTTCCCTTGAGTGAAACTTAACCCCATAGGTTTCATTCCAATTTTGACCCCTCCTTGGCTCGAGTTAGGGTTGGTCTTGGGGGTGCTCTTAGCCGACTCTCCTCTCCCCTTCTCTAACCTCTCCACACGTGTGGCCATAGTAACGGCCTCATCGAATGACCACAAGTTTTGCATCTTGACCCGATTTGCTATCCTAGGGTTTAGGCCCTCAACAAACCTTGCAATTTTTTGCTCTAAGCTTCTCATTCATCTCACATTGTTGAGTGAGTTGCTCAAAGTCCCTAAGATAGGTTTCAATGGGGTGTGTCTCTTGTTTTAGTTGAGCTAACTTGAGGAACATGTCTTGGGTATAATCCTTTGGAAATGTCTTGTCTTTGAGTTTTTACTTGAGTTTGAGTCACGACTTATTGGGTTCCTTACCCTCTCGGTTTCGTTGGTTCTTGAGGTTTTCGTACCAAAGGGAAGCGTATCCCTTGAACTTCATGATGGCCACCTTAAAACACTTCCTATCGGGATATTCCTTAAATTCAAAGATCCTCTCTATCGACCTAAGCCAATCTAGGAGATCCCCGGGATTCAAGCTACCATAAAGTCGGGTATATCCACTTTGATATCTCGGTCATGGTCTCTTGGGTGGGTTTCAAGGGACTCCTCCGAATCCGAAAATTGATCTTCCATGTGAGGAAGAGGTTGTCCTCTCCCAGCCCCCCATACCCACGCCCTCTTCCTCCACCCCTTCTTGGTTCATTAAGATTTTGGTCTAAGAGGGTGTTTAGAGCATTCATCATTAAAGTACAATTACCGGTGAGTTGAGTTAACTTCTCTTCTAAATCGGAAAGCCTTTTACCCTCTCCTCTATCCCCTTCCATTATGTGAAAATTTTGTGAGATCTTTGTGGAAATTTTGTGGGAAATTTATAGAAAATAAACAAGGAAAAGGAAGAAGAAAAGCGAAAATTAAAAGAAGAAAACAAAGGAGTAACTCGACAAAACTAAGAACAAGAACAAATCGAACAAGCAAGAACAACCCTAGGCTTTGATGACCAATTTGGAGTGAAACTAAGTGGATCAAGTTTCACTCAAAGGATGAACAAAAATCAAACTTGAATACCCTTGAAAATCTCGGCCAAATGTATTGTTTTTGTGAGATAATTTTCTGAAATTTTGTAAACAAGGAATGCATAAAGGATAGTAACTAAATCTACACACAAAGTAATAGATTTAGGTTTTGATTAGTTTAAGCACAAAGCCACTAAACTAATCTTTCACTAACTCACACACAAAGTAATGAGAAAAATGAAGAGCACTCAAATAAACAACTAGGGTTTTCATTCATCAAAAATCTGAAAAATATGAGGTGAGAATGAGGGTTTATATACTACCTTCATTCTAATCTTGACCATACATTACAAGAGGATCTAAGGGCTCACAAATAACCCACAAAACATCATAATACTCGGTCCTAAGCTCACATGTGAGCTGAAAATTTTCAACCTAAAAGACAAACTATAAAGCATAAAGGTGATGGTGACACTTGAGTCCATCCTCTCCCTTCTTTGTTGATGATCATCCAAGGGCCCTTGTGTGAGCCTTGGGGTGGGTTTGGATGGTCCAAGTGACCAAAATACAAGGGACTATATTGTCTCCTTACATTAAAGCATAAAGTAAAAAGTAAAGAAAGCGACATGTATGAAAATGGCATAAAACATAAAAACAATGTGATGGCTTGGGTGGTTTAATTGAGCCGGCTCCTGGGTCCTCCTTGAGCTAGCTTGATGAGCCATGTGAGCCCATTTATTGGAGGGTTGACTCACATGGGTGTACCCTAATTGACCACATTCAAAAATAGCATAATCTTGACTTTGTTGCTCTCCAACTTTGACTTCCTCTTGACTTTGCTTGATCACTAAGGTTGGCTCGATTTGACCATAGAATTGACTTTACTTAGCCCTTAGTGATCCCTTGGTCCATGACCTAGGCTTGGGTTTGAGCCCATGGCCCCAACCCATGGTCTCCCTCGACTTCACCCTTGACCACCTTGACCATTTTTGGTCCAATCTCCTCTCCTTGGAAAGGACTTGTCCTCAAGTCCTTGGAGATCCTCTTGCTTCCTCCCTTGCTCGATTTCATGCTTGATTCTCGGCTCAACCTTTGCTCGATCTTGGCTTTCACGGTTTTGGTCTTCCATGGGCACCACTTAGCTAGAGTTTGTAGAAATGGTTGGACCCCTTTGCCTTGGCTCGAAGAATTGATCATGTTTTCTTCCTTGGTCACGGTTTGCTTTGACCACACACTCCTCCTCGAGCATTTCTTTGAGCCCACGACTCATAACCATGCCATCCATCCATTCGTGCTCATGATCGAGCCCATCAATGATTCTCCACCTTAAAGACCCACTTGACCTCTCTAGTCCATCGATTTTGCCCTCTAATTGTTCACATTGGTTGTTTCATTGTTGATTGATGCATCACCTTCTTGTCGCTCCTCTCCTAGAACTCCCTTGTTGCTCTAGGGTTTCTCTTGATTTCCAAGCTCATCACTTCTTTTCCAAAGCCCACATTCGGCTCTTCTCCCACCTCTTGGCTAGAGCTCTCTCCATTGATTGATTCGAACAAGCATGAATTGGTTTTATAACCCATCATTGGTGCTAGGGAGCTAAGACAATAAGCTTGTCACCATACTTGAATGAGTAGGTGTTATCTCTTCCATGGTGGGAAGAATTCTTCTCATACTCCCAAGGCCTACCAAGCAACACATGACATGCATCCATGTCCAACACTTCACACACAATTTCATCCTTATAGTCTTGTCCAATCGAGAACGAAACTTGACATTGCTTATCAACTCTTACCTCGGCTCCTTGATTAAGCCACCTTAGCTTGTAAGGATGAGGATGCTTCAAGGTTGGTAAGGCAAGTTTATCAATGAGGGTTTTCGAAGCAACATTAACACAACTTCCCCATCGATAATGAGATTACACACTCTCCCCATGATTGTACACTTGGTTGAAATAGTTGGTGTCTTTGATCCGTGCTTCCGCTTGATTCTTGAGTGTGCATTACTCGCCAAGTAACCAAGCTCAACCCCGAGTCCGGGGGAACTAATGTTTCGGCCACCTTCACATCCTCAACTCCCTCGTTGTTTTCTTCTTCGCAAACTAACACCACATCGTCTCCCCAATGCACAACCTCACTTGTGTTCAAGGTCCTCTTGCTAGGGCACTCCTTAGCAAAATGACCATACCCTTGACATTGGTAGCACTTCTTGAGAGGAATTGTTCTCTTAGGGCCATAGTCAATTCCCTTCCCCTTGTCAACACTTGATGGCTTGATAGTAGGGTTAGGTTCGACAATTTTGACCCCTCCTTGGCTCGAGTTAGGGTTGGTCTTGGGGGTGCTCTTAGCCGACTCTCCTCTCCCCTTCTCTAACCTCTCCACACGTGTGGCCATAGTAACGGCCTCATCGAATGACCACAAGTTTTGCATCTTGACCCGATTTGCTATCCTAGGGTTTAGGCCCTCAACAAACCTTGCAATTCTTTGCTCGGGCTTCTCATTCATCTCACATTGTAGAGTGAGTTGCTCAAAGTCCCTAAGATAGGTTTCAATGGGGTGTGTCTCTTGTTTTAGTTGAGCTAACTTGAGGAACATGTCTTGGGTATAATCCTTTGGAACAAACTTGTCTTTGAGTTTTTTCTTGAGTTTGAGCCACGACTTAATGGGTTCCTTACCCTCTCGGTTTCGTTGGTTCTTGAGGTTTTCGTACCAAAGGGAAGCGTATCCCTTGAACTTCATGATGGCCACCTTAAAACACTTCCTATCGGGATATTCCTTAAATTCAAAGATCCTCTCTATCGACCTAAGCCAATCTAGGAGATCCTCGGGATTCAAGCTACCATAAAAGTCGGGTATATCCACTTTGATATCTCGGTCATGGTCTCTTGGGTGGGTTTCAAGGGACTCCTCAGAATGCGAAAATTGATCTTCCATGTGAGGAAGAGGTTGTCCTCTCCCACGGCCCCCATACCCACGCCCTCTTCCCCCTCCACCCCTTCTTGGTTCATTAAGATTTTGGTCTAAGAGGGTGTTTAGAGCATTCATCATTAAAGTACAATTACCGGTGAGTTGAGTTAACTTCTCTTCTAAATCGGAAAGCCTTTTACCCTCTCCTCTATCCCCTTCCATTATGTGAAAATTTTGTGAGATCTTTTGTGGAAATTTTGTGGGAAATTTATAGAAAATAAACAAGGAAAAGGAAGAAGAAAAACGAAAATTAAAAGAAGAAAACAAAGGAGTAACTCGACAAAACTAAGAACAAGAACAAATCGAAAAAACAAGAACAAACCTAGGCTTTGATGACCAATTTGGAGTGAAACTAAGTGGATCAAGTTTCACTCAAAGGATGAACAAAAATCAAACTTGAATACCCTTGAAAATCTCGGCCAAATGTATTGTTTTTGTGAGATAATTTTCTGAAATTTTGTAAACAAGGAAAGCATAAAGGATAGTAACTAAATCTACACACAAAGTAATAGATTTAGGTTTTGATTAGTTTAAGCACAAAGCCACTAAACTAATCTTTCACTAACTCACACACAAAGTAATGAGAAAAATGAAGAGCACTCAAATAAACAACTAGGGTTTTCATTCATCAAAAATCTGAAAAATATGAGGTGAGAATGAGGGTTTATATACTACCTTTGGAGCAAACGGCTTGACGATTTGGACCGATACTTGGTCTACGTTTTAACCATGGTCCTTGGACCCATGGACACGTTTTTTCAGCCCAAAGGAGGCCAAACTCGGCTGGCCCATTAATGTTCAAGTCATACATTTTACTTCATACATGCCCCTTTCGATTATAGGTGCTTTAAACTTTATGTCTTTATCACCTTTGATCTTTTGAATTCAACAACAAACAAAATCAGCCAAGGAACTTAAAGGGGCCGAGATTTTCTTGCTCTCCAAGGAGGAATCAAGACCCTTAGATGAAGAGCAACAAAGGAAGGGTGAGGATGCTCCAAGATGTCACCATCTACTTTAGTTGTTGTAATTTTTCAGATTTTGTAAGGTCTTGTGTCCCAATTTTTAATTTGTTTTTGTAAGGCCCTCATGGCCCTTAGATTAGATATTAGATGTAGGGTTTAGATGATAGCATGGGTCTTATATAAACCCACCTATCTCCCTTGTAAAAATCAGATTTGAAGTTATAAGAAAATGAGTTTTAAAAGTGAGTTTTTCTCTTGGAAACCACCTTGGCTTTGTGCTTGGTGTTTCGAGTTTCCATGGGTGATGATCATAGCTTAGTGCGATGATTGATCGGAACCTTAGTCTTAGGCTAGTGGCTTTGTGCTTAGTCTAATTCATATCCTTAATCTTTAGTTTGTTTTATGTTTCACAATAAAAACCGAAAACACATCCACCTAAACAGCCCAAAAAAACGTGTGACTTGAGTGTTCATTTCAATCTTAGGTTGTTTAGGGTGAGTATGGTTACAAGGTACAAAGAGGCCCGCCCGAATCGCTCCAATTGGTATCAGAGCTTCGGCTCTCGAGTTTTCTTAAACCGAGACGATCTTGGGATGAGTTGGGTTATGGTGTTTTCGAGTGTTACCTTGCAAGTTTGTGTGCGTCTTGACTTGTGAGTGTCGACTTGATTCGAGCACCTTTGTAGGTGTTTGAGTCGAGTTGGCTAACAAGAGGAATTCGATGAATTTGCTATGTGCTTTTCATAGGATTCGAGTCTTGTTGTTTCATTCGTTTTTATCAAAATCTTATTCTTCAAAAATCGTTTTAATTTCTGAAAATTTCATCTTTTTGGATACCATTTTATTTGGCCAAAGTTTGAGGACAAACTTTTTTTGAAGAAGGGGAGAGTTGGAACGAAACGGCTTGACGATTTGGACCCGATACTTGGTCTACGTTTTAACCATGGTCCTTGGACCCATGGTCACGTTTTTTCAGCTCAAAGGAGGCCAAACTCGGCTGGTCCATTAATGTTCAAGTCATACATTTTAATTCATACATGTCCCTTTCGATTAAAGTTGCTTTAAACTTTATGTCTTTGTCACCTTTGATCTTTTGAATTCAACAACAAACAAAATCAGCCAAGGAACTTAAAGGGGCCGAGATTTTCTTGCTCTCCAAGGAGGAATCAAGACCCTTAGATGAAGAGCAACAAAGGAAGGGTGAGGATGCTCCAAGATGTCACCATCTACTTTAGTTGTTGTAATTTTTCAGATTTTGTAAGGTCTTGTGACCCAATTTTTCGGCTGTTTTTGTAAGGCCCTCATGGCCCTTAGATTAGATATTAGATGTAGGGTTTAGATGATAGCATGGGTCTTATATAAACCCACCTATCTCCCTTGTAAAAATCAGATTTGAAGTTATAAGAAAATGAGTTTTAAAAGTGAGTTTTTCTCTTGGAAACCACCTTGGCTTTGTGCTTGGTGTTTCGAGTTTCCATGGGTGATGATCATAGCTTAGTGCGATGATTGATCGGAACCTTAGTCTTAGGCTAGTGGCTTTGTGCTTAGTCTAATTCATATCCTTAATCTTTAGTTTGTTTTATGTTTCACAATAAAAAACCGAAAACACATCCACCTAAACAGCCCAAAAAACGTGTGACTTGAGTGTTCATTTCAATCTTAGGTTGTTTAGGGTGAGTATGGTTACAAGGTACAAAGAGGCCCGCCCCGAATCGCTCCAACCTTCATTCTAATCTTGACCATACATTACAAGAGGATCTAAGGGCTCACAAATAACCCACAAAACATCATAATACTCGGTCCCTAAGCTCACATGTGAGCTGAAAATTTTCAACCTAAAAGACAAACTATAAAGCATAAAGGTGATGGTGACACTTGTGCCCATCCTCTCCTTCTTTGTTGATGATCATCCAAGGGCCCTTGTGTGAGCCTTGGGGTGGGTTTGACGGTCCAAGTGACCAAAATACAAGGGACTATATTGTCTCCTTACATTAAAGCATAAAGTAAAAAGAAAGCGACATGTATGAAAATGACATAAAACATAAAAACAATGTGATGGCTTGGGTGGTTTAATTGAGCCGGCTCCTTGGGACCTCCTTGAGCTAGCTTGATGAGCCATGTGAGCCCATTTATTGGAGGGTTGACTCACATGGGTGTACCCTAATTGACCACATTCAAAAATAGCATAATCTTGACTTTTGTTGCTCTCCAACTTTGACTTCCTCTTGACTTTGCTTGATCACTAAGGTTGGCTCGATTTGACCATAGAATTGACTTTACTTAGCCCTTAGTGATCCCTTGGTCCATGACCTAGGCTTGGGTTTGAGCCCATGGCCCCAACCCATGGTCTCCCTCGACTTCACCCTTGACCACCTTGACCATTTTTGGTCCAATCTCCTCTCTTGGAAAGGACTTGTCCACAAGTCCTTGGAGATCCTCTTGCTTCCTCCCTTGCTCGATTTCATGCTTGATTCTCGGCTCAACCTTTGCTCGATCTTGGCTTTCACGGTTTTGGTCTTCCATGGGCACCACTTAGCTAGAGTTTGTAGAAATGGTTGGACCCCTTTGCCTTGGCTCGAAGAATTGATCATGTTTTCTTCCTTGGTCACGGTTTGCTTGACCACACACTCCTCCTCGAGCATTTCTTTGAGCCCACGACTCATAACCATGCCATCCATCCATTCGTGCTCATGATCGAGCCCATCAATGATTCTCCACCTTAAAGACCCACTTGACCTCTCTAGTCCATCGATTTTTGCCCTCTCATTGTTCACATTGGTTGTTTCATTGTTGATTGATGCATCACCTTCTTGTCGCTCCTCTCCTAGAACTCCCCTTGTTGCTCTAGGGTTTCTCTTGATTTCCAAGCTCATCACTTCTTTTCCAAAGCCCACATTCGGCTCTTCTCCCACCTCTTGGCTAGAGCTCTCTCCATTGATTGATTCGAACAAGCATGAATTGGTTTTATAACCCATCATTGGTGGTAGAGCTAAGACAATAAGCTTGTCACCATACTCGAATGAGTAGGTGCTATCTCTTCCATGGTGGGAAGAATTCTTCTCATACTCCCAAGGCCTACTAGGCAACACATGACATGCATCCATGTCCAACACTTCACACACAATCTCATCCTTATAGTCTTGTCCAATCGAGAAACGAAACTTGACATTGCTTATCAACTCTTACCTCGGCTCCTTGATTAAGCCACCTTAGCTTGTAAGGATGAGGATGCTTCAAGGTTGGTAAGGCAAGTTTATCAATGAGGGTTTTCGAAGCAACATTAACACAACTTCCCCCATCGATAATGAGATTACACACTCTCCCCATGATTGTACACTTGGTTCGAAATAGTTGGTGTCTTTGATCCATGCTTTCGCTTGAATCTTGAGTGTGCATTACTCGCCAAGTAACCAAGCTCAACCCCGAGTCCGGGGGAACTAATGTTTCGGCCACCTTCACATCCTCAACTCCCTCGTTGTTTTCTTCTTCGCAAACTAACACCTCATCGTCTCCCCAATGCACAACCTCACTTGTGTTCAAGGTCCTCTTGCTAGGGCACTCCTTAGCAAAATGACCATACCCTTGACATTGGTAGCACTTCTTGAGAGGAATTGTTCTCTTAGGGCCATAGTCAATTCCCTTCCCCTTGTCAACACTTGATGGCTTGATAGTAGGGTTAGGTTCGACAATTTTGACCCCTCCTTGGCTCGAGTTAGGGTTGGTCTTGGTGGTGCGCTTAGCCGTCTCTCCCCTCCCCTTCTCTAACCTCTCCACACGTGTGGCCATAGTAACGGCCTCATCGAATGACCACAAGTTTTGCATCTTGACCCGATTTGCTATCCTAGGGTTTAGGCCCTCAACAAACCTTGCAATTTTTTGCTCGGGCTTCTCATTCATCTCACATTGTAGAGTGAGTTGCTCAAAGTCCCTAAGATAGGTTTTAATGGGGTGTGTCTCTTGTTTTAGTTGAGCTAACTTGAGGAACATGTCTTGGGTATAATCCTTTGGAACAAACTTGTCTTTGAGTTTTTACTTGAGTTTGAGCCGCGACTTAATGGGTTCCTTACCCTCTCGGTGTCGTTGGTTCTTGAGGTTTTCGTACCAAAGGGAAGCGTATCCCTTGAACTTCATGATGGCCACCTTAAAGCCCTTCCTATCGGGATATTCCTTAAATTCAAAGATCCTCTCATCGACCTAAGCCAATCTAGGAGATCCTCGGGATTCAAGCTACCATAAAAGCTCGGGTATATCCACTTTGATATCTCGGTCATGGTCTCTTGGGTGGGTTTCAAGGGACTCCTCAGAATCCAAAATTGATCTTCCATGTGAGGAAGAGGTTGTCCTCTCCCACGGCCCCCATACCCACGCCCTCTTCCCCCTCCACCCCTTCTTGGTTCATTAAGATTTTGGTCTAAGAGGGTGTTTAGAGCATTCATCATTAAAGTACAATTACCGGTGAGTTGAGTTAACTTCTCTTCTAAATCGGAAAGCCTTTTACCCTCTCCTCTATCCCCTTCCATTATGTGAAAATTTTGTGAGATCTTTTGTGGAAATTTAGTGGGAAATTTATAGAAAATAAACAAGGAAAAGGAAGAAGAAAAACGAAAATTAAAAGAAGAAAACAAAGGAGTAACTCGACAAAACTAAGAACAAGAACAAATCGAAAAACAAGAACAAACCTAGGCTTTGATGACCAATTTGGAGTGAAACTAAGTGGATCAAGTTTCACTCAAAGGATGAACAAAAATCAAACTTGAATACCCTTGAAAATCTCGGCCAAATGTATTGTTTTTGTGAGATAATTTTCTGAAATTTTGTAAACAAGGAAAGCATAAAGGATAGTAACTAAATCTACACACAAAGTAATAGATTTAGGTTTTGATTAGTTTAAGCACAAAGCCACTAAACTAATCTTTCACTAACTCACACACAAAGTAATGAGAAAAATGAAGAGCACTCAAATAAACAACTAGGGTTTTCATTCATCAAAAATCTGAAAAATATGAGGTGAGAATGAGGGTTTATATACTACCTTTGGAGCAAAACGGGCTTGTCGATTTGGACCCGATACTTGGTCTACGTTTTAACCATGGTCCTTGGACCCATGGTCACGTTTTTTCAGCTCAAAGGAGGCCAAACTCGGCTGGTCCATTAATGTTCAAGTCATACATTTTAATTCATACATGTCCCTTCGATTAAAGTTGCTTTAAACTTTATGTCTTTGTCACCTTTGATCTTTGAATTCAACAACAAACAAAATCAGCCAAGGAACTTATAGGGCCGAGATTTTCTTGCTCTCAAGGAGGAATCAAGACGCCTAGATGAAGAGCAACAAAGGAAGGGTGAGGATGCTCCAAGATGTCACCATCTACTTTAGTTGTTGTAATTTTTCAGATTTTGTAAGGTCTTGTGACCCAATTTTTCGGCTGTTTTTGTAAGTCCCTCATGGCCCTTAGATTAGATATTAGATGTAGGGTTTAGATGATAGCATGGGTCTTATATAAACCCACCTATCTCCCTTGTAAAAATCAGATTTGAAGTTATAAGAAAATGAGTTTTAAAAGTGAGTTTTTCTCTTGGAAACCACCTTGGCTTTGTGCTTGGTGTTTCGAGTTTCCATGGGTGATGATCATAGCTTAGTGCGATGATTGATCGGAACCTTAGTCTTAGGCTAGTGGCTTTGTGCTTAGTCTAATTCATATCCTTAATCTTTAGTTTGTTTTATGTTTCACAATAAAAACCGAAAACACATCCACCTAAACAGCCCAAAAAAACGTGTGACTTGAGTGTTCATTTCAATCTTAGGTTGTTTAGGGTGAGTATGGTTACAAGGTACAAAGAGGCCCGCCCCGAATCGCTCCAATTGGTATCAGAGCTTCGGCTCTCGAGTTTTCTTAAACCGAGACGATCTTGGGATGAGTTGGGTTATGGTGTTTTCGAGTGTTACCTTGCAAGTTTGTGTGCGTCTTGACTTGTGAGTGTCGACTTGATTCGAGCACCTTTGTAGGTGTTTGAGTCGAGTTGGCTAACAAGAGGAATTCGATGAATTTGCTATGTGCTTTTCGTAGGATTCGAGTCTTGTTGTTTCATTCGTTTTTATCAAAATCTTATTCTTCAAAAATCGTTTTAATTTCTGAAAATTTCATCTTTTTGGATACCATTTTATTTGGCCAAAGTTTGAGGACAAACTTTTTTTGAAGAAGGGGAGAGTTGGAACGAAACGGCTTGACGATTTGGACCCGATACTTGGTCTACGTTTTAACCATGGTCCTTGGACCCATGGTCACGTTTTTTCAGCTCAAAGGAGGCCAAACTCGGCTGGTCCATTAATGTTCAAGTCATACATTTTAATTCATACATGTCCCTTTCGATTAAAGTTGCTTTAAACTTTATGTCTTTGTCACCTTTGATCTTTTGAATTCAACAACAAACAAAATCAGCCAAGGAACTTAAAGGGGCCGAGATTTTCTTGCTCTCCAAGGAGGAATCAAGACCCTTAGATGAAGAGCAACAAAGGAAGGGTGAGGATGCTCCAAGATGTCACCATCTACTTTAGTTGTTGTAATTTTTCAGATTTTGTAAGGTCTTGTGACCCAATTTTTATTTGTTTTTGTAAGGCCCTCATGGCCCTTAGATTAGATATTAGATGTAGGGTTTAGATGATAGCATGGGTCTTATATAAACCCACCTATCTCCCTTGTAAAAATCAGATTTGAAGTTATAAGAAAATGAGTTTTAAAAGTGAGTTTTTCTCTTGGAAACCACCTTGGCTTTGTGCTTGGTGTTTCGAGTTTCCATGGGTGATGATCATAGCTTAGTGCGATGATTGATCGGAACCTTAGTCTTAGGCTAGTGGCTTTGTGCTTAGTCTAATTCATATCCTTAATCTTTAGTTTGTTTTATGTTTCACAATAAAAACCGAAAACACATCCACCTAAACAGCCCAAAAAAAACGTGTGACTTGAGTGTTCATTTCAATCTTAGGTTGTTTAGGGTGAGTATGGTTACAAGGTACAAAGAGGCCCGCCCCGAATCGCTCCAACCTTCATTCTAATCTTGACCATACATTACAAGAGGATCTAAGGGCTCACAAATAACCCACAAAACATCATAATACTCGGTCCCTAAGCTCACATGTGAGCTGAAAATTTTCAACCTAAAAGACAAACTATAAAGCATAAAGGTGATGGTGACACTTGAGTCCATCCTCTCCCTTCTTTGTTGATGATCATCCAAGGGCCCTTGTGTGAGCCTTGGGGTGGGTTTGGACGGTCCAAGTGACCAAAATACAAGGGACTATATTGTCTCCTTACATTAAAGCATAAAGTAAAAAGTAAAAAGCGGCATGTATGAAAATGACATAAAACATAAAAACAATGTGATGGCTTGGGTGGTTTAATTGAGCCGGCTCCTTGGGACCTCCTTGAGCTAGCTTGATGAGCCATGTGAGCCCATTTATTGGAGGGTTGACTCACATGGGTGTACCCTAATTGACCACATTCAAAAATAGCATAATCTTGACTTTTGTTGCTCTCCAACTTTGACTTCCTCTTGACTTTGCTTGATCACTAAGGTTGGCTCGATTTGACCATAGAATTGACTTTACTTAGCCCTTAGTGATCCCTTGGTCCATGACCTAGGCTTGGGTTTGAGCCCATGGCCCCAACCCATGGTCTCCCTCGACTTCACCCTTGACCACCTTGACCATTTTTGGTCCAATCTCCTCTCCTTGGAAAGGACTTGTCCTCAAGTCCTTGGAGATCCTCTTGCTTCCTCCCTTGCTCGATTTCATGCTTGATTCTCGGCTAAACCTTTGCTCGATCTTGGCTTTCAAGGTTTTGGTCTTCCATGGGCACCACTTAGCTAGAGTTTGTAGAAATGGTTGGACCCCTTTGCCTTGGCTCGAAGAATTGATCATGTTTTCTTCCTTGGTCACGGTTTGCTTGACCACACACTCCTCCTCGAGCATTTCTTTGAGCCCACGACTCATAACCATGCCATCCATCCATTCGTGCTCATGATCGAGCCCATCAATGATTCTCCACCTTAAAGACCCACTTGACCTCTCTAGTCCATCGATTTTTGCCCTCTCATTGTTCACATTGGTTGTTTCATTGTTGATTGATGCATCACCTTCTTGTCGCTCCTCTCCTAGAACTCCCCTTGTTGCTCTAGGGTTTCTCTTGATTTCCAAGCTCATCACTTCTTTTCCAAAGCCCACATTCGGCTCTTCTCCCACCTCTTGGCTGGAGCTCTCTCCATTGATTGATTCGAACAAGCATGAATTGGTTTTATAACCCATCATTGGTGGTAGGGGAGCTAAGACAATAAGCTTGTCACCATACTTGAATGAGTAGGTGTTATCTCTTCCATGGTGGGAAGAATTCTTCTCATACTCCCAAGGCCTACCAAGCAACACATGACATGCATCCATGTCCAACACTTCACACACAATTTCATCCTTATAGTCTTGTCCAATCGAGAACGAAACTTGACATTGCTTATCAACTCTTACCTCGGCTCCTTGATTAAGCCACCTTAGCTTGTAAGGATGAGGATGCTTCAAGGTTGGTAAGGCAAGTTTATCAATGAGGGTTTTCGAAGCAACATTAACACAACTTCCCCCATCGATAATGAGATTACACACTCTCCCCATGATTGTACACTTGGTTCGAAATAGTTGGTGTCTTTGATCCATGCTTTCGCTTGAATCTTGAGTGTGCATTACTCGCCAAGTAACCAAGCTCAACCCCGAGTCCGGGGGAACTAATGTTTCGGCCACCTTCACATCCTCAACTCCCTCGTTGTTTTCTTCTTCGCAAACTAACACCTCATCGTCTCCCCAATGCACAACCTCACTTGTGTTCAAGGTCCTCTTGCTAGGGCACTCCTTAGCAAAATGACCATACCCTTGACATTGGTAGCACTTCTTGAAAGGAATTGTTCTCTTAGGGCCATAGTCAATTCCCTTCCCCTTGTCAACACTTGATGGCTTGATAGTAGGGTTAGGTTCGACAATTTTGACCCCTCCTTGGCTCGAGTTAGGGTTGGTCTTGGGGGTGCTCTTAGCCGACTCTCCTCTCCCCTTCTCTAACCTCTCCACACGTGTGGCCATAGTAACGTGACCTCATCGAATGACCACAAGTTTTGCATCTTGACCCGATTTGCTATCCTAGGGTTTAGGCCCTCAACAAACCTTGCAATTTTTTGCTCGGGCTTCTCATTCATCTCACATTGTAGAGTGAGTTGCTCAAAGTCCCTAAGATAGGTTTTAATGGGGTGTGTCTCTTGTTTTAGTTGAGCTAACTTGAGGAACATGTCTTGGGTATAATCCTTTGGAACAAACTTGTCTTTGAGTTTTTTCTTGAGTTTGAGCCACGACTTAATGGGTTCCTTACCCTCTCGGTTTCGTTGGTTCTTGAGGTTTTCGTACCAAAGGGAAGCGTATCCCTTGAACTTCATGATGGCCACCTTAAAACACTTCCTATCGGGATATTCCTTAAATTCAAAGATCCTCTCTATCGACCTAAGCCAATCTAGGAGATCCTCGGGATTCAAGCTACCATAAAAGTCGGGTATATCCACTTTGATATCTCGGTCATGGTCTCTTGGGTGGGTTTCAAGGGACTCCTCCGAATCCGAAAATTGATCTTCCATGTGAGGAAGAGGTTGTCCTCTCCCACGGCCCCCATACCCACGCCCTCTTCCCCCTCCACCCCTTCTTGGTTCATTAAGATTTTGGTCTAAGAGGGTGTTTAGAGCATTCATCATTAAAGTACAATTACCGGTGAGTTGAGTTAACTTCTCTTCTAAATCGGAAAGCCTTTTACCCTCTCCTCTATCCCCTTCCATTATGTGAAAATTTTGTGAGATCTTTTGTGGAAATTTTGTGGGAAATTTATAGAAAATAAACAAGGAAAAGGAAGAAGAAAAACGAAAATTAAAAGAAGAAAACAAAGGAGTAACTCGACAAAACTAAGAACAAGAACAAATCGAAAAACAAGAACAAACCTAGGCTTTGATGACCAATTTGGAGTGAAACTAAGTGGATCAAGTTTCACTCAAAGGATGAACAAAAATCAAACTTGAATACCCTTGAAAATCTCGGCCAAATGTATTGTTTTTGTGAGATAATTTTCTGAAATTTTGTAAACAAGGAAAGCATAAAGGATAGTAACTAAATCTACACACAAAGTAATAGATTTAGGTTTTGATTAGTTTAAGCACAAAGCCACTAAACTAATCTTTCACTAACTCACACACAAAGTAATGAGAAAAATGAAGAGCACTCAAATAAACAACTAGGGTTTTCATTCATCAAAAATCTGAAAAATATGAGGTGAGAATGAGGGTTTATATACTACCTTTGGAACGAAACGGCTTGACGATTTGGACCCGATACTTGGTCTACGTTTTAACCATGGTCCTTGGACCCATGGTCACGTTTTTTCAGCTCAAAGGAGGCCAAACTCGGCTGGTCCATTAATGTTCAAGTCATACATTTTAATTCATACATGTCCCTTTCGATTAAAGTTGCTTTAAACTTTATGTCTTTGTCACCTTTGATCTTTTGAATTCAACAACAAACAAAATCAGCCAAGGAACTTAAAGGGGCCGAGATTTTCTTGCTCTCCAAGGAGGAATCAAGACCCTTAGATGAAGAGCAACAAAGGAAGGGTGAGGATGCTCCAAGATGTCACCATCTACTTTAGTTGTTGTAATTTTTCAGATTTTGTAAGGTCTTGTGACCCAATTTTTCGGCTGTTTTTGTAAGTCCCTCATGGCCCTTAGATTAGATATTAGATGTAGGGTTTAGATGATAGCATGGGTCTTATATAAACCCACCTATCTCCCTTGTAAAAATCAGATTTGAAGTTATAAGAAAATGAGTTTTAAAAGTGAGTTTTTCTCTTGGAAACCACCTTGGCTTTGTGCTTGGTGTTTCGAGTTTCCATGGGTGATGATCATAGCTTAGTGCGATGATTGATCGGAACCTTAGTCTTAGGCTAGTGGCTTTGTGCTTAGTCTAATTCATATCCTTAATCTTTATTTTGTTTTATGTTTCACAATAAAACCGAAAACACATCCACCTAAACAGCCCAAAAAAACGTGTGACTTGAGTGTTCATTTCAATCTTAGGTTGTTTAGGGTGAGTATGGTTACAAGGTACAAAGAGGCCCGCCCCGAATCGCTCCAATTGGTATCAGAGCTTCGGCTCTCGAGTTTTCTTAAACCGAGACGATCTTGGGATGAGTTGGGTTATGGTGTTTTCGAGTGTTACCTTGCAAGTTTGTGTGCGTCTTGACTTGTGAGTGTCGACTTGATTCGAGCACCTTTGTAGGTGTTTGAGTCGAGTTGGCTAACAAGAGGAATTCGATGAATTTGCTATGTGCTTTTCGTAGGATTCGAGTCTTGTTGTTTCATTCGTTTTTATCAAAATCTTATTCTTCAAAAATCGTTTTAATTTCTGAAAATTTCATCTTTTTGGATACCATTTTATTTGGCCAAAGTTTGAGGACAAACTTTTTTTGAAGAAGGGGAGAGTTGGAACGAAACGGCTTGACGATTTGGACCCGATACTTGGTCTACGTTTTAACCATGGTCCTTGGACCCATGGTCACGTTTTTTCAGCTCAAAGGAGGCCAAACTCGGCTGGTCCATTAATGTTCAAGTCATACATTTTAATTCATACATGTCCCTTTCGATTAAAGTTGCTTTAAACTTTATGTCTTTGTCACCTTTGATCTTTTGAATTCAACAACAAACAAAATCAGCCAAGGAACTTAAAGGGGCCGAGATTTTCTTGCTCTCCAAGGAGGAATCAAGACCCTTAGATGAAGAGCAACAAAGGAAGGGTGAGGATGCTCCAAGATGTCACCATCTACTTTAGTTGTTGTAATTTTTCAGATTTTGTAAGGTCTTGTGACCCAATTTTTCGGCTGTTTTTGTAAGGCCCTCATGGCCCTTAGATTAGATATTAGATGTAGGGTTTAGATGATAGCATGGGTCTTATATAAACCCACCTATCTCCCTTGTAAAAATCAGATTTGAAGTTATAAGAAAATGAGTTTTAAAAGTGAGTTTTTCTCTTGGAAACCACCTTGGCTTTGTGCTTGGTGTTTCGAGTTTCC
The DNA here is from genome assembly GCA_023091065.1 of Dianthus caryophyllus. NCBI lineage: Eukaryota > Viridiplantae > Streptophyta > Magnoliopsida > Caryophyllales > Caryophyllaceae > Dianthus > Dianthus caryophyllus. The sequence continues at coordinate 16,292,159 of CM041521.1, forward strand.
ATGGGTGATGATCATAGCTTAGTGCGATGATTGATCGGAACCTTAGTCTTAGGCTAGTGGCTTTGTGCTTAGTCTAATTCATATCCTTAATCTTTAGTTTGTTTTATGTTTCACAATAAAAACCGAAAACACATCCACCTAAACAGCCCAAAAAAAACGTGTGACTTGAGTGTTCATTTCAATCTTAGGTTGTTTAGGGTGAGTATGGTTACAAGGTACAAAGAGGCCCGCCCCGAATCGCTCCAACCTTCATTCTAATCTTGACCATACATTACAAGAGGATCTAAGGGCTCACAAATAACCCACAAAACATCATAATACTCGGTCCCTAAGCTCACATGTGAGCTGAAAATTTTCAACCTAAAAGACAAACTATAAAGCATAAAGGTGATGGTGACACTTGAGTCCATCCTCTCCCTTCTTTGTTGATGATCATCCAAGGGCCCTTGTGTGAGCCTTGGGGTGGGTTTGGACGGTCCAAGTGACCAAAATACAAGGGACTATATTGTCTCCTTACATTAAAGTAAAAAGTAAAAAGTAAAGAAAGCGACATGTATGAAAATGACATAAAACATAAAAACAATGTGATGGCTTGGGTGGTTTAATTGAGCCGGCTCCTTGGGACCTCCTTGAGCTAGCTTGATGAGCCATGTGAGCCCATTTATTGGAGGGTTGACTCACATGGGTGTACCCTAATTGACCACATTCAAAAATAGCATAATCTTGACTTTTGTTGCTCTCCAACTTTGACTTCCTCTTGACTTTGCTTGATCACTAAGGTTGGCTCGATTTGACCATAGAATTGACTTTACTTAGCCCTTAGTGATCCCTTGGTCCATGACCTAGGCTTGGGTTTGAGCCCATGGCCCCAACCCATGGTCTCCCTCGACTTCACCCTTGACCACCTTGACCATTTTTGGTCCAATCTCCTCTCCTTGGAAAGGACTTGTCCTCAAGTCCTTGGAGATCCTCTTACTTCCTCCCTTGCTCGATTTCATGCTTGATTCTCTACTCAACCTTTGCTCGATCTTGGCTTTCACGGTTTTGGTCTTCCATGGGCACCACTTAGCTAGAGTTTGTAGAAATGGTTGGACCCCTTTGCCTTGGCTCGAAGAATTGATCATGTTTTCTTCCTTGGTCACGGTTTGCTTGACCACACACTCCTCCTCGAGCATTTCTTTGAGCCCACGACTCATAACCATGCCATCCATCCATTCGTGCTCATGATCGAGCCCATCAATGATTCTCCACCTTAAAGACCCACTTGACCTCTCTAGTCCATCGATTTTTGCCCTCTCATTGTTCACATTGGTTGTTTCATTGTTGATTGATGCATCACCTTCTTGTCGCTCCTCTCCTAGAACTCCCCTTGTTGCTCTAGGGTTTCTCTTGATTTCCAAGCTCATCACTTCTTTTCCAAAGCCCACATTCGGCTCTTCTCCCACCTCTTGGCTAGAGCTCTCTCCATTGATTGATTCGAACAAGCATGAATTGGTTTTATAACCCATCATTGGTGGTAGGGGAGCTAAGACAATAAGCTTGTCACCATACTTGAATGAGTAGGTGTTATCTCTTCCATGGTGGGAAGAATTCTTCTCATACTCCCAAGGCCTACCAAGCAACACATGACATGCATCCATGTCCAACACTTCACACACAATTTCATCCTTATAGTCTTGTCCAATCGAGAACGAAACTTGACATTGCTTATCAACTCTTACCTCGGCTCCTTGATTAAGCCACCTTAGCTTGTAAGGATGAGGATGCTTCAAGGTTGGTAAGGCAAGTTTATCAATGAGGGTTTTCGAAGCAACATTAACACAACTTCCCCCATCGATAATGAGATTACACACTCTCCCCATGATTGTACACTTGGTTGAAATAGTTGGTGTCTTTGATCCATGCTTTCGCTTGAATCTTGAGTGTGCATTACTCGCCAAGTAACCAAGCTCAACCCCGAGTCCGGGGAACTAATGTTTCGCCACCTTCACATCCTCAACTCCTCGTTGTTTTCTTCTTCGCAAACTAACACCTCATCGTCTCCCCAATGCACAACCTCACTTGTGTTCAAGGTCCTCTTGCTAGGGCACTCCTTAGCAAAATGACCATACCCTTGACATTGGTAGCACTTCTTGAGAGGAATTGTTCTCTTAGGGCCATAGTCAATTCCCTTCCCCTTGTCAACACTTGATGGCTTGATAGTAGGGTTAGGTTCGACAATTTTGACCCCTCCTTGGCTCGAGTTAGGGTTGGTCTTGGGGGTGCTCTTAGCCGACTCTCCTCTCCCCTTCTCTAACCTCTCCACACGTGTGGCCATAGTAACGGCCTCATCGAATGACCACAAGTTTTGCATCTTGACCCGATTTGCTATCCTAGGGTTTAGGCCCTCAACAAACCTTGCAACTTTTTGCTCGGGCTTCTCATTCATCTCACATTGTAGAGTGAGTTGCTCAAAGTCCCTAAGATAGGTTTCAATGGGGTGTGTCTCTTGTTTTAGTTGAGCTAACTTGAGGAACATGTCTTGGGTATAATCCTTTGGAACAAACTTGTCTTTGAGTTTTTTCTTGAGTTTGAGCCACGACTTAATGGGTTCCTTACCCTCTCGGTTTCGTTGGTTCTTGAGGTTTTCGTACCAAAGGGAAGCGTATCCCTTGAACTTCATGATGGCCACCTTAAAACACTTCCTATCGGGATATTCCTTAAATTCAAAGATCCTCTCTATCGACCTAAGCCAATCTAGGAGATCCTCGGGATTCAAGCTACCATAAAAGTCGGGTATATCCACTTTGATATCTCGGTCATGGTCTCTTGGGTGGGTTTCAAGGGACTCCTACGAATCCAAAATTGATCTTCCATGTGAGGAAGAGGTTGTCCTCTCCCACGGCCCCCATACCCACGCCTCTTCCCTCCACCCCTTCTTGGTTCACTAAGATTTTGGTCTAAGAGGGTGTTTAGAGCATTCATCATTAAAGTACAATTACCGGTGAGTTGAGTTAACTTCTCTTCTAAATCGGAAAGCCTTTTACCCTCTCCTCTATCCCCTTCCATTATGTGAAAATTTTGTGAGATCTTTTGTGGAAATTTTGTGGGAAATTTATAGAAAATAAACAAGGAAAAGGAAGAAGAAACACGAAAATTAAAAGAAGAAAACAAAGGAGTAACTCGACAAAACTAAGAACAAGAACAAATCGAAAAACAAGAACAAACCTAGGCTTTGATGACCAATTTGGAGTGAAACTAAGTGGATCAAGTTTCACTCAAAGGATGAACAAAAATCAAACTTGAATACCCTTGAAAATCTCGGCCAAATGTATTGTTTTTGTGAGATAATTTTCTAAATTTTGTAAACAAGGAAAGCATAAAGGATAGTAACTAAATCTACACACAAAGTAATAGATTTAGGTTTTGATTAGTTTAAGCACAAAGCCACTAAACTAATCTTTCACTAACTCACACACAAAGTAATGAGAAAAATGAAGAGCACTCAAATAAACAACTAGGGTTTTCATTCATCAAAAATCTGAAAAATATGAGGTGAGAATGAGGGTTTATATACTACCTTCATTCTAATCTTGACCATACATTACAAGAGGATCTAAGGGCTCACAAATAACCCACAAAACATCATAATACTCGGTCCCTAAGCTCACATGTGAGCTGAAAATTTTCAACCTAAAAGACAAACTATAAAGCATAAAGGTGATGGTGACACTTGAGTCCATCCTCTCCTTCTTTGTTGATGATCATCCAAGGGCCCTTGTGTGAGCCTTGGGGTGGGTTTGGACGGTCCAAGTGACCAAAATACAAGGGACTATATTGTCTCCTTACATTAAAGCATAAAGTAAAAAGTAAAGAAAGCGACATGTATGAAAATGACATAAAACATAAAAACAATGTGATGGCTTGGGTGGTTTAATTGAGCCGGCTCCTTGGGACCTCCTTGAGCTAGCTTGATGAGCCATGTGACCCATTTATTGCAGGGTTGACTCACATGGGTGTACCCTAATTGACCACATTCAAAAATAGCATAATCTTGACTTTTGTTGCTCTCCAACTTTGACTTCCTCTTGACTTTGCTTGATCACTAAGGTTGGCTCGATTTGACCATAGAATTGACTTTACTTAGCCCTTAGTGATCCCTTGGTCCATGACCTAGGCTTGGGTTTGAGCCCATGGCCCCAACCCATGGTCTCCCTCGACTTCACCCTTGACCACCTTGACCATTTTTGGTCCAATCTCCTCTCCTTGGAAAGGACTTGTCCTCAAGTCCTTGGAGATCCTCTTGCTTCCTCCCTTGCTCGATTTCATGCTTGATTCTCGGCTCAACCTTTGCTCGATCTTGGCTTTCACGGTTTTGGTCTTCCATGGGCACCACTTAGCTAGAGTTTGTAGAAATGGTTGGACCCCTTTGCCTTGGCTCGAAGAATTGATCATGTTTTCTTCCTTGGTCACGGTTTGCTTGACCACACACTCCTCCTCGAGCATTTCTTTGAGCCCACGACTCATAACCATGCCATCCATCCATTCGTGCTCATGATCGAGCCCATCAATGATTCTCCACCTTAAAGACCCACTTGACCTCTCTAGTCCATCGATTTTTGCCCTCCCATTGTTCACATTGGTTGTTTCATTGTTGATTGATGCATCACCTTCTTGTCGCTCCTCTCCTAGAACTCCCCTTGTTGCTCTAGGGTTTCTCTTGATTTCCAAGCTCATCACTTCTTTTCCAAAGCCCACATTCGGCTCTTCTCCCACCTCTTGGCTAGAGCTCTCTCCATTGATTGATTCGAACAAGCATGAATTGGTTTTATAACCCATCATTGGTGGTAGGGGAGCTAAGACAATAAGCTTGTCACCATACTTGAATGAGTAGGTGTTATCTCTTCCATGGTGGGAAGAATTCTTCTCATACTCCCAAGGCCTACCAAGCAACACATGACATGCATCCATGTCCAACACTTCACACACAATTTCATCCTTATAGTCTTGTCCAATCGAGAACGAAACTTGACATTGCTTATCAACTCTTACCTCGGCTCCTTGATTAAGCCACCTTAGCTTGTAAGGATGAGGATGCTTCAAGGTTGGTAAGGCAAGTTTATCAATGAGGGTTTTCGAAGCAACATTAACACAACTTCCCCCATCGATAATGAGATTACACACTCTCCCCATGATTGTACACTTGGTTCGAAATAGTTGGTGTCTTTGATCCATGCTTTCGCTTGAATCTTGAGTGTGCATTACTCGCCAAGTAACCAAGCTCAACCCCGAGTCCGGGGGAACTAATGTTTCGGCCACCTTCACATCCTCAACTCCCTCGTTGTTTTCTTCTTCGCAAACTAACACCTCATCGTCTCCCCAATGCACAACCTCACTTGTGTTCAAGGTCCTCTTGCTAGGGCACTCCTTAGCAAAATGACCATACCCTTGACATTGGTAGCACTTCTTGAGAGGAATTGTTCTCTTAGGGCCATAGTCAATTCCCTTCCCCTTGTCAACACTTGATGGCTTGATAGTAGGGTTAGGTTCGACAATTTTGACCCCTCCTTGGCTCGAGTTAGGGTTGGTCTTGGGGGTGCTCTTAGCCGACTCTCCTCTCCCCTTCTCTAACCTCTCCACACGTGTGGCCATAGTAACGGCCTCATCGAATGACCACAAGTTTTGCATCTTGACCCGATTTGCTATCCTAGGGTTTAGGCCCTCAACAAACCTTGCAATTTTTTGCTCGGGCTTCTCATTCATCTCACATTGTAGAGTGAGTTGCTCAAAGTCCCTAAGATAGGTTTCAATGGGGTGTGTCTCTTGTTTTAGTTGAGCTAACTTGAGGAACATGTCTTGGGTATAATCCTTTGGAACAAACTTGTCTTTGAGTTTTTCTTGAGTTTGAGCCACGACTTAATGGGTTCCTTACCCTCTCGCTTCGTTGGTTCTTGAGGTTTTCGTACCAAAGGGAAGCGTATCCCTTGAACTTCATGATGGCCACCTTAAAACACTTCCTATCGGGATATTCCTTAAATTCAAAGATCCTCTCATCGACCTAAGCCAATCTAGGAGATCCTCGGGATTCAAGCTACCATAAAAGTCGGGTATATCCACTTTGATATCTCGGTCATGGTCTCTTGGGTGGGTTTCAAGGGACTCCTCCGAATCCGAAAATTGATCTTCCATGTGAGGAAGAGGTTGTCCTCTCCCACGGCCCCCATACCCACGCCCTCTTCCCCCTCCACCCCTTCTTGGTTCACTAAGATTTTGGTCTAAGAGGGTGTTTAGAGCATTCATCATTAAAGTACAATTACCGGTGAGTTGAGTTAACTTCTCTTCTAAATCGGAAAGCCTTTTACCCTCTCCTCTATCCCCTTCCATTATGTGAAAATTTTGTGAGATCTTTTGTGGAAATTTTGTGGGAAATTTATAGAAAATAAACAAGGAAAAGGAAGAAGAAAACGAAAAATTAAAAGAAGAAAACAAAGGAGTAACTCGACAAAACTAAGAACAAGAACAAATCGAAAAACAAGAACAAACCTAGGCTTTGGTGACCAATTTGGAGTGAAACTAAGTGGATCAAGTTTCACTCAAAGGATGAACATAAATCAAACTTGAATACCCTTGAAAATCTCGGCCAAATGTATTGTTTTGTGAGATAATTTTCCAAATTTTGTAAACAAGGAATGCATAAAGGATAGTAACTAAATCTACACACAAAGTAATAGATTTAGGTTTTGATTAGTTTAAGCACAAAGCCACTAAACTAATCTTTCACTAACTCACACACAAAGTAATGAGAAAAATGAAGAGCACTCAAATAAACAACTAGGGTTTTCATTCATCAAAAATCTGAAAAATATGAGGTGAGAATGAGGGTTTATATACTACCTTCATTCTAATCTTGACCATACATTACAAGAGGATCTAAGGGCTCACAAATAACCCACAAAACATCATAATACTCGGTCCCTAAGCTCACATGTGAGCTGAAAATTTTCAACCTAAAAGACAAACTATAAAGCATAAAGGTGATGGTGACACTTGAGTCCATCCTCTCCCTTCTTTGTTGATGATCATCCAAGGGCCCTTGTGTGAGCCTTGGGGTGGGTTTGGACGGTCCAAGTGACCAAAATACAAGGGACTATATTGTCTCCTTACATTAAAGCATAAAGTAAAAAGTAAAGCGACATGTATGAAAATGACATAAAACATAAAAACAATGTGATGGCTTGGGTGGTTTAATTGAGCGGCTCCTTGGGACCTCCTTGAGCTAGCTTGATGAGCCATGTGAGCCCATTTATTGGAGGGTTGACTCACATGGGTGTACCCTAATTGACCACATTCAAAAATAGCATAATCTTGACTTTTGTTGCTCTCCAACTTTGACTTCCTCTTGACTTTGCTTGATCACTAAGGTTGGCTCGATTTGACCATAGAATTGACTTTACTTAGCCCTTAGTGATCCCTTGGTCCATGACCTAGGCTTGGGTTTGAGCCCATGGCCCCAACCCATGGTCTCCCTCGACTTCACCCTTGACCACCTTGACCATTTTTGGTCCAATCTCCTCTCCTTGGAAAGGACTTGTCCTCAAGTCCTTGGAGATCCTCTTGCTTCCTCCCTTGCTCGATTTCATGCTTGATTCTCGGCTCAACCTTTGCTCGATCTTGGCTTTCACGGTTTTGGTCTTCCATGGGCACCACTTAGCTAGAGTTTGTAGAAATGGTTGGACCCCTTTGCCTTGGCTCGAAGAATTGATCATGTTTTCTTCCTTGGTCACGGTTTGCTTGACCACACACTCCTCCTCGAGCATTTCTTTGAGCCCACGACTCATAACCATGCCATCCATCCATTCGTGCTCATGATCGAGCCCATCAATGATTCTCCACCTTAAAGACCCACTTGACCTCTCTAGTCCATCGATTTTTGCCCTCCCATTGTTCACATTGGTTGTTTCATTGTTGATTGATGCATCACCTTCTTGTCGCTCCTCTCCTAGAACTCCCCTTGTTGCTCTAGGGTTTCTCTTGATTTCCAAGCTCATCACTTCTTTTCCAAAGCCCACATCTCGGCTCTTCTCCCATCTCTTGGCTAGAGCTCTCTCCATTGATTGATTCGAACAAGCATGAATTGGTTTTATAACCCATCATTGGTGGTAAGGGAGCTAAGACAATAAGCTTGTCACCATACTTGAATGAGTAGGTGTTATCTCTTCCATGGTGGGAAGAATTCTTCTCATACTCCCAAGGCCTACCAAGCAACACATGACATGCATCCATGTCCAACACTTCACACACAATTTCATCCTTATAGTCTTGTCCAATCGAGAACGAAACTTGACATTGCTTATCAACTCTTACCTCGGCTCCTTGATTAAGCCACCTTAGCTTGTAAGGATGAGGATGCTTCAAGGTTGGTAAGGCAAGTTTATCAATGAGGGTTTTCGAAGCAACATTAACACAACTTCCCCCATCGATAATGAGATTACACACTCTCCCCATGATTGTACACTTGGTTCGAAATAGTTGGTGTCTTTGATCCATGCTTTCGCTTGAATCTTGAGTGTGCATTACTCGCCAAGTAACCAAGCTCAACCCCGAGTCCGGGGGAACTAATGTTTCGGCCACCTTCACATCCTCAACTCCCTCGTTGTTTTCTTCTTCGCAAACTAACACCTCATCGTCTCCCCAATGCACAACCTCACTTGTGTTCAAGGTCCTCTTGCTAGGGCACTCCTTAGCAAAATGACCATACCCTTGACATTGGTAGCACTTCTTGAGAGGAATTGTTCTCTTAGGGCCATAGTCAATTCCCTTCCCCTTGTCAACACTTGATGGCTTGATAGTAGGGTTAGGTTCGACAATTTTGACCCCTCCTTGGCTCGAGTTAGGGTTGGTCTTGGGGGTGCTCTTAGCCGACTCTCCTCTCCCCTTCTCTAACCTCTCCACACGTGTGGCCATAGTAACGGCCTCATCGAATGACCACAAGTTTTGCATCTTGACCCGATTTGCTATCCTAGGGTTTAGGCCCTCAACAAACCTTGCAATTTTTTGCTCGGGCTTCTCATTCATCTCACATTGTAGAGTGAGTTGCTCAAAGTCCCTAAGATAGGTTTCAATGGGGTGTGTCTCTTGTTTTAGTTGAGCTAACTTGAGGAACATGTCTTGGGTATAATCCTTTGGAACAAACTTGTCTTTGGGTTTTCTCTTGAGTTTGAGCCACGACTTAATGGGTTCCTTACCCTCTCGGTTCGTTGGTTCTTGAGGTTTTCGCACCAAAGGGAAGCGTATCCCTGAACTTCATGATGGCCACCTTAAAACACTTCCTATCGGGATATTCCTTAAATTCAAAGATCCTCTCTATCGACCTAAGCCAATCTAGGAGATCCTCGGGATTCAAGCTACCATAAAAGTCGGGTATATCCACTTTGATATCTCGGTCATGGTCTCTTGGGTGGGTTTCAAGGGACTCCTCCGAATCCGAAAATTGATCTTCCATGTGAGGAAGAGGTTGTCCTCTCCCACGGCCCCCATACCCACGCCCTCTTCCCCCTCCACCCCTTCTTGGTTCACTAAGATTTTGGTCTAAGAGGGTGTTTAGAGCATTCATCATTAAAGTACAATTACCGGTGAGTTGAGTTAACTTCTCTTCTAAATCGGAAAGCCTTTTACCCTCTCCTCTATCCCCTTCCATTATGTGAAAATTTTGTGAGATCTTTTGTGGAAATTTTGTGGGAAATTTATAGAAAATAAACAAGGAAAAGGAAGAAGAAAAACGAAAATTAAAAGAAAGAAAACAAAGGAGTAACTCGACAAAACTAAGAACAAGAACAAATCGAAAAAACAAGAACAAACCTAGGCTTTGATGACCAATTTGGAGTGAAACTAAGTGGATCAAGTTTCACTCAAAGGATGAACAAAAATCAAACTTGAATACCCTTGAAAATCTCGGCCAAATGTATTGTTTTTGTGAGATAATTTTCTGAAATTTTGTAAACAAGGAATGCATAAAGGATAGTAACTAAATCTACACACAAAGTAATAGATTTAGGTTTTGATTAGTTTAAGCACAAAGCCACTAAACTAATCTTTCACTAACTCACACACAAAGTAATGAGAAAAATGAAGAGCACTCAAATAAACAACTAGGGTTTTCATTCATCAAAAATCTGAAAAATATGAGGTGAGAATGAGGGTTTATATACTACCTTCATTCTAATCTTGACCATACATTACAAGAGGATCTAAGGGCTCACAAATAACCCACAAAACATCATAATACTCGGTCCCTAAGCTCACATGTGAGCTGAAAATTTTCAACCTAAAAGACAAACTATAAAGCATAAAGGTGATGGTGACACTTGAGTCCATCCTCTCCCTTCTTTGTTGATGATCATCCAAGGGCCCTTGTGTGAGCCTTGGGGTGGGTTTGGACGGTCCAAGTGACCAAAATACAAGGGACTATATTGTCTCCTTACATTAAAGCATAAAGTAAAAAGTAAAGTATTCGACATGTATGAAAATGACATAAAACATAAAAACAATGTGATGGCTTGGGTGGTTTAATTGAGCCGGCTCCTTGGGACCTCCTTGAGCTAGCTTGATGAGCCATGTGAGCCCATTTATTGGAGGGTTGACTCACATGGGTGTACCCTAATTGACCACATTCAAAAATAGCATAATCTTGACTTTTGTTGCTCTCCAACTTTGACTTCCTCTTGACTTTGCTTGATCACTAAGGTTGGCTCGATTTGACCATAGAATTGACTTTACTTAGCCCTTAGTGATCCCTTGGTCCATGACCTAGGCTTGGGTTTGAGCCCATGGCCCCAACCCATGGTCTCCCTCGACTTCACCCTTGACCACCTTGACCATTTTTGGTCCAATCTCCTCTCCTTGGAAAGGACTTGTCCTCAAGTCCTTGGAGATCCTCTTGCTTCCTCCCTTGCTCGATTTCATGCTTGATTCTCGGCTCAACCTTTGCTCGATCTTGGCTTTCACGGTTTTGGTCTTCCATGGGCACCACTTAGCTAGAGTTTGTAGAAATGGTTGGACCCCTTTGCCTTGGCTCGAAGAATTGATCATGTTTTCTTCCTTGGTCACGGTTTGCTTGACCACACACTCCTCCTCGAGCATTTCTTTGAGCCCACGACTCATAACCATGCCATCCATCCATTCGTGCTCATGATCGAGCCCATCAATGATTCTCCACCTTAAAGACCCACTTGACCTCTCTAGTCCATCGATTTTTGCCCTCTCATTGTTCACATTGGTTGTTTCATTGTTGATTGATGCATCACCTTCTTGTCGCTCCTCTCCTAGAACTCCCTTGTTGCTCTAGGGTTTCTCTTGATTTCCAAGCTCATCACTTCTTTTCCAAAGCCCACATTCGGCTCTTCTCCCACCTCTTGGCTAGAGCTCTCTCCATTGATTGATTCGAACAAGCATGAATTGGTTTTATAACCCATCATTGGTGGTAGGGGAGCTAAGACAATAAGCTTGTCACCATACTTGAATGAGTAGGTGTTATCTCTTCCATGGTGGGAAGAATTCTTCTCATACTCCCAAGGCCTACCAAGCAACACATGACATGCATCCATGTCCAACACTTCACACACAATTTCATCCTTATAGTCTTGTCCAATCGAGAACGAAACTTGACATTGCTTATCAACTCTTACCTCGGCTTCTTGATTAAGCCACCTTAGCTTGTAAGGATGAGGATGCTTCAAGGTTGGTAAGGCAAGTTTATCAATGAGGGTTTTCGAAGCAACATTAACACAACTTCCCCCATCGATAATGAGATTACACACTCTCCCCATGATTGTACACTTGGTTCGAAATAGTTGGTGTCTTTGATCCATGCTTTCGCTTGAATCTTGAGTGTGCATTACTCGCCAAGTAACCAAGCTCAACCCCGAGTCCGGGGGAACTAATGTTTCGGCCACCTTCACATCCTCAACTCCCTCGTTGTTTTCTTCTTCGCAAACTAACACCTCATCGTCTCCCCAATGCACAACCTCACTTGTGTTCAAGGTCCTCTTGCTAGGGCACTCCTTAGCAAAATGACCATACCCTTGACATTGGTAGCACTTCTTGAGAGGAATTGTTCTCTTAGGGCCATAGTCATTTCCCTTCCCTTGTCAACACTTGATGGCTTGATAGTAGGGTTAGGTCCGACAATTTTGACCCCTCCTTGGCTCGAGTTAGGGTTGGTCTTGGGGGTGCTCTTAGCCGACTCTCCTCTCCCCTTCTCTAACCTCTCCACACGTGTGGCCATAGTAACGGCCTCATCGAATGACCACAAGTTTTGCATCTTGACCCGATTTGCTATCCTAGGGTTTAGGCCCTCAACAAACCTTGCAATTTTCTGCTCGGGCTTCTCATTCATCTCACATTGTAGAGTGAGTTGCTCAAAGTCCCTAAGATAGGTTTCAATGGGGTGTGTCTCTTGTTTTAGTTGAGCTAACTTGAGGAACATGTCTTGGGTATAATCCTTTGGAACAAACTTGTCTTTGAGTTTTTTCTTGAGTTTGAGCCACGACTTAATGGGTTCCTTACCCTCTCGGTTTCGTTGGTTCTTGAGGTTTTCGTACCAAAGGGAAGCGTATCCCTTGAACTTCATGATGGCCACCTTAAAACACTTCCTATCGGGATATTCCTTAAATTCAAAGATCCTCTCTATCGACCTAAGCCAATCTAGGAGATCCTCGGGATTCAAGCTACCATAAAAGTCGGGTATATCCACTTTGATATCTCGGTCATGGTCTCTTGGGTGGGTTTCAAGGGACTCCTCCGAATCCGAAAATTGATCTTCCATGTGAGGAAGAGGTTGTCCTCTCCCACGGCCCCCATACCCACGCCCTCTTCCCCCTCCACCCCTTCTTGGTTCACTAAGATTTTGGTCTAAGAGGGTGTTTAGAGCATTCATCATTAAAGTACAATTAATGTGAGTTGAGTTAACTTCTCTTCTAAATCGGAAAGCCTTTTACCCTCTCCTCTATCCCCTTCCATTATGTGAAAATTTTGTGAGATCTTTTGTGGAAATTTTGTGGGAAATTTATAGAAAATAAACAAGGAAAAGGAAGAAGAAAAACGAAAATTAAAAGAAGAAAACAAAGGAGTAACTCGACAAAACTAAGAACAAGAACAAATCGAAAAAACAAGAACAAACCTAGGCTTTGATGACCAATTTGGAGTGAAACTAAGTGGATCAAGTTTCACTCAAAGGATGAACAAAAATCAAACTTGAATACCCTTGAAAATCTCGGCCAAATGTATTGTTTTTGTGAGATAATTTTCAAATTTTGTAAACAAGGAAAGCATAAAGGATAGTAACTAAATCTACACACAAAGTAATAGATTTAGGTTTTGATTAGTTTAAGCACAAAGCCACTAAACTAATCTTTCACTAACTCACACACAAAGTAATGAGAAAAATGAAGAGCACTCAAATAAACAACTAGGGTTTTCATTCATCAAAAATCTGAAAAATATGAGGTGAGAATGAGGGTTTATATACTACCTTCATTCTAATCTTGACCATACATTACAAGAGGATCTAAGGGCTCACAAATAACCCACAAAACATCATAATACTCGGTCCCTAAGCTCACATGTGAGCTGAAAATTTTCAACCTAAAAGACAAACTATAAAGCATAAAGGTGATGGTGACACTTGAGTCCATCCTCTCCCTTCTTTGTTGATGATCATCCAAGGGCCCTTGTGTGAGCCTTGGGGTGGGTTTGGACGGTCCAAGTGACCAAAATACAAGGGACTATATTGTCTCCTTACATTAAAGCATAAAGTAAAAAGTAAAGAAAGCGACATGTATGAAAATGACATAAAACATAAAAACAATGTGATGGCTTGGGTGGTTTAATTGAGCCGGCTCCTTGGGACCTCCTTGAGCTAGCTTGATGAGCCATGTGAGCCCATTTATTGGAGGGTTGACTCACATGGGTGTACCCTAATTGACCACATTCAAAAATAGCATAATCTTGACTTTTGTTGCTCTCCAACTTTGACTTCCTCTTGACTTTGCTTGATCACTAAGGTTGGCTCGATTTGACCATAGAATTGACTTTACTTAGCCCTTAGTGATCCCTTGGTCCATGACCTAGGCTTGGGTTTGAGCCCATGGCCCCAACCCATGGTCTCCTCGACTTCACCCTTGACCACCTTGACCATTTTGGTCCAATCTCTCTCCTTGGAAAGGACTTGTCCTCAAGTCCTTGGAGATCCTCTTGCTTCCTCCCTTGCTCGATTTCATGCTTGATTCTCGGCTCAACCTTTGCTCGATCTTGGCTTTCACGGTTTTGGTCTTCCATGGGCACCACTTAGCTAGAGTTTGTAGAAATGGTTGGACCCCTTTGCCTTGGCTCGAAGAATTGATCATGTTTTCTTCCTTGGTCACGGTTTGCTTGACCACACACTCCTCCTCGAGCATTTCTTTGAGCCCACGACTCATAACCATGCCATCCATCCATTCGTGCTCATGATCGAGCCCATCAATGATTCTCCACCTTAAAGACCCACTTGACCTCTCTAGTCCATCGATTTTTGCCCTCTCATTGTTCATGGACCAAGAATGGTCAAGGCGAGCAAAGGCGGTTTTTGCCTAAATCACGGTTTGAGTCCTTGGGCTCGAACCATGGGCTAGGCCACGATCCTAAGGTCCACCCAAGCTTATTTTGAGTAAATTTAAACAATAATATCTTGGTCAAGCTTGGTGGGTCAAGGAAGTCAAGAAAAGTCAAGACGAAGAGCAACCGAAAGTTAACAAAATGCTATTTTTTGAATGTGATTGCTCGAGTGCACCCAATTTGGGTTCGAACCACAAGTCAATTAAATCATCAAAGAGCAAACATCAAGTGGGAATAAGCCCAAGTCAGCCGAAACAAACAAAGAGAAGCTTCACATGTTTCTCCTCAACATGTCCCTTTCCCACATGTCACTATCTTCCTTTATGCTTTATACTTTATGTGTTTGTTTGTTTCTCTTTGAATTTTCAGCAAAAAGAGCTCAATTGAGCCGTTATATTGTAAGTTTTTGTGGGTTAATTATAGCCTTTAGATCTCCTTTAAATGTAAGGTCAAGATTAGAGGAAGGGTAGTATATAACCTCCTCTCATTGCCTTGTAAATTTTCAGATTAGATTGAAGAGAAAAACCCTAGTGTTTATTGAGAGTTCTTCATTTTCTCATTACTTTGTGTGTGAGTTAGTGATAGATTAGTTTAGTGGCTTTGTGCTTAAACTAATCAAAACCTAAATCTATTACTTTGTGTGTAGATTTAGTGACTATCTTTATGTTCTTTCATTTAACAACAAAAATCAGAAAATTTCTGTTGGAGTATGTGTCCTCCACAATAGTGCGATTACTTAATAAATCTCAATTAAGGAATACGTGGGGATAATCCTGAATTATTGTCAATTGATTAACGTAAATCAATAACGGTTGGCTGACTAGAGTTTGACGTTATTGTCGTGAGAACGGCGGTAATCAATTGATCCCTTTAAGTCACACCTATAGGAACGTACTCCAAATATTTAAGCTAATTAATTGTATGAGATACGATTATATTAGTGACTTGATAATTTTGACTAACGGTTAGTCAGTGTATTGATTTAGAGAGAAATCGAGTTGTGAACTCGAGTGATTTAATTTTATATCGATAAAATTATTAGAGGAGATGAAAATTAGTGATTAAGTGTTGATTCACTAATTGTGTATATTTTACTAATGAGATTAGTAAAAGTACATTTTAATATATGTGTAGAGTACATGTATATTAAGGAAGAGTTTAATTAATTTACACTTTATTATATTAGATAATTAAGTGATAAATTATAACATATTATGGGACAAATATTGAAAAACAAATAAGACACATATAGCTCCATTTACACGTCCAAATGGAAGGAAGGAGAGCTTCCATTTTGTCTTATTTGGTTTGTACTCTTGCTCTTGGAAAATGCATGGCAAAACATCATAATTGTAATGCATGCCTTTTATCTTACAAGATAAGAACTCTTCCTCTCTTCTTTTTGACCAAGGGGCCGGCCAAGTGTGTCTCACACACACTATCCTTTGCTCTTTTTCTTGTTAAATACAAGACTTGTTGAGTGATAAATTCATTCATGCATTTTGGTTTACTTATCTCTCAAAAACAAAAACCTCTCTAAATAATAGTTTTATTACTAAGAGTTAGTAATATTATCAACATATATTATCAAGAAACACTAAGAGATTTCTAGTACTAAATACTTAGTGTTTTTGGAGTTAAGTTCTTGGGTGCTAACTAAAGGAGGTTTTCTACATTGAAAACTTGGGTTATTAAGGAGGATCTTCCTAAGCTTTATCTCAAGAAACAAAACTAGAAAGGAGTTCTAGTTTTGTGCCCTAATATCCTTTAAGAGAAAGGTATAAATTTCTAAACTTGTTAACAATGTAAATTTGTACTACATAGATCTTGCTAAATCAAATTAGAGTAATTTGATTTACACTAATATTTGATTAGTGAATGGGATCCGATCCCTACAAGTGGTATCAGAGCCAAGGCTTGTAGTTACAAATTTATTTTGTTGTTTTTGGAGTTTTATGTATTTATTGAGAATAAATAACATAAAATCCGAAAATAGTGTTAAAAATGGTTTTAACACGAGATTTTTATAGCATGCAAATTTTCTGGTCTCATGAAGTTTCTGGTCAAATTTCGTAATTTTTGGAATTTGTTTGCTAATTTAAATGATTTTTATACAAAACCGAGTCAAAAAGTGTGTTTTTGGCTAAAATAATTACTATAAATAGTTATAGTTCGAATCTGGACACGAAATTTTTACACAGTGGTATTTCATATTTATACATTCTGCATGTAAATTTTCAAAGTCAGATTTTGAGTTTTGAATATTTATTCATATTTTTGTTTAAAATCGGTATGGTTTGCATTTTATGTCCAAAAATATAGTAAATGTTGTTTTCTGGACATAAAATTTATACCAATATTTTTACACATTATGAGGATGCTCTCGTATAAATTTGGGATTTTACCTCACTGTTTTAGACGTTTTCTTGATTTTATGAGTTAAAATCGATGAAATCGTATGTTATTTTATATAAAATAATTCGTAAATATTTTCTGGCCAAACTTTTCTTTTCTGATATTTTGGAAGTGTTCCAGAATATACAAAATTTTTCAAAATAAAAATAATTTTATTTTATTTTATTTTGATTTTATAAAGCTTTATTCATAAAAGGGTTATGATTAAAGTACTTCTAATTAGCAAATGACCATGTTTATGAACTAAAATCACCATGAGTTAGTATAAACTAATGTTGGGTGTTCTAAAATCAGTTTAGAAGTTTAGTTCAAGCTTAAAAGGTGTTTTAAGCATTATTGATTAATATAAGATTAATCGGTTAAAAATGAGATCGGTTTGAAACGATTAAATGCGTTTTTTGTTTAAGGCGATTTTGGCATGTTTTTATTTATAAGCTTTACATTATGCATGTTTGGATGAATGTTTATTATTGAATGAATGTTTGTTCTTACTAGTATGGCCATAGTTTGTTGTATTTTTTACCGATATTACCCGTAATGAAAGGGAATATCGTGTGGTTTGTAATTAAATGCGATCTCGTATCGCCGGTTTGTAATTTTTAATAGTTTATTTCATTTATAAATGTATAATAGGATTGCTATGTATTCATTTGTAAATCATACTTGTAACTATTTGTAAATCGAAGACCGGTGATGGAGATCGACATGGAGCCTTAGAAGTGTTCTAAAGCTTGCAAGGAGAAGACTTGGATGAAGTCCATTTGAAGAGGGACCAAAGGAGTTGGTTTCCAATTTGTAACTCCTTGTATTTTAATTACTTTTAGGTGGCCATACTAGGTTTATGCTTGCTTGCTTGGTTTTGCTTGTTTGTTTGCTTATATATTCCGCTCACATGCCAAAATCGCCATGCATGCCACGATATCCCACTCCGATTGTCATTTTTAGGTCGCCATTCTTAAATTAGTTCACTTATAAAGAATTTAAATGACTAAAAATTGACTAGATCACCCACATTTTAACAAAAATGAATTGAGATTAAGCCTTTCCAAATATAGCGACTATGAACCCCATGTTCGTGAGGACCTCCGCGACGTGGAACCTTGTTACCATGGGTAAGTAGTGGGAGGAAGTCCCATGCTATTTTGGTTTGGACTCAACCAAATAAGAGTTATTTGGGGCTAATCGATGCATTTTATAAGAAAATCATCAACCAAGCATTCTAGTGTAGAATTAGTCAAGTGTTGACTTATCGCTTTTATATAAAAGGAAACATGAGATGTCTAATTTTATATGGAAAACGAGTCTTGGAATCATTTATATAATTTCGTGGGAGATCATTATATAAATGGACGTTTGTTTTAAAAATGAGTTTTAGCAAATGTCATTAATGAACTATGAATGTTAATATATTTCCTCATATTTGTTGTAGAATTATTTGTTTCAAATCGCAATGGCATCATCATCATCAACTCCCGCGCCCATTTTGGGCAAAGATTCATGGTTGCGAACCGTGATGGATAAGTGTATCCTCAAGGATGACGGTAGCAACTTCGTCGAATGGGATTCGACAATGAAGGGCGCCGCGACATCCGACAATGTGCTCAAGCACCTTACCGATCATCCACCCTTGAACCCACTTCTCGATCCGGCGGCTGCGTGCGCCTATGATGAGTATGTGAAAGTGGACAATGGCGTGAAAAGCGTCTTAATTTGGTCCATGTCACCCGCTCTCAAACTCCGAATGGTTACTCAAAGAGTGCATATGCGATATTCACTGAGTGACAACCATGTTCTCCAAAGCACCGCAAATAAGGCTTTATGAAGCGCGGTGCGGTTTTTCGATGCAAAGCTTGAGAGGAACCAAAAAGTTGGTCCTCATGTGCTCAAAATGATTGAGCAAATAGACACTCTTGAGCGTCAAGAGTGTGCTATACCCAAGGCTCTTGCGATCAACCGCATCCTCCATTCTCTTCCTAACAAGTTTGCTCAATTTCGAGTAAACTATAACATGAACAACATGGATAAGAGTTACCATGAACTTCATGCACTCTTGGTCCAAGCCGAGAGGGATATGGAAGTGAATGAGGTGGAGAAGAAAGATGTTCTCTCCATCAAAATGAAGAACATGAACTTGGGAGTAAAGAAGGGGAAGGTGGCCAAGAAAGGGCCATCTAACATAGGCAAGGGTAAGGGTAAGGCCATTGTGGAAGGTGTTCCACATAAGCCTAAGCCCAAGATCAACAAGGGAAGACCCCTCAAAGACACTTGCAAATATTGTAATGAGGTGGGTCATTGGATGCTAATTGTCTCAAGTATAAGAAGGATCTCAAGAATGGATGTGAGACATCCAAAGGTATTCCTTCTAATCTCTATATGATTGACATCAATCATGCTTGCATTTCTACATGGGTATTGGATACCGGATGTGGATCTCACCTTTGTAATCATTTGCAGGGATGAGAAAGCGTGCGGGCCCTAGCCAAGGGTGATGTAGATCTCGCATGGGCAATGGAGCTAGAGTAGCGGCCGTTTAAAGTGGGAACTTTTGTACTCTCTCTTGCTAGTGGTTTAGAGTTGCATTTAAATAACTGTTATTTTGTACCAACTCTAACTAAAAACATTATCTCCGTCTCCGTACTAGATGCGGAAGGCTTTTGTTTTGAGATTAAGAACAACCGTTGTACTTTTTCTTTTAACGAAATGGTTTATGG
Organism: Dianthus caryophyllus; assembly: GCA_023091065.1. Lineage (NCBI taxonomy): Eukaryota > Viridiplantae > Streptophyta > Magnoliopsida > Caryophyllales > Caryophyllaceae > Dianthus > Dianthus caryophyllus. The sequence goes on from CM041521.1 coordinate 16,311,913, forward strand.
TGAAGCTATTTCAATTGGAGGTATTTATGTTTTAAATGATGTTAATGATGTCTATCATATTGAGAACAAGAGGCTCAAAACGAATGAATCAAACAAATCCTACCTTTGGCATTGTCGTTTAGGTCACATAAACGAAAGACGCATAAAGAGACTTGTTGAGACCAAGGTTCTCAAACCATTTGATTGCGAATCATATGGTACATGCGAAGCTTGCCTTTTAGGCAAGATGACTCGTCAACCCTTTAGCGGTAAAGGGACACGAGCAAGTGAGGTTTTAGGACTCATACATACCGATGTGTGTGGTCCATTAAACATCACCGCTAGAGGAGGATATCATTACTTCATTATTTTTACCGATGATTTAAGTAGATATGGTTATGTCTACTTAATAAGGCATAAAAGTGATGCTTTTGAGAAATTTAAAGAATTTCAAAATGAGGTTGAGAACCAATTAAACAAAAGGATAAAAGCACTACGATCGGATCGTGGTGGCGAATATCTAAGTAATGAGTTTGATTCACATCTTAAGAATTGTGGTATAATATCACAATGGACTCCTCCGCACACCACAATTAAATGGTGTTGCGAGAAAGGAGAAACCGAACTTTGCTTGACATGGTTCGGTCTATGATGAAGTCAAACTGAGCTTCTGGATCATTTTGGGGCTTTGCGCTATTATCTGCTTTGTATTTTCACTAAATCAAGTCCGACTAAAGCGGCCAATAAGACTCCATATGAGATATGGATGGGAGCAGTTCCTATTTGTCATTCATGAAAATTTGGGGATGTGAGGCATTCGTCAAGAATAAAGCGGACGATAAACTCGCTCCAAGGTCTGACAAATGTCTATTTGTAGGTTATCCTAAGGAAACCTGTGGTTACTACTTCTACAACCCTCACGAGAACAAAGTGTTTGTGGCTCGTGTTGCTGGTTTCCTAGAAAATGAATTTATTTCTAAGAGACAGAGTGGGAGAAAATTTGAACTTGATGAAGTTCAAGAGCCGCAAACCGAGACAGAAAATGAGGAGACCGTTCCCTCGTCGTCTCACACCGTTATAATGCCTAGGGGGTCAGGAAGGGTTAGTCAACAACCTGGCCGTTACCACGGTAACATCGAGGAGGAGGGTGATTTGTTGTTATTCGAAAGCAACGAACCCTCAACCTCCAAGGCGGCTATTAGTAGCCCCAACTCCGAAAATGGCTTGAGGCCATGAAATCGAAATGGATTCTATGTACGAGAACCAAGTGTGGGTCTTGGGAGATTTACCAGAAGGGGTGCGACCCCTTCAGTGTAAATGGATATACAAAATCGAACTCGGCATAGATAAACATATTGATGTTTACAAAGCTAGATTGGTGGCAAAGGGCTTTTCACAAGTCCAAGGTATTCATTATGATGAAACCTTTGCACCGATTGCTATGCTTGATCCATAAGGATAATCTTAGCGGTTCTGCCGCATTTCATGACTATGAAATATGGCAAATGGATGTAAAAACCGCCTTCTTGAATGGGATTCTAGAAGAGGAAGTGTTTATGACACAACCTGAAGGTTTTATAGATACATCCAACCCTAAGAAAGTATGCAAGCTTAAGAGATCCATTTATGGTCTTAAGCAAGCATCGAGGAGTTGGAATCACATATTCGATCATGTTATCAAACAACATGGATTCGCTCGGAGTGCCGAGGAACCTTGTTTGTACATGAAGTTTAGTGGGAGTAAAGTAACCTTCCTTGTTTTGTATGTGGATGACATACTATTGATTGGAAATGATATTCCAAGTGCGAACTTCGGTAAAGGTGGAATTGGGAAACCATTTCCAAATGAAGGACTTGGGAGAGGCACAACGCATCTTGGGTATCCGGATCTATAGAGATAGATCCAAAAGGATACTAGCATTAAGTCAAGAAACTTATATTGATAAGATTCTTGATAGGTTCAATATGAAAGACTCCAAGAGAGGCTTTCTTAGATGAGTGTAGGAATAACATTGAAGAAATCTCAATGTCCTACGACTCTGCGGAAATTGAGCATGAAATTGATCCCTTATGCTTCATTGTAGGATCAATCATGTATGCTATGATGTGCACTCGTCCAGATGTCGCTTTAAGCTTTGAGCATGACGAGCGTATCAAGCTAATCCGGTGAGAGTCAGCTGGATAATTTGTAAAGAACATCCTTAAGTACTTGAGAAGAACTAAGGATTCGTTTCTTGTGTTTGGAGGAGAACTTGAGCTACGTGTAAAGGGTTACACGGATGCAAGTTTCCAAACCGATGGGGATGATCTGAAATCCCAATCCGGCTATGTCTTTATGTTGAATGGAGGAGTTTGTTTGTTGGAAGAGCTTCAAGCAGTGTCGCTGCGGATTCTACAGCGGAGGTGAGTATTTGGCGACATCTGAAGGCGCTAAAGAAGGCTGTGTGGATTCGGCAATTCTTGGATGGACTAAGAGTAGTCCCTAGTGCAGTGGATCCGATCCTTTGTTTATTGTGATAACAGTGGGGCTATTTTCCAAGCGAAGGAGCCCAAGTCTAGCAACAAGTCTAGACACGTTTTGAGGAAATACCACGTTATTAGAGATAATGTGGAAAGGAAGGAAATAGATATTTGTAAGGTTGGGACAGACGATAATATCGCTGATCCTTTAACCAAGCCTCTTTCGAGGGCTAAGCATGGCCTTTTACCGCCTCCATGGGGTTGCGGCGTATGCGATTTCCTTTAGTTTAAGTAATATGTAATTGAATGATGTATCCTATTACATATATGAAAATAACATTCATTGTTTTATCTTAAGTCATTGTGAATGCATACTTTGTTTATCCGAGTATTTGTGTGACAAGTTTGAACGTATTCAAGTGAACGAAATAAACTAAGTATTTGGTCCCTGGTCTCTCATATGAGGTGGCGTCTCGAGAGACTAGATTGCAAGTCGATCGATGGTGAGGTTCAACACCATAGGGTCATATGTGATGGTGATCGTTTGCATAGACAGATTGTGAAAGAACACTTTGTCGGGCGGTGGCGGCTTATAGAATTCCTTTTCAATGAGATTGAAACACAGTCGTGGTGGGAATTCTATAGTATTCCTTTAGTCGATTCTTTGACTGGGCTGATTAATGCAGTCGGTGCGGTTTAGAGTGACTTTCATTTTTGTCCTAAGCCATGCCGTGAAAGGGGTTATAAGGGCATCTTTGGGGTCATGGTGATCTGCATTATCTGATACAATCGAGTGGAAGGAAATGTCCACCCTCGTCGAGGTAAAACATCTTTGGGCCACTCGAGGAGTAGTCATTTGAAAATGCGTGCCACGCTTCGGTAAGAATCTACGGTAGATTCCGGTCAGAATGACTACTCTCCTTATCGAGGAAACCACTCACGATAATATATCTCGGGATGCAAGTCGACTGTAAGACACCTTGCATCAGTGGGAAGATGTGAAACGGACATGAGAATTGGTAATGCACAACTTGTCTCGGACAAGTGGGAGATTGTTGGAGTATGTGTCCTCCACAATAGTGCGATTACTTAATAAATCTCAATTAAGGAATACGTGGGGATAATCCTGAATTATTGTCAATTGATTAACGTAAATCAATAACGGTTGGCTGACTAGAGTTTGACGTTATTGTCGTGAGAACGGCGGTAATCAATTGATCCCTTTAAGTCACACCTATAGGAACGTACTCCAAATATTTAAGCTAATTAATTGTATGAGATACGATTATATTAGTGACTTGATAATTTTGACTAACGGTTAGTCAGTGTATTGATTTAGAGAGAAATCGAGTTGTGAACTCGAGTGATTTAATTTTATATCGATAAAATTATTAGAGGAGATGAAAATTAGTGATTAAGTGTTGATTCACTAATTGTGTATATTTTACTAATGAGATTAGTAAAAGTACATTTTAATATATGTGTAGAGTACATGTATATTAAGGAAGAGTTTAATTAATTTACACTTTATTATATTAGATAATTAAGTGATAAATTATAACATATTATGGGACAAATATTGAAAAACAAATAAGACACATATAGCTCCATTTACACGTCCAAATGGAAGGAAGGAGAGCTTCCATTTTGTCTTATTTGGTTTGTACTCTTGCTCTTGGAAAATGCATGGCAAAACATCATAATTGTAATGCATGCCTTTTATCTTACAAGATAAGAACTCTTCCTCTCTTCTTTTTGACCAAGGGGCCGGCCAAGTGTGTCTCACACACACTATCCTTTGCTCTTTTTCTTGTTAAATACAAGACTTGTTGAGTGATAAATTCATTCATGCATTTTGGTTTACTTATCTCTCAAAAACAAAAACCTCTCTAAATAATAGTTTTATTACTAAGAGTTAGTAATATTATCAACATATATTATCAAGAAACACTAAGAGATTTCTAGTACTAAATACTTAGTGTTTTTGGAGTTAAGTTCTTGGGTGCTAACTAAAGGAGGTTTTCTACATTGAAAACTTGGGTTATTAAGGAGGATCTTCCTAAGCTTTATCTCAAGAAACAAAACTAGAAAGGAGTTCTAGTTTTGTGCCCTAATATCCTTTAAGAGAAAGGTATAAATTTCTAAACTTGTTAACAATGTAAATTTGTACTACATAGATCTTGCTAAATCAAATTAGAGTAATTTGATTTACACTAATATTTGATTAGTGAATGGGATCCGATCCCTACAATTTCAACCCAAAAACATACAACTCGGCCGAAATTCTTCAAGTGTTCAAAGATCGATTTTTGTTCATCCTTTGAGTGAGACTTAACCCACTTAGTTTCACTCCAAATTGGCATCAAAGCTTTGGTTGGGTTTGAAGCACAAGATCCACCCTTGTGTTAGAAAACATACGGTCCAAAGGAGATACCCGAAATTTTTGGTTTGTTCTTGATTTTCGATTTTTTTATCTTTATTTTTCGGTTTATTGTGTTTTGCCGAGTTGATCTTTGTTTTTCATCCTTTATTTTTTTCGTTTGTCTCCTTTATTTTCTTGTTTCCACAAAACTTCTCACAAATTTTCACAAAAATGGTTGAGGATCTACACTTGTGTTAGTGTTGGTTTTGATTTTCACACTCAAAGGTCCTTGCTTTACTCAAAAATTTTCAGATTTTTGTTCTTTGGTTATTTCAATGGGTATGTTTTTTCCTTTTGATGTTTCTTATGATACTACTCTTGGTGAGACCATGTATGATTCTATGGAGAAAGCTAGAAGAGAGCTTGAAATCAAAATGAGTCAAATGAGGGGTAGACTTAAACCTAACCCTAACCTTGATCTTGTGACTTTGAGGGCTCAATGGGAATTAGAGGCTAGAATGGCTCGGTTAGGAGGAGAGCCACCCCCTAGTCTAGGCCGAGTGGTTCATAGAGCAACACATGCTCAAACCCTAACCCTAGAAGAGAATCACCAAGTCCAAATCTTTAGATCTAGGTGTACCATTATGGGAAGGGTTTGTAATTTGATTGTTGATGGGGAAAGTTGTTCTAATGTTGCCTCAAGCACCCTCATTGAAAAATTAGCCTTGCCCACACAAGATTACCCTAACCCTTACAAGATGAAGTGGCTAGATATGGGAACCGAGGTGATGGTGGTTAGACAATGCTTGGTTTCTTTCTCCATTGGAAGGGATTACATGGATGAGGTTTTGTGTGATGTGATTCCCATGGATGCTTGTCATCTCCTCTTGGGGAAACCTTGGAAGTGGGAAAGAGATGCTCATCATGATGGGAGGGACAATACCTATACCTTCAAGATTGGAACTAAGAAAATCAAACTTGCACCCTTACCTCCGATTTTGACAAACCCTAACCCACCCTCCTTGATTATATCACACGAAAAAATGGGGATTGATGGGAGACCAGAAATTGAACAAGAGCCTAACAAGGGGAAGAATGTCTTTGATGTCCTTGCTAAGGAAATCCCCAAAGAGCAATGCAAGCCACCCTCCATGTTTGAGGCTCCCAAGAGAATGTTAGTGAGTGAAGAGGCCGAAATAAGTGATGGGATGAATGTTGGTGAGAAATTGGCCATTCACTTTGCTAAGGATGATCCTAACAATCAAGAGGAAAGCATGGGGTACAATGTCGAGCATGGGAATGAGTTTGATTCTATGTGGGATTTAACCAAGGTCAAGAGGAAGTTGTTCAAAGAAACGCAATGTGGTTATCATAACCAAGTCCACTCAAGTGGGTTCATGAAATGGGGATTCAAAGGAGGAACTAAGCTCGAACAAAAAGAGCTAAGTGATGATCTCCCACAATGCTCTCCTAGGACAATAAGAAGGAACAAAGGAGAGGAGCACAAACTTGAAGGATCCACCGTGTTTTTTGTGAAACTTCCGAACCATTACAAGGATGAATCAAATGGAAGTGCAAGGAATGATGGCATGGAAAGGCCAAGAAGAACCGTGATATGGAGGACCATGGAAGGGAATGACCGTAGCAAAGAGTGGCGTCATGGTGATCCTAAGCAAGCTTCAATTGAGTTTGGGTATGAAGAGCTTGAGGATGAGCTAGGAAATGAATGTAGATTCAAGGAAGCCATGGTAAGAGAAGAGAGTAGGGTCATTTGCACGAGCCAAACAAGGAACAATTATTCTCTCGATCAATCTCTAGGCCTATGGTGTTCTTGGGCATCAATAACCATGGAGTCCAACTCTTGTCAAGAAGCAAAAGGAGTATCAATCAATCTCACCGATGATCAAGGTCAAAACCGAGCAAGGGGAAGAGAGATCGAGGATTTGAGGGCAAATCCTTTTCAAGGAGAGGAGATTGGACCAAGAATGGTCAAGGCGAGCAAAGGCGGTTTTTGCCTAAATCACGGTTTGAGTCCTTGGGCTCGAACCATGGGCTAGGCCACGATCCTAAGGTCCACCCAAGCTTATTTTGAGTAAATTTAAACAATAATATCTTGGTCAAGCTTGGTGGGTCAAGGAAGTCAAGAAAAGTCAAGACGAAGAGCAACCGAAAGTTAACAAAATGCTATTTTTTGAATGTGATTGCTCGAGTGCACCCAATTTGGGTTCGAACCACAAGTCAATTAAATCATCAAAGAGCAAACATCAAGTGGGAATAAGCCCAAGTCAGCCGAAACAAACAAAGAGAAGCTTCACATGTTTCTCCTCAACATGTCCCTTTCCCACATGTCACTATCTTCCTTTATGCTTTATACTTTATGTGTTTGTTTGTTTCTCTTTGAATTTTCAGCAAAAAGAGCTCAATTGAGCCGTTATATTGTAAGTTTTTGTGGGTTAATTATAGCCTTTAGATCTCCTTTAAATGTAAGGTCAAGATTAGAGGAAGGGTAGTATATAACCTCCTCTCATTGCCTTGTAAATTTTCAGATTAGATTGAAGAGAAAAACCCTAGTGTTTATTGAGAGTTCTTCATTTTCTCATTACTTTGTGTGTGAGTTAGTGATAGATTAGTTTAGTGGCTTTGTGCTTAAACTAATCAAAACCTAAATCTATTACTTTGTGTGTAGATTTAGTGACTATCTTTATGTTCTTTCATTTAACAACAAAAATCAGAAAATTTCAACCCAAAAACATACAACTCGGCCGAAATTCTTCAAGTGTTCAAAGATCGATTTTTGTTCATCCTTTGAGTGAGACTTAACCCACTTAGTTTCACTCCAGTTCACATTGGTTGTTTCATTGTTGATTGATGCATCACCTTCTTGTCGCTCCTCTCCTAGAACTCCCCTTGTTGCTCTAGGGTTTCTCTTGATTTCCAAGCTCATCACTTCTTTTCCAAAGCCCACATTCGGCTCTTCTCCCACCTCTTGGCTAGAGCTCTCTCCATTGATTGATTCGAACAAGCATGAATTGGTTTTATAACCCATCATTGGTGGTAGGGGAGCTAAGACAATAAGCTTGTCACCATACTTGAATGAGTAGGTGTTATCTCTTCCATGGTGGGAAGAATTCTTCTCATACTCCCAAGGCCTACCAAGCAACACATGACATGCATCCATGTCCAACACTTCACACACAATTTCATCCTTATAGTCTTGTCCAATCGAGAACGAAACTTGACATTGCTTATCAACTCTTACCTCGGCTCCTTGATTAAGCCACCTTAGCTTGTAAGGATGAGGATGCTTCAAGGTTGGTAAGGCAAGTTTATCAATGGGGGTATTGGTAGCAACAATAACACAACTTGCGCCATCGATAATGAGATTACACACTCTCCCCATGATTGTACACTTGGTTGGAAATAGTTGGTGTCTTTGATCCATGCTTTCGCTTGAATCTTGAGTGTGCATTACTCGCCAAGTAACCAAGCTCAACCCCGAGTCAGGGGAACTAATGTTTGGCCACCTTCACATCCTCAACTCCTCGTTGGTTTCTTCTTCGCAAACTAACACCTCATCGTCTCCCCAATGCACAACCTCACTTGTGTTCAAGGTCCTCTTGCTAGGGCACTCCTTAGCAAAATGACCATACCCTTGACATTGGTAGCACTTCTTGAGAGGAATTGTTCTCTTAGGGCCATAGTCAATTCCCTTCCCCTTGTCAACACTTGATGGCTTGATAGTAGGGTTAGGTTCGACAATTTTGACCCCTCCTTGGCTCGAGTTAGGGTTGGTCTTGGGGGTGCTCTTAGCCGACTCTCCTCTCCCCTTCTCTAACCTCTCTACACGTGTGGCCATAGTAACGGCCTCATCGAATGACCACAAGTTTTGCATCTTGACCCGATTTGCTATCCTAGGGTTTAGGCCCTCAACAAACCTTGCAATTTTTTGCTCGGGCTTCTCATTCATCTCACATTGTAGAGTGAGTTGCTCAAAGTCCCTAAGATAGGTTTCAATGGGGTGTGTCTCTTGTTTTAGTTGAGCTAACTTGAGGAACATGTCTTGGGTATAATCCTTTGGAACAAACTTGTCTTTGAGTTTTTTCTTGAGTTTGAGCCACGACTTAATGGGTTCCTTACCCTCTCGGTTTCGTTGGTTCTTGAGGTTTTCGTACCAAAGGGTAGCGTATCCCTTGAACTTCATGATGGCCACCTTAAAACACTTCCTATCGGGATATTCCTTAAATTCAAAGATCCTCTCTATCGACCTAAGCCAATCTAGGAGATCCTCGGGATTCAAGCTACCATAAAAGTCGGGTATGTCCACTTTGATATCTCGGTCATGGTCTCTTGGGTGGGTTTCAAGGGACTCCTCCGAATCCGAAAATTGATCTTCCATGTGAGGAAGAGGTTGTCCTCTCCCACGGCCCCCATACCCACGCCCTCTTCCCCCTCCACCCCTTCTTGGTTCATTAAGATTTTGGTCTAAGAGGGTGTTTAGAGCATTCATCATTAAAGTACAATTACCGGTGAGTTGAGTTAACTTCTCTTCTAAATCGGAAAGCCTTTTACCCTCTCCTCTATCCCCTTCCATTATGTGAAAATTTTGTGAGATCTTTTGTGGAAATTTTGTGGGAAATTTATAGAAAATAAACAAGGAAAAGGAAGAAGAAAAACGAAAATTAAAAGAAGAAAACAAAGGAGTAACTCGACAAAACTAAGAACAAGAACAAATCGAAAAAACAAGAACAAACCTAGGCTTTTATGACCAATTTGGAGTGAAACAAAGTGGATCAAGTTTCACTCAAAGGATGAACAAAAATCAAACTTGAATACCCTTGAAAATCTCGGCCAAATGTATTGTTTTTGTGAGATAATTTTCTGAAATTTTGTAAACAAGGAAAGCATAAAGGATAGTAACTAAATCTACACACAAAGTAATAGATTTAGGTTTTGATTAGTTTAAGCACAAAGCCACTAAACTAATCTTTCACTAACTCACACACAAAGTAATGAGAAAAATGAAGAGCACTCAAATAAACAACTAGGGTTTTCATTCATCAAAAATCTGAAAAATATGAGGTGAGAATGAGGGTTTATATACTACCTTCATTCTAATCTTGACCATACATTACAAGAGGATCTAAGGGCTCACAAATAACCCACAAAACATCATAATACTCGGTCCCTAAGCTCACATGTGAGCTGAAAATTTTCAACCTAAAAGACAAACTATAAAGCATAAAGGTGATGTTGACACTTGAGTCCATCCTCTCCCTTCTTTGTTGATGATCATCCAAGGGCCCTTGTGTGAGCCTTGGGGTGGGTTTGGACGGTCCAAGTGACCAAAATACAAGGGACTATATTGTCTCCTTACATTAAAGCATAAAGTAAAAAGTAAAGAAAGCGACATGTATGAAAATGACATAAAACATAAAAACAATGTGATGGCTTGGGTGGTTTAATTGAGCCGGCTCCTTGGGACCTCCTTGAGCTAGCTTGATGAGCCATGTGAGCCCATTTATTGGAGGGTTGACTCACATGGGTGTACCCTAATTGACCACATTCAAAAATAGCATAATCTTGACTTTTGTTGCTCTCCAACTTTGACTTCCTCTTGACTTTGCTTGATCACTAAGGTTGGCTCGATTTGACCATAGAATTGACTTTACTTAGCCCTTAGTGATCCCTTGGTCCATGACCTAGGCTTGGGTTTGAGCCCATGGCCCCAACCCATGGTCTCCCTCGACTTCACCCTTGACCACCTTGACCATTTTTGGTCCATATAATGACCATAACAAATCCGCATTAAGTACCAACGTACTCTAATAAATATGGAGTCGTAAACCGTCCAACCTATAATCACAAAGTACTTCACTTTTCTGCTACCATACTAGCAAATGAACAAAACATATGGCTAACAACCAATCACGTCACTAATCGTACATACAAACGGCTCATATTACCCCTGTGATAAGCAAACATACTAATAGCACGTACATTTCATTATATACTGATAGAGCGTTGTTAGTAGGGGTTTAGGAGTCGGTATTATGTTATTTGGAGACACTTTGAAGTGAAACTTATGGGGATAAGATTCACTCAAAGGATGAACAAAATCGAACCTTGAAATCCCCTTGAATATACTCGGCCGTTTGGTCTTTTTTTGTAACAATTTTTCTGATTTTTGTTGTTAAATGCAAGAACATAAAGATAGTAACTAAATCTACACACTAAGTAATAGATTTAGGTTGTGATTAGTTTAAGCACAAAGCCACTAAACTAATCTCTCACAAATCTCACACACAAAGTAATGAGAAATGAAGAACACTCAATATAAAACCTAGGGTTTCTTTTCATTCAAACAAATCTGAAAAATGTGAGGCAAGGATGAGGGTTTATATAATACCCTCATTCTAATCTTGACCATCCATTACAACAAGATCTAAGGGCTACAATCAACCCCCAAATGCTACATTATACTCGGTCAAATGAGGCTCACATGAGCTGAAAATTTGAACATAAAACAACAAATACATAAAGGAAAAGCATAAAGCACAAAAGGTAGATAGTGACATGTATGAAAAAGACATAAAGTAAAACAATGTGATGATCTTTGGTGACTTGTTGTAGAACCGGCCCCTTGACCTCCATGAGCTAGTTTGTTGAACCATGTGAGCCCATTTTATTGGAGGGTTGACTCACTTGGGTGTACCATAGTTGATCACATTTCAAAATAGCACAATCTTGACTTTTTGTTGCTCTCCATCGTTGACTTCACCTTGACTTAGCTTGATCACTAGGGTTGGCTCGATTTGACCATAGAATTGACTTTAGTTGACCCTTAGTGATCCCTTAGACCAAGCCCTAGGCTTGGGTTTGAGCCCATGGCCCTAACCCATGGTCTCCCAACTCTTCTCCCTTGACTTCCTTGACCAATTTTGGTCCAATCTCCTCTCCTTGGAAAGGACTTGCCCTCACGTCCTTGGTGAACCTCTTGCTCGACTTGCTTGTCTTCACACTTGATTCAGACTCAATCCTTGCTCGAATTTGGGCTTCACGTTTTCTTCCATGGGCACCACTTGATGATGGTTTGGAGGAATGGTTGGATTCCTTTGCTTGGGCTCGAGGGATTGATCATGTTTTCCTCCTTGGTCACGGTTTGCTTGACCACACATTCTTCCTCAAGCATCTCTTTGAGTCCTCGGTTCATAGCCACGCCATCCATCCACTCTTGCTCGTGGTCGAGCCCATCAATGATCCTCCATCTCAAGGATCCACTTGACCTCCCTAGGCCATCGATTTTTGCCCTCTCATTGTTCACATTGGTTGTTTTCTTGTTGATTGATGCTTCACCTTCATGTTGCTCCTCTCCTAGAATCCTCCTTATCATGCTAGAGCTTCCCTCACATTCCAAGTTCATCTCCTCCCCTAGCTCTTCCTTACTCGGCTCAAGCCCATTCAAGTCCTCAAGTTCTTTCAAGCTCGGCTCCAACTTCTTCTCCATGCTAGGTTTCGGTTCAAGGAAGGATTCAAACAAGCACGCATTGGATTTTCATCCCATCATTGGTGGTAGGGGAGCTAAGACAATAAGCTTGTCACCATACTTGAACGAGTAGGTGTTGTCTCTTCCATGGTGGGAAGAATTCTTTTCATACTCCCAAGGCCTACCAAGCAACACATGACATGCATCCATGTCCAACACTTCACACACAACTTCATCTTTGTAGTCTTGTCCAATGGAAAACAAGACTTTGCATTGTTTATCAACTTTCACCTCGGCTCCTTGATTAAGCCATCTTAGCTTGTAAGGATGAGGATGCTTCAAAGTGGGCAAGGCAAGTTTATCAATGAGGGTTTTAGAAGCAACATTAACACAACTTCCCCATCAATAATCAAATTACACACTCTCCCCATGATTGTACATTTGGGCCAGGAAATATTTGGTGTCTTTGGTCCATTTTCTCGTTTGCTTCTTGAGTGTGCGTCGCTCGCGCAGTGACCAAGCTCAACCCCGACACTGGGGGAACGATTGTTTCGGCCACATTCACTTCCTGAACTCCCTCTTTTTTCTCTTCCTCACAAACCAACACTTCATCGTCTCCCCAATGCACAACCTCACTTGTGTTCAAGGTCCTCTTGCTAGGGCACTCCTTAGCAAAGTGACCATACCCTTGACATTGGTAACACTTCTTGAGAGGGATGGTTCTCTTAGGGCCATAGTCGATTCCCTTTCCCTTGTCAACACTTGATGGGTTAGTGGTAGGGCAAGGCTCAACAATTTTGATCCCCCCCTGGCTCGGCATGGGGTTGGTCTTGGGGTGCTCTTGGCCGACTCTCCTCTCCTTCTCTAGCCTCTCCACACGTGTAGCCATGGTAACCGCCTCATCGAATGACCACAAGTTTTGCATTTTGACTCGATTTGCTATCCTAGGGTTTAGGCCCTCAACAAACCTTGCAATTTTTTGTTCGGGTTTCTCATTCATTTCACATTGGAGGGTGAGTTGCTCAAAGTCCCTAAGATAGGTTTCAATGGGGTGTGACTCTTGTTTTAGTTGGGCTAGCTTGAGGAACATGTCTTGAGTGTAGTCTTTGGGAACAAACTTGTCTTTGAGTTTCTTTTTGAGTTTGAGCCATGACTTGATGGGTTCCTTACCCTCTCGGTTTCTTTGATTCTTAAGGTTTTCATACCAAAGGGAAGCATATCCTTTGAATTTCATGATGGCCACCTTAAAACACTTTCTATCGGAATACTCCTTGAATTCAAAAATTCTCTCAACCGACCTAAGCCAATCTAGGAGATCCTCGGGGTTCAAGCTACCATAAAAATCGGGTATGTCCACCTTAATGTCTCGGTCATGGTCTCTAGGGTGGGCCTCAAGGGACTCTTCCGAATCCGAAAATTGATCTTCCATGTGAGGAGGAGGTGTCCTCCCCCACGGCCCCCATACCCCATCCCACGGCCTCTTCCCCTTCCCCCTTCTCCCCTTCTTGGTTCATTCATGTTTTGTTCCAAGAGTGTGTTAATAGCATTCATCATCAAAGTGCAATTACCGGTGAGTTGAGTCAATTTCTCTTCTAAATCGGAAAGTCTTTTACCCTCTCCTCTATTCTCTTCCATTTTGTGAAACTTTTGTGAGATCTTTTGTGGAAATTTTGTGGAAATTGAACAAGGAAAACAAAGAAAAAAAACGAAAAATTTGAAGAGGGAAACAAAGGGTAAACCGAGAAAACACAAGAGCAAATCGAAAATGAAGAACAACCCTAAAATTTCGGCTAAGCAAGGGGTTTTGTGCTTCAAATCCAACCAACACTAACACAAGTGTAGACCTTTAATCATTTTTGTAAGATTTTGTGGAAAATAAAACAAGGAAAAACAAGGAAAGAAATCGAAAATTGAAGAGGCAAAAAGGAGTAACTCGAGAAACACACAAACAAAATCGAAAACAAAAACAAACCTTGGCTTTGATAACCAATTTGAAGTGAAACTTATGGGGATAAGATTCACTCAAAGGATGAACAAAATCGAACCTTGAAATCCCCTTGAATATACTCGGCCGTTTGGTCTTTTTTTGTAACAATTTTTCTGATTTTTGTTGTTAAATGCAAGAACATAAAGATAGTAACTAAATCTACACACTAAGTAATAGATTTAGGTTGTGATTAGTTTAAGCACAAAGCCACTAAACTAATCTCTCACAAATCTCACACACAAAGTAATGAGAAATGAAGAACACTCAATATAAAACCTAGGGTTTCTTTTCATTCAAACAAATCTGAAAAATGTGAGGCAAGGATGAGGGTTTATATAATACCCTCATTCTAATCTTGACCATCCATTACAACAAGATCTAAGGGCTACAATCAACCCCCAAATGCTACATTATACTCGGTCAAATGAGGCTCACATGAGCTGAAAATTTGAACATAAAACAACAAATACATAAAGGAAAAAGCATAAAGCACAAAAGGTAGATAGTGACATGTATGAAAAAGACATAAAGTAAAACAATGTGATGATCTTTGGTGACTTGTTGTAGAACCGGCCCCTTGACCTCCATGAGCTAGTTTGTTGAACCAAGTGAGCCCATTTTATTGGAGGGTTGACTCACTTGGGTGTACCATAGTTGATCACATTTCAAAATAGCACAATCTTGACTTTTTGTTGCTCTCCATCTTTGACTTCACCTTGACTTAGCTTGATCACTAGGGTTGGCTCGATTTGACCATAGAATTGACTTTAGTTGACCCTTAGTGATCCCTTAGACCAAGCCCTAGGCTTGGGTTTGAGCCCATGGCCCTAACCCATGGTCTCCCAACTCTTCTCCCTTGACTTCCTTGACCAATTTTGGTCCACACTTGGAGGTTGATTTAGTAGTGATTTTGATATATTTTGTGTTGATCTGAATAATCGGTAAATTATCACTTTTACGACGTTTTTACTGATTAGGTCGATTGGTGCCAACTTTATAATGATAAATATTCATTTGAGCCGGGATGTGAATAATAAAGAAGCTCGAGAAGAAGAATAAAAGACCGAGTCATGGAGCTGTTTTTGGAAATAAAAGAATTGTAATTTATTTTATTGTAATTAACTAGTTTTAGGAAACTGCTTATATATAGGGTTTGTTTTAGTTTTATTAGAGGACTTCTACCACAACTTTTACTGCTTCTTTTTCATTATTTAGTTTTAGACCTAATTTTAGATTTTGCTAAAGCCATGGAAGGCTAATTTCTCATCTTGATTCAAGCAACTAAACGGTTTGATTTATAATTGTGAGTTTGAAAGTTCTTTACTTTATTCTTGATTATTGATTATTGCTTGGTTATAATTATTATTTGCGAGATTGATTTTGATTCCTAGGTGCGCAACTAGTCGTCTTATTAATCGCGTAATTGTTAGTTTTGTTAATTGAACGGGATACGTTGATTAACTTAACATCAGTAACAACTAGGTTTAATTGTTGAACGGGATACGTTGATATTTATTCCTAGGAGTGATTTTCATAACATCTAAAGTACAACTGGATTGTATGTGCTATTTGTTCCTTATCGATTCTCTTGTCATTAAAGCTGCTAACTGATTAAATCTTGAACGGGATACGTTGAGATTGTCTTTTGGTTAGGGTTAGTTAAGAACGGGATACATTTTAATTAGCTAAACATAAGGAGAATTAGAATTTTATGATTCACGATAAGGTAGTCAAGAATATGAGTTTGAACCGGATAACTATGATCAATTGTCTTTAAACCGTGGATGTTTGCTTGAGTCGAGACCTTTAGTATTATTTGAGTTCATCGTAGTTATTTGTTTTATTTGTCTTTTTGGAGCAAAAATGGCCAAGGTGGTCAAGGGTGAAGTCGAGGGAGACCATGGGTTGGGGCCATGGGCTCAAACCCAAGCCTAGGCCATGGGTCAAGGGGATCACTAAGGGCTAAGTAAAGTCAATTCTATGGTCAAATCGAGCCAACCTTAGTGATCAAGCAAAGTCAAGGGGAAGTCAAAGTTGGAGAGCAACAAAAAAGTCAAGATTGTTGGAGTGAAACTAAGTGGATCAAGTTTCACTCAAAGGATGAACAAAAATCGAACTTGAATACCCTTGAAAATCTCGGCCAAATGTATTGTTTTTGTGAGATAATTTTCTGAAATTTTGTAAACAAGGAAAACATAAAGGATAGTAACTAAATCTACACACAAAGTAATAGATTTAGGTTTTGATTAGTTTAAGCACAAAGCCACTAAACTAATCTTTCACTAACTCACACACAAAGTAATGAGAAAAATGAAGAGCACTCAAATAAACAACTAGGGTTTTTCATTCAACAAAATCTGAAAATTTATGTTGTATGAGGGTGGGTTTATATAACACCCAAGGCCTCATCTCAACCATACATCTCTAGGATCATCTAAGGGCTCACATGAGTCCCCAAATATTACAAAAAAGACGGCGCCTAGCTCACATGTGAGCTGAATTTTTTTCATTCAAAAGATAAACTATAAAGCATAAAGGTTGATGTGGGCGACATTAGGCTCAATTCCTCCTTTGATTGTTTAGGTAGTCTTCAAGGGTCTTGATTTGATCTTGGGGGTATGTGGGTGGTCCATTGGAGACAAATACAAGAGATTATTTTGTTTCCTTACATCAAAAGCGTAAAGTAAAAAGTAGAAAGCGGCGTGTATTTAAAAATGACTTAAACATAAAACAATGTGATTTGTTTGTTGGGACTTGTTGGGCGGCTCCTTGGGACCTCCTTGAGCTAGCTTTGAGAACCATGTGAGTCCTTTTATTGGAGGGTTAACTCACATGGGTGCACCCACTTTGACCACATTCAAAAATAGCATAATCTTTGACTTTAGGTTGCTCTCCACCTTGACTTCCTCTTGACTCTCCTTGATCACTAAGGTTGGCTTGATTGGACCATAGAGTTGACTTTACTTAGCCCTTAGTGATCCCTTGACCCATGGCCTAGGCTTGGGTTTGAGCCCATGGCCCTAACCCATGGTCTCCCTCGGTTTCACCCTTGACCGCCTTGACCATTTTTGGTCCAATCTCCTCTCCTTGGAAAGGACTTGTCCTCAAGTCCTTGGAGATCCTCTTGCTTCCTCCCTTGCTCGATTTCAAGCTTGATTCTCGGCTCAATCTTTGCTCGATCTTGGCCTTCACGGTTTTAGTCTTCCATGGGCACCACTTAGCTAGAGTTTGTAGAATGGTTGGACCCCTTTGCCTTGGCTCGAAGAATTGATCATGTTTTCTTCCTTGGTCACGGTTTGCTTGACCACACATTCTTCCTCGAGCATTTCTTTGAGCCCACGACTCATAACCATGCCATCCATCCAATCTTGCTCATGATCGAGCCCTTCAATGATTCTCCATCTTAAAGACCCGCTTGATCTTTCCTTGCCATCGATTTTTGTTCTTTCATTGACCACATTCTCATTGTAGTCGGTTGTTTTCTTGTTGATTGATGCTTCACCTTCATGTTGCTCCTCTCCTAGAATCCTCCTTATCATGCTAGAGCTTCCCTCACATTCCAAGTTCATCTCTTCCCCTAGCTCTTCTCTACTCGGCTCAAGCCCCTTCAAGTCCTCAAGCTCATTCAAGCTCGGCTCCAACTTCATCTCCATGCTAGGTTTCGGCTCAATGAAGGATTCAAACAAGCACGCATTGGATTTACAACCCATCATTGGTGGTAGGGGAGCTAAGACAATAAGCTTTTCACCATACTTGAATGAGTAGGTGTTGTCTCTTCCATGGTGGGAAGAATTCTTTTCATACTCCCATGGCCTACCAAGTAATACATGACAAGCATCCATGTCCAACACTTCACACACGATTTCATCTTTGTAGTCTTGTCCAATGGAAAACAAGACCTTGCATTGTTTATCAACTTTCACCTCGGCTCCTTGATTAAGCCATCTTAGCTTGTAAGGGTGAGGATGCTTCAAAGTGGGCAAGGCAAGATTATCAATGAGGGTTTTAGAAGCAACATTAACACAACTTCCCCCATCAATAATCAAATTACACACTCTCCCCATGATTGTACATTTGGACCGAAATATTTGGTGCCTTTGGTCCATATTCTCGTTTGCATCTTGAGTGTGCATCACTCGCCAAGTGACCAAGCAAAACCCGGGGGCACAATTGTTTCGGCCACATTCACTTCCTCAACTCCCTCTTTTTTTTCTTCCTCACAAACTAACACTTCATCGTCTCCCCAATGCACAACCTCACTTGTGTTCAAGGTCCTCTTGCTAGGGCATTCCTTAGCAAAATGACCATACCCTTGACATTGGTAGCACTTCTTGAGAGGAATTGTTCTCTTGGGACCATAGTCAATTCCCTTCCCCTTGTCAACACTTGATGGCTTGATGGTAGGGCTAGGTTCGACAATTTTGATCCCTCCTTGGCTCGACATGGGGTTGGCCTTGGTGGTGTTTTTGGCCGAGTCCCCTCTCCCCTTCTCTAGCCTTTCCACACGTGTGGCCATGGTAACGGCCTCATCGAATGACCACAAGTTTTGCATCTTCACTCGGTTAGCAATCCTAGGGTTTAGGCCCTCGACAAACCTAGCTATTTTTTGTTCGGGTTTCTCATTCATCTCACATTGTAATGTGAGTTGCTCAAAGTCCCTAAGGTAAGACTCAATGGGTTGTGTCTCTTGTTTGAGTTGAGCTAGTTTGAGGAACATGTCTTGGGTATAATCCTTGGGAACAAACTTGTCTTTGAGTTTCTTTTTGAGTTTGAGCCATGACCTAATGGGTTCCTTACCCTCTCGGTTTCGTTGGTTCTTGAGGTTTTCGTACCAAAGGGAAGCATATCCCTTAACCTTCATGATGGCTACCTTGAAACACTTCCTATCGGGATATTCCTTAAATTCAAAGATCCTCTCTATCGACCTAAGCCAATCTAGGAGATCCTCGGGGTTCAAGCTACCATAAAAATCGGGAATATCCACTTTGATGTCTCGGTCATGGTCTCTTGGGGGAGCCTCAAGGGACTCCTCCGAATCCGAGTATTGATCATCCATGTGAGGAGGTGGTTGGCCTCTCCCACGGCCTCCAATCCCAAACCCACGGCCTCTTCCCCTTCCACCCCTTCTTGGTTCATTAAGATTTTGGTCTAAGAGGGTGTTTAGAGCATTCATCATTAAAGTACAATTACCGGTGAGTTGAGTTAATTTCTCCTCTAAATCGGAAAGCCTTTTATCCTCCTCCATTTTTGTGAAATTTTTGTGAGATCTTTTGTGGAAATTTTGTGGTAAATTTATAGAAAATAAACAAGGAAAAGGAAGAAGAAAAAAACGAAAAATTAAAAGAGGAAAACAAAGGAACAACTCGACATTACTAGGGAAAACCGAAAAAATAGAGAAAGAAAATGAAATCATGAACAAACCTAGGCTTTGATGACCAATTTGGAGTGAAACTAAGTGGATCAAGTTTCACTCAAAGGATGAACAAAAATCGAACTTGAATACCCTTGAAAATCTCGGCCAAATGTATTGTTTTTGTGAGATAATTTTCTGAAATTTTGTAAACAAGGAAAACATAAAGGATAGTAACTAAATCTACACACAAAGTAATAGATTTAGGTTTTGATTAGTTTAAGCACAAAGCCACTAAACTAATCTTTCACTAACTCACACACAAAGTAATGAGAAAAATGAAGAGCACTCAAATAAACAACTAGGGTTTTTCATTCAACAAAATCTGAAAATTTATGTTGTATGAGGGTGGGTTTATATAACACCCAAGGCCTCATCTCAACCATACATCTCTAGGATCATCTAAGGGCTCACATGAGTCCCCAAATATTACAAAAAAAACGGCTCCTAGCTCACATGTGAGCTGAATTTTTTTCATTCAAAAGATAAACTATAAAGCATAAAGGTTGATGTGGACATTAGACTCAATTCCCTCCTTTGATTGTTTAGGTAGTCTTCAAGGGTCTTGATTTGATCTTGGGGGGTATGTGGGTCGGTCCATTGGAGACAAATACAAGAGATTATTTTGTTTCCTTACATCAAAAGCATAAAGTAAAAAGTAGAGAAAGCGACATGTATGAAAATGACTTAAACATAAAACAATGTGATTTGTTTGTTGGGACTTGTTGGGCCGGCTCCCTTGGGACCTCCTTGAGCTAGCTTTGAGAACCATGTGAGTCCTTTTATTGGAGGGTTAACTCACATGGGTGCACCCACTTTGACCACATTCAAAAATAGCATAATCTTTGACTTTAGGTTGCTCTCCACCTTGACTTCCTCTTGACTCTCCTTGATCACTAAGGTTGGCTTGATTGGACCATAGAGTTGACTTTACTTAGCCCTTAGTGATCCCTTGACCCATGGCCTAGGCTTGGGTTTGAGCCCATGGCCCTAACCCATGGTCTCCCTCGGTTTCACCCTTGACCGCCTTGACCATTTTTGGTCCAATTGTGCTATTTTTGAATGTGGTCAAAGTGGGTGCACCCATGTGAGTTAACCCTCCAATAAAAGGACTCACATGGTTCACAAAGCTAGCTCAAGGAGGTCCCATAGGAGCCGGCCCAACAAGTCCCAACAAACAATCACATTGTTTTATGTTTATGTCATTTTCATTCATGTCGCTTTCGTCACTTTATGCTTTATTGTTTTAGTTTGTAAAAATCAAATGGAAGAGCATGTGGACCGTCCTCCTTCATGACCAAGGCTCACTCAAGGACCCTTGGATGATCCTAAACAAAGAATGGAGAGGATTGAGCCTAATGTCAACATCTACCTTTATGCTTTTATCTTTTGTTTGTTAGCCTTGAAAATTCAGCTCTTGTAAGGCCTCTTGGCCGTTTTTTTTGGATGTCTCAAAGGCTCATGTGAGCCCTTAGATTAACTTTGAAATGTAAGGCTTAGATTAGAGCAAGGGTCATATATAAACCCTCACTCTAACATCAAAATTTTCAGATTTGGAATGATAAAAGAAAACCCTAGTTGTTTACTTGAGTTTCTTCATTTTCTCATTACTTAGTGTGTGAGTTAGTGGAAGATTAGTTTAGTGGCTTTGTGCTTAAACTAATCAAACCCTAAATCTATTACTTAGTGTGTAGATTTAGATACTATCTTTATGTTCTTGCATTTAACAACAAAAATCAGAAAAAATACAACACAAAACACCACATTCGGCCGTTTATTTTTTCAAGGGTTTGAGATCGATTTTGTTCATCCTTTGAGTGAAGCTTTATCCACTTAGTTTCACTCCAAATTGGTCATCAAAGCCTAGGTTTGTTCTTCATTTTCGATTTGTTTTTTTGTTTTCTCGGTTTACCCTTTGTTTTCCTCTTCAATTTTTCGTTTTTTCTTCCTTCTTTTCCTTGTTTATTTTCCACAAAACTTACACAAAAATCTCACAAAATTGTCACAAAATGGAAGAGGATAGAGGAGAGGGTAAAAGGCTTTCCGATTTAGAAGAGAAGTTAACTCAACTCCAGGTAATTGTACCTTAATGATGAATGCTCTAAACACCCTCTTAGACCAAAATCTTAATGAACCAAGAAGGGGTGGAGGGAAGAGGGCGTGGGTATGGGTATGGGGGCTGGGAGAGGACAACCTCCTCCTCACATGGAAGATCAATTTTCGGATTCGGAAGAGTCCCTTGAAGCCCACCCTAGAGACCATGACCGAGATATCAAAGTGGATATACCCGATTTTTATGGAAGCTTGAACCCCGAGGATCTCCTAGATTGGCTTAGATCGGTTGAGAGAATTTTCGAATTTAAGGAGTATCCCGATAGGAAGTGTTTTAAGGTGGCCATCATGAAATTCAAAGGATATGCCTCCCTTTGGTATGAGAACCTTAAGAATCAAAGAAATCGAGAGGGAAAGGAACCCATTAGGTCATGGCTCAAACTCAAAAAGAAACTCAAAGACAAGTTTGTTCCCAAGGATTATACCCAAGACATGTTCCTCAAACTAGCTCAACTCAAACAAGAGACACAACCCATTGAGTCTTACCTTAGGGACTTTGAGCAACTCACATTACAATGTGAGATGAATGAGAAGCCCGAACAAAAAATAGCTAGGTTTGTCGAGGGCCTAAACCCTAGGATAGCAAATCGGGTCAAGATGCAAAACTTGTGGTCATTCGATGAGGCCGTTACCATGGCCACACGTGTGGAAAGGCTAGAGAAGGGGAGAGGGGATTCGGCCAAAAGCAACACCAAGGCCCACCCTAACTCGAGCCAAGGAGGGGTCAAAATTGTCGAACCTAGCCCTACCATCAAGCCATCAAGTGTTGACAAGGGGAAGGGAATTGACTATGGTCCCAAGAGATCAATTCCTCTCAAGAAGTGCTACCAATGTCAAGGGTATGGTCATTTTGCTAAGGAGTGCCCTAGCAAGAGGACCTTGAACACAAGTGAGGTTGTGCATTGGGGAGACGATGAAGTGTTAGTTTGTGAGGAAGAAAAAAAAGAGGGAGTTGAGGATGAGAGGGTGGCCGAAACAATTGTTCCCCCGGACTCGGGGTTGAGCTTGGTTACTTGGCGAGTAATGCACACTCAAGATTCAAGCGAAAGCATGGATCAAAGGCACCAACTATTTCGAACCAAATGTACCATCATGGGGAGAGTGTCTAATCTCATTATCGATGGGGGAAGTTGTGTTAATGTTGCTTCTAAAACCCTCATTGATAAGCTTGCCTTGCCCACTTTGAAGCATCCTCATCCTTACAAGCTAAGATGGCTCAATCAAGGAGCCGAGGTAAAAGTCGATAAGCAATGCAAAGTCTCGTTCTCGATTGGACAAGACTATAAAGATGAAATTGTGTGTGAAGTGTTGGACATGGATGCATGTCATGTGTTGCTTGGTAGGCCTTGGGAGTATGAAAAGAATTCTTCCCACCATGGAAGAGACAACACCTACTCATTCAAGTATGGTGAAAAGCTTATTGTCTTAGCTCCCCTACCACCAATGATGGGTTGTAAATCCAATGTGTGCTTGTTTGAATCCATCATTGGCTCAAACCCTAGCATGAAGATGAAGTTGGAGCCGAGCTTGAATGAGCTTGAGGACTTGAAGGGCTTTGAGCCGAGTAGAGAATAGCAAGGGGAAAAGATGAACTTGGAATGTGAGGGAAGCTCTAGCATGATAAGGAGGACTCTAGGAGAGGAGCCTCATGAAGGTGAAGCATCAATCAACAAGGAAACAACCGACTACATTGAGAATGTGGTCAATGAAAGAACAAAAATCGATGGCAAGGAAAGATCAAGTGGGTCTTTAAGATGGAGAATCATTGATGGGCTCGATCATGAGCAAGAATGGATGGATGGCATGGTTATGAGTCGTGGGCTCAAAGAAATGCTCGAGGAAGAATGTGTGGTCAAGCAAACCGTGACCAAGGAAGAAAACATGATCAATTCTTCGAGCCAAGCCAAAGGGGTCCAACCACTTCTACAAACACTAGCTAAGTGGTGCCCATGGAAGACTAAAACCGTGAAGGCCAAGATCGAGCAAGGGATGAGCCGAGAATCAAGCATGAAATCGAGCAAGGGAGGAAGCAAGAGGATCTCCAAGGACTTGAGGACAAGTCCTTTCCAAGGAGAGGAGATTGGAGCAAAAATGGCCAAGGTGGTCAAGGGTGAAGTCGAGGGAGACCATGGGTTGGGGCCATGGGCTCAAACCCAAGCCTAGGCCATGGGTCAAGGGGATCACTAAGGGCTAAGTAAAGTCAATTCTATGGTCAAATCGAGCCAACCTTAGTGATCAAGCAAAGGCAAGGGGAAGTCAAAGTTGGAGAGCAACAAAAAAGTCAAGATTGTGCTATTTTTGAATGTGGTCAAAGTGGGTGCACCCATGTGAGTTAACCCTCCAATAAAAGGACTCACATGGTTCACAAAGCTAGCTCAAGGAGGTCCCATAGGAGCCGGCCCAACAAGTCCCAACAAACAATCACATTGTTTTATGTTTATGTCATTTTCATTCATGTCGCTTTCGTCACTTTATGCTTTATTGTTTTAGTTTGTAAAAATCAAATGGAAGAGCATGTGGACCGTCCTCCTTCATGACCAAGGCTCACTCAAGGACCCTTGGATGATCCTAAACAAAGAATGGAGAGGATTGAGCCTAATGTCAACATCTACCTTTATGCTTTTATCTTTTGTTTGTTAGCCTTGAAAATTCAGCTCTTGTAAGGCCTCTTGGCCGTTTTTTTTGGATGTCTCAAAGGCTCATGTGAGCCCTTAGATTAACTTTGAAATGTAAGGCTTAGATTAGAGCAAGGGTCATATATAAACCCTCACTCTAACATCAAAATTTTCAGATTTGGAATGATAAAAGAAAACCCTAGTTGTTTACTTGAGTTTCTTCATTTTCTCATTACTTAGTGTGTGAGTTAGTGGAAGATTAGTTTAGTGGCTTTGTGCTTAAACTAATCAAACCCTAAATCTATTACTTAGTGTGTAGATTTAGATACTATCTTTATGTTCTTGCATTTAACAACAAAAATCAGAAAAAATACAACACAAAACACCACATTCGGCCGTTTATTTTTTCAAGGGTTTGAGATCGATTTTGTTCATCCTTTGAGTGAAGTTTTATCCACTTAGTTTCACTCCACCCCTCCTTGACTTGTGGTGGGATTGGCCTTGGTAGTGTGTTTGGCCAAGTCCCCTCTCCCTTTCTCTAGCCTTTCCACTCTCATGGCCATAGTGACGGCCTCATCGAATGACCATAGGTTTTGCATCTTGACCCGGTTTGCTATCCTAGGGTTTAGACCCTCGACAAATCTTACAATCTTTTGCTCGGGTTTTTCACTCATCTCACATTGTAAAGTGAGTTGTTCAAAGTCCCTAAGGTAGGATTCGATGGGTTGTGTCTCTTGTTTGAGTTGAGCCAATCTAAGGAACATGTCTTGAGTGTAATCCTTAGGAACAAACTTATCCTTGAGCTTTTTCTTGAGTTTGAGCCATGACCTAATGGGTTCCTTTCCCTCTCGATTTCGTTGGTTCTTAAGGTTCTCATACCAAAGTGAGGCATAACCTTTGAATTTCATGATGGCCACCTTAAAACACTTTCTATCGGGGTATTCTTTAAATTCAAAGATTCTTTCAACCGACCTAAGCCAATCTAGTAAATCCTCAGGATTCAAACTACCATAAAAGTCGGGAATTTCTACCTTGATGTCTCGGTCATGATCTCTTGGGTGGACTTCAATGGACTCCTCCGAATCGGAGTATTGATCTTCCATGTGAGGAGGTGGTTGTCCTCTCCCACGGCCTCCAAACCCACGGCTCCTTCCTCCTCCACCCCTAGGTGGTGGTCTTGGTTCATGAATGTTTTGTTCCAAGAGGGTGTTTAGAGCATTCATCATTAAAGTACAATTACCGGTGAGTTGAGTCAACTTCTCTTCTAAATCCGAAAGCCTCTTATCCTCTTCCATTTTGTGAAAATTTTGTGAGATTTTTGTGGAAGTTTTGTGGAAATAAACAAGGAAAAAGAAGGAAGGAAAAACGAAAAAATGAAGAGGAAAAAACAAGAGTAAAAACCGAGAAACACAAAACCAAATCGAAAACAAGAACAAACCTAGGCTTTGATGACCAATTTGGAGTGAAACCTATGGGGTTTGATTTCACTCAAGGAATCAACAAAAATCGACTTGATTTGCTCTTGAAATTCTCGTCCAAAGTAGGACTTTTTTTGTGTGAATTTTTCTGAAAATTGTAATTGAAATGAAAACATAAAAGATAGGACTAATTCTAAGCACAAAGCAATAGAATTAGGGTTTGATTAATTAAGCACAAAGCCACTAATTAATCATAAACTCACTAACTCAAGCACAAAGCTAAGAGGAAATGAAAAGCTCTCAATTTTTAGGGTTTAACCTTCATTCAACAAATCTGAAAATTATAATGTGAGAGTGAGGGTTTATATAGCACCCACACTCTAATCTTGACCTTACATTTTAAAGGAGATCTAAGGGCTACAAGTAACCCACAAAAGATACAAAAAAAACGGCTCATATGGCCTTACAAGAGCTGAAAATTTGAAGGCTAACAAACAAATATAAAAGCATAAAGTAGACAATGACTTGGGGATCCATCCTATCCTTGCATTTTGAAGATCATCTAAGGGCTAAGATTTGGGGACTTGGGGATCAAGGGGGACGGTCAAGGGGGGGTTATTACAAGGTTTATATTGTCTACATTCAATAAAACATAAAGCATAAAGTAGTGAAAGTGACATGAATGAAAAAGACATAAAGTTCAAAATAATGTGATGGTTGTGGGGACTTGATTGAAGCCGGCTCCATGGACCTCCTTGAGCTAGCTTTTAAGAGCCATGTGAGTCTTTTTATTAGAGGGTTAACTCACATGGTTGTACCCAAGGTGACCACATTCAAAAATAGCATTCCATTGACTTTTTAGTTGCTCTCCAACTTGACTTCCATTGACTTCCTTTGACCACTAAGTATGGCTAGATTTGACCATAGAATTGACTTGACTTAACTCTTAGTGGCCCCTAGGACCATGGTCTAGGCTTGGGTTTGAGCCCAAGGACTCAACCCTTGGCTCAACTCCATCTCTTCCTTGACCACCTAGACCATTCTTGGTCGACCTTACCTACACAAGAGCATCCTAATCCTTGCAAGATAGGGAGATTAAACAAAGAAGCCGAGATGAGGAACAAATCTGATGAGGTTTTGGATGATGTACTTGAGAAGGGTACTTGTCATCCCCACCATGATGAGCCTTGTGAACCATGGGACTATGAAGGTGATTTAGTCCATGGTGGGAAAGATAGCAACTACATCTTTAAGGTTGGATGGGAGGAGGTAGAAGCAAATCAAGGGTTCAATGTTGTTGAGAGTGCACCCATCCAATTTGGAAATGGTGATCCGAAAGTTCAAGAGGAGAGCATGGGATACAATCTCAAGGATGAGGATGAGCTTGACCCTATGAGATGTTTAGCTAATGTCAAGAAGAAGATGCTCATGTGGAATGGAAAGCTTGGTACAAGCAAAAGGTCAAGAGGATTTTTGAAATGGAAATTCAAAATGAGAAGCTTTTTCAAGAACAACCACAAGGCACTAGGTAGAAATCAAGAAGAGGAGCTAAGGGGAAGGGACGGCTGGTCAAATGCGGAGTTCTTGGTCCATGTCAAGCTCAAGCAAATGTTAAGAACCCCAAAGTTTGAGGACAAACTTTTTTGAAGAAGAGGAGATTGCACAAAAATGGTTAAGCTCATTTTTGCTCGATTTGAGGCTTGGGCTTACTTGTGTCCTATGGCTCGAGCCATGGCTTAATTTGTGATCATTAGGATTAAACCAAGTGAAATGTACAAGGAGGAACAAAGGAAATCAGCCCACACATGGAAAACAACAACCTAGGCCATGAACCATGAAGCTTATCTTGACATGTCGGTAAAGCTTTTAACATAACTCCCAATCTGCTTATCCAATTGAGTTGAAACCACTTGAATATGAAAGCTAGCTCAAAGAGCTTTCATTTGACATATGGTTGGCTATCTAGTTCAAAGGGAGCTGAGAGTTATGACTTCTACAAGTCAGGGGTCAGATTGTGAAAACTCAGTCCAAAGGAGGATTTGACATGTCCGTACTAAAAGTTTCATATCTTGAGTTCTAGGCAATATTTTTAAGTGATTCGTTTTGCATTGGATAGCCAACTCAAATACCTTTCCAATGACATATCATGGGCCTTCTAGTTCAACGTGAGTATGAAATGGTGAAGCCTACAAGTCACTTCAATCTCATCAAACTCGGTTAGAAACTGTTTTTGGGTTAATGAGAAATGCACTTGTCCTACCTTCTCCTACTTGGGTGAGCTCACTTAGGGACCATTTTGAAGTCTTCCCATGAGCCTAGGGCTCACATGGGACGTGCCAATACTAATAGGGACCAAGGAGATCAGCTGAAATTCAATTCAAACAACAAGCTCAACTTTAGATGCAAGTCACTATCAATAAAGAGCCTTTCTACTTTATGTCCTTTTCCACTTTATATTGTTGTTGTTTGTATGCTAAAATCAGATAAGAAGGGGCCTTGAACCAAGTACACCTTGCTCTCCAAGATTTAAATCTTGACCTTTGGATCTCTACCTAATGCAAGGGTGTAGATGGCCTCAAGTGTCATTGTCTACTTTATACTTTAGTTGTCAAGTTGTGATCAGATTTTGTAAGGCCAATAGGGCCGAGTATTTGGCTGTATTTTTAGAGTCTTTTGTGGCCCTTAGATTAGATATTAGATGTAGGGCTTAGATGTAAGCATGGGTCTTATAAAAACCCACTTATCTCCCTTGTAAAAATCAGATTTGTTGAATGAGATAAAACCCTAGAGTTTGAGAGCTTTTCATTTTCTCTTAGCTTAGTGCTTGAGTTAGTGAGTTTATGATTAATTAGTGGCTTTGTGCTTGATTAATCAAAACCTAAATCTATTGCTTTGTGCTTAGATTTAGCCTATCCATTTATGTTTTCCTTTGTTTCACAAAATTTCAGAGAAATTATCACAAAAAAAACATCACCTTGGCCGAAATATTTACAAGTATTATAAATCGATTTTTGTTGTCTCCTTGAGTGAAATCAAACCCCATAGGTTTCACTCTATAATTCTTCCTTGCGAGGTTGAATTTTTGTTAACTTAATTCCTTGCGAGGTTGAGAGTTACCAAAAACGAGTTAATCGAGTAGTCTTGCGAGATTGCTAGTTTAATTCTAGTCTTAGTTGAGGGGTCTTGCGAGATTTTCTTAGCTAATTCATATCTTTTATTTTCCGCTGCAAAATATCGAGTCTGTTCTACATCACTATCAATCTAGGTTTTTCAACCAACCGGCGGAAATCTTTCACAAAAATTTTACTTTCCTTATTAAGCATAGGAATTTTGCTGTAACCTTTTTATACGGGGCACGCCTTTAACGTGTTTTTGCCTCCAGCTTGACCTCTCGAAATAGTGATTTCATCGATTACATACGATGATTCTCACGTACACTTGGTGACCACTTATGCTACAAAAGAGCCTCTTTCTCTTTAATATTATATTATACGATTGAATTCGCATACTTAATGATCTGATCAGCTTCCACCGATGTAAATTCAGCCGACGCTTTAGAGAAAAGGAATCTGTATTCAATCTCCTTCATGATGGTGCGCCCGCTAACCTAAGAAGGAAAGGGCAGTCCTGGTACTTAATTGGACTCTCACCGTGGCGGCATCTCCTCGACCAGGGAACATATCCTCACTTTTTGCAGCAAGTTACGCTCGCAGCTGGTCTTGCAAGCTGAACACAAAGACGTAAGCCATGCGGTACTCTCCCTCAAGCTTAGGTTTCTGACTGATTGTAGTCCAACGAGTGGAGTCATAAGAAAGAAAGCCGCTCTCCTGGATTGGATATGCCAGCAAGTTCACTCCGCCCTTTACTAACTTAAGTAAGCAGGTCTTATACTGCAGGGGGGTCCGATCCTCTATATCAATTCCTTAAACATATCTTAGTCCGACCATCCATCAGGAATATATTCACGAAGCCCAGTCTTGTGTTAAATGTTTATGTACTTTGCTTTCTTCTTTAACGCTTTTGCTATGACCAGGGCTTTTGGGAAGCTCCCTTTGTAAGTGTCCTGTCTTTGTAGAATGCGCCTACAAAAGTAACCGCTCACTAGACCCTGCTTATGCGAGTCCGCTTCTGCTAACACCTACACTATATAATAGCTTTCACAGCCAGCACCGTTAACGGGGACTTGCTGCTCCGACTTCTGTTTGCCGGCACCTCGTTTCCCTTATTTTACCTGGCACTCGTTACGAGACTCCACGGGGTTCTCCGAGAAATAGACTCTTCTCTTATTCCTACTTCACCCTGTTCGGCTCAAGTAGACAAGGATCTTGTTGAGGAAAGATGGACAGATAGGGTTGTTCCGCCGGAATACCTGCCCGAGTAAACAGTAGCGTAGGAAGTTGATGCGCTAGAAGTGAAATCATCCCTTATTGGAATGAAACCTAATGGGTTAGATTTCACTCAAGAGAACAATTAAAATCGACTTGTGATTTGTCTTGAAAATCTCGGCCAAGTGACTAGAAAAGTGTTTGATTTTTCTGATTTTTGTAAGTGAAATGAAAACATAAAAGGATAGGCTAAATCTAAGCACAAAGCCAAAGATTTAGGGTTGAGTAATTAAGCACTAAGCCACTAATTAACTCGATAATCATTCAAGCACAAAGCAATGAAAATAAGGAAGAGTATGAACTCAAACTTAGGGTTTTTATCAAAAGCAAATCTGAAAAATACAAGGCAAGAGAGTGGGTTTATATAATACCCAAACTCTAATCTCAACCCTACAATCTAAGTTGATCTAAGGGCCTTAAGAGGCCTTACAAAATCAGCCGAAAAATATGGTCCTAAAGACCTTACAAATCTGAAAATAAAGCAACCTAATACATAAAGTAGATGGTGACCTCCAAGAGCATCCACACCTTGCATTGGGTCTTATTCATCCAAGGGTTTAGATTACACCTTGGAGCACAAGTTGTGGATCACCAAATGGAGTGAAACTAAGTGGATCAAGTTTCACTCAAGGGATGAACAAAATCGACTTGAGAAACCCTTGATAATTTCGGCCAAGGTGATGTTTTTTGTGAGATAATTTTCTGAAATTTTGTAAACAAGGAAAACATAAAGATAGTAACTAATTCTAAGCACTAAGCAAGAGAATTAGGGTTTGATTACCTTAAGCACAAAGCCACTAAACTAATCTTTCACTAACTCAAGCACAAAGCAATGAGAAAAATGAAGAACACTCAAATAAACAACTAGGATTTTTCATTCAACAAAATCTGAAAAATATGATGTGAGAATGGGGGTTTATATAATACCCTCATTCTAATCTTGACCTTACATCTCAAGTTAATCTAAGGGTCACAAATAACCCACAAATTCAACATAATACTCGGTCCTCTAGGCTCACATGAGCTGAAAATTTGAAAGGAAAACAACAAATACATAAAGTATAAAGCATAAAGCATAAAAGGTAGATAGTGACATGTGTTGAAAGGGACTTATTGAGGAACACATGTGAAGCTTCTTTGTGACATATTTTCAAATTTGTTTTGGGTCTCTCCTCTTGACTTTGGCTCTTGATAATTTAATTGACTTGTGGTTGACCTTTGGACCTAAGGTTGAAGCGGGCCCTAGGTCAATGGATTGCGAGTTCTCAACTCAGTTCTGCAATCTCCTCGGGTTGAAAAGGATTTGCCCTCAAATCCTCTTCTTCTTCATCTTCCAAGTCTTCAAGATACGGACTAAAATCTCCCACGTTAAGCGTGCCATGGACTCCATTTCTCTGCAGAAATCAACTTTGTAAGCATTCGGTCCAATTTTCTCAAGTATCTCGAAGGGACCCTCGGCCCTAGGCATGAGCTTGTTCTTTCTCTTATCCGAAAACCTTTCCTTCCTCAAGTGCAACCATACCAAGTCTCCCGGCTCGAATTCTTTTGGAGTCATTCGGCCCTTTGACCTAGTCTTGTAGGTCTCATTCGACTTCTCGATTTGTTTCTTGACTTGGTTGTGGATGCTCATCATGAACTCAACACGCTTCTTGGCATCGTAACTCATCTCCTTGCTCTTGACGGGGGCTAGGTCCGTGGGCATGAGAGGGTTGGCTCCATAGACCACTTCAAACGGTGATTGTCCCGTGCTTTCATCAAAGACAATCCTAGGTCATCCAATTCAACAAGTACTTTCATGAATGAGAAGGTAGCCCTCCATTTGATCAAAGACAATCCTAGAGCAATAGGGGGAAGTCAAGGAGAGGAGCTCAATGAGCTCAAAACTGAAAATTCGGGGCACTCAATGAAGTACAAGGAGAGTGAATCATTTGGAGATGCAAAGGACGATGTGATGGAAAGTTCAAGTAAGTCCTTGAAATGGGAGAAAAACGTTGGGCTCAATCATGACAAAGAGAGGCTAGGTGACGATTCTATGCATGAGGAACATCGAGTTGTGCTAGGGGATAATTGTGAATCCAAAGAAACCATGAGTAAGGGAGAGAGCAAGTTCAATTCAATGAACCGAGTTTACGAGAATCAATCTCTCATTCAATCTCTAAGCAAGTGGAATTCTTGGAAGACTAGAGCCATGGAACACAAGGTTGGTCATGGGGGTCCTGGGGCACCCTCATCATGTTCTACTGAATCAAGCCATGAAGCCAACAAGAGTCCGAGTCGAGAAGGAGGCAAAGGATCAAGCCATGAGTCAAACTATAGTCCAAGCCGAGCAAGAGAAAGAGAGACCGAGGATTTGAGGACAAATCCTTTTCAAGGAGAGGAGATTGGACCAAAAATGGTCAAGACGAACAAAGGCGGTTTTCGACTAAATCACGGATTGGGTCCTTGGCTCGAACCATGGGCTAGGTCACGATCCTAAGGTCCACCCAAGCTTATTTTTGAGTGAATTGCATAATAATATCTTGGTCAAGCTTGGTGGGTCAAAGAGGTCAAGGAAAGTCAAGACGGAGACCAACCGAACGTCGAAGCGATTGTTTATTTTTGAATGCGGTCGCTCGAAAGTGCACCCAAGTGGGTTCGAACCACAAGTCAAATAAATTTTCAAGAGCAAAAGTCAAGGGAAGAGCTACAAGTCAGCCGAAAAAATGATCAAGGAAGCTTCACATGTTTTTCCTCAATGTGTCCCTTTCAACACATGTCACTATCTACCTTTAATGCTTTATGCTTTTTACTTTAAGTATTTGTTGTTTTATGTTCAAAATTTTCAGCTCATGTGAGCCTTGTTGGACCGAGTATAATGATGTATTTGTGGGTTATTTGTAGCCCTTAGATCCTCTTGTAATGTGTGGTCAAGATTAGAATGAGGGTATTATATAAACCCTCATCCTCACCTCACAATTTTCAGATTTGGCTAATGAAAAAGAAACCCTAGAGTTTATATTGTGTTCCTCATTTTCTCATTACTTTGTGTGTGAGTTAGTGAAAGATTAGTTTAGTGGCTTTGTGCTTAAACTAATCAAAACCTAAATCTATTACTTTGTGTGTAGATTTAGTGACTATCCTTTTTGTTTTCCTTGTTTACAAAATTTCAGAAAAATACTTCACAAAAACATCACATTGAGCCGAGATTTTCAAGACACATCAAGTTCGATTTTTGTTCATCCTTTGAGTGAAACTTGACCCTCTTAGTTTCATTCCAAATTGGTAATCAAAGCCTAGGTTTGTTCTTCATTTTCGATTTGTTCTTTGTGTTGCCGAGTTGTCTTGTTTTCGATTTGCTTTTGTTTTCGGTTTGATCTTGTTATTTTCGGTTATACTCTTGTTGTCCTCTCTATTTTTTTCGTTTTTTTTCTTTTAAATTCTCTTGTTTCCACAAAACTTCCACAAAATTCTCACAAATTTTCACAAAATGGTTGAAGATCTACACTTGTGTTAGTGTTGATTTCGGTTCTCACACTCAAAGGTCCTTGCTTTACTCAAAAATTTTCAGATTTTGTTTCTTTGATTATATCAATGGGTGTGTTTCTTCCTTTTGATGTTTCTTGTGGTACTACTCTTGGTGAGACCATGTATGATTCTATGGAGAAAGCTAGAAGAGAGCTTGAAATCAAAATGAGTCGAATGAGGGGTAGACTTAAACCTAACCCTAGCCTTGATCTTGTGACTTTAAGGGGTCAAAGGGAGTTAGAGGCTAGAATGGCTCGGTTAGGAGGAGAGCCACCCCCTAGCCATGGCCGTGTGGGTTGTAGAGACTCACATACTCAAACCCTAACCCTAACCCTAGAAGAGAATCACCAAGTCGAAACCTTTAGGTCTAGGTGTACCATTATGGGAAGGGTTTGTAATTTGATTGTTGATGGGGAGAGTTGTTCTAATGTTGCCTCAAGCACCCTCATTGAAAAATTAGCCTTGCCTACACAAGAACACCCTAACCCTTACAAGATGAAGTAGCTAAACAATGGAGCCGAGATGAGTGTAAGTGTGGTTAGACAATGCTTGGTTTCTTTCTCCATTGGTGGGGATTACATGGATGAGGTTTTGTGTGATGTGATTCCCATGGATGCTTGTCATCTCCTCTTGGGGAGACCTTGGAAGTTGGAAAGAAATGCTCATCATGATGGGAGGGACAATACCTATACTTTCAAGATTGGAGCTAAGAAAATCAAACTTGCACCCTTACCTCCGATTTTGAAGAACCCTTACCCACCCTCCTTGATTATGTCACACGAAAAAATGGGGATTGATGGGGGACCAGAAATTGAGCTTGGGGTTAGTCATGGGAAGGATGAGATTAATGTCCTTGCTAAGGAGTTCCCCAAAGGGCAATGCAAACCGCCCTCCATATTTGAGTCGTCCAAAGAGGTTATTTTGAGTGAAGAGGCCGAAACAAGGGAGGAAATGCATGTTGGTGAGAGATTGACCATTCACTTTGCTAAAGATGATCCTAACACTCAAGAGGAAAGCATGGGGTACAATGCCAAGCAAAGGGATGAGTATGATCATGAGAAGTGTTTGGCCAATGTCAAGAGGAAGGTATTCATGTGGTATGAGAATGTTGATGCAAGCAAAGAGTCGAGGGAATTTCTAAAATGGAAGTTCAAGGTGGAGATTGTCAATACCCAAGGAATGCTATGTGGTTATCATAATCAAGTCTATTCGAGTGGTTTCATGAAATGGGGATTCAAAGGGGGAACTAAGCTTGAACAAAAAGAGCTAAGTGATGATCTTCTACAATCTTCACCTAAGCTCAAGAAAGAAGATGGCTCAAGTGAAAGTCCAAAGATCGATTTGTGGGAGGAGAACACGGCCCTCAATGCCATACGTGGGCTGTTCACGATCCTTAGGTCATCCAATTCAACAAGTACTTTCATGAATGAGAAGGTAGCCCTCCATTTGAGCAACAACAATCCTAGGGCAAAAGGGAAGTCAAGGAGAGGAGCTCAATGAGCTCAAAACTGAAAATTCGGGCACTCAATGAAGTACAAGGAGAGTGAATCTTTTGGAGATGCTAAGGTCGATGTGATGGAAAGTTCAAGTAAGTCCTTGAAATGGGAGAAAAACGTTGGGCTCAATCATGACAAAGAGAGGCTAGGTGACGATTCTATGCATGAGGAACATCGAGTTGTGCTAGGGGATAATTGTGAATCCAAAGAAACCATGAGTAAGGGAGAGAGCAAGTTCAATTCAATGAACCGAGGTTACGTGAATCAATCTCTCATTCAATCTCTAAGCTAGTGGAATTCTTGGAAGACTAGAGCCATGGAACACAAGGTTGGTCATGGGGCCCATGGGGCACCCCTCATCATGTTCTACGAACCAAGCCATGAAGCCAACAAGAGTCCGAGTCGAGAAGCAGGCAAAGGATCAAGCCATGAGTCAAACTATAGTCCAAGCCGAGCAAGAGAAAGAGCGACCCAGGATTTGAGGACAAATCCCCTTCAAGGAGAGGAGATTGGACCAAAAATGGTCAAGACGAACAAAGGCGGGTTTCGACTAAATCACGGATTGGGTCCTTGGCTCGAACCATGGGCTAGGTCACGATCCTAAGGTCCACCCAAGCTTATTTTTGAGTGAATTGCATAATAATATCTTGGTCAAGCTTGGTGGGTCAAAGAGGTCAAGGAAAGTCAAGACGGAGAGCAACCGAAAGTCGACGATTGTGCTATTTTTGAATGCGGTCGCTCGAGTGCACCCAAGTGGGTTCGAACCACAAGTCAAATAAATTTTCAAGAGCAAAAGTCAAGGGAAGAGCTACAAGTCAGCCGAAAAAATGATCAAGGAAGCTTCACATGTTTTTCCTCAATGTGTCCCTTTCAACACATGTCACTATCTACCTTTAATGCTTTATGCTTTTTACTTTAAGTATTTGTTGTTTTATGTTCAAAATTTTCAGCTCATGTGAGCCTTGTTGGACCGAGTATAATGATGTATTTGTGGGTTATTTGTAGCCCTTAGATCCTCTTGTAATGTGTGGTCAAGATTAGAATGAGGGTATTATATAAACCCTCATCCTCACCTCACAATTTTCAGATTTGGCTAATGAAAAAGAAACCCTAGAGTTTATATTGTGTTCCTCATTTTCTCATTACTTTGTGTGTGAGTTAGTGAAAGGTTAGTTTAGTGGCTTTGTGCTTAAACTAATCAAAACCTAAATCTATTACTTTGTGTGTAGATTTAGTGACTATCCTTTTTGTTTTCCTTGTTTACAAAATTTCAGAAAAATACTTCACAAAAACATCACATTGAGCCGAGATTTTCAAGACACATCAAGTTCGATTTTTGTTCATCCTTTGAGTGAAACTTGACCCTCTTAGTTTCATTCCTCAACCCTACAATCTAAGTTGATCTAAGGGCCTTAAGAGGCCTTACAAATCAGCCGAAAATCATGGTCCTAAAGACCTTACAAATCTGAAAATAAAGCAACCTAATACATAAAGTAGATGGTGACCTTCAAGAGCATCCACACCTTGCTTTGGGTCTTATTCATCCAAGGGTTGAGATCACTCCTTGGAGCACAAGTTTGTGGATCACCAAATCTGATTTCTAAGCACCATACAACTTAACTAAAAGTGAAAATGACATAAAGTAAATAAGAAAAGGACATAAAGCATAAAGGTGAAACTTGAAAGCAACTTGTTTCAAAATAGTGTATCATTGAGGACTTTGGGTCAGCCGAGATTTAGCTCCCCCTTGGCTGACTTTTTTTGGACCATGTTGGGTCTTGTTTTATTGGGGATCGAACCCACATGGTGGCACCCAAGTGATCACACTCAAAAAAGCTCATGGTTGCATTTGTTGCTCTCCTTCTAGAACCATTCCTCGACTTCCTTGACCCACCAAGCTTGACCGAAAATTATTGCTTGGTTCACTCAAAATTAAGTTTGGGTGGACCCTAGGACCATGGCCTGGCCCATGGTTCGAGCCCAAGGACCCAAACCGTGTTCTAGACTAAAACCGCCTTTGCTCGACTTGACCATTCTTGGTTCATGAGAAGTGGGAGTTTTTCCTTTATTTAGCTCACGATACGAAACAATGGGAGTTGTACAATTCATCTCTTAGGAGATCTCAACCAAGACCTGTTGAAACTTTGAACACCTCTAGTGAATCATCTATGTCCACGGAAGACATGATTAGAGCTCTAGCTAGCACCCAGTTGGCCTTTCAAACTAGTGTTGCTCAAATTCAACTAGAGACTAAGGCTAGCATTGAGAACCTTAAGAGTCAGGCTACACAATTAGTGGAAGCTATAGCTAGACTTGAGGCGCAGGATAATCATGTTCTCAATTTTGATGAATCTAAATCTGAGTATGAGCTTGAATTTGATACTCCCCCTCCCGTTGAACTTGAAGTTAGTAATTCCCATAAGACTTGTGATGTTGATAGCGATGACGATTTTTGGGATGATGATGAGGAGGATGAGGATTGTGATTCGAGTTTTTGTGCCCCCTCTCCCGCTTTGAGTGATAATGTGCTTCTAGAGGACTCATCGAGTGTGATTGTGGAGGATGTGAGAGAGGAAGAAGAAAATAAATAACTCTTTCACCTATTAAATATAACCGTTAGCACTACACTTAAATAACATTCTTTTCTAAACCACAAAATCTTATTATTTTAAAATAAACAACCCTTTTAAATATTAATTATAACCGTTGTGCTACAGTAAAATCAACATCTATTTAAACCACAAAATCTTATCATTTTACTCACTTATTTCATTCACTACTTTCATGTTCATATCTCAAAAACTCTCAAATAAATAAATAAAAATATTATAAATATATATATATATATATATATATATATATATATATATATATATATATATATATATATATATATATATATATATATATATATATATATATACTTTCTCAAATATGGATCCTTCATCCGACGCTATTTCAAATCGATTACAAAAATCTTTTAATGAATTGAAGGCTCTTGTTAGTTGTCTAATGCTTGTAATAGTACTAATAGTTGTATTCTTTGGAATTTTAATAATTCATATTATGAAAAATTGTTAAAAGTCGTATTTATGTTATGTTAATTCTTGTTGTATTTCGTTATTTTCTTATCATATAAGAAGTTTATCGATAAATTGAATAATAATAATCGTAATCAATTACGAACACAAAGTTTCATTGTTTTTATAAAATAACTTCATATTTATTCATATCACTAATGTTCTTATTTATATGATCATTTAGAAAATGACACATATTGCTAAAAGAGATTTCGAAGTCCTTGATGTATCTGGAATGAGATACCTCCAGTGGAGGGGTGACATTATTGTTCACTTAGGGGCAATGGGCCTCGAGCATACTATTGAGGAGGGTAGCTGGGCTACCCACCAAGAAAAACAGAAAGCTCATATATTCATAAGACATCATGTGGCTGAAGCCCTTAAAAATGAATATATATGAGTTATAAGGACCCAAGTGAGCTACTAAAACATCTTGAGGAAAGGTTTGGACGTCATCATAATGTTCTACTTCCTAGGCTACGGGAAGAGTGGGAAAATTTACGTTTCCAAGATTTTACATCAGTAAATGAATATAATTCTGCTTTATTTAATTTATCATCACAATTAGAATATTGTGGAGAAGAAGTCAGTGATTTTGCTAAACTGGACAAAACTTTCTCAACTATGGGAAGGCCGAATATACATTTTGCACGCCAACTAAGGCAAGAAAAAATTACCAAATTCACTGACCTCATTACAGTGTTGTTACTTTCTGAACAACATGACAAAATCTTATTAAAAAATAAAAATATGAGGCCAAGCGGCTCCATGGCTATACCTGAGGCGAATGTTATTGCCAAGTCTGGCCGTGTGCGCTGGAACAACAAAAGAGGACGCGGTAAGGGACGTCGTTATGGCCCGGAACGAAATCATTATAACTTTAAAAAAAACCACATTTTGGTAAGCAATTTGTCCGCCCAGAAAAGGTGAATAAAACTAAGGGTGCATGCTTGAAGTGTGGTCTAAATGGGCATTGGGCTCGTACATGTCGTACACCTAAGCACTTTGTTGATCTCTATCAAGCATCTATAAAAATATGAGGCCAAGCGGCTCCATGGCACACTTTATTAGTGATGTGATCCCCATTATATCTTCCGCATCAGATTCTAACAACCTCGACATAGCAGGTTATCTTCTGGATGATGTTGCGGGTATTAATGAATCTACAAACTAAAATAAAATCACAATATAAGCTATTATATTATAAAACTAATCATATAATATTATCAATTATTTCTTTCTATGTTATTTTATGTATTGTTTTAATTTATTTTGTGGTTTGTACAACTCTATGTAATGTTGTAATCTTTATTCTACTAAAAGGGAGTTTCCGCTGATGTCATTATTGCCACGTGTCGAATTTTGGTGCAATTTTTTCCCGCCAAATTAAATTGCTGACATCATAATTGCTTTAATAATTAAAATAAAAACATAATATAAATTTGTATTTGGTAACTTATTATTTAAGTAAAGAATAATTAAGTTAAGAATATTTTACAAAACCAGTAAATCATCTCCTAAAATTTTGCAACATATTTATCTAAATATTATTTAAGTTAAAATATTATACAAATAATCTTAGTCAAAACTATCAAATAGTATCATTGTAAATAAAATTCTTACTCCACGTTCTTTTTTAATCTTTTTTTGTTTGTCTTTAATTTTTCAATATATAATAGTATAATACTCATGACTTAATGAATAATAATATTCATCTATCAAATAAGATCTTGATTAAGCATGTTCTTTGTTACATTTTTTTTTTCCTATGTAATAGTATACTGATTTTAAATGTTGATAATTTTAGTTGATCGCATCTTATTTTAAGTATAAAACTTTTGACTTGAGGTAAAAATTATGCAAGCATAATAAATTCATCTAATAATAAAAAAAATAAAAATAAATTACAATCTTGCTAATTTATTAAAGAAAAAATAATATATTTGTTTTTTTGACAATATATTTATCCTAAATTCATTAATTGCTTATTTTAATATTTTACTTTTTATTTTATTTCAATAACAAAATAGTAGTATGGACCAAAAATGGTCAAGGCTAGCAAAGACGGTTTTTGTCCAAATCACGGTTTAGGTCCTTGGGCTCGAACCATGGGCTAGGCCACGGTCCTAAGGTCCACCCAAGCTTATTTTGAGTGAATTTAAACAATAATATCTTGGTCAAGCTTGGTGGGTCAAGGAAGTCAAGAAAAGTCAAGGCGGAGAGCAACCGAAAGTCGACTAAAGTGCTATTTTTGTTTGTGATCGCTCGAGTGCACCCATATGGGTTCGAACCACAAGTCAATTAAATTATCAAGAGGAACAAATCAAATGGGAAGAGCCACCAAGTCAGCCGAAAATTTATTCAAGAGAAGCTCACATGTTTCTCCTCAACATGTCCCTTTCACACATGTCTTTATCTACCTTTATCCTTTATGCTTTTTACTTTAAGTATTTGTTGTTTTATGTTCAAAATTTTCAGCTCATGTGAGCTTAAGTGGACCGAGTATTATGATGTAATTGTGGGTATTTGTAGCCCTTAGATTATCTTGTAATGTAGGGTTGAGATGAGGCATTGGGTAATATATAAACCCACCCTCACACCTCATATTTTTCAGATTTGTTTGAATGAAAAAAAGAAACCCTAAGTTTCATATTGAGTGTTCTTCCTTTCTCATTACTTGGTGTGTGAGATTTGTGAGAGATTAGTTTAGTGGCTTTGTGCTTAAGCTAATCACAACCTAAATCTATTACTTAGTGTGTAGATTTAGTTACTATCCTTTTTATTTTCCTTGTTTACAAAATTTCAGAAAATTTTATCACAAAAAGAGTCACTTGGCCGAGATTTTCAACATCATTTCAAGATCGATTTGTGTTCATCCTTTGAGTGATTCTTATCCCCATAAGTTTCACTCCAAATTGGTTATCAAAGCTTAGGTTTGTTCCTTGTTTTCGATTTGCTTCTTGTATTGCCGAGTTGTTGTTGTTTCCTTCTTGTTTTCGATTCATTTTTGTGTTACTCGGTTATATTCTTGTTTTTTCATCTTTTATTTTTTCGTTTTTTCTCTTTTAATTTTCTTGTTTCCACAAAACTTCCACAAAATTCTCACAAATTTTCACAAAATGGTTGAAGATCTACACTTGTGTTAGTGTTGGTTTTGATTTTCACACTCAAAGGTCCTTGCTTTACTCAAAAATTTTCAGATTTTTGTTCTTTGGTTATTTCAATGGATGTGTTCCATCATTTTGGTGTTTCACTTGATACTACTCTTGGTGAAACCATGTATGATTCCATGGAGAAAGCTAGAAGAGAGCTTGAAATCAAAATGAGTCGAATGAGGGGTAGACTTAAACCTAACCCTAGCCTTGATCTTGTGACTTTGAGGGGTCAAAGGGAGTTAGAGGCTAAAATGGCTCGGTTAGGAGGAGAACAACCCCCTAACCTTGGCCGAATGGTATGTAGGGGCATGATTGCTCAAACCCTAACCCTAAACCTAGAAGAGAATCACCAAGTCAAGCCTTTAGGTCTAGGTGTACCATTATGGGAAGGGTTTGTGATTTGATTGTTGATGGGGAGAGTTGTTCTAATGTGGCCTCAAGCACCCTCATTGAAAAACTAGCCTTACCTACACAAGAACACCCTAACCCTTACAAATTAAAGTGGCTAAACATGGGAGCCGAGTTGATGGTGGATAGACAATGCTTGGTTTCTTTCTCCATTGGTGGGGATTACATGGATGTGGTTTTGTGTGATGTGTTACCTATGGAGGCTTGTCATCTCCTCTTAGGGAGACCTTGGAAGTTGGAGAGAAATGCTAGTCATGATGAGAGGGACAATACCTATACTTTCAAGATTGGGGCTAAGAAAATCAAACTTGCACCCTTACCTCCGATTTTGAAGAACCCTAACCCACCCTCCTTGATCATGTCACACGAAACAATGGGGATTGATGGGGGACCAGAAATTGAACTTGGGGTTAGTCATGGGAAGGATGAGATTAATGTCCTTGCTAAGGAGTTCCCCAAAGAGCAATGCAAACCGCCCTCCATACTTGAGTCATCCAAAGAGGTTGTTTTAAGTGAGGAGGCCGAAACAAGTGAGGAAGTGAATGTTGGTGAGAGATTGACCATTCACTTTGCTAAAGATTATCCTAACACTCAAGAGGAAAGCATGGGGTACAATGCCAAGCCAAGGGATGAGTATGATAATGAGACGTGTTTGGCTAATGTCAAGAGAAAGGTGTTCATGTGGTATGAGAATGTTGATACAAGCAAAGGGTCAAGGGAATTTCTAAAATGGAAATTCAAAGTGAATAATAACAACAAGGAGCTACTATGTGATCATCCTACTCAAGTCTACTCAAGTGGATTCATGAAATGGGGATTCAAAGGGGGAACTAAGCTTGAACAAAAAGAGCTAAGTGATGATGGCTCAAGTCAAAGTGAAAGTCCAAAGATCGACTTGTGGGAGGAGAACACGGCCCTCAAGACCATAACCGACTTAATCACACTCCTCATGTCATCTAATTCCCCAAGTACCTTCATGATTGAGAGTGTAGCCCTCCATGTGATCAAAGACAACCCTAGAGCAATAAGGGGAAGTCAAGGAGAGGAGCTCAATGAGCTCAAAACTGAAAATTTGGGGAGCTCAATCAAGTGCAAGGGAAGTGAATCATTTGGAAATGAAAAGGTCGATGTGTTAGAAGGTTCAAGTGAGTCCTTGAAAGGGGAGAAAAACGTGGGGTTTAAACGTGGCAAAGGATGGCTAATTGACGGTTCTATGCATGAGGAACATCGAGTTGTGCTAAGGGATAATTGTGAATCCAAAGAAACCATGAGTAAGGGAGAGAGCAAGTTCAATTCAATGAACCGAGTTTACAAGAATCAATCTCTCATTCAATCTCTAAGCAAGTGGAATTCTTGGAAGTCTAGAGCCATGGAGCCCAAGGTTGGTCATGGGGCTCATGGGGCAACCCTCATCATGTTCTACGATTCAAGTCATGAAGCCAACAAGAGCCCGAGTCGAGAAGGAGGCAAAGGATCAAGCCATGAGTCAAGCTATAGTCCAAACCGAGCAAGAGGAAGAGAGACCGAGGATTTGAGGACAAATCCTTTTCAAGGAGAGGAGATTGGACCAAAAATGGTCAAGGCTAGCAAAGACGGTTTTTGTCCAAATCACGGTTTAGGTCCTTGGGCTCGAACCATGGGCTAGGCCACGGTCCTAAGGTCCACCCAAGCTTATTT
Source organism: Dianthus caryophyllus (assembly GCA_023091065.1). Taxonomy (NCBI): domain Eukaryota; kingdom Viridiplantae; phylum Streptophyta; class Magnoliopsida; order Caryophyllales; family Caryophyllaceae; genus Dianthus; species Dianthus caryophyllus. The sequence continues at coordinate 16,355,444 of CM041521.1, forward strand.
TGAGTGAATTTAAACAATAATATCTTGGTCAAGCTTGGTGGGTCAAGGAAGTCAAGAAAAGTCAAGGCGGAGAGCAACCGAAAGTCGACTAAAGTGCTATTTTTGTTTGTGATCGCTCGAGTGCACCCATATGGGTTCGAACCACAAGTCAATTAAATTATCAAGAGGAACAAATCAAATGGGAAGAGCCACCAAGTCAGCCGAAAATTTATTCAAGAGAAGCTCACATGTTTCTCCTCAACATGTCCCTTTCACACATGTCTTTATCTACCTTTTATACTTTATGCTTTTTACTTTAAGTATTTGTTGTTTTATGTTCAAAATTTTCAGCTCATGTGAGCTTAAGTGGACCGAGTATTATGATGTAATTGTGGGTATTTGTAGCCCTTAGATTATCTTGTAATGTAGGGTTGAGATGAGGCATTGGGTAATATATAAACCCACCCTCACACCTCATATTTTTCAGATTTGTTTGAATGAAAAAAAGAAACCCTAAGTTTCATATTGAGTGTTCTTCCTTTCTCATTACTTGGTGTGTGAGATTTGTGAGAGATTAGTTTAGTGGCTTTGTGCTTAAGCTAATCACAACCTAAATCTATTACTTAGTGTGTAGATTTAGTTACTATCCTTTTTATTTTCCTTGTTTACAAAATTTCAGAAAATTTTATCACAAAAAGAGTCACTTGGCCGAGATTTTCAACATCATTTCAAGATCGATTTGTGTTCATCCTTTGAGTGATTCTTATCCCCATAAGTTTCACTCCATAGTAACTCAACATATTTTTTGTTTCTAACTCATCTTTTAAAATTTCAAATAAGTATTTTATATTGTTTTTGTTCTTTATTATTTTCAAAAAATTATATTTACTATAAAGTACAAAATATATTCACTATTTCAATAAAGAATTAATAAAAATAAATGTTGGGCATAGATTTTATTTAATTTTGAAGTATATGAAAATAAAATGTATGCACTTCATATATTTTAGCTATTTCTTAAATAATTTTTATTGTTTCATTATTATACGTACATTAAAATATTATTAAAGTAGTTATTATAATATTCTTTCAATTAATTTATTACTCCTAATTTTATTAATTAGAAATAATATAATATCTATAATAACCGTGCATAAATGCACGGGATCTAAGCTAGTATTATTTTAAATGATGCAATGAATGTCTAATTAAAGAATCACTTTGTTTATATTTTGAAGATATGACAAATATTGGAGAAGCATGCCTAATTGATAGTGGTACAACTCACACTATATTGAAAAATAAAAGGTATTTTAGTACAATGATGCCAATAAAGGCAAATGTAAATACAATATCAGGGAATGCTGCAATAATTGAAGGCGCCAGAAAGGCTAGCGTCGTACTCCCAATGGGAATGAACTTAATTATAAGTCATGCTTTATACTCGAGTAAATCGCAAAGAAACCTGATCAGTTTCAAAGATATGCGCCAAAATGGTTTTCATATTGAAACCATGACTGAAAATAATAAAGTATACTTGTGTCTTACAAGTATTAAGTCAGGCAAAAGATATATTTGTGAGAAAATGCCATCGTATTCTTTGGGTCTATATTATACACGTATAAATCCTATCATAATAAATATGATGGCGTCTATTAAAATAAATGACAATGTCACATTTAACTTGTGGCATGATAGACTGGGTCACCCAGGCCCAGGAATGATGACAAAAATTATTGAAAATGCACTTGGACACCCAATGAAAAATAAAAGGGTGATAAAATCTGTTGATTTTCCATGTACAGCATGTTCGCTTGGAAAAATGATAATAAGACCATCAATGAGTAAAATCAAAAATGAATCGCCCAACTTTCTTGAAAGAATTTAAGGGGATATATGTGGCCCAATTACTCCATATTGTGGACCATTTCGATACTTTCTTGAAAAAATGAATCGCTCAACTTTCTTGAAAGAAAGTGGATCAGAAACCTAAAGAAATCATATGGAAAGCAGAATCATTATCATATCTCGATCCATGGGATAGTTCATGCAATCAAGAAGTACAAAAGATACTTCATTTGCAAAGGATAGCTAATCAAATACCCGACGCCTTCACAAATTTGCCAGGAGTAACAAAATCTCATATCCCTGCTGCAAATGCCCCTGCTCGAATCGAAATCCCAATCGAGGACACCAATAAATCAGCAGCTGACCTATCTATGACACGCAAAAGGCGTGGGAGACCTTTCGGTTCAAAGGATCAAAAACCTAGAAAATCCAAAAGAATAAATGACACACCTTGTGATGCAAGTATAGAAGAAACAAACAATAAAGCACCTGAACCAACCTCAAAAAACATTAATGATAATTATGAAATTTCTATAAACTATGTTCATACAGGGGTTGAATATAATAGAGCAAACATCAACATAAATGAAATATTTGCGTACTCAGTTGCATCAGAGATCATGATTGATAAAGATGATATTGAGCCTAAATCAGTTGATGAATGTCGAAAAAGACATGATTGGCCAAAATGGCGAGAAGCGATGAACGCAAAACTAAGTTCGTTCGAGAAACGAGAAGTGTTTGGTCCTATAATACCAATTCCAAAAGATATCAGACCTGTAGGATACAAATGGGTCTTTGTCCGAAAACAAAATGAGAAAAATGAAATTGTAAGATACAAAGCAAGACTTGTTGCACAAGGCTTTTCACAAATGCATGGAATAGATTATGATGAAACATATTCCCTAGTAGTTGATGCAACAACACTAAGATTCTTGACAGGATTAGCTGTGTTAGGGTTACAAATGCGACTTATGGATGTCGTGACTGCATACCTATATGGGTCACTTGACAATGATATATACATGAAAATTCCTGAAGGAATTAATGTGCCCGAAAACAAAAGCAAAGGGTTACCTGGAAATATGTTATGCAAAAAGTTACAAAAATCTTTGTACGGACTAAAACAATCTGGACGAATGTGGTATAATCGTCTCAAAGAATACCTTGAGAAGGAGGGTTACAAAAATGATCCAATTTGCCCATGTGTTTTTATTAGAAGAACAAACATTGGATTCACAATCATTGCAGTATATGTCGATGATTTAAATATCATTGGAACAGCTAAAGAACTTGAAGATACTGCAACATATTTGATGAAGGAGTTTGAGATGAAAGATCTTGGAAGAACAAAATTTTGTCTAGGTTTACAAATCGAACACCTTAAAGATGGAATACTCATCCACCAAAGTAGCTACACTCAAAGAGTTATAAAAAAAATTTGGCATGGCAAAATCACATCCATTGAGCTCCCCAATGATTGTTCGAACTCTGAGTATAGAGAAAGATGAGTTTCGTCCAAGAGAGGATCACGAAAGTATACTTGGACCGGAAGTGCCGTATCTTAGTGCAATTGGTGCATTGATGTATCTAGCGAATAACACTCGACCTGACATAGCATTTTCGGTAAATCTACTAACAAGGTTTAGCGCATCTCCAACAAAAAGACATTGTAACGGAATAAAACATCTCCTAAGATACCTTCAAGGAACAATAGACTTAGGATTATTTTATCCAAGAAAGAAAAACGCAACCCTCATTGGATATGCAGATGCAGGATATCTATCAGATCCACACAAGGCAAAATCTCAAACGGGTTATGTTTTTACATTTGGAGGTACAGCTATATCCTGGAAATCAACAAAGCAAACCTTAGCCGCGACATCATCAAACCATGCTGAATTAATTGCTCTTTACGAGACCGCTAGAGAGTGTGTATGGCTACGATCTATGACGCATTACATTCAAAAGGAATGTAACATCATTTCAACAGACCAGCCGACATTGATATATGAAGACAACACAACATGCATCAATCAAGTTAAGGAAGACTACATCAAAGGAGATAAAACAAAACATATAGCACCAAAATTCTTCTTCACACATGATCTACAAAAACAAGGAACAATTAACATCCAAGAAATTCGATCAAGTGATAATCTAGCGGACTTATTCACTAAGTCATTACCATCAAAACAGTTCCAAGAACTCGTGCGAAAAATCGGAATGCGCCATCTCAAAGACAAATGTTAAGATCAGGGGGAGTACTATACACACTGGACTCTTTTTTCCTTTGCTTAGGTTTTATCCCAATGGGTTTTCCTAACAAGGTTTTTAATGAGTCAGTATTCATCAAAGTTTTATATGTAATTCATGGTAAAGATGATTGATGGATTTTCTAGGGGGAGTGTTAAGAATTCATGGTGATAAGGTGAAAATCTCACCATCCCGGATTTCTGCCTAAAAATACGCAAAGTTCCATCCCTAGAAATAGTTTATATACAGTTATTTTTGTATTATAAAAGATCAAAACTCAAAGCTGAAAGAACATAACTTTCTTTCTCTAATCTTTAATTCTCAATAATTTGAAGGATTTTTAAATAGGTGGGATTATTTGTGGATTAATTTGAGTTGGGATTATTAATGGAAGAAGGGTAATACTTGGAATTATTCTTGTGAATTAACCCTTAATTATAAGTTTCAAAATTAAAAATTTTAAAATAAGTGTATAGATGCGTGTGTGTCTATTAAATCGATATTTATGATATTAGATCCATATATGTAGTTTTCAATTTGTATCTTCAAATTTAAAATGTTACCTCGAACTACCGACTTAAAAATATATTTTTTTTTTTCTCATTTATTCTCCACATATATTTTGTTTCAAAATTTAATAATGATTTCAGATGCCTCAAATTTTTAATGTCAAATGTAACTAACAAACACTATTAAAATGATTGATTCTATAATTATTGAATAATAAAGATTATAATTTAAGTGAAAATTTTCAATTATGTAAAATTTATTAGGTGTGAAATGTTTACATTAATTTGTAGTAGAAATTTTACATGTAAATTTGGTAAAGAGTACATGAGAAATCCTACGGTTGAAGATTTACAACAATTACTACGAATAAATGCCAAACGAGGATTCCCAGGTATGATTGGGTCAATCAATTGTATGCATTGGGGTTGGAAAAATTGTCCTATGGCTTGGAGAGGTCAATACCAAGGAAGGAGTGGAACAGCATCGACGGTCTTGGAAGCCGTTGCTTCTCAAGATCTCTGGATATGGCACTCATTCTTCGGTCTTCCAGGTACATGTAACGATTTAACTGTTCTTTATCGCTCCCCTATTTTTAATGACTTACTCGACGGAAGAAGCCCAATTGTTAATTACACGGTCAACCGTCATGAGTACAACACGCCATATTATCTAACAGATGGCATATATCCAAATTGGTCTACATTTGTGAAGTCACTCCCTCTTACCCAAACACCAAAGGACATGTTGTTCGCAAAGACACAAGAGAGTGTTAGAAAGGATGTGGAAAGAGCTTTTGGAGTTTTACAAGCTAGGTTTGCAGTTCTTCGGTATCCAGCTTTAACATGGGATGAACATATTGGAGTGAAACTAAGTGGATCAAGTTTCACTCAAGGATTGAACAAAAGTCGAACTAGAACACCCTTGAAAATCTCGGTTATATGTATGTTTTTGTGGGATAGTTTTCTGAAATTTATGTAAACAAATGAAAACAAAAAGGATAGTCACTAAATCTAAACACAAAGTAGTAGATTTAGTGTTGTGATTAGTTTAAGCACAAAGCCACTAAACTAATCTATCACTAATCTCAAGCACTAAGCAAGGAGATAATGAAGAACACTCAAATAAGTTGAGAACTCTCAAACTTAGGGTTTTTATCATCCAACTAAAAATCTGAAAAATTTACAAGGCAATGAGAGGAGGTTATATACTACCCTTCCTCTAATCTTGACCCTACATTTAAAGGAGATCTAAAGGCTACAATTAACCCTTGAATTACATCAAATACTCGGTCCACTTAGGCTCTCATGAGCTGAAAATTTTAAACATAAAACAACAAATACTTAAAGTAAAAAGCATAAAGATAAAAGGTAGATAGTGACATGTAGGAAAGGGACATGTTGAGGAGAAACATGTGAGCTTCTCTTGGATTGAATTTCGGCTGACTTGGGTCTTGTACCCACTTGAGTTTGCTCTTGAAGATTTACTTGGCTTGTGGTTCAAACCCACTTGGGTGCACTCGAGCGATCACAAACAAAAATAGCACTTTAGTCGACTTTCGGTTGCTCTTCGTCCTGACTTTTCTTGACTTCCTTGACCCACCAAGCTTGACCAAGATATTATTGTTTAAATTCACTCAAAATAAGCTTGGGTGGACCTTAGGATCGGGACCTAGCCCATGGTTCGAGCCCAAGGACCTAAACCGTGATTTGGACAAAAACCGTCTTTGCTAGCCTTGACCATTTTTGGTCCAATCTCCTCTCCTTGAAAAGGATTTGTCCTCAAATCCTCGGTCTCTCTTCCTCTTGCTCGGTTTGGATTATAGCTTGACTCATGGCTTGATCCTTTGCCTCCTTCTCGACTCGGACTCTTGTTGGCTTCATGACTTGAATCGTAGAACATGATGAGGGGTGCCCCATGAGCCCCATGACCAACCTTGGGCTCCATGGCTCTAGACTTCCAAGAATTCCACTTGCTTAGAGATTGAATGAGAGATTGATTCTTGTAAACTCGGTTCATTGAATTGAACTTGCTCTCTCCCTTACTCATGGTTTCTTTGGATTCACAATTATCCCCTAGCACAACTCGATGTTCCTCATGCATAGAACCGTCAATTAGCCACCCTTTGCCACGCTTAGACCCCACGTTTTTCTCCCCTTTCAAGGACTCACTTGAACCTTCTAACACATCGACCTTTTCATTTCCAAATGATTCACTTCCCTTGCACTTGATTGAGCTCCCCAAATTTTCGGTTTTGAGCTCATTGAGCTCCTCTCCTTGACTTCCCCTTATTGCTCTAGGGTTGTCTTCGATCACATGGAGGGCTACACTCTCGATCATGAAGGTACTTGTGGGATTAGATGACATAAGGAGTGTGAATAATTCGGGTGTGGCTTTGAGGGCCGTGTTCCCCTCCCACAAATTGACCCTTGGACTTCCAATTGAGCCATCTTCTTTCTTGAACTTAGGTGAAGGTTGTAGAAGATCATCACTTAGCTCTTTTTGTTCAAGCTTAGTTCCCCCTTTGAATCCCCATTTCATGAAACCACTCGAATAGACTTGATTATGATAACCACATAGCATTCCTTGGGTATTGACAATCCCCACCTTGAACTTCCATTTTAGAAATTCCCTCGACTCTTTGCTTGCATCAACATTCTCATACCACATGAATACCTTCCTCTTGACATTGGCCAAACACTTCTTATGATCATACTCATCCCTTTGCTTGGCATTGTACCCCATGCTTTCCTCTTGAGTGTTAGGATAATCTTTAGCAAAGTGAATGGTCAATTTCTCACCAACATGCATCTCCTCACTTGTTTCGGCCTCTTTACTCAATACCACATCTTTGTAAGGCTCAAACATGGAGGGTGGGGTGGAATACTTCAAGGTAGAAGGTAGGAGGGTTGGTAGGCCCTCTTGTACCATATCCCACGGCTTTACCATCCCCATTTCAGCTTGCACTTGTTTCATTTCGGGTCCCCCATCAACCTTCATGTTGTCGTGTGACTCAACCAAGGAGGGTGGGTTAGGGTTCTTCAAAATCGGAGGTAAGGGTGCAAGTTTGATTTTCTTAGCTCCAATCTTGAAAGTGTAGGTATTGTCCCTCCCATCATGATGAGCATTTCTCTCCAATTTCCATGGTCTCCCCAAGAGGAGATGACAAACATCCATAGGAATCACATCACACAAAACCTCATCCATGTAATCCCCACCAATGGAGAAAGAAACCAAGCATTGTCTAACCACACTTACACTCATCTCGGCTCCATTGTCTAGCCACTTCATCTTGTAAGGGTTAGAGTGTTCTTGAGTAGGCAAGGCTAATTTTTCAATGAGGGTATTTGAGGCAACATTAACACAACTTTCCTCATCAACAATCAAATTACAAACCCTTCCCATAATGGTACACCTAGACCTAAAGATTTGGACTTGGTGATTCTCTTCTAGGGTTAGGGTTTGAGCAAGTAATGCTCCACAATCCACACGGCCTAGACTAGGGGGTGGCTCTCCTCCTAATCGAGCCATTCTAGCCTCTAACTCCCTTTGACCCCTCAAAGTCACAAGATCAAGGCTAGGGTTAGGTTTAAGTCTACCCCTCATTCGACTCATTTTGATTTCAAGCTCTCTTCTAGCTTCCTCCATAGAATCATACATGGTTTCACCAAGAGTAGTACCACAAGAAACATCAAAAGGAAGAAACACACCCATTGATATAATCAAAGAAACAAAATCTGAAAATTTTGAGTAAAGCAAGGACCTTTGAGTGTAAGAACCGAAATCAACACTAACACAAGTGTAGATCTTCAACCATTTTGTGAAAATTTTGTGAGAATGTTTGTGGAAGTATTGTGGAATAACAAGTAAAAGAAAAAAACGAAAATAAAAGAAGAAAACAACAACAACTCGGCAACACAAACAACAAATCGAAAACAAGGAACAAACCTAAGCTTTGATGCCAATTTGGAGTGAAACTAAGTGGATCAAGTTTCACTCAAGGATTGAACAAAAGTCGAACTAGAACACCCTTGAAAATCTCGGTTATATGTATGTTTTTGTGGGATAGTTTTCTGAAATTTATGTAAACAAATGAAAACAAAAAGGATAGTCACTAAATCTAAACACAAAGTAGTAGATTTAGTGTTGTGATTAGTTTAAGCACAAAGCCACTAAACTAATCTATCACTAATCTCAAGCACTAAGCAAGGAGATAATGAAGAACACTCAAATAAGTTGAGAACTCTCAAACTTAGGGTTTTTATCATCCAACTAAAAATCTGAAAAATTTACAAGGCAATGAGAGGAGGTTATATACTACCCTTCCTCTAATCTTGACCCTACATTTAAAGGAGATCTAAAGGCTACAATTAACCCTTGAATTACATCAAATACTCGGTCCACTTAGGCTCTCATGAGCTGAAAATTTTAAACATAAAACAACAAATACTTAAAGTAAAAAGCATAAAGCATAAAAGGTAGATAGTGACATGTAGGAAAGGGACATGTTGAGGAGAAACATGTGAGCTTCTCTTGGATTGAATTTCGGCTGACTTGGGTCTTGTACCCACTTGAGTTTGCTCTTGAAGATTTACTTGGCTTGTGGTTCGAACCCACTTGGGTGCACTCGAGCGATCACAAACAAAAATAGCACTTTAGTCGACTTTCGGTTGCTCTTCGTCCTGACTTTTCTTGACTTCCTTGACCCACCAAGCTTGACCAAGATATTATTGTTTAAATTCACTCAAAATAAGCTTGGGTGGACCTTAGGATCGGGACCTAGCCCATGGTTCGAGCCCAAGGACCTAAACCGTGATTTGGACAAAAACCGTCTTTGCTAGCCTTGACCATTTTTGGTCCACATATGTTAGCAAAAATTATGAGTACTTGCATTATATTGCATAACATGATTGTCGAAGATGAAAGACATACATATGCATCATACAGTGATCCAAATGAGTACAATGAATGTGAAGAAGGTGAGATTAACGTCCAAGGATCTGAACACAGTATGAAGTATACCAATGAAATTCAAGAGTATATTACTAATCGCACTAAATTATCGGATACCGGAGTAAATAGATCTGTTAGAGAAGACTTAATAGAGCACATTTGGCAAATGAAAGAATATTTGGCTCCAGTGAATGATCAAGAATAACATACGATACATTTTGTACGAGTCAAGATGTTTGCTCATATTTATATTAGTGTTTATTAATTTTCATCTATTTTTAACCAAGTTTAGCTAGTAAAATTTATTTGTCTTAATTTCATTGTATTTTATTTAAAAATTGTATTAATGTTTTAATTTAATAAAAGTGATGTGTACTAAAATTGTTAGTATTGTGTTTTTAACAATATATTTTTAACTTTTAGTCATTAAATTTATTTATTTTCTCGATAATAGCGTTCTTTTTCTACGACTAATTATTTTCGACTTAGATAAAAAAAAACAAAAAAACACTATTATCATATTTTATAAACAAAATTAATTTGTTTTGTGATAGTAAAAAAAAAAATTGAAATAAAAGTGGTATAGTAAAATGTATGAACAAAATATGAAATTTAATTAATAAGTGGGGTCCATTGATGAAAAGAAAAAGTTATTCATGAAAGTGAATATTTGTGCTTGAAAAATTTGTAGTATGAATAAGTGAGGCGAAAAGTCGGGATCCCACTTCTGAAAAGAAAAAATTTTCATGAGTGTGAGCGCTCTTAGTTTGGTGTATTGAAATAACCCTAAAGGGTTTTTTGTCAGATAGTATCTTACATTTAGGGTCATTTGCGAGCTAATACCTTTAATTTTTTTTTGTTATCTAGTACCTTTTATTTCCAAAATTTGTTAAAACGTACCAAATTAAGAAATCCGGTGGGAAAAGTCAAGATTCCGGCGAGTTGACTTAGTTAGCATGTGTGATGTAAATATGTCTATGATTATTTGTTAAAAGGTACCTTATTTTACTTTCTCAACTTAATTAAACATACCCCATATTTCCCTCCAAAACTTCCCTCCAATTTTCCCTCCCAATTTTTCCAGTTATTCTATTAAAGCAAAAATTGATTTCTCCAAAATTTTCAAAACACTTATAATTGTTTCCTCTTTCTTAAATTTCATCCTCACGTATTCCCAAAAAATTTCATCATCGTCAAACACGCTTTTCACAGAAATAAAATGCAAATGTAGTTTACCTTGTGCGCAACGAATTTCTTGGACTTCGCATAATCCAGGGAGAAAGTTTGTAACTTGTAAATTCTACAACTCCGATTTGAATAGGCTTGGTTGTGGGTTTTTCAGGTGGGTTGATGAAGATAATAAGATTTGGCAAAGGGATGTAATCAACGATTCGTTGAGCGAAATTAGAAGCCTCAAAAGTGAAGTTTATCAAGCTAGCGAAGACCATGGGAAGACTCCAAAAGCAGATGATTAGGAAACAATTAAGGAAGTTTTAGAAGTGATTAAATTGAAGAAGAAGAAGAAGAATAAGAAGAATCAAATAGTTGCTCTCTTTGTTTTGATTTGTATTGTCTAAAGCAATTTAGGTTAGTTAATTGTATTGGCCATGAGAAGTATATGTATGTACTGGTAAAGTTATCAGTGGAATAAAGTACGTTTGTGTTTGTTTTAAGTGTTTTTGTTTATTTGTCAAGTACTACCTTTAATTTATGTATTTTGTTAAGTACTACCTTCTGTTTGTAATATTTTGTTTAGTACTACCTTATGCATGTTCTTATTTTTTAATTACTACCTTTTGTTAGTAATATTTTGTTTAGTACTACCTTATGTTTGTTCTTATTTGTTTAGTACGTACTACCTTCGGTTTTCATCAACAACGCAACATTTTTATCGCTTTCGATTTTCTTTCTTCTTGTAAACAAGCTCAACCCTATCCTTCTAAGCCACAACTCTCCTTCTTCTTTATACCCCAAATTAGTTTTCACATACAATATCCACCAAATTGAAGTAGCATACTTCATCTACCATATCAACCTTCATCAGCATGCCCCCAGTCCGTAGATTAACATACTCAGTCTTACGATTCGTTGTTTTGAAATAACCACCATGGAAAACCCTTAACTTTTCATGAAAATCAATTTGTTCATTCACCTTACTTCTCATCCTACATACAATCAAAATAACAATCATTACTCAATTACCATAATAAAGGGAAAAACAAAAAACGCACTGATTTCACTAATTCAATGAAGAATTATTTTTTTAAATGAGGGCACCCCATTTTTAAAAAGGTGCAACCTTTAACAAAAGAGAGACAAAAATAAACAAAACAAAATTGAAAATCATACCTGTGTCTGAATTATGGAACAAATGTAGAGGAGTAATGGAGTAACTCAATGGATGAGAAAAGATGAAAAAAATGAGGAAGAAGAGAAATGAATTTGGGGGAAATGAAGGTAGGATTAAACAAAGGGAAATAAGAGTGGGTGAAGAAAAGAGAAATGAAAATAAGGCGTTAAAACTTCCTTCACACGTGCCAAATAGAAGGTCAGACCAGAAATTTGACTTTTTTCGCCGGAATCCAACATTTGGTATGTTTTAACAAATTTTGGAAATAAAAGGTATTCCCTCCCATTTTCTTTGATCTTCCCACTTGATTAAAATAATACACTCATTTAATAAACAAGTGGGAAGATCAAAAGAAATGGGAGAAAGTACTAGATAACACAAAAAAAAAAAAATTAAAGGTACTTAGCTCGCAAATGACCCTAAATATAAGGTACTACCTCAAAAAAATCCAACCCTAAAATATAAATACATATATTCCCAAAACATAAACCCTAGATAAAGAGACCACAATTCGAAAACAAAAAGTAAACAAAAGTGGTACGAAAGGTTCAACGACAACGATAACAAACCACCGCCGGAGCACCGTCAGAAACCGCCATTGCCATTACGACCACCTCTCCCCTGCGTTTTCGCCGTCTCTTCTCTGTTCTCCTCACCGGCTCGCTCTCTCTCCTCTCTCAGTGTCTTTCGGTCACTTTCTTCTCAACCTTTTGATTTCGGTTTTGACCTACAATTTGGGGCTTTTGATTAGGAATCGATTGTAATGATTTTATAGGTCGATTGATTAGTCAGTATTTTAGTAGTAAATGATAATACTTAGAATGTTGAAGTAGTGTGTGTGATCGATTTTATGTGTGTGTTGATGTTCGGGCTGAAAGTGAGTTGCCGTGTGTAGTTTGTATGGTGAGGCCGAGGCCTAGACTCGGTCTTAAACCGAGTTTAGGCCGAGTTTGTTTGAGGCTTCTTTGCTTGTGTGGTCAATGCTATCGATGGTTGCTATCTATGATGTTTGAAGCTAGGTAAATATTGCATTGTGTGTGAATTGCGTGATTGTATAAGTTGTATTGTGTGGATGTGTGGGCTTAGTGTTGTACGAATGCAGAGTAGCTGCTGGTCGTATGGTTTAGATGCCGTGAATGATGTTCGTTATCGTGTTTTATCATCTATTAAAGTTTGAGGTTATGTCTAATATGCTAGGGACTGATTTGGTAAGTTTTGGAACGCTTCGAGAAGTGTTTGGGGTGTCATGTATAGAAAATTAAAGATGGTAACATTAGTGGTATCAACAACTATTGATCCTGCCTCAGTGGGCCCAGCTTCAGCTCTTCTCGCCATGCCCACTTGGGCTCCCGGCCCATCTTTTGAGGTAACCCACTAAAATTTAATCATGATTTTGGTGATCGATAATAACGATCATGAGTTTATGTTGATTATTATTATTATTATGTGTGGAATGTAGGGAGTGAGGAGTTATGTGCATGAAAAGGGAGTAAGATTGCTGCAGCATGATAAAAGTATTGTGGTTGAAGACAATTTGGATATTCGTTGGGAAGACTTGACAAATGAGTCTGTTGATAATGTTATTTTCCTAAGCAAATATACTGCTGTTTCCAATCGTCCAGCTCTTACAATTCATCCAATTGGTATTACTTCCGCTTTCTCGTGTTCAGGTCCTTTTGTCGAGGAAATTAATGTTCTTTTGATGAATAGTTTGGGTGTTTTTGATGTTGTTTTTTGCTTTGATTATTGTGGAGCCAAAATTGCCCGAGTATCGAGTCATTTTTATTTCCGTTATATCTACGGTGTCAGAGTCGCACGAATTATTGGTGGTTGTGAATATGTACGGAAGTTGGTGAATTCTTGCGGTTTAGCTCTTCCTTTCTTTCCATCAAATTGAATTACTTGGAAGTTTGGTGTAGTACTGTAGTTAGAGGTACGGCGGTTGATGTTGTTAGTGCACTTTTGTTATGGTAATGTTAGTGATGCTCATGACATTGCGGGTTTGTAATGGTATGTTGGTCATTTAGGCAGCCCTGAAATATTAACAATAGCTATGTTGTTTAAATGTTTCAAGTGTCTTGTTATGTTTGTATTGGATTGATGGGTGGTGACATTGATAGGCGTGCGCATTTGAAAGAAGGGATGTGCCACCACAAGGAGGGAAGCGGGATGGGCTTCCCACCCGATCCTAGAATGGGACCATGGATGCAACTCTTGAAGAAAATCGCTCAATCTCATAATTTAATTCTGAATTTGAGGTTTGTGGCATTGAGCCATTTTTAAGTACTTGGATGGTTTGTGTATTCTCGTAGTCCGCATTTTTAACTTCACTGTGTGGTTGTTGTGTGCATTACTGCCTTATAGATAACTATGGAAGCTACTCATCATGGACCTGTGACAAGTAAGCCGACAATGTTTCTTGAAATTGGTGAGTTTGTGTTTCCATTAGAGCTTTGTTTGTGTCTACTAGAACTGGTACTTTATATATGAACAATCATTGATTGATACTTCATGTACTCTGGTGACATGGTCACTTAATATTTTTGATTGATGTAGCATAGAAAAGCAGAACAATTATTGATCGATACTTAATGGGCTCTAGTCTATATGACTTTTAACAATGTGACGTCTCCTAGAACAGCCAAAAGGTAGATCTAAAGTAGAAAAATAGAGGATGGGACTATCTAGCATAATATAATACGGAGTATGTAACAACCTTATTCCTTATTTTTGAAACATTTCTCTTTTTCACTTTCAAATGCTTTCAGTGAGCAAATTTTAAGTATTTTTTTCGTATACAAGAAGTGTCCTCGTACATGTGTCCTCATTTTATGATGGTCCCCATCTTTGGCAGAAAAGACAACTCGTAACGAGTTTGATTGTTGCATATGTACAACTGTTTGGGGTATGTGCTTACCGGCCAACATTACATTTTGTTGTTTAATTCTTATATGAATATCAATGGTAGATACAATCATTAAACTAACAAAAATCGGTGTCTTTTATAAAACTTCATGTTTCCTGTATAACATTTAAGATGAATTTACCTGATTATAAAATTCTTACATTGGGCAAACCTTGAAAAGCGACACAACTTTTGATTGCATACTTATATGAAATGTATGATTCTCACAGCCATCAGAAAGTGATTATATATACCTTCCTCTACCTTTCACTTTCAATTGAGGTGGGAAAGGCTATGTAGGGGTAGGAGAAGAGGGAAGGAGGATTCTCTTTTTGAGTTTTTCATATGTTGTTCCCTTGTATGAGGAAACGGATTTGTTTCATTTCATTTCCCTCCATTTTACTATTCAAAAATTTCAAACAAGGAAAATACTTATAAAGTTCCTACCAAGACAAGGAATAGTCCAACCTGCTATTCAAATGAAGGAAAATTACATTCCTTCATTTCACTTCCTCCCTTCTCTCTGAATTGCTCCTTCTAAACATTTGGTTTGTCGCCACCCTTTATAGTGATTATGTTGGCTGTGCTAATTTTAGTTTATTTTGGAGATACAGGTAGTACGCTGGAGTATTGGAAGAGACAGGATGCTGCACAAGTCATGGCACTAGCTAAGTAACGTTGCAGCTTGTAGTTTCATTTTTTATATTTGACATAATATCTTATTTTTGTGTGTTGCTTTTTTTTTCTTCGCTGGATTATGCATTTTGTTTGTGCTTATGTTGCCTTATAGCTAGCTACATGTCTACGACAATACACTTAATCTTCTGCTGCATCTCTTCCACGATACAGTTTAATGTTACATGATGGTGACCCTGATTATCTTTGAGCTGCGTTACTTAGACCAATCACTCGTAGATCCGTATTCGTGTCTGATAGGAAACTAAATTATAATGGCGTGATATTAGTTCTACTTGATCTGTGAAATTGGGAGGCTCACATGACAAAATTTGTGAATGAAAGAGTAATATGAAGCATACAGTGTGATATTGAATGCGTTTTAAGACATATTATTCAATTGTTTTTCTTTCTCTCTATTTACAGACTGAAAATTTTGTACGCACTCTATCCTTACTTTGTCGTTTATTTAAGGCCCCAATGCTATTAATTTAAGTCACTAAAAGTCCAACACTTGAATAATGTTTGATACCCGTAAATGTAGTTCTTGATGTGGCTCATTGTTCTTTACTAACATTACTTGATCTTTTACAGTTGATTTGGGAGGGGCTTGGACTTGGAGGTGATGCTGCTGTGGGTGTATGGGGGAGGTACATTTTAACCTTAAGCGATACACAGCTGCTTTACTCATTTATTTATTTATATACTCCATATCTATTTATTTTTATGTTGATCAGTCCAAGGCTCAACTACGATCTTCTACTAACAATGAATTGTCCGAGTAGAATTTTGCGTTCAGGGGCTTGTATCTCGATACTCTACCTTGTCTAACTCTTTTTTTTATTACATTCTTCATGCTCTTTAGATAATATCTTAATTGCTCATGAGTATGTCTTCCTCTGCACTCTGTACATGTCTGATCAGGGATGCTGACAAAAAAAAAGTATTGCTTGGACTAGGAGGCGGTCATTACGTACCTCGGCATATGGACATAATTATGTAAGTTATAATCTAAAGGGTTTTTTTGTCAGATAGTACCTTTTATTTAGGGTGTTTTGTGAGATAGTACCTTTAATTATTTTTTTTGGTTAAATGGTACCTTTTATCTCCAATATTTGTTAAAACATACCAAATGACGGAATCCGGTGAGAAAAAGTCAATTTTCTGGTTTGACCTTATTTGGCACATGTGATTTCCCTAAGTTCCCTAACTTAATTTTATCTTTTGTTAAAATCTACCCTTATTTCCCTAATTTCCCTTCTATTTCCCTAAATCCCCAAATTAATTTGTCATTCTTCATTCATTGCTACTCTTTTCATCTTCATCCATCAACTCAATCACTATTCTCATCTTTTTCCATCATCTTCTTATTCTCAGTCTTAATTTCTCATAGACAATACAAATCAAAACTTAGTAAACAACTAATATAATTTGATTTTTCTTATTCTCTTTCTTCAATTGAATCAATTCTTCTAAAAGTTTCTTTCTTCTTATTCTCCTTCTTCAATTGAATCAATTCTTCTAGAACTTCTTTAACTGTTTCCACACCATCTGCATTCAAAGTATTTTCATGGTCTTCGGTAGCTTGATAAACTTTACTTTTGTGGCTTCTTATTTCGCTGAACAAATCGTCGATTACATTCATTTGTCAAACTGTACTATCTTCATCAACCCATATGAAAAACCCACCTCCACGCTTATTCAAATCGGAGTTGTATTTTACAAGTTACAAGTTACAAACTTTTTCCCTCGATTTTGCGAAGTCCAAGAAGTTCGATGCGCACAAGGTAAGCCACATTTGCATTATATTTCTGTAAAAAACGTGTTTGACGAATACGATTTTTTTGAGTAATACATGACAATGAAATTTAAGAGAAAAAGAGACAAGTGCAATTGTCCTAAAAACTTAAAGATTCTAGCTTTAATAGAAATTGGGAGGGAAAGTTGGAGGGAGAATTAGAGGGAAATTTTGGAGGAAGTGTGGAGTAGGTTTACCTAAGTTGATTAAGCAAAATAAGGTAACTTTTAACAAATAATCATAACCATATTTACATTACACTTGCTAACCAAGTCAACTCGCCGGAATCTTGAATTTTTTCACCGGATTTCTTAGTTTGGTAGGTTTTAACAAATTTTGGAAATAAAAGGTACCATTTAACAAGAAAAAAAAAATTAAAGGTACTATCTCACAAAACACCCTAAATAAAAGGTACTATCTGACAAAAAACCCTAATCTAAAATCTAAAAGGCTCTGTTGTTGAAAACTTAATGAGCAGTTGTTCCTTGAAATTCTTGAATTGCGGAACTTAATCTTGGTGACTTGGCATGGCGGAAAATATGGATCTAAACTCTACCGTTTTGTTATCACTTAGGATCAAGATACGTAGCTGCCAAAGGCTAATCCGTTTTAGGGTTGGGTGAGCTGGGTCCCGTAGATTTGGACATGTGTGTTCTTTCTGAACCTCGGTTTCTCAATTTTTTCGCAGGAAAGAAAACGTGTGGGTAGGACACTTGCTTTCGGGATATTCTTTGCCGATGGATGATCCAGAGCAATCAAAAGTACAAGTGGATGCTAAAAATGTTGACGGGACTTGGAAACATGCAATTCAAGCTGCATTTGACGCTAGTAAAGCTGCTTTTCCTGGAGGGGAAATTCTGGCTCATCTCGATCAAAAGTGAGTATTTAAAGCATTAGTTCAGCTTATAACGTGATACAAAGTACTACTAAATATTGCTTTCACGGCCTTCACGCCATCCTAGTGGAAACTAAAGTGGTTTTAGATATCGGTTTGAGACTTAATGAAGTCGATTGTCATCTCGATCGTAGTGGTAAAGTTGCAGTAACTTTCAAAACACTTATAGCTCCTTAACTTAAGGTTTTGCCGCCTTTTCTAAAAAATATTTCTGCCTTCCAATTTTTCTTTCCCATTTCCTTTACACCGTTTTTAAGAAACTCGTGCAGTTGACCTTTCAACCCAGTAACACTCTTGCTCAATTATCGACTTTCTGTTTCATTTACTTGAAATAATTTGTAATTTTATACTCCTTTCATCCCATTTTTATCAAATAAACTTTGACCAGTACATTTTTTTCACTACTCTACTAAATTGTCACATTGTTTTTATAAACGGCAAATCAAGTTTGTCGAATTTTACGAAGTACTATTTAGCGAAATATGTTCAATTGCCCTTTCCAACCATCCGTACTTTTTACTCACCTTAACTCTCTTCGGTTGCTTCTCTTATTGCAGGAGTTTCAAAGGGTGGCAGAAGAATGCAATCACTGCATTTCTTCAAGAGCAAAACATTAAAATTGGCAAGCCAACTGATTTCAACCGGTGATTCGTAGATTATTAGTTACTCCGTACATGTTTTTGTCTTATCTTGTGTTTTAGTATTTTTGTTTATCTAGTACTCTCCCCCAATTCTAGTGCACTCACCCCATTTCATTTTTTTACCCGATTCACAAGCTTCGAGAATCTTCGATATTGTGCCAGATATATAAATGAATAAAGTTATGTGTGATCTTGTTTGATACCTCTTTTAAACACACTATTAATACAAATTCTAGAATAAGGCTGCCTCATACTATGAGACAACTTAGTTATGCCATGTCATCAAAAGAAACGCTGCCCCTAATTTTACAAAACACCAAGTAACATCATCTGTATCATTAATAAATTAAAAAATTGCACTCAGAACTCTAAATCACCCATATCCCACGAATCCACGATCAATCAATTACTCACCCTTTTCCTTTTGCAGGAAGACATACTCTGCCATCATATCTCCCATTTTATTGTCATTTTGCATTATTTTATTTGGATATTCTTCAACGGTTTTGCTTAAATTAACTGAGTATGGTGGATAATTTTATTTTTTTGAACTAATCAGTTTTTTTTTTTTTTTTTTTTTACTACTGAGATATGTATAATAAATGACAGAGTATTATGCAATGAAAAAAAAGCTTATGTTACATCAAATCTATCAAAGGTAACTAAACCAATCTCAATAGTAATTGTAAATGGTTTTTGTAGTGTTAAATAGTTTGAATGATACTCCGTATTTGATTACTTTTCAAGATTTTATGGTTAGGTTTCAAGAAGTCGGAATTTAATGAGAGCGAAATTAAAATATGATGATATTTGGGGAAATAATTGAAATTGAAACTTCAAGCTCTGTAACAAGTATCGGTTGTCACTGAGGGATGAATCCAAATCAGACGAGCTAAACGCACCTCGAGGTGGTGATAAGGTGGTTTGATGCAGACGGTGTTACTGGAGGTTTTGACGAAATTGAAGATTGTATATATTTGTCGGTGGAAGTGGCCGGCGGTGATGTGTAAGAGTACGTCGTTGAAATTCGGCGAGTATGGTGGTAGAGGAGTCGGAGCAATTATGGTGGAGGAGGTGACGTGGTGGTGGTTAGAGTAGGTGTAGTGGTGGTAGATTTAATAGCTGTGGGTTTAATTTGGGGAGAATGATATTAATTGATAGGTTTGGGGGTGTTTTATAATTGTTATGAACTTATTAATAGTGTCTTATAGTATGAGGCAGCCTCACCGTAGGCATACACCAATATTAATAGTATCTAACATATCTTTTTTCGTAATGTAGTACTACTGTAGTACAATAGATATTATCATTGCAAAATGTGTCTTGACGAATGTGCCCTGCCATTATGGGAGTTGTCTTGTATGGAGGGAATCATTAGTTTCCATTTAGAACAGATGTGTAAATCAATAAATTTAAAAAATAATGAAGAAAAGAGCATGAAACATAAGAAATTTTTTTTCTTTTCTTTTTTTTTTCTTTTTTTTTTTTTTTTTTTTTTTTGCCAGATGGTAAATGCAAAGTAGAGTTACATTGGGCTTTCTTTGCTAATCTATGATCCCCTTTATTCAAGATTTTAGGGATATAAGCAATACTACAATAATCATGTGATCAACTCCATCCAAACTTGCTACCCGCACTAAAAGATTAAGACAATCCGAGAGAACTCTTATATGTAGAAAGCCTCAAGAATTAGCCCATCTGATTGCGTCCCTTAATCATTTCGCTTCCGCCTGCAACGGGTTTTCTGCCCGGGGGCTTAGTCGGGGTGAAAGACTTGAAATGACGACGCGGGAGCATAAACTCTATAACAGATTTGTTGTCAGGGTTTTTGTCCTTGTCTTCTTCGGAGTCAGAGTTTTCGAAGGTGTAGCCTTCTCCAGTAGTGATTTTGAAAGTGTGACCCTGCTCATCAGTCCACTGAAGAGTCTTTGACCATCTGTCGTGTGTCTTTTCCTTATAAGGAACAATCAGGTCGGTGGGGTTAAAATTGTGGTTGCGTAGAATGTCGGAAACGAGCTCAATTCCAACAACAGTGCAAGAGAAAACATCTTTGGGTACTTTGCCCACACCCTCCTTGACGAAGTATTTGTCAGTGAAGATGTGGTGGAGTGAAACGAACAAGGGCCCAATGCTCACTCACCT
Organism: Dianthus caryophyllus; assembly: GCA_023091065.1. Taxonomy (NCBI): domain Eukaryota; kingdom Viridiplantae; phylum Streptophyta; class Magnoliopsida; order Caryophyllales; family Caryophyllaceae; genus Dianthus; species Dianthus caryophyllus. Next base: position 16,376,393 of record CM041521.1, read on the forward strand.
CTCTCGTTTGAGGCCAAAGGCAGCCCCAAACACCCTCTCTTTTTGTGTTTCATTTTCTGATTTTTTGAGGACTAAACCTAAAAAAAACTAAAGTAACCAACTTGTTTATGTGGGATTGGTTTTCTGATTTTGTGGAAGTATAAAAGAAAGATAGAAAAGGGATATGACTTAAGCAAGATCTATGTCTAGGAAAGGATAGAAACAAGCTTAAGCCTAGGATAGAGCCTTAACAAAGCACATAACCATTGTTAAGGGGTTGAGCTACTCAAAGCACATAGCCATTGAGCCACCCTAGGTAAACCTCAAGCACTTCGCTAAGAGGGTTTTCTCAAGCACAAAGCCAAGAGAAGGTAAGGAGTAAACACTCACTCACTCTAAATTTTCATTTCATCCAAATCTGATTTCTTACAATGTATTAGCTTGGCTTATATAGGCCAAAGCTTTACATCTTAGCCCTACATCTAATACATGATCTAAGGGTCACAAATAACCTTACAAACAGCCGAAAATAATGGCTCTAAGAGCCTTACAAATCTGATGTAAAACAAACTAAAAAGCATAAAGGTAGAAAGCGACACTTGACTACATCTACTCCCTACAATTGTTGCTTTAATCCAAGGGCTTTGATGAGCTCCTTGGAGCACAAGTTGTACCAGCCAAAAGGGTCCTAAAATCAGATCCTAAACTAAAAAAAACAAATACAATAAAGCATAAAGTGAGACAAAGATATCTAGAGATAGTGACATGAACAAAAGTTGATCTTCTCTTTTGAATTGTGGAATGAGCTGAAGTTTTTGGTCCCCTCTTGTGTTAGCCACGGTTCATGTGAGTCTTAGGATGATTATGAGGCTCCCAAATGGTCCCCAAAGTGAGCTCACCCAAGGAGAATGATGTAGGTTAAGTTCATGGCTCATTACTCCAAAACAGTTCCTAACCGAGTTTCTTGAGATTGAAGTGACTTTCAGGCTTCACCATTTCTCGCTCACATTGAATTACAAGGCCCATGATATGTCATTGGAAAGGTATTTGAGCTAGCTATATAATGCAAAAAGAATCACCCAAAAATATGGCCTAGGGCTCAAGATATGCAACTTTTAGTACGGACATGTCAAATCCTCCTATGGACTGAGCTTTCAAAATCTGACCCCTGACTTGTAGAAGTCGTAACTCTCAGCTCCCTTTGAACCAGATAGCCAATCATATGTCAAATGAAAGCTCTTTGAGCTAGCTTTCATATGAAAGTGGTTTCACCTCAATTTGATGAGCAGATTGGGAGTTACGTTAAAATCTCTATCGACATGTCAAGATAGGCTTCATGGTTCATGGCCTAGGTTGTTGCTTTCCTTTCCTTTCTTTAGGAGCTTTTCTAGGCATCGACTTCTAGGGATGAAATGTGATTTAGGACCCAAGTTTACCACCTATGCCTCCTTGATCCATTGACCATGAGGTTTCCTTCTTCAAAACTTGTATTTCTCTTCAAAGGTGTAAATGGGTTCCATGACCATTGCCTTCCAAGAGCAACTCTTGTTTTCCATTGACTTGTTTTCTCTTGAGAGCTGACAAGGCTAAAGTCGCGTCACCTAAGTCAAAATACACCTAAAGTCAACTAACTGGGTAGCTAGTGGCAGTAGGGTCGAATCCACAGAGAGACAGGCGTAGTCAAAAGGATGCTCAGCTAAATCTAGGTCAATCTCAAGGCAATAAAATCGGAGTTTTATAAGACTAGGCTAAGAACAATAAACAAAAGAGTGTGTAAAAGTATATAAAAGGGAGATTAGGGCATCGGGATCAATGTGACATCGATTCAGGAACTCAACTCAAAAGGAAATAACAATCAATTGAAGCTATGCAAGTGACTAGGTTTAGGAATACGCCCTCTCGAGTCAATATTAACCTTAAGCAAATTTAGCGGGCTCTCGCAACTTACTAAACTTAACTTATCAAATACGTGTGAGTCTAGTTTCAATTCGGCTTTTGATCTTAAACTGAAACAACCTAAGTTCAATTCAATAAAGGCGTCCCTAAATTCAATTGATAATAAAACGCGTAGGAAGAAGTCAACTTGCACAAGTTCAATCAAAATAAGCAATTAAAACATGTTACTGAACCAATCTCACAATCACACTAAACCCTAATTATAAATTAGCTACTCATACTAGGAATCAAGGCAAAGCAATAATAGTAAGACATGATGATAAAAATAATTGCAATTAAATAAAACCTGGGATTAAACGGAGTACCGGCGGTTACAATCGAATCAATCTTGAAACTAAACTAATCGAGTTTGAGAGTTTTGTAAAAGAGAAATAAATAAGCAGTAGAAACTAAACCTAATTATAAAGCTGTGAAAATAAAGCATAAAACTAAGGTAGATGTTTAGTTTACGACCTAAGAGTATTTATACAACTCCCCATAAATTAATTCGGACTAAATTAAAAAAACCCGACGAAATTAACTCCTGGGCCGGCCGGCCGGCTGCCGGCCTGACCAACCAGCCGGACCCCTTTGCTTGGGCCGGCTCTCTTCTCTCCAATTCAGGCCCAACTCTTCATTTGGGCTCCTTTCGTCTCGTGGCCTTCTTGATCTTTTGTTCTTCTATTTGTCTCCCGAGCTTTCGTGCGAGCTCGAGCTCGGTCTTGTAGTCTCGATACTAATAGTGCTCCACTCAACTCAGGTTTTAGCTCAGGACCGCCAAAACCTGCGAAATATAAACGAGGAACAGCAGTACCGCAATATATATCAAATAGCTCCTAAACTAACAATGAATGCGAGTAAAAGCAGCTAAATGCGACTAAACCGGGGGCATATAATCTATATAAATAGTACGTATCAAACTCCCCCAAACCAAACCTTTGCTTGTTGTGGACAAGGGAATTTGATCCACGCGATGGTTTATTTCAAAAACATTTTCATTTGAAAAGAGTCGCCACTAAATTTTTAGGTGGAATTTAGAAACCAATTTTAGAGAAAATGAGTTCGTGTGAGTTTACGTGTTAGGAAGTTTAAAAGAATTTCATTAATTTAACGCCTAACCCCGCCCGTTATAAAAACGGTCTCTACTAAATAAAACCATGGCTATTACAAGTACGCATGCGGATATGCAAACAATGTTTTAACCCTAGACAGATTACATCCATTCTATGTCGTTTAATGCACATATAATTTCGTCGAAGTTATTTAACATATGGGTTCATTTACTATTCTAGCAAACAAAGAAAAGAAGCAGAAATACTTACCGACAGCATAAGATAGATTAACAAACGTTAGCAGCAAACAAATAGAAATAATCAAACATGACTAATACGCGAACAAGCATGAAAGACTAACATAGATAATTAAACACTACACTCGGATATAAAGAAGCGACAGACAAACACAACCAAACGTATAAATTAAATAATCAAGTACAACTAAGTAGACATACGGACATACGCAAATTGTAACAAACGAACACAAACAAACGTATAGACTAATAATCAAGTAAAGTTGATAAACGCACGAACATAAGCTAATAACACGGACACAACTAGTAATTAACTAATAATCACATGAGCAAGTGTCTAAATAATCCAACACACAAATATAAGCAGGCATCACAAACACAACGTGGGAAACTAAGCCACACAAGCTCGTATGTCAGATAAATACACTGGTTGAGATTTAACAAGCAAAACAACATGAAACTAATTAACGGAACCAATACACAAACTCCTATGTCAACGTACACGGCTTTCAAATAATTAACGAAACTAATTGCAACACGAATACTAAACGATGAAACGAAATCACGAGAACCAAAATAAAGCGCAAACATGAATTATAAAAACATCAAAGATCGATTTTCAGACAATCAGAAAACATTTAACATGAAATAGATCTTACTATGTAATAAGCTAACGAGCTAATCAAAATCAAACGAACGACAGCAAGCTATACTACACAAGTCATACTACGCAAGGAAATTAAACATGCATACTAGGTGAACAAGGGGCACAACATATTCATACACACGCATCAAAATCGTGCTAGAGATATAAGCCTAGAACGAACGATAAAAACAATAACTACGATGATAAACGACAGAGCGACAGAAAGTGATAAAAAAAAAGGGACAGAGGGCTATAAAAGTAATAAGAAACGAAAATTCAACAAAATAAAAAGAGTATTTTTGCACCCTCAACTTACATGTATCGTTGACCAAATCTTTGAGTCGTAATCGATTGTAAGATTTTATCCCAAGGGGCCGTCGTCGACGAAAACCAATAATAAATCCGTAACTTTAAACCAAACTGACAGCAATTTTCAAAAGCTTATAACTTATTCGTTTCTCAACGAAATTTCGAACCAAAAGATGTTTTAGAATCGTGGCAAAGTGAACTCTATGATTTTGTAAAGAAATCAGAGAGATTATGATGTTTTCAACACGAAAAATGAGGTGGAAGAAGTGATAGCTGAACCAAAATCAGAAAAATCGTGCTCTGTTTTAGAGCAGCTATCTCGACTCCTTTTGAGGCTTTTTTAGGGTTTTTTTGTGACTTAATATTGTGTATGTATGTTCTAAAATCCGTGTCCCTGAATGCTTGTGGTTGGGGTGTATTTATAGTGACAAAAGGTAGGGTTTTAAGAAGGGAAAAGAGCAGCTTCTCCCTCTTCTCGAGGGTTGCTGTCCACGGCCCTCTTTGTGGATATTGCTAGGTTTTGAGTGGTGTTTCTTGTGGGTTAAGCAAAGGATATATGGGTAGTATAATTAGGAGTCGGGTTCGGGTCATGTGTAGGTGATTAGGAGTCGGATTTTGGGTTAAAGTGGGCTGCCAAAACAGAGTACGGGAATGGGATTTTGGGCTGCTTTTGGACGAGCTTTCTGGCTTGGTTTTGGTCTGGGTATTCGAGGGGAAGGATGGGTAGAAAGGGCTTTGAAATTCGTGTTGAAACGGGCTCAGAATCGCTCTTTAAATCGAGCTCAAACCGAGCTTAAAACTTGCTATTAAGAAAACGAATTCGTCGAATACGATTTAATAAACTGTTTTAAAAGCACGAGAAACGACTTTTCAAGTCAAATATTGAATTTGTAAAAGCAAGTTTTCAAATCGAAACGCTTAAGATGATTTTTCAAATCAAAACATTTTATTTTCAATAAAACATACTTGAGACAAATAAAATTTGACAGAACAAATTAAATCAAATATCCTTTAAATTAAAAAACATTGTGTTGATAGCGCCCGGCTTACATCGTAAAACGAACTCAAATAAATGACACGAAATACACGTTGTCCTATCATCATTGGGTATTTGTCGCGTTTTCTATAAATTTCCATATCGACAGATACGGGTATCTACAGAGCCCCCACTTTGACTAAGGCTTGGACAGGCGAAAGTCAAAGTAGACTCTCGACTCGATCGTAGATCACAACTTGAGAGCCTCACCAGCCATAAGAAGAAATCATACCTGAAACTTGATTATGGATGCCTTTATTTTCATGAAAGTGTGGGTTGAGCCTTATTCTTAGGCGCCTACGTATCCGTTGTGACAGAATCAAACCCGTATCGTAGTTCGAGCTCGCTGGCCTGTAGCTTTCACGCTCGCCCAAAACAAATGATATTTGTTTACTTGATTAAGTAAAGCCAATATCTGCATTCTTTTGGAAGTGTCACTTCTTTTAGCTTCTGCTAGTACTTCTTCATTTCGAGGATGTCACCCTGTCGTCGGGGTCTAAGGTTGATGACTTTAACAACAAAACATAGCACATGACTCACATAATGAATTCTGCGACTTTTGAAACAAAAAGGATGGATCATCGATCCGAGCTGCGAATTTTATTCGAAAATGGGTCTTCGACCTACTTTTTTTTTTTAAAAAAAGGATGGATCATCGATCCGGACTGAGAATTAAAAAAAAATGGTGGACCAAAAATGGTCAAGTCGAGCAAAGGCGGTTTTGTCTAAATCACGATTTGAGTCCTTGGGCTCGAACCATGGGCTAGACCACGGTCCTAGGGTCCACCCAAGCTTATTTTGAGTGTTAAAAACAATAATATCTTGGTCAAGCTTGGTGGGTCAAAGAAGTCAAGGAAAGTCAAGAAGGAGAGCAACCAAAAGTCGACAAATGTGCTATTTTGAATATGATCGCTTGAGTGCACCCATGTGGGTTCGAACCCCAATAAAACACGAGCCAACAAGGTCCAAGAAGGTCAGCTAAGGGGAGAATTCGGCTGACCCAAAGAAGCCCTCAAATGATACATTATTTTGTGCTTTAAGTCGTTTTCACTAGTGTCACTTTCATTACTTTATGCTTTATTGTTTTTAGTTGATAAAATCTGATTTGTGAAGAGTCTTGGACGTCCCACATGCTCTCCCAAGGTCTATCATGACCCTTGGATGATTACCTAAAAGCATGGAGAGGATTGAACACATGCTCATTATCATACTTTATGCTTTAGTAGTTGTTTGTTTGCTTTTGAATTTTCAGCATTTGTAAGGCTTTAGAAGCCATTTATTTCGGCTGACTTGAGGGCCTTTTAGGACCCTTAGATCAAACTAGGTTGTATGGTTAGGATGTAAAGCCTTGGTCTATTTAAACCAAGCATATCTCTTTGTATTTTTCAGATTTGTTGAATGAAGGTTAAACCCTAAAAATAGAGAGCTTTTCATTTCCTCTTAGCTTTGTGCTTGAGTTAGTGAGTTTATGATTAATTAGTGGCTTTGTGCTTAATTAATCAAACCCTAATTCTATTGCTTTGTGCTTAGAATTAGCCTATCCATTTATGTTTTCTTGTTTTACAAAATTTCAGAAAAATTCACACAAAAAAAAGATCACTTTGGCCGAGATTTTCAAGAGTTTCACAACTTGATTTTAGTTGCATTCTTGAGTGAAATCAAACCCCATAGGTTTCACTCCAAATTGGTAATCAAAGCTTTGGTTGGATTTGAAAGCACAAGAGCCACCTTGTGCTAAAGGGTTCACACGTTCAAGATCCTTGTTCTACTCGAAATTTTCAGTTTTGTTTCTTTGGTTATTTCAATGGGTATGTTTCTTCCTTTTGATGTTTCTTGTGATACTACTCTTGGTGAGACCATGTATGATTCTATGGAGAAAACTAGAAGAAAGCTTGAAATCAAAATGAGTCAAATGAGGGGTAGACTTAAACCTAACCCTAACCTTGATCTTGTGACTTTGAGGGCTCAAAGGGAATTAGAGGCTAGAATGGCTCAGTTAGGAGGAGAACCACCCCCTAGCCAAGGCCGTGTGGTTTGTAGGGACATGCTTGCTCAAACCCTAACCCTAGAAGAGAATCACCAAGTCCAAATCTTTAGATCTAGGTGTACCATTATGGGAAGGGTTTGTAATTTGATTGTTGATGGGGAAAGTTGCAATAATGTTGCCTCAAATACTCTCATTGAAAAACTAGCTTTGCCTACACAAGATCACCCTAACCCTTACAAGATGAAATGGCTTAACAATGGAGCCGAGATGAGTGTAAGTGTGGTTAGACAATGCTTGGTTTCTTTCTCCATTGGAGGGGATTACATGGATGAGGTTTTGTGTGATGTGATTCCCATGGAGGCTTGTCATCTCCTCTTGGGGAAACCTTGGAAGTTGAAAAGAAATGCTAATCATGATGAGAGGGACAATACCTATACTTTTAAAATTGGAGCTAAGAAAATCAAACTTACACCCTTACCTCCGATTTTGAAGAACTCTAACCCTCCCTCCTTGATTGGGTCACACGAAAAAGTGAAGGTTGATGGGAGACCCGAAATGAAACAAGTGCAAACTGAAATGGTGGTGGTAAGGCCGTGTGATATGAAACTAGAGGACATACCAACACCCCTACCTTCTACCTTGAAGTATTCCACCCCACCCTCCATGGTTGAGCCAATCAAAGATGTTGTATTAAGTGGAGGACTAGAAATGAAGCATGGGTTTAGTGATGAGAAGGTTGAATGTGATCTTCTTCTCAAAGACATCCCTAATGATCAAGATGAGTTTGGAAAAGAAAGTCTACCTATGCTCAACGAAGGGGATGAATGTGAAATGAGAAGTTTACCTAAGTTCATGGAAAGGAGATTCATTTGGAGTGGGAATGTTGATGCAAGCAAAGAGTTAAGGGAATTTCTAAAATGGAAATTCAAAGTGAATACTAACAACAACAAGGAGGATGAGTCCAATGAAAGTCCAAAGATTGATTTGTGGCAAGGGTACCCCCAAATGAGAGCCCAAGAAGAGGATGTGTGGAAGAGGAACACGGCCCTCAAGGCCATACACGGGTTGGTCACACTTCTTAGGTCGTCTAATTCAACAAGTGCCTTCATGATTGAGAATGTAGCCCTCCGTGTGATCAAAGACAATCCTAGAGCAATAAGGGGAAGTCAAGAAGAGGAGCTCAATGAAGTCAAAACTGAAAATTTGGGAAACTCAATCAAATGCAAAGGAAGTGAATCATTTGGAGATGCAAGGGTCGATGTGTTAGAAAGTTCGAGTGAATCCTTGAGATGGAAGTTCAAGGTGGGGATTATCAATACCAAAGGAATGCTATGTGGTTATCATAATCAAGTCTATTCAAGTGGTTTCATGAAATGGGGATTCAAAGGGGGAACTAAGCATGGCCAAGGAGAGCTAGGTGATGATCCTATGCAAACCTCACCTAAGCTCAAGTTTGAAGGATTTAGGACTAACCTAGGGCAAGCACACGAGCCATGGGGCTCCTCGAGTAAAGAGATGGGTGAAGTCGGGCACAATCAAAGGAGTCAAGTCAAGAAAATCCATCCATTCATTCGAGCTCTAAGTCCTTGGTGTCCATTGAAACTAACACTTCTTGAATTCGTTTCTGGTGGTGGAATCAAAGAGGTACCTCTCCTTGGAGGTTATGATCAATGTCAAGATGAAACTCATGTTAAGAACCCTAAGGATTTGAGGACAAATCCTTTTCAAGAAGAGGAGATTGGACCAAAAATGGTCAAGTCGAGCAAAGGCGGTTTTGTCTAAATCACGATTTGAGTCCTTGGGCTCGAACCATGGGCTAGACCACGGTCCTAGGGTCCACCCAAGCTTATTTTGAGTGTTAAAAACAATAATATCTTGGTCAAGCTTGGTGGGTCAAAGAAGTCAAGGAAAGTCAAGAAGGAGAGCAACCAAAAGTCGACAAATGTGCTATTTTGAATACGATCGCTTGAGTGCACCCATGTGGGTTCGAACCCCAATAAAACACGAGCCAACAAGGTCCAAGAAGGTCAGCTAAGGGGAGAATTCGGCTGACCCAAAGAAGCCCTCAAATGATACATTATTTTGTGCTTTAAGTCGTTTTTACTAGTGTCACTTTCATTACTTTATCTTTATTGCTTTTTAGTTGATAAAATCTAATTTGTGAAGAGTCTTGGGCGTCCCACATGCTCTCCCAAGGTCTATCATGACCCTTGGATGATTACCTAAGCGTGGAAGGATTGAAGCGAAGTCATTATCATACTTTATGCTTTAGTAGTTGTTTGTTTGCTTTTGAATTTTCAGCATTTGTAAGGCTTTAGAAGCCATTTATTTCGGCTGACTTGAGGGCCTTGTAGGACCCTTAGATCAAACTTAGGTTGTATGGTTAGGATGTAAAGCCTTGGTCTATTTAAACCAAGCATATCTCTTTGTATTTTTCAGATTTGTTGAATGAAGGTTAAACCCTAAAAATTGAGAGCTTTTCATTTCCTCTTAGCTTTGTGCTTGAGTTAGTGAGTTTATGATTAATTAGTGGCTTTGTGCTTAATTAATCAAACCCTAATTCTATTGCTTTGTGCTTAGAATTAGCCTATCCATTTATGTTTTCTTGTTTTACAAAATTTCAGAAAAATTCACACAAAAAAAAGATCACTTTGGCCGAGATTTTCAAGAGTTTCACAACTCGATTTTAGTTGCATTCTTGAGTGAAATCAAACCCCATAGGTTTCACTCCAAATGGATCGTCGATCCGAGCTGAAAATTCTATTTTGGAAGTGGGTCCTCGACCCGAGCTTAAAACCAACATTACTTCGGGAAGAGGGTCATCGACCCGAGCTTAAAACCAAAATTTTGCGTCCTCGATTCGTATTTTGTTCTCGAAATATTCAAAAATTTCGTGTCTTTGTCCTATATTTTGAGATTCTAAAGCTGTGGGCATTTGACTCGCTTTTGTTTTTGAAGTGACAGACCATTGACTTGCGTTTTCGGACACATGATACAAATGCTACATGTGCTGCCATCAAATTTTTGACCCTTAATTAAATGTTTGTTGTCATCAAAACGTGGGAAAAACTTGTCAGGGATACAAGTGACACATGCCATATTAGAATTAAAGTTCACTTAACAAAGATACAAGTGACACATGCTGCAACAGAATTAAAGTTTGTGTTTCACCTATATTAAGCGTGGGTTATTAACCCCATACCCCCGAAATAAAAAGAAAAGACAAATTATAAGTGTGCAAGGGGAGTCCTTATAGTCTTTCCATATTGTAGTTCCCGTAACCAGTTCCATGAGACCAATCTAATTTCCTCAAACTTGGCAAATCTCCACACAAACTTGTAGTTTCCTTAATGTTGGCAAATTTCCTATCAACTCCTTGGGTCCTCCTATATAAAGGAATCGAGAGCCCCTCATGGCACACAACATATTATTCAGCTTACTTCTCGCCTTCGTGGGTAAGAACATCGTCCTGAAACCATGAATGCTTTAGTAGGAGCCATGAAGTCGTGGTACAAGGATTTTGGGGGCCGAGAAACTCAAAATCTGACCGACGCGGGTTTACAGCAAATGCTTCCGCTCATGCACATCATTCCCCAAAGGGGTTTTCTGGCCGAGTGTGTGCAATTTTGGGATCCCGTTCATCACGTGATTGCTTTTCCTGAAGGTGAGATACGCCCTTGGCCTGAGGATTTTACCGTGCTTGGTGGCTGGAAACTAACGCAGCAGCCCGTAATTCCAGATTTCAGTTTTGGATGGGTCGAAAAATACCGTGACTTTCTAGGTTTATCATTTGAGGAGGCTCACAACATAGTTGAAGGAGAAAAGGTGGATTTGTGCGGTCTGGCACACCTTTTTCGACACGCGTACGACCCTACTAGGGCTACTGTTTATCGTCGGCGAGCGTTTGGTCTCATCATGCTGCATCTTTATTGTCTCGAGGGGTACATGGAGATTCCGTCCTGTCATGGACAAGCTAGGTTCATCCGCATCGTAGAGCAAATGGAGGGGAATTGTAATCCGGCTTCAATTATTTTGGCCGAGACTATTCGTGGTTTGGATGCTTTCAAAGCTAGCTCGTGTGGCTCTTTTACAGGCACGACCCGTATCTTACAGGTAACCTAAGCTGAATCGATTCGTTTCTGCTGTTTTCTGGTCTTTTCATTTTTTTTCTCTTTTTTGTGACCCTGTAACGCTTTTGTCGTTTCAGGTTTGGCTCATGGAGAGGCTTGGACTAGTGGAACCACCGAAGAACCCTCATACCTATCGAGTGAGGAGCTTTGGGGGTCGTGTGCCGCGATACGCTTTGGGAAAAGGGGCGCGCTATTGGCATCGTATACTGACTATAGGTGCCGGATCTCACATTCACTGGTTTCTGCCTTGGTTGCACTTGTCCTCGTTTACAGGGATACCGGATGGTGATCGTTCGAGATACGTAAAGCTTTTGGGTTTAGTACAACCCGTATATATTTACCCGGATCGTGTGCGTCGTCAGTTTGGTCTCTAGCAAACCGTGCCTATGACTGAGGCTAGCCAAGGTCCCGAATTTGACATTACTCGAGCTATATGTCAATCTTGGCTTCATACTTAGAATTGTAGGACTGTTTGGCATCTCCTCGAGCCGTGCGCGTCGACATGGGTATCCCCGTCGTATTTGAAATGGACTAAGGAAACTTCTGTCGAGGTGCGACGAACATTACTTGAAGACGACGCAGCAGATTGGAAGGCGCGTGGTGAAGCGTTAAGGAACCGGAGACTCTATGCGAGGTTGAACGGGCCTGATGCAACGCAGGGGATTAGTGCGAGACGCTCAAATGTTTGGCAAAGGTTAGATGCAGGTGGAGAAGTTCGTCCAAGCGTTACCGAGCAATTGGGTCCGCGTCTAAACGTGAAGGACCGCTTGGGGCCACGACATGAAAGCGAACTTCCTCCTAATAAACGGGCCAGAATGATTATGGGTCAGACGTCGTCCCGTCGCCGTTAGTTTCGTGGTTAGCCTAAGGAGCAGGGGTAGGCTCGTTAGAATGATTATTAGGTTAGTTGGTATTGGGTTAGTTTGACAAATACTACGTGATGATGCTTGTTACTATTAGAAATATTACTTATTAAAATATTAGGATATTATTAGGAGTTATTATTATAATGGTAATATTAGGATTAATTATTATAATGGTAGTATTAGGATTTATTATTATTATTTACAACTACGTATTAGTTAGAATTATTATTATGTGTGCTTTCCTCTTCTAGTTGTGTGCGATGGGCTTCGCCTGCGATGAATAAAGCTTTTACTATTTATTAGAAAAAATCCCGTTTCCACATTCATCAAGTTAACACTATTTCGATTGTACTCTTGTAAAGAGTTGCCTACGTATCTGCTTTTTACACAGAATCAAATCGAATTCATAGTTCGTATGTTAAACATTTCGTGTGGTGGCAAATGCCAAGCTTTAAACTTACTCTAATACATCGCAATTCAAACATTATTTCATAACATTTGAGAATGAGGACTAAGGATAATATCGCTTCAGTTGATCCAAGTTCATTGGATTTGAGAAATCATTGCTGTCTAGATCCGTCAGTCGAACTGCACCTCCCGTCAAGATTTTCTTTACTAAGTAAGGACCCGCCCAATTTGGCTTAAATTTTCCTCTCGGGTCTACCGGTGGTAATGCGCGCACTGATTTCAACACGAGATCGCCCTCCTTAATTCCTCGAGGTTTCACCTTTTTATTAAAAGAGCGCTCTATCCTTTTCTGACAGAGTTGGACATTGTATACTGCGTTCAAGCGTCGTTCATCGAGCATCACAAGTGAGTCGTATTTGGCCTGGACCCAGTCCTCTTCTGGGACTTTGCTTTCTAGCAGGATACGCAGAGACGGTATTTCTAATTCAACGGGTTGGACTGCCTCCATTCCATAGGTTAAGTAATATGGTGTTGCTCCGGTCGCAGTTCTGATCGATGTTCTGTACCCCCATAACGCGAAGGGTATCTTATCGGGCCACTCTCGATAATTGTCGGTTATCTTCTTAAGAATGACTGTAACCGTCTTATTTGCCGCTTCTACTGCACCATTTGTCTGGGGACGGTAGGGTGACGACTTGTGAAGCTTTATCTTATATTTATCGAGTAGCTGAGCTGTCTCGGCTTGGAAATGGGTGCCATGGTCACTGATCATTTCGTGAGGCAATCCGTATCGACAGATGATGTCATTTTGAATGAATTTCGCTACTTGCTTCGCATTTAACACTTTGTAAGACTTGGCTTCTACCCACTTCGTGAAGTAATCGATTGCCACCAAGATAAAACAATGCCCTCCCGTTCCAGAGGGGTTAACCTTCCCGATGATATCGATGCCCCACGTTGAGAAAGGCCAAGGCGATGTCATGGTGTACAGCATAGAGGGTGGGACATGTTGTACGTTTGCGAATATTTGATGGGACAGATGTTGATTTTGACATATCTTCGACAATCCATCTCCATTGTCGTCCAATAATAACCAAGCCTCACGATCTTTACGGACTAGCATGTGGGCATTCATGTGTGGCCCACATTCTCCGTCATGGACTTCTTCCATGAATTTTTCTGCCGTGGCCTTGTCAACACACCGCAGAAGCACGCCTTGTGTCGTCCGTTTGTATAATTGACCGTCGTCCGTTGTAACAAACTGGGTTGACATCATTCGCAATGCTCGTTTCCCACGTGTGTCTAGGTCTGTGGAGTATTCTCCTGCGTTTTTGTATTTCAAGATTGATGCGTACCAGGGTTCTGTCTCGCTTTCCTCAGCATTGTCAATCACATTAACATATGCAGGTGATGATCTGCGTTGAACACATAACGGCATACTATCTATGCTGTCGGGAATGTTAATTAGGGCTGCTAATTTTGACAGAGCATCAGCGAACTGGTTTTCCTCCCTCGGGAGGTGGACGTATCGTATTTCGTCGAACAATTTTTCAAGCTCTTCTATCTTGGTTTGGTAAGGTGACAAACTGCTACTCTTGATTTTCCATGCCCCACTCACTTGATTGATCACCAAGGACGAATCACCGTGCACTAGGAACCTTTTTATGCCTAAATTGATAGCGCTGTGTAGACCCAAAAGGCATGCCTCGTACTCCGCAGCGTAGTTGGTAACAGCCAAGTCCAATTTTATGGATATGGGTATATGCTCTCCCTTTGGTGAAACGAGGAGGATACCGATCCCATAGCCCATGTAGTTTGACGCTCCATCAAAGTACAGATCCCACGTGTTGTCTTCGATGCTTGCGACATTTTCATCTGGAAATGACCAAGTATCCGTGGTTTCGGCTTCTTCAATTGGATTATCGGCAAGGAAATCAGCGACGGCCCCTCCCTTTATTACCTTCAGCAGCTTATACTTAAGGTCAAATTCTGCTAGCATGAGAGTCCATCTTGACATTCTGCCATTTAGTACCGGTTTTTCAAACAAGTACTTGATCGGGTCCATTTTGGAGTAGATGCTTACACTATAGCTAAGCATGTAGTGTCTTAACTTCTTGGTGGCCCAAACTAGAGCAAGGCATGTTTTTTCTAGCATTGTGTATTTTACTTCATACTCCAAGAATGTTTTACTAATGTAGTAAATCGCCCTTTCTTCTTTGTCAACAGTTTGAGCTAACATTGCACCCATTGCGGTATCCGTCACTGTTAAGTATAACGACAACGGCAGCCCGGCCACTAGTGGGCTTAAAACAGGCGGGGAAGACAAGACCTCTTTTATTTTGTCGAACGCAGCTTGACATTGATGATCCCATGTAACGTGTTCTCCTACTTTGAGCTTTTTAAATATAGGTTCGCAGATCATAGTTAACTTAGCGACGAAACGGCTAATATATTGTACTCGACCTAAAAACCTCGAATTTCTTTCTCGGTCTTCGGGTGAGGCATCTCCAATATGGCTTTGATCTTTGACGGATCAACTTCAATGCCACGGTGGCTAACGATGTGGCCGAGTAGCTTACCCGAAGTGACTCCGAATGCGCATTTCTGCGGATTTAGCCTCATGTTGTACTTTCTTAATCTTTCGAAGAATTTCTTTAATGCACTTAAATGACCACTGCGTTCCTTGGATTTCATAATCATGTCATCGACATAAACCTCTACCTCCCTACGCATCATATCATGTAGCAACGTCGTTGCGGTTCGTTGATATGTGGCCCCAGCGTTAATCAGTCCAAACGGCATCACCGTATAACAATAAGTTCCCCACTGCGTTGTGAACGCGGTTTTGTGCATATCTTCCTCGGCCATCTTTATCTGATTGTAACCCGCGTAACCGTCCATAAAGGACAATAATGCGTGATTGGCGGTGTTGTTGACTAAGATATCGATGTGAGGTAACGGGAAATCGTCCTTCGGACTGGCTCTATTTAAATCACGAAAATCAACGCAGACCCGCACTTTCCCGTCTTTCTTTGGTACTGGTACCACGTTAGCTACCCAATCTGAGTATTCTGAAACTTTGATAAACCCGGCTTTGAATTGCTTGTCAATTTCTTCTTTGACTTCAGAGACCATTCGGGTCGCATTCGGCGAAGTTTCTGTTTTATTGGTTTGAACCCTGGTTTGATCGGGATTCTGTGTTCTGCGATTTCCCTGTCAATCCCCGGCATGTCTTTGTAAGACCATGCAAAAACGTCTTTGAACTCATTTAGCAGATTGATAAACCCTTGTTTTTCAGCAGGGTCGAGAGTTGTCCCTATTTTCAGCTCTTGTGGCTCGAGAGTGGTTCCCACGTTAATTGTTTCGGTATCTTCGACTACCGAGTTTTTCTCATCATACTCCTGTATCCCTTTTAGCAAATGAGGAGATGGTTCTATCTCCTCAATTTCTACCTGTTCACCTTGGTCCTCATTCTCAATGTCATTATTAAAACATTCATTTTCAAAAATTGAATTGCAATGTAAAAGAGACAAGTCATAAGCAAACTGGTTCATTTTATTATTATTGATTTGAAATTGTGCGAATTGTGCTAACATTTGGGCCAACTGATCAGGGGTCAGTGGCTGGATAGATGTGGCATCCAAGACAGGCCTCGGAATACCGGAACTAGATGAAGGTACATGAAAAGGAATGACTGGGGAGGGGGTATCTTTGACTCCTAACACCTTAGACTTAGCACTAAAACTCCTATTATCATCAGGTTCAGACTCAGAATCAGACTCGGAATTTTCTTCTGGCTCAGATACTTCTCCTTCTCCTACGGTCATCTTGAATAGCAGTCCCTTGTTGTCGGTCCATTTGATGGTCTTTCTCCATCCGGACATAGCCCCTTGCGGATTAACATCTGTGATGAGGGTGGACGGATCGAATCGGTCACTCTTGAGGATCATACTCACCAAAGCTTCGCTCGATGCTTCTATTTTCCTCTCTTCCCCAAAAAGAAGACCCATTGCTTTCCCGTCTTCGACTGGGCTGCACTCCTTCCTTGTCGCAATTGTTGCCATGATGTCGTCCGGAATATAGTAACAATCTTGGAATATTTCAATTTCCGGGACCCAACGGCATGCTTTACGGTCATAGATAGGTTCGGAAAGTCCAAACATGGTGTGTTTTCTCCAGCTCTCACGAATTGCCCATTAAGTGTCAGTGGGTACGGTTTCAGATTCGTATCTCGACCCTCACTTAGTTTCTTACCCTTGCTTAGGCAATCTTCATCCCTTGTTGGATCGTACCCGAGGCCAAACGTGATTCCTTTCGGGATCGTTGGAGGTGGAGTGAAGATATTCTCCTTCCTTGGATATAAAGAGAAACCAAAGTATTTTCCGGTTTTTAGCACTGTCTCACACGCACGACTTCCGGTGTATAACTCCATGTTTGATTCGTTGACTTGGGATTCGATCGCATTGACGACTTCAAAGCCACCCGTCTCAATGGCGACATCATTTTGGACCTCAAAGGCCACATCTCCACCCGTTACGACCATTGGAGTAGCGTTAATGGTTACCACTCCTCCATTGAATGGAATTTTAATCTTTCGGTGAAGGGTTGAAGACATAGCTCTCGCGGCGTGGATCCAAGGTCTTCCAAGCAGCATATTAAAGGATGCAACAAGGTCTACAACTTGAAAGCTAACTGTCTTTTCGACTACACCTGTACTCACGCTTAAAGTGACAAGTCCGGCTACTCGACGTATGGTACCATCGAAAGCCCTGACCGTTTGTGTGGTTGGAATAAGATCCTTCTTTTCCAGGCCCAAAATATAGGCGGTTTTCAATGGGAGCACATTAACAGCAGACCCATCATCCACTAACGTCATTGGAAGCCTCTTTTGACGGCATTCTACCGTGATGTACATGGCCGAACAATGTTGATGCCCGAAGGAAGGCAAGTCTTCATTGGAAAAGGTCACGACGTTCGTAAGGTGAGGTTGGTTTGATGAAACCAACGAGATCATGTCGCTAGGCGTAGTGGTGGGAGACACGGTCATATTCATCAAGGATTGTAGCAGAGCTTGACGATGCTCGAATGAGCTTAGAATAAGCTCCCATATTGAGACATCCGCCTTGGTTTTCTGTAGCTGTTTGATTAGAGGATCCCCTGCGGTCGACCCTTCTTCGAGTGTCTTTGTTACAGTAGGCCCATTTGCGTGTGTTGCGCTTTGGGTGTCCCCGAAAATAGAAGTGCTCCTCGATTTTTCTACTCGATAAGGACGTCCGGATCGAGTTAGGTGATCAGATTCGAGGACATCCTTTCGTAACTGCATGATTTCCGCTTGGGTACGTGGGATGATCGCACCTTCGGTGAGATAAATATCATCTTCGTCGTCGGCCCAAACACCATTAATTTCATTTCTGCTTTGAGCAAGGTACGGTGTACAATCAATGTTGAAATCCCCAATGCGAATATCATTTCTTGCCTTGGGAAAGAGATCGGCGCAATCTATGTAGACCTTTCCAACGAAAAAACCGGTGAGACAGTGAACGGGTCGGATTAGATGAGACATATCGTCATTGTTTCCAATGAACACGGCGTTGGAGAGGTTGCCAAAAGGATTGGTCAGATTGTTTAGCTTGACCGTAGGGATTGGTAAAGACCCATTTTCAATCATGTCTTGGATTTCGTGCTTAAGGCGAAAACAATTCTCCGTATCGTGACCTCTCCCTTGATGGAACGCACAGTATGTGTTAGGCTTGTACCATTTACCTTGTCGGTCAGCAGGTGGGTCCGGAGTCGGACCAATTGGGTTCAATTTCCCCTGGGCCGAGAGCCTTTGAAGAGCAGAGGCGTATGTACACCCGATATCAGTAAATGTTCTCGGTGCTCGACGTTGTTGTTCACGAGGGCCTTCAAAACTGATTGCTTGCACATGATTAGCCGAATTGGATGCCCTTGATTTAGAAGAAGAGGGTCCTTGATATACCTTAGGCTTTTCAGCCTCTGCAGCTCGGACATCGTCTTCAATCTTCATCCCTACTCGGCCAAGGTCTTTGAACGAGCTGAAATTTTGGTATTTGATAGCATCTCGATAGACGGGACGAAGATTCTTAATGAACTTATCTACCATTTCGACCTCTTTGGGCCTTTTTGGCAATTTCACGCTTTCTGCGCGCCATCGATTATGGAATTCTGTAAATCCTTCTTTCTCTTTTTGCGTCATTACTTCTAATGTTCGCATAGTGGTTTGAATTTCAGCATTATCAGCAAAATGCTTACAAAATTCCACGGTGATATCCTCAAATGTCGGCAAATTTTTGAGCTCGAGACCATAAAACCATTTCCTTGGATGTTCCCCCAAAGATTGAGCAAAAACGTGAGAGAACATTTCAGCAGGTACTTTCAAAGCGAAGTATTCTTTGTAAGATCGGATATGTTGCAATGGGTCTTCGGTTCCCTTAAATTTAGGGATGTCAGTAAGCACAAAATTGGTCGGTAGCTTATCTTGTACCGGCGTATACCCACGAGCATTCTCGAAGTGAATGCTTTCTCCTTGAGACAATTTCAGTTGGTCTTCTATTAGCTTGAAACGCTTCTCAAGTTCAGTTGGTGGTGGAGGCGGTGGAGTTTCCACCGACAACTTTTTCTCTACAGATTCCAATCGACCCATTATCGCAGCTAGAGTATCGTTGAGTTTGTTTAACGCTTCCGCTGTAGTCATGTTTCTTGTTTCAACCGGCCTTTCTACAATGAAACCCCAAACAGAAATCAGCTATTGAATTACCAACCCCCTGCACACTTGAGACTCGACTGACACGCATACGACGTAGCTGAATGACACCCACCCTCGTAACCAGACTTGCAACGAAAAAAAAAAAAAGCTAGCTTGACTCAAACCTACTCGTCTAGCCTAGACACGGACACTAAAGCGGACTAATGGGGATTGACTGACTCGAACTCCTTATTCTAGACTTGGGTTAGACTCGGAGTATGATTTGAAATTTTAAATCGAGGACGACTAAAGGAAGGTGACATTTGATTAAAAAAACCTTTTAAGAGTTAAAAAAAACGGATAGCATTTCAGCTAGGAAGAGATCTTTTTTCAAAAGAGCTAAAAAAAGGGAAATATATTAAGATTATTCTAATCCTAAAAGAATAGCATTTCTGCTAGGAAGGGATCTTTTTTCAAAAGAGCTAGTATCGGAAATCTTTTAAGATTATTCTAATCCTAAACAAGTAGCATTTCAGCCAAGAAACGATTTTTTAAAAAAAAAAAAAAAAAAAAAGAAAGCATTTCAGCTTAAGTCAAAAACGTTTCAAAAGAGACAGTGTTGGGAAAAAATAAGATTATTCTAATCCTAAAAAGACAGCATTTCAGCTAGGAAAATGTTTTTGGAAAATGTTCGATTTAAAAGATGACAGTTTTGATTAAAAAAGGTCTAAAAACAAGGCTTTGGAATTCACAGAGCAATTAGTCACACGCAGTTCAAGGATGCAATGCATGAGCTAGACTATTCTAAGTCTCGAAAAGGGTCCATGCCAATGATTCCGCTTTGTTAGGGAACTTACACCCCCACCATAAGTCAGGAACGAAATGGTGAGCAGCAGTTGCTAACCTCGGCGGAACCACCTTGGTATTTAAACCAGACACAGTGAACGTCATTTCCCTACTTTGAGATCGACCCAAAGGGAGAAATGGTTCGAAACCTAACAGTATGATGCATAGATAACAAAAAAAAAAAAAAAAAGGTACTCTAAATAGCCATCGTTTTACTTTTCAAGTTTCACTGTCCCCAGCGGAGTCGCCAAATTGTGGACAAGGGAATTTGATCCACGCGATGTTTTATTTCAAAAACATTTTCATTTGAAAAGAGTCGCCACTAAATTTTTAAGGTGGAATTTAGAAACCAATTTTAGAGAAAATGAGTTCGTGTGAGTTTACGTGTTAGGAAGTTTAAAAGAATTTCATTAATTTAACGCCTAACCCCGCCCGTCGTAAAGACGGTCTCTACTAAGTAAAACCATGGCTATTATGAGTACACATGCGGATATGCAAACAATGTTTTAACCCTAAACATATTACATCCGTTCTATGTCGTTTAATGCACATATAATTTCGTCGAAGTTATTTAACATATGGGTTCATTTACTATTCCAGCAAACAAAGAAAAGGAGCAGAAATAATTACCGACAGCATAAGATAAATTAACAAACGTTAGCGGCAGACAAATAAAAACAACCAAACATGACTAACACGTGAACAAGCATGAAAGACTAACATAGATAATTAAACACCACACTCGAATATAAAGAAGCGACAGATGAATACAACCCAACGTATAAATTGAATAACCAAGTACAACAAAGTTGACATACGGACATACGCAAATTGTAACAAACGAACACAAACAAACGTATAGACTAATAATCAAGTAAAGTTGATAAACGCACGAACATAAGCTAATAACACGGACACAACTAGTAATTAACTAATAATCACATGAGCAAGTGTAAATAATCCAACACACAAATATAAGCAGGCATCACAAACACAACGTGGGAAACTAAGCCACACAAGCTCGTATGTCAGATAAATACACTGGTTGAGATTTAACAAGCTAAACAACATGAAACTAATTAACGGAACCAATACACAAACTCCTATGTCAACGTACACGGCTTTCAAATAATTAACGATACTAATTGCAACACGAATACTAAACGATGAAACGAAATCACGAGAACCAAAATAAAGCGCAAACATGAATTATAAAAACATCAAAGATCGATTTTCAGACAATCAGAAAACATTTAACATGAAATAGATCATACTATGTAATAAGCTAACGAGCTAATCAAAATCAAACGAACGACAGCAAGCTATACTACACAAGTCATACTACGCAAGGAAATTAAACATGCATACTAGGTGAACAAGGGGCACAACATATTCATACACACGCATCAAAATCATGCTAGAGATATAAGCCTAGAACGAACGATAAAAACAATAACTACGATGATAAACGACAGAGCGACAGAAAGTGATAAAAAAAAAAAGGACAGAGGGCTATAAAAGTAATAAGAAACGAAAATTCAACAAAATAAAAAGAGTATTTTTGCACCCTCAACTTACATGTATCGTTGACCAAATCTTTGAGTCGTAATCGATTGTAAGATTTTATCCCAAGGGGCCGTCGTCGACGAAAACCAATAATAAATCCATAACTTTAAACCAAACTGACAGCAATTTTTAAAAGCTTATAACTTATTCGTTTCTCAACGAAATTTCGAACCGAAAGATGTTTTAGAATCGTGGCAAAGTGAACTCTACGATTTTGTAAAGAAATCGAGAGATTATGATGTTTTCAACACAAAAAACGAGGTGGAAGAAGTGATAGCTGAACCAAAATTAGAAAAATCGTGCTCTGTTTTAGAGCAGCTATCTCGACTCCTTTTGAGGCTTTTTTAGGGTTTTTTTGTGACTTAATATTGTGTATTTATGTTCTAAAATCCGTGTCCCTGAATGCTTGTGGTTGGGGTGTATTTATAGTGACAAAAGGTAGGGTTTTAAGAAGGGAAAAGAGCAGCTTCTCCCTCTTCTCGAGGGTTGCTGTCCACGGCCCTCTTTGTGGATATTGCTAGGGTTTTGAGTGGTGTTTCTTGTGGGTTAAGCAAAGGATATATGGGTAGTATAATTAGGAGTCGGGTTCGGGTCATGGGTAGGTGATTAGGAGTCGGATTTTGGGTTAAAGTGGGCTGCCAAAATAGAGTACGGGAATGGGATTTTGGGCTGCTTTTGGACGAGCTATCTGGCTTGGTTTTGGTCTGGGTATTCGAGGGGAAGGATGGGTAGAAAGGGCTTTGAAATTCGTGTTGAAACGGGCTCAGAATCGCTCTTTAAATCGAGCTCAAAACGAGCTTAAAACTTGCTGTTAAGAAAACAAATTCGTCGAATACGATTTAATAAACTGTTTTAAAAGCACGAGAAACGACTTTTCAAGTCAAATATTGAATTTGTAAAAGCGAGTTTTCAAATCGAAATGCTTAAGATGATTTTTCAAATCAAAACATTTTATTTTCAATAAAACATACTTGAGACAAATAAAATTTGACAGAACAAATTAAATCAAATATCCTTTAAATTAAAAAACATTGTGTTTACAGCGCCCGGCTTACATCGTAAAACGAACTCAAATAAATGACACGAAATACACGTCCTATCATCATTGGGTATTTGTCGGGTTTTCTATAAATTTCCATATCGACAGATACGGGTATCTACACTTGTCCTCAAGCAAACTACCCAAACATAGCACATAATCACGAGGACAAACTAGTACAGGAAAATGCAACTCAAAGTCTCAAGTATCGTCGCCTCATACAAAAGTGAATCAAATCAATATCTGCTTCCTCTTCAATAAATTGAAGAGTTAGGGAGCAAACTGAACAAATAAGAGACGGCGGAACATAATGACGCAAACTCCATGCAAAGACTTTCGACCGTATGCATCCACAATAACGCTGAGACTATGAATAATCTCACAAACATCGATACTAAGAAAACTACTCGAACTAAGCACGTCGTCACCCAAAATGTCTCAAAATTACATCGAGCGAGGTTTCCAAGGGTTGTAATGTTAGGCTCGGGTCAAGAGGGTAAAAAGGTGGATAAACGTATTAGAAAATGTGGAGCTTAACGGCTTAACAGCTGCATCTAAATCAACACCCACATCCAATCACAAGGACTCCTCAACTCACCATTCAAAATAAACCACAACTCCCGTATAAGAATGATAAAACATCGCTTTCTACTCAACACTTCCGATCTTTTTATTGAATTGAAATAACATATATACAACCAACTCTTTCTTTTCTTTTCTCCTTTTCTTTTCTTTTTTTCGATTTTTTCCCTTTTTTTTCCTTTTTCTTTTTTTTTTGAATTGAAATGAAAGAAGATCGGGTGTAACTGTAAAACATGTAGGAAAGCGCAATATTAGCGGGAATACTCGCAAAACATCAACCCTAACTCCAACTCACAAGATAAGCAAATCACGGACTTAACCCACTTCCTTCCCAACTGAATACTCCGTGATAACTCAAAATCCCTAATGCAACTGATCAGCATGGGTAGGATAATTCTGGAATGTTGCTCAATATATATAATGTGGCTCAAGAAAAACAGGCTACAAAGGCTAGGACGGGCTACAAATGAGGGACCTAAGTCTAAAGGGACAGAAAAAGTAGGCCATTTGGCTAATGTGGAGTTAAAATTATATCGTAACAAAAAAACAAGTACCTCTTCGTGCAATGCTCGATCAATTAAGAACAAAAAGGCTCAAACAATGACATAAATTCAAGTTTTCATTTCACAAGTACGAGTATATATACAATGTCAAGTGGATGGGTAGTCTAAGAAACGCGCCCCGTCTACGTCACATGTCCTATGTCAAATAATAAGTCAGTCTACCCAAATCACCTCAAGGATGAAAGGAAAGGGTAAGCAAAGCATATCAAATCAACACAATCAAGAGACTCAACATAGCGACAAAGAGCGTATCTCAAAAGACACTAAAGCTAATCCTGCACAAAAGGTTTCTAAGACGACAAAAAGAACCAAAAAAGACTCGTATTTTTGGATTTTTTGTTTTTGTTTTTTTTTTTTTTTTTTATTTTTTTATTATTTTTTTTATAGAAATGCAAACAAAATGAAAAATGCAAACGAAAAGCACGAAAGTGCTTCCCTCCCCCAAACCAGAATCGCACATTGTCCTCAATGTGGAAAACAGCACAACCACAAACAGCAGAAAAGGACAAATAATAGATGGGGTAGGAAAATAAAACGAGAAAAGAGGGTAATGAAAGCTCACATTATCAAGAACAGCTATGTAGTACTTCGGAGCAGCAAACGAGAAAAGACGAAACAGAGCAGCAGGGCACTCCAGCCGGTCCAGACCGGCGGCCGGCCGGCCGGCTGGGGTGCAATTTTCTATTTTTTGCGTCTTTTTCTTCTGCTTCAAATTTAAGCTACGGCCCCGGTCCGGGCCCGGCAGCCGATAGGCCGGCTGGCATGCCTCCTCGTGAGCATTGTCAAAAAATACTAAGGATCAAAAGTCCTTGAATACTTGCGCGCTAAAATCACACAATAGTAATACCCTCGTCCTCGCGCGCTCAAAAAAATGTAAAAAGTCACCAAAACAAACCAAACCAAAGCAAAGTACAATAAAAATACAATCGTCATCGGGTTGCCTCCCGGAAGCGCTGGTTTATAGTCCCGCACGACTCTTCACAGCTCAAAATCAAGTATAATTAGGCCAAGGACGTTGGCCATTCGCAACAGCTTCACTTGGCGAAACAGCGTCCGATCACCATAGAACTCGACCGTCTCAAGGAAGACCATCAAAATCCATCACGCAGGGGACTCCGTCTCGAAATGGCTCTCCAAACCGCCCTTGTGCGCCTGGCGACTCAATCCTAGGACGTCGTTTTCCATCACTAGCGTCGTATGTGTCGGTTTTGAGCAGCTTTCTCACCCCCAAACCATCCTTGCAGCCATCCTGTAAAGAACCTGCACACGGGGGAACAACAGAAATGACCTCCAAAATGTCTCCAATAGAGTGAGACGGAGGTATAGAATCAGTAGAACAAACCGACTCGAGACGCATAGGGGACCGCGGAGTACTAGACTGCGCAAATGTAAGCGTCTCACCCCCCCACTGAGAACGTCAGAATTTTGTTCCCCACATCGATAACAGCACCCGCAGTGTGCAGGAAAGGTCTCCCTAAAATAATCGGGATGTGGGGGTCCTCGGGAATGTCTAGGACCACAAAGTCCACAGGAATATAAAACTTCCCTACCTTGACCGGGACGTCCTCTAGGATACCTAAAGGTCTCTGTGTGGTACGGTCGGCCATCTGCAGAGTCATGGAGGTAACCCCTAGCTTAGTCATATTAAGTTTCTGGCAGATGGAGTAAGGAATAACACTGACACTGGCCCCCAAGTCACACAAAGCATTCTGCACCACATACTTCCCTATAGAACAAGGGATAGAAAAGGTCCCGGGGTCACTCAGCTTTAGGGGTGAACTACCCTGTAAAAAGGCACTACCCTCCCCACAAAAGACACAGCCTCAGTCTCATTAATCGTACGCTTCCTAGCTAAGACTTCTTTCAAAAACTTAGCGTACGAGGGAATTTGTCGCAGAAGATCAAGGAAAGGAACGTTTACCTGAAGGGTTTTAAGAACATCCAAGAACTTGCTGAGCTGGGCCGTATTACCCGAATTTCGCTGACGTCCCGGAAATGGGAGCTTGATTTGAATCGGGGGCGAGGGAGTAGTAACAGGAGCACCAGAAACAACACTCGAACCATCCTTCCCCGTAGCAGCAGGTCCAGCCGGTCGACCGGCTGCGACCTCTGAACCCTCGGATCATCGTAACACGTGCCGCTCCTCAATGTAATTGCACATGCTGTGTCGGGAGGAGGATTAGGAGGATTACCTTGCGATGGTAATGAACCCGGTTGACGCGACGCTTGTGAAGCGGCAACTTGGGCCACTTGATTCTCCAACATCTTTATTGCCGCGTCTTTGGCTTGCCCATCCTTTTGCATTTGGCTCAGCATGGCCTCCTGCGATTTCTGAACGGCCAACGTAACATGTTTCATTTGCAACATCATCGACTTCATCTCGGCCAAAGGATCGGGTACCGGTGTAGGAGGAGGTGGAATGTAAGCGGGTTTTTGGTAGTTGGGCGGTTGTTGTTGGAAATGTTTGTGAGGAGGGATGTAGGGAGCGTTTTGGGGTGGTTGGGTGGTCGGGTTAAGGACATTTTGGTTACGATATGATAGGAGTGATCGGTCGTAACCCGGCTGGTTTTGGTAGGGCAGGTTTTGATTGTAGGATTGATAAGCGTAAACCTGCTCGTGGGGTGCAGCATATCCCGTAGAATAACCCAAATCGTGCCCTGCGATAGCATTCACATGGCCACTAGAAGAACCACCACCATGCAGCATGTCAATCTTTGTAGTCAGCGCAGCAACCTGACTAGTGAGCGCGCTAATGCTCTCCTTATAACGGTCATTATGCGCGGACCGTGAATGTAACACCCCGTGTTATTTTAACACAATATGATAAAAGAATTTAATTCCTTAAATTAAATTCATCCTTTTTCCTTATAATAAAAATGCGTCTGAATTTTTTTCGCTAAATAATACGGAGTACTAAATTTCTTAAGTCCAAATTTAAAAATTTTGAAAAATAAAATATGTTGTATTATCTTTAGAATTCAAAAAGAAACACAATTCAAAATTTTATAAAAATCAACACAAAATTTATATCGCCTTTCAAATTTCAAAAAAATTAAGTTATGTTTACTATTCATAAAAATAAAAGTAAAACCTTTTATTCATAAAATTCAATTTCGATCATTTTTTGGACCAAAAATGGTCAAGGTGGTCAAGGGTGAAGCCGAGGGAGATCATGGGCTCAAACCCAAGCCTAGGTCATGGACCAAGGGATCACTAAGGGCTAAGTAAAGTCAATTCTATGGTCAAATCGAGCCAACCTTAGTGATCAAGCAAAGTCAAGAGGAAGTCAAAGTTGGAGAGCAACAAAAAGTCAAGATTATGCTATTTTTGAATGTGGTCAATTAGGGTACACCCATGTGAGTCAACCCTCCAATAAATGGGCTCACATGGCTCATCAAGCTAGCTCAAGGAGGTCCCATGGAGCCGGCTCAATTAAGTCACCCAAGCCATCACATTGTTTTTATGTTTTATGTCATTTTCGTACATGTCGCTTTCTTTACTTTCTACTTTATGCTTTAATGTAAGGAGACAATATAACTCCTTGTATTTTGGGCACTTGGACCGCCCAAACCCAACCCCAAGGCTCACACAAGGGCCCTTGGATGATCATCAACAAAGAAGGAGAGGATGAACTCAAGTGTCACCGTGACCTGTATGCTTTATAGTTTGTCGGTTAGAATGAAAGTTTTCAGCCCACATGTGAGCTTAGGGGCCGTTATTTTGTAGTAATTGGGGGACTCTTGTGAGCCCTTAGATCTTCTTGTAATGTATGGTCAAGATTAGAATGAGGGTAGTATATAAACCCTCATTCTCACATCATATTTTTCAGATTTTGTTGAATGAAAAACCCTAGTTGTTTATTTGAGTGTTCTTCATTTTTCTCATTGCTTTGTGCTTGAGTTAGTGAAAGATTAGTTTAGTGGCTTTGTGCTTAAGCTAATCAAACCCTAATTCTCTTGCTTAGTGCTTAGAATTAGTTACTATCTTTATGTTTTCCTTGTTTACAAAATTTCAGAAAATTATCTCACAAAAAACATCACCTTGGCCGAAATTATCAAGGGTTTCTCAAGTCGATTTTTGTTCATCCCTTGAGTGAAACTTGATCCACTTAGTTTCACTCCAAATTGGTCATCAAAGCCTAGGTTTGTTCTTGTTTTTCGATTTGTTCTTGTTCTTAGTTTTTTCGAGTTACTCCTTTGTTTTTCTTCTTTTAATTTTCGTTTTTCTTCTTTCTTTTCCTTGTTTATTTTCTATAAATTTCCCACAAAATTTCCACAAAAGATCTCACAAATTTTCACATAATGGAAGGGGATAGAGGGGAGGGTAAAAGGCTTTCCGATTTAGAAGAGAAGTTAACTCAACTCACCGGTAATTGTACTTTAATGATGAATGCTCTAAACACCCTCTTAGACCAAAATCTTAATGAACCAAGAAGGGGTGGAGGGGGAAGAGGCGTGGGTATGGGTATGGGTAGTGGGAGAGGACAACCTCCTCCAGACATGGAAGATCAATTTTCGGATTCGGAGGAGTCCCTTGAAACCCACCCAAGAGACCATGACCGAGATATCAAAGTGGATATACCCGATTTTTATGGTAGCTTGAATCCCGAGGATCTCCTAGATTGGCTTAGATCGGTTGAGAGAATTTTTGAATTTAAGGAGTACCCCGATAGGAAGTGTTTTAAGGTGGCCATCATGAAATTCAAAGGATATGCCTCCCTTTGGTACGAAAACCTCAAGAACCAACGAAACCGAGAGGGTAAGGAACCCATTAAGTCGTGGCTCAAACTCAAGAAAAAACTCAAAGACAAGTTTGTTCCAAAGGATTATACCCAAGACATGTTCCTCAAGCTAGCTCAACTAAAACAAGAGACACACCCCATTGAAACCTATCTTAGGGACTTTGAGCAACTCACTCTACAATGTGAGATGAATGAGAAGCCCGAGCAAAAAATTGCAAGGTTTGTTGAGGGCCTAAACCCTAAGATAGCAAATCGGGTCAAGATGCAAAACTTGTGGTCATTCGATGAGGCCGTTACTATGGCCACACGTGTGGAGAGGTTAGAGAAGGGGAGAGGAGAGTCGGCAAAGAGCACCCCCAAGACCAACCCTAACTCGAGCCAAGGAGGGGTCAAAATTGTCGAACCTAGCCCTACTATCAAGCCATCAAGTGTTGACAAGGGGAAGGGAATTGACTATGGCCCTAAGAGAACAATTCCTCTCAAGAAGTGCTACCAATGTCAAGGATATGGTCATTTTGCTAAGGAGTGCCCTAGCAAGAGGACCTTGAACACAAGTGAGGTTGTGCATTGGGGAGACGATGAAGTGTTAGTTTGCGAGGAAGAAAAAACGAGGGAGTTGAGGATGTGAAGGTGGCCGAAACATTAGTTCCCCCGGACTCGGGGTTGAGCTTGGTTACTTGGCGAGTAATGCACACTCAAGATTCAAGCGAAAGCATGGATCAAAGACACCAACTATTTCGAACCAAGTGTACAATCATGGGGAGAGTGTGTAATCTCATTATCGATGGGGGAAGTTGTGTTAATGTTGCTTCGAAAACCCTCATTGATAAACTTGCCTTACCAACCTTGAAGCATCCTCATCCTTACAAGCTAAGGTGGCTTAATCAAGGAGCCGAGGTAAAGGTCGATAAACAATGCAAAGTCTCGTTCTCGATTGGACAAGACTATAAGGATGAAATTGTGTGTGAAGTGTTGGACATGGATGCATGTCATGTGTTGCTTGGTAGGCCTTGGGAGTATGAGAAGAATTCTTCCCACCATGGAAGAGATAACACCTACTCATTCAAGTATGGTGACAAGCTTATTGTCTTAGCTCCCCTACCACCAATGATGGGTTATAAAACCAATTCATGCTTGTTCGATCAATCAATGGAGTGAGCTCTAGCCAAGAGATGGGAGAAGAGCCGAATGTGGGCTTTGGAAAAGAAGTGATGAGCTTGGAAATCAAGAGAAACCCTAGAGCAACAAGGGGAGTTCTAGGAGAGGAGCAACATGAAGGAGATACTTCAATCAACCATGAAACAACCGACTACAACAAGAATGTGGTCAATGAAAGAGCAAAAATTGATGGCAAGGAAAGATCAAGTGGGTCTTTAAGATGGAGAATCATTGATGGGCTCGATCATGAGCAAGAATGGATGGATGGCATGGTTATGAGTCGTGGGCTCAAAGAAATGCTCGAGGAAGAGTGTGTGGTCAAGCAAACCGTGACCAAGGAAGAAAACATGAACAATTCTTCGAGCCAAGGCAAAGGGGTCCAACCATTTCTACAAACTCTAGCTAAGTGGTGCCCATGGAAGACCAAAACCGTGAAAGCCAAGATCGAGCAAAGGTTGAGCCGAGAATCAAGCATGAAATCGAGCAAGGGAGAAAGCAAGAGGATCTCCAAGGACTTGAGGACAAGTCCTTTCCAAGGAGAGGAGATTGGACCAAAAATGGTCAAGGTGGTCAAGGGTGAAGCCGAGGGAGACCATGGGTTGGGGCCATGGGCTCAAACCCAAGCCTTGGTCATGGACCAAGGGATCACTAAGGGCTAAGTAAAGTCAATTCTATGGTCAAATCGAGCCAACCTTAGTGATCAAGCAAAGTCAAGAGGAAGTCAAAGTTGGAGAGCAACAAAAAGTCAAGATTATGCTATTTTTGAATGTGGTCAATTAGGGTACACCCATGTGAGTCAACCCTCCAATAAATGGGCTCACATGGCTCATCAAGCTAGCTCAAGGAGGTCCCATGGAGCCGGCTCAATTAAGTCACCCAAGCCATCACATTGTTTTTATGTTTTATGTCATTTTCGTACATGTCGCTTTCTTTACTTTCTACTTTATGCTTTAATGTAAGGAGACAATATAATCCCTTGTATTTTGGTCACTTGGACCGTCCAAACCCAACCCCAAGGCTCACACAAGGGCCCTTGGATGATCATCAACAAAGAAGGGAGAGGATGAACTCAAGTGTCACCATCACCTTTATGCTTTATAGTTTGTCTTTTAGAATGAAAATTTTCAGCTCACATGTGAGCTTAGGGGCCGTTATTTTGTAGTAATTGGGGGACTCTTGTGAGCCCTTAGATCTTCTTGTAATGTATGGTCAAGATTAGAATGAGGGTAGTATATAAACCCTCATTCTCACATCATATTTTTCAGATTTTATTGAATGAAAAACCCTAGTTGTTTATTTGAGTGTTCTTCATTTTTCTCATTGCTTTGTGCTTGAGTTAGTGAAAGATTAGTTTAGTGGCTTTGTGCTTAAGCTAATCAAACCCTAATTCTCTTGCTTAGTGCTTAGAATTAGTTACTATCTTTATGTTTTCCTTGTTTACAAAATTTCAGAAAATTATCTCACAAAAAACATCACCTTGGCCGAAATTATCAAGGGTTTCTCAAGTCGATTTTTGTTCATCCGTTGAGTGAAACTTGATCCACTTAGTTTCACTCCATTTTTTGTTTTCAAAATAAAAATGGACCCTTATACTTTTCCCGTCTTCGAAATTCTAATCAACGATTTCAAACACGCAAATCAAAGTCAAGCCATCTTATCCTCTTCCATTTTTGAAGAGGCAAACTTAACATCAACTTTTAATAAAATATAATCATTTTGATTAATTTTTAATAAATCATATTATATTAATATCTAATTACTATTTCATTTTCATTTAACTAACACTTTCGTATATTATCGAAATTTGAAGTCACACCTAATTTAAATTGATTAACTTTTTGACTTTTGAATATAAATCTTTAAATCTATAACATTCAACGAAAAAAATAAATATTTCGACCTACGAAATTTTTATTCAAAATTTCGAGGATTAAGATCCGATTTTTGTTTTAGTACCTTTCAAAAATTATTTTTTATTTTTATTTCCGATTTTATTTCAAAACACTATTTTAAGATCATATCTTTTATTTGGAGACTTTTCGCGATCGCGCAAATCGAAAATTTCAAGAAATGAAAAATCGAGCCCGAAAATTTGACTTTTGACTTTTGAACACCAAAGTCAAATTTTATCCTCTTCCATTTTTTTTTCTTACGCATTTACTTACACCTGTATATTTATCATCATCACTTTTATTTTCTTTGTATTTAAATTTAAAGTTTATACCCTTTAATAAAAATACGTACAAATACGATACTACTACTTTAATACTACCATTTTCATTTCCGTCACTTTTAAATATTTTCTCGAGTACTAAATAAAATATTTTAGTCTTAAAATATTAAAGTAGAGATGTTTCAAAAAATCGACAAACGCGCACACGTTAACTTTTATCGCTTTTGACACCTGACTTTTTAAAACTGACCAATTTCGTGAAAAACATTTTAAAACACATACTTCCTCCATTCCATTTGATTCTATACATATTCCTTTTTCGGAAATTCCAATCAATTCTATACATTTCTATTTTGGTCATTACTTTATTAAACTAAAAGACCAATATACCCTTCATTAATACCCACCCAACCCACTTGCAATGTCCTTTTGTAAAGAATAAAGTAGGGGTAATTTGGTAATTTTATTGTCTACCCCACTTGATTTTCTTCTACCTTAATAACCGTGTTTTGGTCAAATGTATAGAATCAAACGGAATGGAAGAAGTAATAAACATTTCTAACACCAAATAGTGTCAAAGACTTTACTAACCAATTAGAAATAAGGTGTTCCCTAATTTCTTTTAATTAATCTTTATTTACTAAATAAAAACAAAACATAACCTAATTCTTTTAACCTAAAATCATCCTAACTTGTTCTCATAATTCACAAGTGAAAAACTCACCCTCATTTGCTCCAAAAACAGCCGAGCTACTTGCCTCCTTTGCTCTCTTTGTTTTCTTTCATTTTTCTCCTAAAATACTCTAAATTAAAAACCCTAATATTATTTCTAATAAATCCTTAGTATTCCTAGTTAATTAGTGGGTATTTGGAGCTAACTTTATAGGATTATTTTGGGTGAAGAACTTGGGTTATATGGCTGAAAAAATTCTGATCTAAAATTTATTTTAGATCCTCGACGATTAACATCCGATTTAAGGTGACTAGTTATATCTCATTTTAACCTCTTTTGTAAATTAATTTGTTTTGTTATTATAATTTTATGAGTATGAAAATTATGTTAAAATATGTTAAACATCACTTGTGTGCACTTGAATGATTATGTGTTGTATAAATAATGATAATAACTAAGTAATGTTTTAAATAGATTTGTGTAGTAATATGATAATAGATTTAGTTTAATTAGTTTTGAGCAATTTTAATTATTGTTCATATGATTTATATGTTTATTTATGTTTTAGTTAAGTAGTAATCATATATAAAAATTATGTGAAATATTAACAATGAGTTTAAGTGAATAAAAATCGAAAATAAAAATTTATACACATACATACAACCTCACGGCATTACCCTTATTTTTTTTTTTTTTATAAATTTTCACTTTTAATTTTTGTAAATAATATGTTATGTTAAGTTAGTTTAAAATGGATGTTATCATGTGAAAAAAATTAAATTAGGAAAATAAATTATAAGTTGTTAAAAATGGAAATGGTGTTCTTGAGTTTAGTTTGATGTTCATGTGTGTTCTTCATATGTTCTTCATGTTTATGCAAATTTTGATTCTTGATTATTTTATGTTTGTTGTTATTTATTGTTTTAATACACTAATAAGTTGTTATATTAGTAAGTATATAAATTAAACAAACTAAATCTTTAAGATTAAAAAGTTAGAAATTTAAAGTGTTGAAAAACACTATTCATAAATATAATGAAATTTTTAGTAAAATTACGTTTTAGTTTAAATCGTTTTAGAATTATTAGAATATAAAAACTTTAAGCTAAAAACCGATAAAAATTGAAAAATGAAATTGTGAATACTACTACACATGGCCACGGCATTCATGCTTAATTTAGGGTTAAATTTGTTTTTATCACTTTTTAGTTTATTGTTAAAATAATTTAATTAGAAGTTAATAAGTTAGAATTAAGAAATTAAAAGAAATAAATGAATTTTGATAAATATATAATCCACTCGACATTCCTAATTTAAATGGACTAAATTTGATCAAAATGAAAATATCACTAAGTCACTAAAGTTTAATAGTTAGTAGAATTGAATTTTGTATAAATCGATTTCGTTATAAATGAAATATAATAAACTGATAAAAATGAATAACCGTTATAAAAATGAATTAAATCGTGTACTACTGCCTTTGCAAATATTGGACTGTTGGACTTGGACATATGGACTAAATGAATCATCCACGATACTATCATTTAAAAAAAAATCGCTAAATTTAGTAAATAGACGACTAAATTTAACTAAGTCTCAGTTTAAAATTAATATCTTTTATCACTATTTACAAATCGAACTTAACGTTTTTAAAACTAGATTTTAAAACTTAGTAACTAAGTTAGGATATGAATAGTGACCGATGAATAGTGACTGAGATGAATAGTGACCGATGAATAGTGACTGAGATGAATGGTGACAAGTGAATAGTGATTGATGAATAGTAACCTAGATGAATAGTGTCGATGAATAGTAAATTGGGACAAAACTTTTTAAGCAAGTAACGTCCCAAATTTCAAGACAGTGAATAGTACCCGGGACGAAACTTGTTGAACAAGTAATGTCCCAAAACCTATTTTAATGGAATTTGAGGTAACTTGTTGAACAAGTTATCTTTTCAAATCCCGAGACGTGAATAGTGGAAAATTCACAAAACTTGTAAAACAAGTTACGTCTCAAAATTCAAAGATATTTGAAATATTGTAAATCATTGAAAATTTACTGAGTATAGAAAATTCAAAATGAATAAGTAAATGACTTAAAATGTTTTGAAAAACACTTAAATAAAATTGGACATACTAATAAACGATTCAATATAGAAACTTGAAAACGTTAATAATTAACAACACTTCAAATAATAAACGAACGTGTTATGTGATCATATGAAACCGAAAATAAAATACTTAAACGTTTGACGATGAGACTAGGAGAGTCTAGTAACATGAGATATGTAATATCAAATAAATAATAAATCGAAGTAAGTTAAAGAACAGGTCAAACGCTTGAGCCTCCGATATGAAAACGTCAATCGTAAGTGAAGTGGGGTTAAGATAGTCTTGATACGGATACCACTATCTCGGTCTCTGACGCTGGTCATCCCGGTTAGTGTGGTTTAGCCGGCAGCATTATTGCTCAGCATCCTGCCCATGCCATTACGCCTTAAGTCGTATAACCTAAGCCGTACAAGATCATGAATATGCCAACTCTTTTGGGTCGGTCTCTAGGAAATAGTCGTTTTATTCAGAGGTAAGGTGCTCTATGAATAGCATAGCCTACTCTTATCGAGAATACTCATATATGCATATTAGACTTGGGTGTAATTCACCTTATTTCGCTAGGGGTAACAGGGTCATCGCAGCCTCATGGATTTGAGTGTTTTATCGGCTTTATGGGTTTGGGTCGATATGCGATTTTGTCTCCTTGCCGCGTTTCGTTCTTAGTGGGCGCGACGCTAGCATTCGTTCTTGCCCTGCGTAAAGATTACTTGACGAGATTGTATCTAAAGTTCGAATCATTTCGAACACTAGAAGATGAGATGCAAGTACTATAGTATTCGGCGTGGTTTACGAGTCGAGTAAGTCGCTGCACTATGGTAGTGAGATGCAAGCGACTAGAGTACAATGGCCTACTCAGTGGTCAGGCTCGTAAGCAGTATGTGTTGTTTGTTGTTTGATTAAATGAGAATGAGTGTGTTCCATCTTCGAAAACTAAAGACCACCAATTTCCGAAGTGAATCGAGTCTGCATGATGTGAATGATACTATATGTATGTCTGTTTGCGATCTGATATCGCGTAGTAATCCTGTTGAATTGTTGTGATACTATTGTTATGATATTATATGTTATTTGCATTCATAACTGAATATCATGCTTATATGATTTATTGCTTTAAACCGCATGCTTATTATGACTTATATGTCTTTATATGCTATTTGTAATAAGCATGTTTATGTTTTTATCATAATGTTATAATTATAAAGCGATAGTAATAAACCAAAGTAATTGAAATCGAGGGTAAGTATGAGCATAGCTAGTCACTGTCCGCTCAGCGGGCACCCCCCCCCCGGGTCAGTTTATTGTGCAGGACCAGAAGCTGGATTTTGGACGGGGTAATGAGACGTCTTTATGCTTTACTTTCAGTTGTTTTTAAGAGATTTGTAAAATATAACACTATACTCTTTTAATTTCCGTACTTAGAGTTGTTTTATTCAACTCTTGAACGATGATGTAACATTTTGGGTTATTTGTATAATTAATAACGCTGGTTTAAGACTTAATTAATTTCTGCCTTAGTAATTAAAGTCGACTAAAAACTAGGTTGTTACAGTTGGTATCATGCTGACTTGTGACCGTAACATGAATTGCCTAATGCGATTTATGCTTACCTAACGAGAGACACCTGGGCGGTACAAACATATTAATATGTTAACCCGGAAGACTACTAGGATCAAATAATAAATTAGATTTTTCTTTTATTAGATCACTTAAATATTAACTTGAAATCGCTTTAAAGTGTGAGGATGGGTAGAAACCTTAAGGACCGACCATAGGCTAAGTACTTTTAAATAACAAACTACTACCCTCAAAATAAAATACACTCACTATCGTATGCTTGCTACTTGCTGATGTGACTAACTAAAAACTAACAACTATCCTCGGATATAAAATCTAAGTAATAAATTTAATTCTCGAAGAACGAAGCCATTGATCAAATACATGACGACAAGACCTCAAACACAACAAATGGACGCATCAAGGACCTTACAACTAATAAGACGTTCAATATCTCGAAGATTTTTGTCGCGAAGAAGATTTCTACAATTTCATCTAATTATCCTCTTTAACTAAATTTTTTATTTCGTTCTCTTTTAAAAATTTTAACCTCTTTAACCTTTTCTTCTAACTCTCTAATTTCCTAAATCTATAATTCCTTATAATCGTCTTCTTAAAATAGATTTTCATTCCTCTTCCTTAATTTCACAAAATGATTTCATTTTTGCTTTTCAAATTCATAAACTCCTTATAATTTATTCTCAAAAAATTTCAAACATTATTACATTTCAATCTCCTAAACTTACTATCTCTTTCAAAATTTAAAGATCTTCAAAAATTTTATAATTCCTCATTATCTTCTAAAATTAATTCTCATTTTCACCTTTAAAATATCTCTGAAAACATATTCAATTAATTCTAAATTTTTTTTGTAATTTTAAATACCTTTGAAATTATTTTGTTTTAAATCGTATATTCTTTACCTCATTTACTATCGAACTTGATTATTTTCAAATTTTTGAACTTATCAATACTTTTACTAAATTCTCAATCTTTAAAATGAATTTTTCTCTTTTCTACTTGAACTTGATAAATATGTTTAAAATTTTTCTTAAGGGGGTAGGACAAAACTACGATGATTTTAAAATCATTGATTAAAGTTTTAAATTTAAAATCTTTATTTCAACCTACCTAAAAATTTATAATTATTTATGAATTTAAATGAATTTGCATTTATTATTTTAAAACCCTTATAATTTTTATTTAAATTAATTCCGTACAAAACTTCTAGGCCCCACCTTTTTGAAAATCCCTTTGAAATCGATTTCAGAAATGACAATCTAGCAATATTTCTATAATATTTCAAAACATTCCATTTGTAAATATAAAACGATTTTATCTTCCAATCATTCCACTCTATCTCACATATTTGTAATAATTCAAAAATTCAAACATTTGGAAAAACCTTATTCTACCAAAATAAAACATCATTATCGAAACTAGTAAAATCCTGATATATTCTCTAACTGCCTTGCCTAACTGCGAGTAGTTATCCACTCTATCCAAGTTTCGGGACGAAACTTTTCTAAAGGGGGTAGGTTTGTAACACCCCGTGTTATTTTAACACAATATGATAAAAGAATTTAATTCCTTAAATTAAATTCATTCTTTTTCAAATTTAAAAATTTTGAAAAATAAAATATGTTGTATTATCTTTAGAATTCAAAAAGAAACACAATTCAAAATTTTATAAAAATCAACACAAAATTTATATCGCCTTTTAAATTTCAAAAAAATTAAGTTATGTTTACTATTCATAAAAATAAAAGTAAAACCTTTTATTCATAAAATTCAATTTCGATCATTTTTCGTTTTCAAAATAAAAATGGACCCTTATACTTTTCCCGTCTTCGAAATTCAAATCAACGATTTCAAGCACGCAAATAAAAGTCAAACCATCTTATCCTCTTCCATTTTTGAAGAGGCAAACTTAACATCAACTTTTAATAAAATATAATCATTTTGATTAATTTTTAATAAATCATATTATATTAATATCTAATTACTATTTCATTTTCATTTAACTAACACTTTCGTATATTATCGAAATTTGAAGTCACACCTAATTTAAATTGATTAACTTTTTGACGTTTGAATATAAATCTTTAAATCTATAACATTCAACGAAAAAAATAAATATTTCGACCTACGAAATTTTTATTCAAAATTTCGAGGATTAAGATCTGATTTTTGTTTTAGTACCTTTCAAAAATTATTTTTTATTTTTATTTCCGATTTTATTTCAAAACACTATTTTAAGATCATATCTTTTATTTTGAGACTTTTCGCGATCGCGCAAATCGAAAATTTCAAGAAATGAAAAATCGAGCCCGAAAATTTGACTTTTGACTTTTGAACACCAAAGTCAAATTTTATCCTCTTCCATTTTTTTTCTTACACATTTACTTACATCTTTATATTTATCATCATCACTTTTATTTTCTTTGTATTTAAATTTAAAGTTTATACCCTTTAATAAAAATACGTACAAATACTAAATGCAAGGAGAGGATGTAGTCACAAGTCACTATCTACTTTTATGCTTTTGTTGTTTGATTGTCTAGGACTTGTAAGGCTGATCTAGCTGTTTTTTTTTATCAGCTCTTGTGAGCCTCTTTTAGCCCTTAGATCAAGTAATAATGTAGGGGTTTATATAATACCCTTGCTTACATCCTAGCCTTACATCTCCTACTTGATCTAAGGTCCCCAAATCTGACCCCAAACTTACATACAACATAAACTAAAAGGTGAAAATGACATAAAGAAAAGAAGACAATGACATAAAGCATAAAGGTTGATCTTTAGACAATGACTTGTATTCAAAAATAATGTGCATCCTTGGTGATCATAACCAGCCGATTTCTTGGCCCCCTTTACTGATTTCTTGACCCATTTGGGTCTAACTTTATTGGAGGACTAACCAAAATGGTGGTACCCAAGTGACCACACCCAAAAGTAGTTCATTGTTGATTTTAGTTGCTCTCCTCCTTGAATTCAGCCCTACTCTCTTTGGTCCACCAAGCTTGGCCGATTTTGCCCTACATTTTCATGACATTTCATTTGGAGGAACCCAAGGACCATGGTTTAGGCCGTGGTTAGAGCTCAAAGACTCAAACCGTGGCCCTTCCCCAAACCAGGTTCAATTGGACTTGACAATTCTTGTTCAGACGTGGTTTACGATTCGAGTACAAAGGTTTACTCAGTGGTCAGGCTCGTAAGCTTTATTTGCTATCTGTTTGAATGAAAGTGAGTTAAAAAGGTTTTCAAAATTAAAGATCACAACTTTTTGAAATGAATCGAGTCTGTATGATGTAACACGTCTTAACTTCCACGTTCTATATTCACGCTATAATTCTGTTGGTTATTAATGTTGTTTAAATTAAGTTTTATATATCATATTGTTATATGTTATATGAAATTGCTATGAGATATGCATATAATACGATTTGAAATGATTTACGTTTTAATTATTATGTACTCAGTATATGCTTTATATATGTTATGTTTTATATGCATAATATATTTGTTGTTACTCCCTCTATTTTATTCATTTAGTCCTACTTTTTTTTCAGCAATTTCACTCATTTAGCCCCATTACTATTGATGTCAACTTTATAAAATGAAATGACACTTTTAGCTTTACTAATATATTCATTTTATCAAAATGTCACATATTTTGTCCTATTAAATAGACCTCACTCAACAAAACTATCAATATTACTTAGGATTATTTTACAAGAATAGTCCATACTATTGGTGTTCTTCTCAAAATAATCCGAACTATTGTTTATCTCAAAATAAACCCAACTTTGATAGTTGTCTTCTCACAATAAACTATATGGAATTATTTGGGTTTATTTTGAGAAAAAAAAAAACTTTAAGTATAGATTATTTTGAGAAGATAACTATGAAAGTTGGGTTTATTTTGAGATAAACAATTGTTCGGATTATTTTGAGAAAATCAACAATAGTATGGATTATTCTTGTAAAATAATCCTATTACTTAACTTTACAATTTCCTTAAAAATGGTGCAAAAGCCTACGAGGCTTATTCAATGAAATAGAGGGATTATATGTTTATTATGGGTTTATGTGGCTTAGCGTGTGCGGATAAAAATCGAGTCTAATAAAGTCCAACGTAGGTACCCTGAGGTAATTATGACGCTCTTTATATTATATTGAGTTGTAATACAATAACAATTGATTTTGTAAAATAAAGTCCTTAATAAATATTTCTGCCTTAATTTAATTAAGTCACGGAAAAACCGAATTGTTACAACTAGTTTATTATAAGGCCGACTCAAACAACAAATTATGAATTTAATCGTCACTATCTCATCATATTTTCAAGAAATATTTCCTTGAATTAGCCCATAATCAATCAATCTATATATATATATATAATTGGAGGTTTTTTGGAGCCCTGTGAGAGACTCCAACTTTATGTGAACTCTTAATAATAATAATAATAATAATAATAATAATAATAATAATAATAATAATAATAATAATAATAATAATAATAATAATAATAATAATAATAATAATAATAATAATAATAATAATAATAATAATAATAATAATAATAATAATAATAATAATAATCTTGGGTATATTAATCAATATAATTATAAATTTTGTAATCTCGGGTATGTAATTTTAAATTTTGTTCACTTACAAGTTTTATTGGTTTATATCACATGTATATTAATCAATATAATTTTGTTTTGTGCCTAGATTTGTTAGGCGTGGTTGTGAATGAAATTGATAACGAGAATTATTTTGCAATTGAGATTGAAAATCTCGGGTAAGTAATATAACTTCTGTAAAATTTTATTGAAGTCTATTATGAAGTCAAAAATTTGTAACTGTTTATTTTGTTTCATGTAGGAGACATCGTGTGCGAGTAATTGTAACACCCCGTGTTTTATTAATACAAATTAATTATTTTAACAAATATTTTAAATTAAAATTTGTATAATTTAATTTTTATTCCTTTGTTTTGAAAACGCGGCTGAAAAATTTCGATTAAATAAAATTTTTCAAGACTTTTCTAATTAAACTTTCTTGATTTTATATTAATCTTTATTATATTTTTATTTCTAAATTACTCGTCAAACTAAAGCTATAACTTTCACTTCTGGTTATAAAATTTTATAAAGTTGCGTTATATTTTAAAAATCATTACTTTCATAAAATTTAGTTTTGATAAAGATATCTTTCAAATAAGCCGACCGTTTGAAAATTTATGAGACCGTAATAAAATTTATAACTGTCAATTTTTATACTTTTATATTTTCGAACTATAAAATTTATTATATGAATAATGGATTTAGTTTTTAAAACAAATAATTTAAAACTTAATATATTTTATAAATTATTTAATTTTATAAATAAGAGTAAATAAAACGGAGCAAACAAAATGAAACAGACCCAACTATACCCCGAACTTTATGTCGACATTCATTGATTTCTTGGTTATAATAATAATAATAATAATAAAATAACGAGCCGAAAGCGGCCTTAAAGCCGAAAGACGCAAATTGAAAGTTTTTATAATATTATGATAATAATAATAATATAATACTAATAATCATACTACATATACTATAATCTACGTACAACTAACTACAAACCATCATCATCACCTTGAACATCAACCTGCAACTCGACAACAACAAAACCAACGGCGTACAACCATGGCCATGGTCGCCGCCACCGACGCCTTGCTTGACCCACGGAGCAGACCGCGAGCCACCACCGAGCCCTTCCTCTTCCTCTTCTTTGCTCCCTGTTTTCGGTTTCGATTTCGATGCCGAAATTGAGCCTAACCGCCATAGCCACGCCACCGTCAACCTCATCAACCATAGCCACCTTCACCGACGACAACCACGACAATGACAACAACCACCGTGGCCACCATTCGAGCACACCACCGTGCTCTGTCATCACCGGAGCCACCACCATCACGTGCTCTGCTCTTGCTTTCTTCCTCCCTCGGCTCGACACCACCACCTGCACCACCATCACCGCCGGCGCCTCACCACCTCAGTCCACCGT
Source organism: Dianthus caryophyllus (assembly GCA_023091065.1). Taxonomy (NCBI): domain Eukaryota; kingdom Viridiplantae; phylum Streptophyta; class Magnoliopsida; order Caryophyllales; family Caryophyllaceae; genus Dianthus; species Dianthus caryophyllus. Next base: position 16,418,776 of record CM041521.1, read on the forward strand.
ACACATCACCACGGCCTCCTTCGACTTCCCCTGTTTCTCCTTCCTGTTTTCGACTCGCCGGAGTTGACCACCGGAGCTACCCTCGAGCCTCCCCTGACGTCCTCCTGCCACCGTGGCCCACAACTCCCTACAACCACCGCCTTGTTAGCCTCAACTTGTGTTGTTTGTTTGAGCCAAAAGCGAAACACGGTGGGATGCGCCCCTGGCGCATGGGAAGCGCCCTGGCGCATTTAAATGCAGGTTGGTTAATTCGTTCCTTGAACTACGGTCCTTTTTCACTTCACTATCGCTAATCTTGGTTTACAAGTATATGGGTTAGTATATACCGTATTTGGAGGCCTCTGTTCGTGAGCCAAATTTAGGTGACTCGATTCTTTCTCCAAAATCTCTAATTTTAACGTTTTGGTTTTATTTAAATTAATCTGTTATTAAAAGTGAGCTAGTATGCATTAGGCACTTATACCTCCCGTACCATTTTATTTAATAACTTTGTATGAATCGCTATAGTATGAAATTGTGTGTTAATTTTGGTTATTATAGGATGTCGAAATATTTTGTGAAATATGATATTTATATGATTTGTGTAAATATATTTTGAGTGAAAATGTGTTGTGAATTATTGTTGATTTATATGTAATATTATCATGTTAAATTTATTTGTTATGTGTAAATTAAAATATATAAAGTATAAGAATAACAGATATAAAATAAGACTAAAAATATTACTAAAATAACTTAAGTAAATAAATTAAAGTAATATAACTTACCTATCGTCACTAAAAAGTTAAATCGAAATATAACTAAAAATGAAGAATTAAGTTAAAAGAGTATTAAGTTTAAATTAGTATTAAATCAATTTAAAAGTAAAAATATAAATTAAGTTACTCATATTAAAGTTTCTATAATAAATATTTTTATAAAAAGTGGTATCTCACACTTACTATAAAGATTACTTTATAAAAACTCTAAAGTTTAAAATGAACATAAACTATACTAAATAAGTATTTGCTTAAAAATATCAAAACGAAATAAAGAACTTGAAACTTAAAATAAACTTAACTAAAACTATCACTAAATAAAGTTAATAATTAGTATCACCAATAAAAAAATAACTAAAAGGTAAATTGTTAAAATCATATAAAGATCGACTAAAAATTTACTAAGTATAGTTATATAAAAATTAGGAATAATATATATATTTATATTTATAAATACAAAACCTAACTAAGATTTTGAGTTATAAAGTTTTTGACATTTTTTAACAAGTTATAAATAATTAAGTGAATTAAAATTTAAGTGAATATTACTAAAATTTAAATATTAATAATCTCACGATCGAATTATTAAATCACTTAATCCGACTACGTTAAAGATACACAAATAAAATTCTATGATTTAATTTATTTTTCCACCTAAATCGAACAAGTAAAGAAAAATGTTAATACGAAGTTGTATTAGGAAATTAAACCACCTAAAAGAAATTTAACTATTTGTCACTTGATCGTATTTTATAAAGAATACTAAAATTTGTCGATTATCGTTTAAGTAATATTTTTACAAGTTAAACTAAATAGTATAATCACTAAATCACTAAACACTTTACGATTCAAATAAAAAGGAAGAAATAAATGTGACTTATAATGAAATTCAATTATTTATAATACTAATCACTAATCTATCTTAAGTACTTAAAGTTTAATTGAAACTTAATCAAGCTTATAAATAAAATGAACTATTATTATTTACTAAAATATAAACTAATAATACGTATAAGTATAAAAGTGAAATATATAATTCAACCTTACCTCATACTAATAAGAGGAAGCGAATAAATGTATAAATAAATAATATACTAAATGTGATTAACGTGTTTATACTTTATTTGATACAGTCTCTACATAATAAAAAGTTTGACGATATTATAATTAGTAAGAATCAGAACTTTGTGTTATGAAAAATAAAAGAAGTAATGAATTAAATGTTGAATACTTGATGTTCTTGTTTACCTCACATGTATAGATTAATCTTGCGCCACCCTTGTGAATTGACCTATTATTGACTTCACTTTGACCAGTCCGCTTCTAACTTGGGAACCCTTAGATTCTCGCTGATTGTTTGGGTTGAATCAGATAATGAGCGAGTTATTCCTCATACTCGATATTCCTTCGACAATTTAGGATTTGAGTTCAAAGGCACTACCGAGCATGAGATTTAACCCTCGATTATAACGTTGTATGATTAGTACTCGGGTGTCTGCGATGTTAAACATTATTAGAGTCAGGATTTGTAAGGTAGCCGCATATGGGGACACTTGGCACCCTATGTATTGCCAGTGGTAATTTAATGACTCTCTTAGTCGTTATTTAACGTGATTTTCGCCCTATGTATCGATTCGTTCACGGGCCCATATGAGGTAATTGGAAAATGACCATTCCCATCCAGGGGATCTGTCGTAGTGTAATAGTCGTACCAATAGGGTAGTGTATGCATACAAAAGACAAGGGACTGATCCTCCTTATTACCTGCTTGATATCTTTATGCTTGAATGACTTGACCGTTGAATGTTTCCGGCCCTTCAGCTATTGCGCGGACGCTTATCAGGTCCGCATGTTTCCATCCTTACCTATCAGTGATTCATAGTGGGTCTCATCTTAGATTATCCATGTTGTGTTGGATGTTAGGTAGCTGTATCGTATGCTACTTAGTGTTTGACCTGATGTACGAGTCTGAGTAACTAGTGCACTTTGATGGCGAATCATATGGGTGTTTTACCATGAGAGTACACAAGCCGCTCTGTAGTCAAGACTCGCGAGTTATGTTACTATATGAATAATTGGAAAGGGTCGACTACCCCGAATATGAATGAAATGATAATGATTTATTGAGAATGATTATTTATGAGTGTTGTACGTTATGTGATTGGATTTATACTCGTGTTTGAATCATCATGATTTCCTTGTATGTTTTTGCTTGCCTGGTTGCAATGGGTTTTATTTATTTATTTCCTATATTCTACATTACGTTTTATGAACTGCATGTTGTATGAGATTTAAATATCTATATGTGAGAACTGATATTATATGCTATTTGTCCAATTTTATTAACATAAGGTGACTACTGGAGTTATCTGGCGTTTAGTCTTTGCCAAGTTACTTGTAATCATAGGTTAAATAAACCAAAACTGTGGTTTAGAGGTTGTTGGTTAGAACAGTCACTTCCCGCCTCTGAGCGGGAGATCCTCCTATTTTTGTTTTTGTCTCCGTTGCAGGAAGTTCTCGAGACTCAGGATTATCGGGACGATTAGGATGTTTCGTTTGTTTTCTTGAGAGATTGTAATTTATATTTGTATCCTATGCCATTCGAATGTAATTTAGTTAACATCCGGCATGTATTAGACTTAATTAATTTTCCGCCTTAGTTTAATTAAGTCACGAAAAACCGGGTTGTTACAGTTGGTATCAGAGCTGTCTTGCGACCGTGAATAACTTAATAGTTATTTCATCTAGCGAGAAGACACCTGGGCCAGACATTCATATCGTATGTCAGGCATAGACTTATAGGATCAAATAATGAATTAGAAATCTTAGATCGCTAAAATAATAATCTTAGAACGCTTTAAAAGTGAGAATGGGTAGAAATATTAAGGATTGACCGACTGACCTAGATTTTAGAATCTTCGACCGTCATTCAACCTCGATAGATTTTTATTTCTCTTTTATTACCTGCTAAGTGCTCTATGACTAATCTTTTTGACTAACAAGTCTTCTTTACTAACGTTACCAAAAATCGAGACGTATAAATCGAAGACGAGACGTCAAGAACTCAAGCACTTGCAAATAGACGCATCAAGAGTCGAACGATCTGAAGAGACGCTCTAGAACTTAAAGAATTCTATTACTTTGAAGATCTCTATAACTTTCTCAAACATCCTTGTTAATTATATTATCATTTATCTCCTCCAAAAATTTTAAATCTATTTAATTTATTTTCTTCTTCTAAAGTATCATTTTCTAATTCATACTCTATAATGATTTTATAAAATGAACTTTTATCCTTTTCACTTTCTCGCAAATATAAGACTCGAGGGCAAGACCTGAAGCGCATGCAGAGAGACGTTTCAAGAATCACGCTATCCAAGACAATTTTCAAGACATTGAAGATTTCTAAAGCTATATCGAAATCAATCCCTAATGATCACCATCATTTCAACGCTTTTCAATTTTCAGACCTTCTAAATCATAAAATTTCCTATTAGTTAATCTCCCCATGATTTTAGTTTTTCCGTTTATATTTTTAAATTCCCTACCAAAAAGAAGTTAACTCAATAATTTTTTTCAACCTCGTAAGCATTTTGACTCCTTTGAAATGGTTGAATTCCTAAATCAATAATTCCTAATAATTACCATTCTAAAATGATTTTCATCTCTTCTCCTTAATCTCATCAAAAATTTTCATCCTTGCTTTTGAATTTCTTAAACTCCTTAATTTTTATAGTCAAACTTTATCTCGTATTTTTGATCTCTTACGATAATTAATATCTTCTAAAAATTCTAATCTTGAAATCTATAATGCCTACTAATTGACTTCGTAAAGATAATTTTCAATTATTTTAAAACTTATAGTGTTTCTACGTATTAATCATTAAATTGGAGTTCATATTTGCAATTCCCTTCATAAATTCCTTATTTCTTATTTTATATAATTTTGAAACTTATTTGTTTCGACCTCCTTGGTTTTAAATTTTAAATACCTTTTTAACTTATCATAGCTATTACAACTATCTCTCTTCGAGGTATATATAAATATGTCATTTTTTCTTTTCCTTTTATATATAACCCCTTGTTATAAATTTTGATTATCCTAAATATGATTTATAACATTTCTGTTTCATCTAATAACATTATAATAATAATTTTAGACAATGAGCTATATCAACAAGGTTATCCATAATTCTCTAAAATTTTACTTAAATCATTCAACGATAGCCCATATTCTCGTAATTTTATAAAAGCTCATATTCTTCTTATGATCACCACGACTTTTACCTTCTTTCCCTAAATGCCGTTTTCCTAAGGCTATATATCTTATGCGTGATCGTTAAAGGTAACAAAAATAATATTATGTATATACGTTTAAAACTTCTTAAGGGGGTAGGACTATAATTTGATTTTAATAAAGTCTAATTTAAATCTTAAAATTTCCTATTTCAACCTATTTTAAGGTTAACATTTTATTCTCAAATTTAAATAAATTGTTTTAATTCTTAAAACGCTTATTATTTTTATTTAACTTAATTCCGTACAAAACTTCTAGGCCCTACCTTTTTGAAAACCTCTTTCTCGCTGATTTTGAAAATGACAATGCAGCAACATTTAGATGTTAATTCGAAAAAGAATTATTTTTATTATAATATTATTAAATTCTTCAATAATTCCTTTTGATAAAATCTTACTCAATCAAAAGCAAGGTTTATATTCAATTTCCAAAATCTCGATATTCTCTCTAACTGCCTTGTGCAACCTCGAGCAGTTATCCACTCTATCCAAGTTTCGGGGACGAAACTTTTCTTAAGGGGGTAGGATTGTAACACCCCGTGTTTTATTAATACAAATTAATTATTTTAACAAATATTTTAAATTAAAATTTGTATAATTTAATTTTTATTCCTTTGTTTTGAAAACGCGGCTGAAAAATTTCGATTAAATAAAATTTTTCAAGACTTTTCTAATTAAACTTTCTTGATTTTATATTAATCTTTATTATATTTTTATTTCTAAATTACTCGTCAAACTAAAGCTTCTCTTTCACTACCGTTATAAAATTTTATAAAGTTGCGTTATATTTTAAAAATCATTACTTTCATAAAATTTAGTTTTGATAAAGATATCTTTCAAATAAGTAAATAGTTTGAAAATTTATGAGACCGTAATAAAATTTATAATCACAATTTTTATACTTTTATATTTTCGAACTATAAAATTTATTATATGAATAATGGATTTAGTTTTTAAAACAAATAATTTAAAACTTAATATATTTTATAAATTATTTAATTTTATAAATAAGAGTAAATAAAACGGAGCAAACAAAATGAAACAGATCAACTATACCTAACTTTATGTCGACATTCATTGATTTCTTGGTTATAATAATAATAATAATAATAAAATAACGAATAAAGCGACGCGAAAGTCGAAAGACGCGGTAAGAAAGTTTTATAATATTATGATAATAATAATAATATAATACTAATAATCATACTACATATACTATAATCTACGCACAACTAACTACAAACCATCATCATCACCTTGAACATCAACCTGCAACTCGACAACAACAAAACCAACGACGTCTGACCATGGCCATGGTCAGCCGCCACCGACGCGCTTGACCACGGAGCAGACCGCAGCCACCACCGAGCCCTTCCTCTTCCTCTTCTTTGCTCCTGTTTTCGGTTTCGATTTCGATGCCGAAATTGAGCCTAACCGCCATAGCCACGCCACCGTCAACCTCATCAACCATAGCCACCTTCACCGACGACAACCACGATAATGACAACAACCACCGTGGCCACCATTCGAAAGCACACCAGGTGCTCTGTCATCACCGGAGCCACCACCATCACGTGCTCCGCTCTTGCTTTCTTCCTCCCTCGGCTCGACACCACCACTGCACCACCATCACCGGCGCCTCACCACCTCGGTCCACCGTACACATCACCACGGCCTCCTTCGACTTCCACTGTTTCTCCTTCCTGTTTCGACTCGCGGAGTTGACCACCGGAGCTACCCTCGAGCCTCCCCGACGTCCTCCCGCCACCGCGGCCCCACAACTCCCTACAACCACCGCCTTGTTAGCCTCAACTTGTGTTGTTTGTTTGAGCCAAAAACCGAAAGACAATTTGGGATGCGCCACTGGCGCATGGGAAGGCGCCCTGGCGATTTTAAATGCAGGTTGGTTATTTCGTTCCTTGAACTACGGTCCTTTTCACTTCACTATCGCTAATCTTGGTTTACAAGTATATGGGTTAGTATATACCGTATTTGGAGGCCTCTGTTCGTGAGCCAAATTTAGGTGACTCGATTCTTTCTCCAAAATCTCTAATTTTAACGTTTTGGTTTTATTTAAATTAATCTGTTATTAAAAGTGAGCTAGTATGCATTAGGCACTTATACCTCCCGTACCATTTTATTTAATAACTTTGTATGAATCGCTATAGTATGAAATTGTGTGTTAATTTTGGTTATTATAGGATGTCGAAATATTTTGTGAAATATGATATTTATATGATTTGTGTAAATATATTTTGAGTGAAAATGTGTTGTGAATTATTGTTGATTTATATGTAATATTATCATGTTAAATTTATTTGTTATGTGTAAATTAAAATATATAAAGTATAAGAATAACAGATATAAAATAAGACTAAAAATATTACTAAAATAACTTAAGTAAATAAATTAAAGTAATATAACTTACCTATCGTCACTAAAAAGTTAAATCGAAATATAACTAAAAATGAAGAATTAAGTTAAAAGAGTATTAAGTTTAAATTAGTATTAAATCAATTTAAAAGTAAAAATATAAATTAAGTTACTCATATTAAAGTTTCTAAAATAAATAATTATATAAAAAGTCGTATCTCACAATTACTATAAAGATTACTTTATAAAAACTCTAAAGTTTAAAATGAACATAAACTATACTAAATAAGTATTTGCTTAAAATATCAAAACGAAATAAAGAACTTGAAACTTAAAATAAACTTAACTAAAACTATCACTAAATAAAGTTAATAATTAGTATCACCAATAAAAAAAATAACTAAAAGGTAAATTGTTAAAATCATATAAAGATCGACTAAAAATTTACTAAGTATAGTTATATAAAAATTAGGAATAATATATATATTTATATTTATAAATACAAAACCTAACTAAGATTTTGAGTTATAAAGTTTTTGACATTTTTTAACAAGTTATAAATAATTAAGTGAATTAAAATTTAAGTGAATATTACTAAAATTTAAATATTAATAATCTCACGATCGAATTATTAAATCACTTAATCCGACTACGTTAAAGATACACAAATAAAATTCTATGATTTAATTTATTTTTCCACCTAAATCGAACAAGTAAAGAAAAATGTTAATACGAAGTTGTATTAGGAAATTAAACCACCTAAAAGAAATTTAACTATTTGTCACTTGATCGTATTTTATAAAGAATACTAAAATTTGTCGATTATCGTTTAAGTAATATTTTTACAAGTACAACTAAATAGTATAATCACTAAATCACTAAACACTTTACGATTCAAATAAAAAGGAAGAAATAAATGTGACTTATAATGAAATTCAATTATTTATAATACTAATCACTAATCTATCTTAAGTACTTAAAGTTTAATTGAAACTTAATCAAGCTTATAAATAAAATGAACTATTATTATTTACTAAAATATAAACTAATAATACGTATAAGTATAAAAGTGAAATATATAATTCAACCTTACCTCATACTAATAAGAGGAAGCGAATAAATGTATAAATAAATAATATACTAAATGTGATTAACGTGTTTATACTTTATTTGATACGCCTCTACATAATAAAAAGTTTGACGATATTATAATTAGTAAGGCGTAACTTTGTGTTATGAAAAATAAAAGAAGTAATGAATTAAATGTTGAATACTTGATGTTACTGTTTACCTCACATGTATAGATTAATCTTGCGCCACCCTTGTGAATTGACCTATTATTGACTTCACTTTGACCGTCCGCTCTAACTTGGGAACCCTTAGATTCTCATGTGATTTGTTTGGGTTGAATCAGATATTGAGCGAGTTATTCCTCATACTCGATATTCCTTCGACAATTTAGGATTTGAGTTCAAAGGCACGGCCCGACATGAGATTTAACCCCTCGATTATAACGTTGTATGATTAGTACTCGGGTGTCTGCGATGTTAAACATTATTAGAGTCAGGATTTGTAAGGTAGCCGCATATGGGGACACTTGGCACCCTATGTATTGCCAGTGGTAATTTAATGACTCTCTTAGTCGTTATTTAACGTGATTTTCGCCCTATGTATCGATTCGTTCACGGGCCCATATGAGGTAATTGGAAAATGACCATTCCCATCCAGGGGATCTGTCGTAGTGTAATAGTCATTACCCGATAGGGTAGTGTATGCATACAAAAGACAAGGGACTGATCCTCCTTATTACCTGCTTGATATCTTTATGCTTGAATGACTTGACCGTTGAATGTTTCCGGCCCTTCAGCTATTGCGCGGACGCTTATCAGGCCGCATGTTTCCATCCTTACCTATCAGTGATTCATAGTGGGTCTCATCTTAGATTATCCATGTTGTGTTGGATGTTAGGTAGCTGTATCGTATGCTACTTAGTGTTTGACCTGATGTACGAGTCTGAGTAACTAGTGCACTTTGATGGCGAATCATATGGGTGTTTTACCATGAAAGTACACAAGCCGCTCTGTAGTCAAGACTCGCGAGTTATGTTACTATATGAATAATTGGAAAGGGTCGACTACCCCGAATATGAATGAAATGATAATGATTTATTGAGAATGATTATTTATGAGTGTTGTACGTTATGTGATTGGATTTATACTCGTGTTTGAATCATCATGATTTCCTTGTATGTTTTTGCTTGCCTGGTTGCAATGGGTTTTATTTATTTATTTCCTATATTCTACATTACGTTTTATGAACTGCATGTTGTATGAGATTTAAATATCTATATGTGAGAACTGATATTATATGCTATTTGTCCAATTTTATTAACATAAGGTGACTACTGGAGTTATACGCGTTTAGTGCTGCCAAGTTACTTGTAATCATAGGTTAAATAAACCAAAACTGTGGTTTAGAGGTTGTTGGTTAGAACAGTCACTTCCCGCCTCTGAGCGGGAGATCCTCCTATTTTTGTTTTTGTCTCCGTTGCAGGAAGTTCTCGAGACTCAGGATTATCGGGACGATTAGGATGTTTCGTTTGTTTTCTTGAGAGATTGTAATTTATATTTGTATCCTATGCCATTCGAATGTAATTTAGTTAACATCCGGCATGTATTAGACTTAATTAATTTTCCGCCTTAGTTTAATTAAGTCACGAAAAACCGGGTTGTTACAGTAATATTGTGGGATCAATGTCTTGCTGATTATAAACAACAAAGGGAGAAACTTAAAGATTGCATTGAACCAATTATAGTTATAGTCACATCTCTTATGGTAAAAGACTATAGAGGTGAGCTATAAGAAACAACCATTTACGTTATGCCAATATTATATATATTTCATATGATCAATTTTTTAATTATATAAATTGACAGGTTTCAATAGCATATCTACCTCAACATCAAGTAGCCTATACATAAATCTTGATATTCCTGATATCCAAATTTTAAGATCATCTATAAGGTATCTTTTTGTAAAAAAACCTATATCTATTTGATAGTTTGATGTTAAGGCTTTTTTAGTATTAAATTATTTTGCAGTGAAAGGAGTGGTAATTACAAAATTGAACAGACATCGACTACTGTCATAAATAAGGATATTTCAAGCATTTTAGAGCACTGTAAAACTGCTTATAAACAGGTAATACTATTATTCTCTTAAAATTGATTACCTGATAAGGTTTACAACTATCAAATAATTGTACATATTAAATGAGTTTTTGGTATTGATTATTTATTTTCAATACATTGTAGGATCTTATATGTTATTGCATAGCCAAAGTGAAAGATATTGTTGCGGAAAAACCTTGGTACTATTCGTCATGTTTTGGTTGTACCACCAAGCCACAACAAAGAAACTCTAAAATGTGGTGTTCTACTTGCCAAAAGGAAATAGAGACTAAGACAATAAGGTACTCCCTTGAAACGAACATCATCAACCATATCAGCAACATTTCAGCAACATTATTAATTTCTTTACCTTAATACATATAGCTATAAATCTTAAATTGCTCTTTGATTATTAGGTATTGCTTTGAGTTAAAAGTACAAGACAACAATAACTCCACAAACTTTATAGTTTTCGACAAAGAGGCTCAGAGGCTTATTGGACAAGATGCAGTTAGCTTATATGATTCTCTAAAAGAAGAGGTAAATCGATAGATTATTGGAAGAAAACCACTTTTAGTGTTACTAAGTAATGTTTGAAACTTAGAAATCTTAAACTGGGTGTTTTTGTTTCAGGATGAAGATGATGAATGTAACAACCTGGTTTTTCGTGACTTTAATTAAACTAAGGCGGAAAATTAATTAAGTCTATATATTACAAAACCAGCTGTTATCGTATTACAAACTCCATATACATAATATGAGTTTAAGATAAACAGAGTGTAGGTTTGATTACAAATCTCTCCAAAAACAACGGAGTACGAAATAAGGTAAACCATCCCCAGCATTGGATAACATAAGTCCTCGGGGTACCTGCGTTCAGTCCCATAATTAGTGTTTTCTCCCCCACACATACTAAGCAACATCAATAGTTCACGTAGTATAGCAACTCTAAACACATGCGATATACATGATAAATAAATAAAACAAATAGCAAGCAGGCAAGTAAAGCACATAAGGAATTCATGAGGATTCAAACATGAGTATAATTCAAATAACATATCGTACAACACTCATAGACAATCATGCTCAAAAGTCGTACTTCAATACTCAGGCAACCAAGTCATTCAGACAATAATCAATCAAGACAAGGAAGTACATTCAACATGTGATAACAAATGAGTCTTCGTTAGTAAGGCGGAAGCATGCAGATATAATCCGCGCAGAAGCGGTCAGGGCCGAACGAAATCGGACGTGTCCGCAGTGCAAAAGATATCTAAGGTAATAAGGATCGCTAATCCCTCGTCTAATGTATGCATACACTACCTATCGAGGATCATACTTATTCGCTATTCAAAAGGTATCACCGACTAAAAAGTTCGACTATCACCAGACGCACTTTGATGGGGTCAAGGCTTTCCAATCATCGATATATGGGCCCACGGTAATATCAAGTATGCCCCATCCCTGAGGTTGATACTCCGCGCCGAAAAGAAATCTCAAGATCGTTAATCGCCTTGGGCAACTCTGGGAGGGAGCCCAAGTCCCCATAGACAGTTACCTCGTTAACTTCGAATTTCAAGAGTCGCAACATGGCGAACAATCCTAGTATTTTATTCAAGTAGCTCGTTTTTCTCAATTCTTATATTCTTGTTCACATGTAACAAAATGACAATTCTGTAACTTAATTATATCGTCGAACTTGTATAATGAAATTTTAATTCTAGCAGTTCTTCAGATAAACGGAAGCACATAGAAAACTTAAATATTTATTTTGAGTTCGTTCGTATACTTTAAATATTTTCACTGTTCATTATTTTACTTTTAAATATTAATTCTCGTTACTTAGTTTACTTTAAAATGATTTATTTCGAATAACTTAAATATTTTATTAATTCAAGTGTAAGTATTTTATTTGATTAAGTTAAATGATTTAGTTCCGTTTAAATTTCAACTTAAGTATGTTTACAATTAGTGATATAAATATTCCAAGTTTCGTTTAATATAATAATTATTTGATATTTTCATAGTCAATATAACTAATGAAGGTGTTTAGTTATATAATATTCATAACATTTATTTTAACATTAGAAATATTACTTAAATGATATTTAACAAATTTTAGTATTCTTGATAAAATATAATTAGCTGACATTTAGTTAAATTTCTTTAGATGGTTTAATTTCTTAATAAAGCTTTACATTATTATTTTTACTTAGTTATTCGATTTAAGTGGAAAGATAATTTGATCGTAGAATCTTATTTAAGCTTTTTATAACTTAGAATTCTTTGTACATTATTTTTATGGAATAACCATTAGTGTCTTTTTATAATGTCTTACTTTTTATATGTTTATTGTTATTTGTTTTATACGACTTACATTGATTTAGTGAGTCGTCGATTTTAAGAAAAATTCCTAATTTTAAAGATACTATTTAAATTTGTAAGCTTTGCTTTAAGTTAATCTTTTCATATAAAATGTTATACTTACTAAGTTATTTATATGATTCGATAATCCTTTTTATCCTTACATTTTTATACTTAGTAAATTCTTGACACTTTATTTTTCTCCTAATTTATATTTGTGACGTTAGTTCTTAAATTCCTTTTTAATTAAAAGACTTTGTTTAACTTTATATTATTTTCAAAAATCTTGTTAGTGATACTAATTTTTAACTTTATTCAATAATAGCTTTACTTAGGTTTATTTTAAATGTCAAGTTCTTTATTTCCTTTCATGTTATTATTTTAACTAAATACTTATTTAGTATATTTTAAGTTTATTATAAACTTTAAAATTTTAATAAAGTATTCGTTATATTAATTTTTGTAACAACCCGGTTTTTCGTGACTTTAATTAAACTAAGGCGGAAAATTAATTAAGTCTATTTATTACAAAACCAGCTGTTATCGTATTACAAACTCCATATACATAATATGAGTTTAAGATAAACAGAGTATATGTTTGATTACATTCTCTCAAGCGTACAAAATAAATAAGGTAAACTCTCCCCAGCATTCGAAATAATAGTAGTCCTCGGGGTACCTGCATTAAACTCTCATCATTTTCCCGCACACTCTTTCGACACATGCAATTCTAAAACAATATGCAGTATAAATAATGAATAATAAATAAGTAAAAACAATTAGCAAGTAGACAGGTAAAGCACATAAAGAAATCAAGATTTTTCAGACATGAGTACAAATCCAAGCACATATCGTACAACACTCTCAAATAATCATTTTCAGCAGACGTATTCCAACACTCATAAATTCAAATCATCAATCCATAATCAATCAAACAAGACAAGGAAATACATTCTTCATATGTTAACTAATGATTGTTCATTAGCGAGGCGGAAGCATGCAGACGTAATTTCGCAATAGTAGTCGAGGCCAAACAGTTGGGCGTGTCGACACACTAGACAACAATGACGAGGCCAAACAGTTGGGCGTGGTCGACATACTAGACGTCCGCGCAATAGCGGTCAGGGCCGAACAAAGCGGACGTGTCTGAACAGGCTAAGGATACCTAAAGCGATAAGGACAGCCAAATCCCGAGTCTAATGTATGCATACACCACTTGTAACACCCCGTGTTTTTATTAATACTAATTAATTATTTTTAACAAAATTCTTAAATTAAAATTTATATAATTTATCTTTTATTCAATTACTTTAAAAACGCGGCTGAAAAATTTCGTTCGAATAAACTTTCTCAAGATATTTCTTATTAAACTTTCTTGATTTTATATTAACTTGTATTATATTTTTATTTCTAAGATACTTGTCGAACTAAAACTTTGCTTCCGCTACCATTATTAAATTTTATAAAATTTGCATTATATTTTATAAATCATTACTTTCATAAAATTTAGTTTTTAAAGAAATAACTTTCAAATAATCAGACCGTTTGAAAATCTATGAGACCGTAATTTAAATTGTAACTAATGTTTTTACACACCTTTTATTTTTAAAAATATAAGTTTTATGATATGAATAATAAAAAATAAAATTATTACTTAATAATTTTCAACATAATATATTTTGTAAAATATTAAAGTTTATAAATAAGAGCTGAATGAAACAGAAAGCAAATCAGAATTGGACCCCTTGGTTAAACCAAGCCCACGTCGCCCCTTTCATCCCCTCCATTCCTTTATCAGATTTTTATTTCCTTCTTCTTCCCCTTATCTCTTTCTTCTCCCTTATTTCCTTCTCCTTAAAATAAAATAAAATCAACAACAAACACAACAACAACATCGACAATAATAATTATAATAATAATAATACAAGCAGCAGCAACAACAACAATGGCGACAACCAACAACACCACCAAACTCGACCACCGGAGCCACCATTAGAGGCGAGCTCAAGCTCGATAACCACCACCTGCCACCACCGTCAACCTCTCTCCCCCTGTTTTCCTCATCTTTGTCGGCCCTGCTCTCCCCTGCTCTTTTCCCTTCGCTTTTCCCCTGTTTCGGCCACCACCGGAGCAGCCTCACCGGAGCCGCCATTATCGGTAGCCTGACTCGAGCTTGACCACCATGGCCCCTTCTCTTTTTCTCTCCTTTTTCGTGGTCCCCTTTGCTCTCCCCTGCATACCCTCTTTTCGGTTTCGATTACGATACCGGAGTTGAGCCTAGCGAGCCACCACCGTGACCGACGTCACCACCTCAGGCCACCTCCTTCTTCCTCCTCTACTCACACCGCCCTTATTAGCCTCCATTTGGTGAGCCCCCTTTTTACTTCAATTTTTCGATTTCAATTCATTTTCATTTCGATTTTATTTTGTCGATTAAGTAATTATCGACTTATTACTCGCATCTCGTTTTCCGGTCACTTCGCCGGAGTTCAACCCATCAAACGGCCACGTACTCTTGTGCTCCCCTGTTTCCGACCGCACACCCACCATCACCGCGGGTGTGCTCACCGCCTCGCCTCGCACTCCTGGCCTCTTACCGACCTCGGAGACCCACCACTGCGCCCGCAAGTAGCCACCTTGCGCCTTAATCGTGGTCCTGGTGCTACCTTGCCGTCGTATTCTAATCGTCGGTAAGTGTCGTCGATTAAATTGTTTTATCCATTAAATTATCGTCGATTGATTTACTTGGAATTCTAATTCACTTCGTTTTAATCTCGCGTTGTTTCCCTTGGTTCTCCTGCTCAGGGTCACTAATGACGTGACCTCATTTCCCGAGATCGCTGTTTATTTCATGAGAATTATTTCGGCTCCATCGCTTTTGAGTTTGGGTCCGAGGACTGGAAATGGGTTGGATTTATTTTGTTTTATTCGGAGGCTTCAGTTCGTGAGCCAAATTTAGGTGACTCGATTCTTCCTCAAAATCTCTAACATTAATGTTTTGGTTTTAATTTAATTAATCTGTTATTAAAAGTGAGCTAGTATGCATTAGACACGTATGAGTCCCGTTTCAGTTTAATTTGATAACTTTGTATGATTCGCTATAGTATGAAATTGGGTGTTAATTTTAGTTATAATATAATGTTGAATTGAATTGTGAAATATGATATTTATATGATTTTGGGAAATTATATTTTGGGTGAAAATGTGTTGTGAATTATTGTTGAATTATATGTAATATTATCATGTTAAAATTATTTGTTATGTGTAAATTAAAATATATAAAATTTATGTATCTTAAGTATAATATGCGACTAAAATATTATTAAATAACTTAAGTAAATAAATTAAATTAATATAACTTATCTATCGTCACTAAAATGTTAAATCAAAATATAACTAAAAATAAAGAATTAAGTTAAAAGAGTATTAAGTTTAAAATTAATATTAAATCATACCTAAAGTAAAAATATAAATTAAGTTACTCATATTAAAGTTTCTAAAATAAATAATTATATAAAAAGTCATATCTCACAATTACTATAAAGATTATTTTATAAAAACTCTAAAGTTTAAAATGAACTTAAACTATACTAAATAAGATTTTGCTTAAAATATCAAAACGAAATAAAGAACTTGAAACTTAAAATAAACTTAACTAAAACTATTACTAAATAAAGTTAATAATTAGTATCACAAATAAGAATTAACTAAAAGGTAAATTGTTAAGATCATATAAAGATCGACTAAAATTTTACTAAGTATATTTATATAAAAATTATGAATAATATATTTATATATATAAATACAAAACCTAACTAAAATTTAAACTATAAAGTGTATGACATTATAAAAGTTATAAAAATTAAGTAAATTAAACTTGAGTGAATATTACTAAAATATAAATATTAATAATCTCACGATCAAGTTATTAAATCACTTAATCCGACCACGTTAAAGTTACATAAATAAAATTCTATGATTTAATTTATTTTTCACCTAAATCGAACAAGTAAAGAAAAATTATAATATGAAGTTGTATTAAGAAATTAAACCACCTAAAAGAAATTTAACTAAATGTCACTTAATCATATTTTATCAAGAATACTAAAAATTGTAGAATATCATTTAAGTAATATTTCTAAGTTAAAATAAAGGTTATGAATGCTAAATCGCTAAACACTTTACAATTTAAATAAAAAGGAAGAAATAAATGTGACTTATAATGAAATTCAATTATTTATCACTAATCGTAAACATACTTGAATTGAATTTAAAAGAAACTAAATCTTTTAACTTAATCAAATAAAATACTTACACTTGAATAAAATAAATTAATTACTTGAACCTATTTGAGTTACCCGAAATAAAGAACTTTAAAGTAAACTAAGTAACGAGAATGAATATTTAAAAGAAAAGAATGAATAGTAAATACGATGAATAGTAAAATAAGGAATAGTGAAAATATTTAAAATTTACGGACTCAAAATAAATTTTTTAGTTTATTCTATGTGTTTCCGTTTATCTGAAGAACTGTTAGAATTAATATTTTCATTATACAAAGTTCGACGATATTATTAATACTTAGAATTGTCACTTGTTACGATTAAACAAGGATATAAGAGTTTGAGAAAATGAGTACTTGATAAAATACTTGGATTGTTCGCCATGTTGCGACTCTTGAAATCTCGAAGTTAACGAGGTAGTTGTATATGGGGACTTGGGCTCCTCCCGCAGTTGCCCAAGGCGATTAACGATCTTGAGATTTCTTTTCGGTAGTGAGTATCAACCTCGGGGATGGGGCATACTTGATATTACCGTGGGCCCATATATCAAGAGTGGAAACGCCAATTGACCCGTCAAAGATTGCGTCTCTGGTGATAGTCGAACTTTTTCGTCGGTGATACCTTTTGAATAGCGAATAAGTATGATCCTCGATAGGTAGTGTATGCATACATTAGACAAGGGATTGAATCATCCTTATTACCTTAGATATCTTTAAGCCTGGTAGTCACGTCCAAGTTATGTTGGCCTCTACCGGCCTTGCTACGGATTATGTCTACGCATGTCGCCTTTACTAACGAAGACTCATTTGTTATCACATGTCGAATGTATTTCCTGCCTTGTTTGATTGATTATTGTTTGATGACTTGAGTTTATGAGTGTTGAAATACTACTTATTGAGAATGATTATTCATGAGTGTTATGTCACGTTATGTGATTGGATGTATACTCGTGTTTAAATCATCATGATTTCCTTATGTGTTTTGCTTGCCTAATTACAATGTGTTTTTATTTATTTAGTTTCTATACTCTACGTTACGTTTATGAGCGCATGTTGTATGAGATTTAAATATCTATATGTGAGAACCCGATATTATATGCTAATTGTCCAATTTTATTGAAATATCCTATCTTTGGAGTTATACTGGCGTTTAGTCTTTGCCAAGTTACTTTTAATCATAGGTTAAATAAACCAAAACTTTGGTTTAGAGGTTGTTGGTTAGTTAAACTACTTCGCCTCCAGCGGGAGATCCTCCTATTTTCTCTGCTTTTGTCTCCGCGGGGAAATTCTCGAGACTCAGGATTATCGGGACGATTAGGATGTTTCGTTTGTATTACAAGTTGAGAGATTGTAATATATATTTGTATCCTATGCCATTTGCATGTAATTTATTTAACATCCCGCATGTATTAGACTTAATTAAATTTCCGCCTTAGTTTAATTAAGTCACGAAAAACCGGTTATTCTGATTGGTATCAATTTGTCTTCGCGGTAGTGAATGACTTAATAGTTATTTCATCTAGCGAGAAGACACCTGGGCTAGACATACATATTAATATATATGTCAGGCATAGACTTATAGGATCAAATAATGAATTAGAAATCTTAGATCGCTAAAATAATAAACTTAGATCGCTTTAAAAGTGAGAATGGGTAGAAATATTAAGGATTGACCGACTGGCCTAGATTTTAGAATTTTCGACCGTCATTCAACCTCGATAGATTTTTATTTTTCTTTTCTTGCCTGCTAAGTGCTCTATGACTAATCTTTTTGACTAACAAGTCTTCTTTACTAACGTTACCAAAAATCGAGACGTATAAATCGAAGACGAGATGTCAAGAACTCAAGCACATACAAATGGACGCATCAAGAATCGAACGATCTGAAAAGACGTTCTAGACCTCGAAGAATTCTATTGCCTTGAAGACCTCTATAACTTTCTCTAACACCCATATTCATCTCTTCCTAACTTATTCAAAAAGAAAATTTTAATCGATCTATTTAAATTAATTTCTTCTTTTGAAGTAAAATTTTCCTAACTTAAACTCTTATAATGAAATCTTCCTTTTGAAATTACCTCTTTTCATTTCTCGCAAATATAAGACTTGAATACAAGACCAGAAGCGCATGCGAAAAGACGTATCAAGAATCACGCTATCCAAGACAATTTTCAAGACATCGAAGATTTCTTTAGCATTGAAGTTTTCTAAAGCTATATCAAAATCGATCTCTAATGATCACCATCATTTCAACGCTTATTAATTTCCTAATATTTAATCTCACTATGATCTTAGTGTTCCCTTTTATATTTTAAACTCCTTACGTAAAAGAATTCACTCGATTATATTTCAACCTCATAAAAATTTTAACTGCTTCGAAATTGTTGATTTCCTAAATCAATAAATCTTAATAACTAAATTCTTAAAATGATTTTTATCTTTCTCTTTAATCTAGTAAATTATATCATCTTCGCTTTTGAATTTCGTAAACTCCTTAATCTTTATACTCAAAAAAAAAAAAAAAAAAAAAAAAAAAAAAAAAAAAAAAAAAAAAAAACTTTCGAACTTGATTACTTCGTTCTTTTGACCCCTTACAATTAATTTTAGTTTCTAAAATTTCTAATCTTGAAATCTAGAATACCTACTAATTGATTTCATAAAGTAAATTTTCATTTTGTTCTATTTAATCTCAAAAAAAAAAAAAAAAGAATGACTTCATTTTTCCTTTGTAATTTCGTTAACTTTTTATTTAAACTCTAAAACTTATTTTCAAGTTATTTTCTTGTTCTAAAATTTAGAACTCTTCAATTATAAGTTCTACGGAATATTTATTAATCTCACACGATGAATTTCTATCTATTTCCTTCATTTTTGAAAACTCTTTACCTTTTATTAAATATCTTTTAACTTGTAAACTTAATTGTTCTAAACTACTCATCCTTTAGTTTTAAATATTTTTAACTTGATTACCTATCAAATTCTTAGCCTTACTATCTCGTTTTAAATTTTTAACATTGTAAATTCCTAACTACCTTCTAAAATTTGCCTTCGTATTTCACCTTTAAAACATCCTCGAAAATTATTCCTTTGTTTCGCAAGATTTTTATTTCGTAGTTTTAAATAACTTTGATAATTGATTGTCTTAAATTGCTTATTCTTATTTCTTACACCCTTGAACATTATTACTTTTCAACTTCGAAAATTTGATATTACCTTGTGAATTTTCATACGTTTAATCACTAAATTGGATTTCCATAGTTTTCATTTTCTTCATAAATTCCTTATTCTTAATTTTAGGTACTTAAAAAGTTATTATTTGTTTCAACCTCCTTTCCTTTAAATTTTAAATACCTTTTTAAAACTTGTCCTATCCATTACAAACACCTCTCGTCAAAAATATATATGTATATCATTTATCATTTGTTTCAATCCCTTATTGTAAATCTCGAATCTTATCCTAAATACGATTTATAACATTTCTGATTCATCTAATAACATTATAATAATAATTTTAAGAAAGTGAACTATATCAACAAGGTTATCCATAATTCTCTAAAATTTTATTTATCATTCAACGATAACCTGAATTTCCTTAAATTCAGTAAGGCTCATATTTTCCTTATGATCACTACGATTTTTACATATTTTCCCTAAATGCCGTTTTTCCTAAGGCTATATATCATATACACGTGATCATTAAAAGTAACAATAATAATATTATGTATATACGTTTAAAACTTCTTAAGGGGGTAGGACAATAATTTGATTAAATTAAAATCCTAATTAAATCTTAAAATTCCTTATTTCAATTTATTTTAAGGTTAACTTTTATTTTCAAATTTAAATAAATAGTTTTAATTCTGAAAACGCTTAATTTAATTCCGTATAAAACTTCTAGGCCCTACCTTTTTGAAAATCTCTTTCTCGCTGATTTTGAAAATGACAATGTAGCAACATTTAGATATTAATTCGAAAAAGAATTATTTATATTTTGAATTTATTAAGTTTCTTCAAAAATTCCTTTTGAGAAAAGCTTGCCCAATAAAAAGCAATGTTTATATACAATTTTCAAAATTCTCGACTTTTCCTCTAACTGCCTTGTTTAACCTCGAGCAGTTATCCATCCTATTCAAGTTTCGGGGACGAAACTTTTCTTAAGGGGGTAGGATTGTAACACCCCGTGTTTTTATTAATACTAATTAATTATTTTTAACAAAATTCTTAAATTAAAATTTATATAATTTATCTTTTATTCAATTACTTTAAAAACGCGGCTGAAAAATTTCGTTCGAATAAACTTTCTCAAGATATTTCTTATTAAACTTTCTTGATTTTATATTAACTTGTATTATATTTTTATTTCTAAGATACTTGTCGAACTAAAACTTTGCTTCCGCTACCATTATTAAATTTTATAAAATTTGCATTATATTTTATAAATCATTACTTTCATAAAATTTAGTTTTTAAAGAAATAACTTTCAAATAATCAGACCGTTTGAAAATCTATGAGACCGTAATTTAAATTGTAACTAATGTTTTTACACACCTTTTATTTTTAAAAATATAAGTTTTATGATATGAATAATAAAAATAAAATTATTACTTAATAATTTTCAACATAATATATTTTGTAAAATATTAAAGTTTATAAATAAGAGCGAATGAAACAGAGCAAATCGTAAATTGAACCCCTTGGTTAAACCAAGCCCACGTCGCCCCTTTCATCCCCTCCATTCCTTTATCAGATTTTTATTTCCTTCTTCTTCCCCTTATCTCTTTCTTCTCCCTTATTTCCTTCTCCTTAAAATAAAATAAAATCAACAACAAACACAACAACAACATCGACAATAATAATAATAATAATAATAATACAAGCAGCAGCAACAAGCAACAACAACAATGGCGACAACCAACAACACCACCAAACTCGACCACCGGAGCCACCATTAGAGGCGAGCTCAAGCTCGATAACCACCACCTGCCACCACCGTCAACCTCTCTCCCCCTGTTTTCCTCATCTTTGCTCGCCGCCTCCCCGCTCTTTTTCCCTTCGCTTTTCCCTGTTTGGCCACCACCGAGCGACTCACCGGAGCCGCCATTGCAGCCGACCTCGAGCTTGACCACCATGGCCCCTTCTCTTTTTCTCTCCTTTTTCGTGGTCCCCTTTGCTCTCCCCTGCATACCCTCTTTTCGGTTTCGACACGATATCTGAGTTGAGCCTAGCGAGCCACCACCGTGACCGGACAGCGTCACCACCTCGAGCCACCTCCTTCTTCCTCCTCTACTCACACCGCCTCTTATTAGCCTCCATTTGGTGAGCCCCTTTACTTCAATTTTTCGATTTCAATTCATTTTCATTTCGATTTTATTTTGTCGATTAAGTAATTATCGACTTATTACTCAGATCTCGTTTCGGCCACTCACGGAGTTCAACCCATCAAACGGCCACGTGCTCTTGTGCTCCTGTTCGGGACCGTCTGACCACCATCACCGTGGTACGTGCTCATTCGCCTCGCCTCCCGCCGCTTCCTCGACCTGGGCCGACCACCGCGTGGTTCCCCGCTTCACCGTGAGCCTCGCCCACAGTGGCCTGTGCTCTACCTTGCCAGTCGTATTCTAATCGTCGGTAAGTGTCGCCGATTAAATTGTTTTATCCATTAAATTATCGCCGATTGATTTCGCCTGATTCTAATTCAGCCGTTTTAATCTCGCGTTGTTTCCTTGGTTCTCTCTGCTCGAGTCACTAATGACGTGACCTCATTTCCCGAGATCATTGTTTATTTCATGAGAATTATTTTGGCTCCATCGCTTTTGAGTTTGGGTCCCAGGACCGAAATGGGTTGGATTTATTTTGTTTTATTAGGAGGCTTAGGTTCGTGAGCCAAATTTAGGTGACTCGATTCTTCCTCAAAATCTCTAACATTAATGTTTTGGTTTTAATTTAATTAATCTGTTATTAAAAGTGAGCTAGTATGCATTAGACACGTATGAGTCCCGTTTCAGTTTAATTTGATAACTTTGTATGATTCGCTATAGTATGAAATTGGGTGTTAATTTTAGTTATAATATAATGTTGAATTGAATTGTGAAATATGATATTTATATGATTTTGGGAAATTATATTTTGGGTGAAAATGTGTTGTGAATTATTGTTGAATTATATGTAATATTATCATGTTAAAATTATTTGTTATGTGTAAATTAAAATATATAAAATTTATGTATCACAAGTATAATATGCGACTAAAATATTATTAAATAACTTAAGTAAATAAATTAAATTAATATAACTTATCTATCGTCACTAAAATGTTAAATCAAAATATAACTAAAAATAAAGAATTAAGTTAAAAGAGTATTAAGTTTAAAATTAATATTAAATCATACCTAAAGTAAAAATATAAATTAAGTTACTCATATTAAAGTTTCTAAAATAAATAATTATATAAAAAGTCATATCTCACAATTACTATAAAGATTATTTTATAAAAACTCTAAAGTTTAAAATGAACTTAAACTATACTAAATAAGATTTTGCTTAAAATATCAAAACGAAATAAAGAACTTGAAACTTAAAATAAACTTAACTAAAACTATTACTAAATAAAGTTAATAATTAGTATCACAAATAAGAATTAACTAAAAGGTAAATTGTTAAGATCATATAAAGATCGAATTAAAATTTTACTAAGTATATTTATATAAAAATTATGAATAATATATTTATATATATAAATACAAAACCTAACTAAAATTTAAACTATAAAGTGTATGACATTATAAAAAGTTATAAAAAAATTAAGTAAATTAAACTTGAGTGAATATTACTAAAATATAAATATTAATAATCTCACGATCAAGTTATTAAATCACTTAATCCGACCACGTTAAAGTTACATAAATAAAATTCTATGATTTAATTTATTTTTCACCTAAATCGAACAAGTAAAGAAAAATTATAATATGAAGTTGTATTAAGAAATTAAACCACCTAAAAGAAATTTAACTAAATGTCACTTAATCATATTTTATCAAGAATACTAAAAATTGTAGAATATCATTTAAGTAATATTTCTAAGTTAAAATAAAGGTTATGAATGCTAAATCGCTAAACACTTTACAATTTAAATAAAAAGGAAGAAATAAATGTGACTTATAATGAAATTCAATTATTTATCACTAATCGTAAACATACTTGAATTGAATTTAAAAGAAACTAAATCTTTTAACTTAATCAAATAAAATACTTACACTTGAATAAAATAAATTAATTACTTGAACCTATTTGAGTTACCCGAAATAAAGAACTTTAAAGTAAACTAAGTAACGAGAATGAATATTTAAAAGAAAAGAATGAATAGTAAATACGATGAATAGTAAAATAAGGAATAGTGAAAATATTTAAAATTTACGAACGGACTCAAAATAAATATTTAAGTTTTTTTCTATGTGTTTCCGTTTATCTGAAGAACTGTTAGAATTAATATTTTCATTATACAAAGTTCGACGATATTATTAATACTTAGAATTGTCACTTGTTACGATTAAACAAGGATATAAGAGTTTGAGAAAATGAGTACTTGATAAAATACTTGGATTGTTCGCCATGTTGCGACTCTTGAAATTCGAAGTTAACGAGGTAGCTGTATATGGGGACTTGGGCTCCCTCCCAGAGTTGCCCAAGGCGATTAACGATCTTGAGATTTCTTTTCGGCGCGGAGTATCAACCTCAGGGATGGGGCATACTTGGTATTACCGTGGGCCCATATATCGATGGTGGAACGCCAACCCCATCCGGGGTACCCGCCTCTGGTGATAGTCGAACTTTTTAATTTGGTGATACCTTTTGAATAGCGAATAAGTATGATCCTCGATAGGTAGTGTATGCATACATTAGACAAGGGATTGAATCATCCTTATTACCTTAGATATCTTTAAGCCTGGTAGTACGCCAAGTTATGTTGCCCACCTGGCCATCAAACAGCTTGGATTATGTCCTCAAGATGCTTCCGCCTTACTAACGAAGATTCATTTGTTATCACATGTTGAATGTATTTCCTTGTCTTGTTTGATTGATTATTGTTTGATGAATTGAATTTATGAGTGTTGAAATACTACTTATTGAGAATGATTATTTACGAGTGTTGTACGTTATGTGATTGGATGTATACTCGTGTTTAAATCATCATGATCTCCTTATGTGTTTTGCTTGCCTAATTGCAATGTGTTTTTATTTATTTATTTTCTATATTCTACGTTACGTTTTATGAACTGCATGTTGTATGAGATTTAAATATCTATATGTGAGAACTGATATTATATGCTAATTGTCCAATTTTATTGAAATATCCCATTTCTTTGGAGTTATACGCGTTTAGTCTTTGCCAAGTTACTTTTAATCATAGGTTAAATAAACCAAAACTTTGGTTTTAGAGGTTGTTAGTTAGAAACAGTCACTTCCAGCCTCCTGGGAGAGATCCTCCTATTTTACATTTTTGTCTCAGGATTGCAGGGAAATTCTCGAGACTCAGGATTATCGGGACGATTAGGATGTTTCGTTTGGATTCGTTGAGAGATTGTAATATATATTTGTATCCTATGCCATTTGAATGAAATTTAAATAACATCCCAGGCATGTATGACTTAATTAATTTTCCGCCTTAGTTTAATTAAGTCACAGAAAAAAAAACCAGTTGTTACATGTTGGTATCGAGTCGTCTTGCGGCCAGTGAATGACTCTAATAGTTATTTCATCTAGCGAGAAGACACCTGGGCTAGACATACATATTAATATATATGTCAAGCATAGACTTATAGGATCAAATAATGAATTTAGAAATCCTAGATCGCTAAAATAATAAACTTAGATCGCTTTAAAAGTGAGAATGGGTAGAAATTTTAAGGATTGACCGACTGGCCTAGATTTTAGAATTTTCGACCGTCATTCAACCTCGATAGATTTTTATTTTTCTTTTTCTTGCCTGCTAAGTGCTCTATGACTAAACTTTTTGGCTAACAAGTCTTCTTTACTAACGTTACCAAAAATCGAGACGTATAAATCGAAGACGAGATGTCAAGAACTCAAGCACATACAAATGGGCATCAAGAATCGAACGATCCGAAAAAGCGTTCTAGACCTCAAGAATTCTATTGCCTTGAAGACCTCTATAACTTTCTCTAACACCCATATTCATCTCTTCCTAACTTATTCAAAAAGAAAATTTTAATCGATCTATTTAAATTAATTTCTTCTTTTGAAGTAAAATTTTCCTAACTTAAACTCTTATAATGAAATCTTCCTTTTGAAATTACCTCTTTTCATTTCTCGCAAATATAAGACTTGAATACAAGACCTAAGCAGATGCTAAAAGACGTATCAAGAATCACGCTATCCAAGACAATTTTCAAGACATCAAGATTTCTTTAGCATTGAAGTTTTCTAAAGCTATATCAAAATTCCATCTCTAATGATCACCATCATTTCAACGCTTATTAATTTCCTAATATTTAATCTCACTATGATCTTAGTGTTCCCTTTTATATTTTAAACTCCTTACGTAAAAGAATTCACTCGATTATATTTCAACCTCATAAAAATTTTAATCGCTTGAAATTGTTTGATTTCTAAATCAATAAATCTTAATAACTAAATTCTTAAAATGATTTTTATCTTTCTCTTTAATCTAGTAAATTATATCATCTTCGCTTTTGAATTTAAGTAAACTCCTTAATCTTTATACTCAAAAAAAAAAAAAAAAAAAAAAAAAAAAAAAAAACTTTCGAACTTGATTACTTCGTTCTTTTGACCCCTATAATTAATTTTAGTTTCTAAAATTTCTAATCTTGAAATCTAGAATACCTACTAATTGATTTCATAAAGTAAATTTTCATTTTGTTCTATTTAATCTCAAAAAAAAAAAAAAAAGAATGACTTCATTTTTCCTTTGTAATTTCGTTAACTTTTTATTTAAACTCTAAAACTTATTTTCAAGTTATTTTCTTGTTCTAAAATTTAGAACTCTTCAATTATAAGTTCTACGGAATATTTATTAATCTCACACGATGAATTTCTATCTATTTCCTTCATTTTTGAAAACTCTTTACCTTTTATTAAATATCTTTTAACTTGTAAACTTAATTGTTCTAAACTACTCATCCTTTAGTTTTAAATATTTTTAACTTGATTACCTATCAAATTCTTAGCCTTACTATCTCGTTTTAAATTTTTAACATTGTAAATTCCTAACTACCTTCTAAAATTTGCCTTCGTATTTCACCTTTAAAACATCCTCGAAAATTATTCCTTTGTTTCGCAAGATTTTTATTTCGTAGTTTTAAATAACTTTGATAATTGATTGTCTTAAATTGCTTATTCTTATTTCTTACACCCTTGAACATTATTACTTTTCAACTTCGAAAATTTGATATTACCTTGTGAATTTTCATACGTTTAATCACTAAATTGGATTTCCATAGTTTTCATTTTCTTCATAAATTCCTTATTCTTAATTTTAGGTACTTAAAAAGTTATTATTTGTTTCAACCTCCTTTCCTTTAAATTTTAAATACCTTTTTAAAACTTGTCCTATCCATTACAAACACCTCTCGTCAAAAATATATATGTATATCATTTATCATTTGTTTCAATCCCTTATTGTAAATCTCGAATCTTATCCTAAATACGATTTATAACATTTCTGATTCATCTAATAACATTATAATAATAATTTTAAGAAAGTGAACTATATCAACAAGGTTATCCATAATTCTCTAAAATTTTATTTATCATTCAACGATAACCTGAATTTCCTTAAATTCAGTAAGGCTCATATTTTCCTTATGATCACTACGATTTTTACATATTTTCCCTAAATGCCGTTTATCCTAAGGCTATATATCATATACACGTGATCATTAAAAGTAACTTGATAATAATATTATGTATATACGTTTAAAACTTCTTAAGGGGGTAGGACAATAATTTGATTAAATTAAAATCCTAATTAAATCTTAAAATTCCTTATTTCAATTTATTTTAAGGTTAACTTTTATTTTCAAATTTAAATAAATAGTTTTAATTCTGAAAACGCTTAATTTAATTCCGTATAAAACTTCTAGGCCCTACCTTTTTGAAAATCTCTTTCTCGCTGATTTTGAAAATGACAATGTAGCAACATTTAGATATTAATTCGAAAAAGAATTATTTATATTTTGAATTTATTAAGTTTCTTCAAAAATTCCTTTTGAGAAAAGCTTGCCCAATAAAAAGCAATGTTTATATACAATTTTCAAAATTCTCGACTTTTCCTCTAACTGCCTTGTTTAACCTCGAGCAGGTATCCATCCTATTCAAGTTTGAGAGACTAAACTTTTCTTAAGGGTAGGATTAGAATAACTCGCAGTGTTTTTATTAATACTAATTAATTATTTTTAACAAAATTCTTAAATTAAAATTTATATAATTTATCTTTTATTCAATTACTTTAAAAACGCGGCTGAAAAATTTCGTTCGAATAAACTTTCTCAAGATATTTCTTATTAAACTTTCTTGATTTTATATTAACTTGTATTATATTTTTATTTCTAAGATACTTGTCGAACTAAAACTTTGCTTCCGCTACCATTATTAAATTTTATAAAATTTGCATTATATTTTATAAATCATTACTTTCATAAAATTTAGTTTTTAAAGAAATAACTTTCAAATAATCAGACCGTTTGAAAATCTATGAGACCGTAATTTAAATTGTAACTAATGTTTTTACACACCTTTTATTTTTAAAAATATAAGTTTTATGATATGAATAATAAAAATAAAATTATTACTTAATAATTTTCAACATAATATATTTTGTAAAATATTAAAGTTTATAAATAGGCGAAGATAAACAGAGCAAAACGTAAATTGAACCCCTTGGTTAACCCAAGCCCACGTCGCCCCTTTCATCCCCTCCATTCCTTTATCAGATTTTTATTTCCTTCTTCTTCCCCTTATCTCTTTCTTCTCCCTTATTTCCTTCTCCTTAAAATAAAATAAAATCAACAACAAACACAACAACAACATCGACAATAATAATAATAATAATAATACAAGCAGCAGCAACAAGCAACAACAACAATGGCGACAACCAACAACACCACCAAACTCGACCACCGGAGCCACCATTAGAGGCGAGCTCAAGCTCGATAACCACCACCTGCCACCACCGTCAACCTCTCTCCCCCTGTTTTCCTCATCTTTGTCTACCCCGCTTCTCCTGCTCTTTTCCTTCGCTTCCCTGCTTTACCACTCACCGAGCAGCCTCACCGTGAGTCGCCATCATAAATGGCCTCGAGTTTGACCACCATGTCCCCTTCTCTTTTTCTCTCCTTTTTCGTGGTCCCCTTTGCTCTCCCCTGCATACCCTCTTTTCGGTTTCGATTACGATACCGGAGTTGAGCCTGAGCGAGCCACCACCGTGACCAGCGTCACCACCTCAGCCACCTCCTTCTTCCTCCTCTACTCACACCGCCTTATTAGCCTCCATTTGGTGAGCCCTTTTACTTCAATTTTTCGATTTCAATTCATTTTCATTTCGATTTTATTTTGTCGATTAAGTAATTATCGACTTATTACTCGTGATCTCGCTTTCCGGTCACTACGCGAGTTCAACCCATCAAACGGCCACGTGCTCTTGTGCTCCCTGTTTTACGACCGCATGACCACCATCACCGTGGCGTGCTCTACTGCCTCGTCTCGCCTCCCCGCTCTTCCTCGACCTCGGGACGCCCACCACCGCGTGGCCCCCGCTTGCACCGTGAGCCCCTTGCACCGTGGCCTGGCTCTACCTTTGCCGTAAGATTCTAATCGCTTGAGTTGTCGTCGATTAAATTGTTTTATCCATTAAATTATAAATCGATTGATTTCGCGGATTCTAATTCAGCCGTTCGCTTAATCTCGCTTTGTTTCCCTTGGTTCTCCTCTGTTCAGGTCACTAATGACGTGACCTCATTTCAGAGATCATTTGTTTATTTCATGAGAATTATTTCGGCTCCATCGCTTTTGAGTTTGGGTCCGAGGACTGGAAATGGGTTGGATTTATTTTGTTTTATTCGGAGGCTTCAGTTCGTGAGCCAAATTTAGGTGACTCGATTCTTCCTCAAAATCTCTAACATTAATGTTTTGGTTTTAATTTAATTAATCTGTTATTAAAAGTGAGCTAGTATGCATTAGACACGTATGAGTCCCGTTTCAGTTTAATTTGATAACTTTGTATGATTCGCTATAGTATGAAAATTGGGTGTTAATTTTAGTAATAATATAATGTTGAATTGAATTGTGAAATATGATATTTATATGATTTTGGGAAATTATATTTTGGGTGAAAATGTGTTGTGAATTATTGTTGAATTATATGTAATATTATCATGTTAAAATTATTTGTTATGTGTAAATTAAAATATATAAAATTTATGTATCACAAGTATAATATGCGACTAAAATATTATTAAATAACTTAAGTAAATAAATTAAATTAATATAACTTATCTATCGTCACTAAAATGTTAAATCAAAATATAACTAAAAATAAAGAATTAAGTTAAAAGAGTATTAAGTTTAAAATTAATATTAAATCATACCTAAAGTAAAAATATAAATTAAGTTACTCATATTAAAGTTTCTAAAATAAATAATTATATAAAAAGTCATATCTCACAATTACTATAAAGATTACTTTATAAAAACTCTAAAGTTTAAAATGAACTTAAACTATACTAAATAAGATTTTGCTTAAAATATCAAAACGAAATAAAGAACTTGAAACTTAAAATAAACTTAACTAAAACTATTACTAAATAAAGTTAATAATTAGTATCACAAATAAGAATTAACTAAAAGGTAAATTGTTAAGATCATATAAAGATCGACTAAAATTTTACTAAGTATATTTATATAAAAATTATGAATAATATATTTATATATATAAATACAAAACCTAACTAAAATTTAAACTATAAAGTGTATGACATTATAAAAAGTTATAAAAAAATTAAGTAAATTAAACTTGAGTGAATATTACTAAAATATAAATATTAATAATCACACGATCAAGTTATTAAATCACTTAATCCGACCACGTTAAAGTTACATAAATAAAATTCTATGATTTAATTTATTTTTCACCTAAATCGAACAAGTAAAGAAAAATTATAATATGAAGTTGTATTAAGAAATTAAACCACCTAAAAGAAATTTAACTAAATGTCACTTAATCATATTTTATCAAGAATACTAAAAATTGTAGAATATCATTTAAGTAATATTTCTAAGTTAAAATAAAGGTTATGAATGCTAAATCGCTAAACACTTTACAATTTAAATAAAAAGGAAGAAATAAATGTGACTTATAATGAAATTCAATTATTTATCACTAATCGTAAACATACTTGAATTGAATTTAAAAGAAACTAAATCTTTTAACTTAATCAAATAAAATACTTACACTTGAATAAAATAAATTAATTACTTGAACCTATTTGAGTTACCCGAAATAAAGAACTTTAAAGTAAACTAAGTAACGAGAATGAATATTTAAAAGAAAAGAATGAATAGTAAATACGATGA
The DNA here is from genome assembly GCA_023091065.1 of Dianthus caryophyllus. Lineage (NCBI taxonomy): Eukaryota > Viridiplantae > Streptophyta > Magnoliopsida > Caryophyllales > Caryophyllaceae > Dianthus > Dianthus caryophyllus. The sequence continues at coordinate 16,450,626 of CM041521.1, forward strand.
ATAGTAAAATAAGGAATAGTGAAAATATTTAAAATTTACGAACGGACTCAAAATAAATATTTAAGTTTTTTTCTATGTGTTTCCGTTTATCTGAAGAACTGTTAGAATTAATATTTTCATTATACAAAGTTCGACGATATTATTAATACTTAGAATTGTCACTTGTTACGATTAAACAAGGATATAAGAGTTTGAGAAAATGAGTACTTGATAAAATACTTGGATTGTTCGCCATGTTGCGACTCTTGAAATTCGAAGTTAACGAGGTAGCTGTATATGGGGACTTGGGCTCCCTCCCAGAGTTGCCCAAGGCGATTAACGATCTTGAGATTTCTTTTCGGCGCGGAGTATCAACCTCAGGGATGGGGCATACTTGATATTACCGTGGGCCCATATATCAGTAATTGGAAACGCCAACCCCATCCGGGGGTACCCGTCTCTGGTGATAGTCGAACTTTTTCGTCGGTGATACCTTTTGAATAGCGAATAAGTATGATCCTCGATAGGTAGTGTATGCATACATTAGACAAGGGATTGAATCATCCTTATTACCTTAGATATCTTTAAGCCTGGTAGTCACGTCCAAGTTATGTTGGCCCTACCGGCTACTGCGCGGATTATGTCTGCATGCTTCCGCCTTACTAACGAAGACTCATTTGTTATCACATGTCGAATGTATTTCCTCGTCTTGTTTGATTGATTATTGTTTGATGACTTGAGTTTATGAGTGTTGAAATACTACTTATTGAGAATGATTATTCATGAGTGTTGTACGTTATGTGATTGGATGTATACTCGTGTTTAAATCATCATGATTTCCTTATGTGTTTTGCTTGCCTAATTACAATGTGTTTTTATTTATTTAGTTTCTATACTCTACGTTACGTTTTATGAACTGCATGTTGTATGAGATTTAAATATCTATATGTGAGAACTGATATTATAAGCTAATTGTCCAATTTTATTGAAATATCCTATTCTTTGGAGTTATCTGGCGTTTAGTCTTTGTAAGTTACTTTTAATCATAGGTTAAATAAACCAAAACTTTGGTTTAGAGGTTGTTAGTTAGAAACAGTCACTTCGCCTCGAAGCGGGAGATCCTCCTATTTTCTCGCTTTTTGTCTCAGTTGGGGGAAATTCTCGAGACTCAGGATTATCGGGACGATTAGGATGTTTCGTTTGTATTCGTTGAGAGATTGTAATATATATTTGTATCCTATGCCATTTGAATGTAATTTAATTAACATCCGGCATGTATTAGACTTAATTAATTTTCCGCCTTAGTTTAATTAAGTCACGAAAAAAACCGGGTTGTTACACCACTATAGATAGGTTCAGATCATACTCGCCCTCGAGTAAGTAGTCACCTAATAATACGACTATCACCTTAGACGGGTACCCCCGGGTGGGGCTGGAGTTTCCAATTACCGTAGTATGGGCTCACGGAGATATCAATCATGCCCCATCCCTGAGGTTGTATATCCCGCACCGAAATAATACTTTATATAAAAATATTAGATCGCCTTTAGCAACTCTGGGAGGGAGCCAAAGTCCCCATAGACGGCTACCTCATTAACTTCGAATTCAAGAGTCGCGACATGGCGAACAATCCAAGTATTTTATTCAAGTAGTTCATTTCTTAATTCTTATTTCCTCGTTCATTCAATATAGGTGACAACTCTGTAACTTAAATATATATCGTCTAACTTTGTATAATGAAATTTTAGTAACTGCAGTTTTTCAGATAAAACAGGACACATAGAAAAGCCTAATTATTTATTTTGAGTCCGTTCGTAAATTTTAAATATTTTTCACTATTCATTATTTTACTATTCACCGTATTTACTATTCATCGTATTTACTATTCATCGTATTTACTATTCATCGTATTTATACGTATTAAATATTTTAGTATTTAGTATTTGTCTCGTATTTTTATACTTCGTATTTTATTCGTATTTTATACGTATGCGTATTCTTATACTTAGTATTTATTATTATACTTTCTTTATACTTAGTATTTTTTTATTATATTTCATTTACACTTAGTATTTTTATTATTCTTATACACATTATTATACTTAGGAGTTTTCTTTGATGTAAAACTAAATTTTATTTTCTAAGTACAAAAATCTAGTTTTAAAGTCGTTAGGTTCGTTTTGTATTTAGTGATTTTTGAAAATATTTAAAAGTCTAGTTTTAAAAACGTTAAGTTCATTTTAAATAGTCCGTATGTCCATATCCAAATTTAAGCATAGGTAGTAACACTCGAGATGGTTAATTTTAATACGTGTAACGTTTATTTTATTCGATTTCGTTGATTCTTTTTATTAATGATTCATTATAAAATCTAATATAATCCTAATTACTAATCAATTTTAGTGACTAAGTGACAAATTCATTTTGATCAAAATTAGGTCCATTTTTAGTGTAAATGCCGTGGCCTTTATTTATTTAGCTATTTATTTCTTTTTTTGTTTTTATTAATAAATCATTACTTTAACTTATGAAATTATTTAAGTGATAAAAATAAAAAGTGACAAAATCATTTTTTGTCTAAAAATCAACCCAAAACCGTGGCACCTTATACTTGTGCAATTTATTTTCGTTTTCTAATTTTATCGGTTTTTGACTTAAAGTTTTTATAAACTAATTTCTTAAATTATACTAAAGTGATCTAACTAGTTTACGATTTTCACTAATTATTTTATTTCATTTATGAATAGTGTTTTTGTGACACTTTATTTTTCCAACTTTTATAATTTAGTGATTTAGTCTATTTAACTTATATATTCATTATTTAAACTTTTCAATAATGACTTTAAACAATAATAAAATAAAACTTATATTTATTATGAATCAAATTAGTCCTTTATGTGAAGAACACCATGAATATGTGATGAATCCAATTATTTTTCATATGAACATTTTTAACTCAAATTCTTATATTATCGTTTTATTTCCTCAAATTTTTATGGTATGTCTAATTAACCTAGACTAATCGTAATATGTTATTTAGAAAAATTAAAACTAAAAATTTGTCCATTTAAAACCAAAATGCCGTGTGACTATATATATGTTCATAAATTTTGATTTTTGATTTTTATACTTCTAATTTAACAACTAACTTACTTAATATCATTTATGTATTTAACATATGTAAAAATCATATATAAACATTAACACACAAAAGTAAAAATCCTTTAAACACAAGAATAACACAAAAATTCAAGAACACACATAAATACATTAAAACACTTAAAAATTCATAACAAATTCATTTTAAGTCCTAAACATAAACTAATTATATTTTCATGTTCACCTTGTTACGAGTATTTTAAGCATGCAATTTACAAAAATTAAAACGAAAAATTAAACTAAAAATGGAGGGTAGGCCGTGTGATATGTATGTGTTGCTCAAATGTTATTTTTCGATTTTTGTCTCCTAATTTAACATGTGAACACTAGGTGATATAAAACATCATACATACAAATCAAAAACAATAAAATCAAGTACGAGGCGCTTATCACATAAGTGTGCGGGAAGCACCTTAGTTAGGTTATGAGTGAAATAGCTTAGCAGTTGTCGGGATCAATGATATGATCGAATTGGCTAAGATCGACTCCTCCACCTTGCTCCTCGTCTTTGATTAGGAGAAGTACATAAAAATATAAATAAACAAGTTAGTAATTTATTTTAAAATTAAACTATCTATACTAAAATTTTAAAGTGTAGTATTGTTTTTAGTTTAGGTGAAGTTTATATTTCATATATTTTGATTTATTTTCATATTCATTTATAAGCTAAAAGATGTAGTGATTGATAAATATAAGTGGTGGAGGAGTATGTTAAGAGCTTAAGTGAATTATAGACATGAAAATAGAAGTTTAAAGAAGAAAAGTTGTAAGGAAGAAGATGAAGATCATAAAGGACTTGAAGTTGAGGATGAGTTTGTTCTTACAAGTGTTCTTGGGTTGGTTTTATTTAGAGAGAAAATGAGTTAGAAAATGTTTGATGTGTGTGTGTGTTTTGTGCGTGTAGTATGTATATAATGTAGTAGTAGTTTGTGTTTTGTTTTAGTTGTAAGTTTATGTATGAATGCAAAGTATTAACTAGTTACTAAGTGATGATGATTTTAGTAGGGTGTAAGAAGGATTAGACATGGTACAAAAGGAGGTATGGTGTGTAAGAGTAAGGAAGAAAAAGGAAGAAGCAAAGTTGGACCAATGTCCCCAAATATCTCGGTCACCTCAAGCACACAAGTCCCGATTTTTACGTTTTTGAAATTTTTGATTTACGCGTACGTGAAAAGTCTCGAAATGAAATATATAGTCTTAAAATAATGTTTAGAAGTAAGATCGAAAATAAAAATGAAAATAGACTCCAAAACGAATTCAAACAAAAATTGGGTACTAGTTTTCCTCGCAACTTTGAAATAAAATTTTATTCGATCGAAATATATATTTTTTTCGTTGAATGTTATCGAATTAAATCATTAAACTCAGACGTCAAAAAGTTTACCAGTTTAGGCTTAGGGTAACTCAATATATCGAGTTTTAGTGAAAGTGTTAGTTAAATCAAAATGGAATAGTAATTTGATATTATTATTATATGTTTTGTTAGTAATAATCAAAATGATTAAGCTTAAACTACTTTAATTAGATTTGGATTATGAGTAATTATATTTAAGAAAGGATTAGGTGACTTAATCACATTTAGGTGGCATGGCCATTTTGGTCAACATTGACCTCGATTTGCGTGCCGAAATTTGTCGTTGAGAAAATTGTCGAGGATTCATCATTTGATTTATCGAGTTTGAATATGTAAAAATAAAGTTCAAATTCAAAGTAATTCAAAATGGTTTTAGTTTAGGTACGATAAAAGTTGTAGCGCATTGTGTTAGAAAAATATTGGGCGAGATTGTTGAATTAATGATTTGCGCAATTATAATAGGCTTAACTTGACATGGAGTGTTACATGTTTAGCGAAAAAAAATTCAGTCGCATTTTTATTATAAGGAAAAAGGTTGAATTTAATTTAAGGAATTAAATTCTTTCATAATATTTTGCTATAAAAACACGGGATGTTACAATCCTACCCCCTTAAGAAAAGTTTCGTCCCCGAAACTTGGATAGAGTGGATAACTGCTCGAGGTCAAACAGGGCAGTTAGAGAGAATATCGAGATTTTACAATTTGAATAATAACATTTGGTTTTGTTGGAATAAGACCTTTTTGAAAAGTTTGAGTTTTCCAATAAATATAGAAATGTTGCTGGAATGTTATTTTTGAAAATGACTTGAAAGAGGTCCACAAAAAGGTAGGGCCTAGAAGTTTTGTCCGGATTTAAATGAAATCAAAATAATAAGAGTCTTAGGGACAAAAATAATTTATTTAATTTTGAGAATACAAGTTAACCATAAAATAGTTTGAAAATAAGAAATTTCAGATTTTAGTAGGACTTTAATGGCCTACCCCCTTAAGAAGTTTTAAACGTATATACTTAATATTATTATTTTTACTTCGAATGACCACTTAAATAAGGTATATAGCCTTAGGAAAAGAATGGCAATTAGGGAAAAATAGACGAAAGTCGTAGTGATCATAAGGAGAATATGAGCTTTAATAAAATTAAGGAAATATAGGTTATCGTTGAATGATTAAGTAAAATGTTTAGAGGATTATGGATAACCTTGTTGATATAGCTCATTTTCTTAAAATTGTTATTATAATGTTAATAGATGAAACGGAGATGTAAAAATCATATTTTGATTAAGATTGAAATTTATAATAATGGGTGACGTAAGAATCTAAAATTTTTGTATGTATATTTCTAAAATAGAGGGAATAGTAGAAATGAAACAATTTCAAAGATTTTAGAAATAAAGGAATAATAAAAAAAAAAATTTTGAACCACGAAGTTTCAAAAATATTTCAAATTACGTTACAAAGATTTTACGGAAAAAGCAAAAATTTTCAAGGATATTTTTATAGAGAACGTATGAAAACAATTTTTAGAAGCAAATATTTAAGAGGTTGATAAGAATCTTAAATATAGGGGGTCAAAACAAAATGAGGTCGTAAAGGAAATTTGTGTGATGGATTGTAATTCGTACATTATCGTATTTTGAAAAACAAGACATATCTTGCCCTTCGGTAGGGGTAGATTGGTTTTGATTTGCTTGTGACTTGTGAGTTTGATTTGTTTAATAAAATTGGAGGAAACAAAATATAGTGAGTCTCCTTTATTGAGTAAAATAAATGTAAGTATAGAGTTAACTAGGAATTTTACCGGTGATGTCGTCAACATCGATAACGTCTTCAGCACCCTCTTCCGATTCGGTTAAAAGGTACACACGCCCTTGAACCTTCACGGCTGGCGGTGGTCCCGCGTTTGCCTTTGTAATCGTACCCTTCTTTGGGCATTCATTTGACTTGTGTCCTTACATTGCGGGAAAAACATACTACGGTTCTCCATTACATTGTTTTCTGGGTGGGTCGATTGTCGGCATCTACGACCTTTGGCTTGGTTGTAAAGTCGAGCCCCAGGAATTTGTTGGTTGTTCCTGCGACGAATGTGGTGGGGTTTGGTTGAAATCTTGGGATCTCGCCTGGTTCTTATTGCGGTTGTGCGAACTCGATAGCTCGGGCGACCATAGAATGGCTTCGAATGAAGCTAGCACTTGCCACAGGAGGAGTGAAGACCTTCTTTTTCTTTTTCTCTTCGACTTCTCCTTACGGATCGAGGCCCAAATACTTGTTGCTTTTTCGTAGGCCTCTGCAAAGTTCTTCTGATTGAATCCGCTCATGTTCGCCCTCGCACCAGTAAGTCATGCCTCTTACGTGCACAGTTGCGAGTTCCTCCTCGTTAGTTATTATCTTGGGAGCAAATTTGGATAACTCTGATACTTTTCGATTGTATGCTTGCAGAGACATATCACCTTGGTTCAAGTTTCTAACTCTTCTTCCTTATCCCATTTTAGTTCCTCCCCAAAGTATTTGTTCTCCAATAGAGTCTTGAACTCACTCAATTATAGATCCTTAGGGGAACGTGGATGCGATTAGCGCCACCAGCCTATTGGCCTCCTCCCTTTCAAGTAAAATCGCTACTACATTCACCTTTTCGTTAGGTGGCGTCTTGCTTAGTTCCAAAGCTTCTCCATTTCCTCAATCCATTAAAGTCAAGACAGTGGGATTGGTGAGACTGGTATGGTTGAGGTCTATGTTTTGAGAATCTCTCAAATGCGGATTGGTTGTTTCCGCCACCACGATGTTGGTACATGCCTTGAGCAATCTTTGTGATTGCATCCTCAAGCCTTTTCTTCTTGCCTCCTCTTGAGGAATTGTTGGTTAAGGTCATTGTATGCGGGATACCGTTTATGGCCATTACGAAAAATACCAAAATCAAAGTTACAAAGCTTCATAATTCTTTCTCGATGAAGTGAACTATGACGGAGGGTTAGAAACCAAGCTCGAGAAAATAACATAAGAGTTCAGGTATATGTTAGAGGGATATGGAGTTAGTCCGAGAATTGACAAAAGTGAGGAAGAAGTTTATGAAATCGTAGAGTAAGGTTGAAACCATTCTACTAAATTGAGGGAAAAGAAGATCAGTTTCTGAAGGAATCAACGATTTAGAATATCAATCGTTTCTAAGAATTAAAAATTTTACGAGATTGATAAATCATTGAGTTGACTCTATCTTAAAATCTGGAAAGATTAGATGTCAGGAAATTTTTATGATTTAGAAAATGAGAATTGAAAAGCGTTGAAATGATGGTGACAATTCAAGAACGGTTTGATATGGTTGTAGGAACACTTTTAGTTCAACAGAACTCTTCAAGTCTTGAATGTCTTCTCGTTCCACATAAATCTGTTCGTCCATTTGTTGCACTTGAATTCTCGTCGTCTTGACTTTGATTTATACGACTCGTTTTTGAAGTAACGTTAGCATGAGAGATTTGTTAGTCAAACAGGTTAGCCATAGAGCATATAGCAAGTAAAAGAATTATAACACGATAGGAATCTATCGCTCATCTAACTAGTCTTTTATTATTAGAATTCGATCCTTAAGTTTCTACCCTTTCTCACAATTTAAAGTGATCTAAGTTATTATTTTAGCGATCTAAGATTTCTAATTCATTATTTGATCCTATTAGTCTATGCCTGACATACGATATGAATGTCTGGCCCAGGTGTCGTCTCGCTATGTGAGATAACTTTAAGTCATTCACTGATCGCAAGACTGACTTTGATACCAACCCATGTAACAACAGGTTTTAGTGACTTTAATTAAACTAAGGCGGAAAATTAATTAAGTCTATTTATTACAAAACCAATTTGTTATCGTATTACAAACTCCATATACATAATATGAGTTTAAGATAAGCAGTATATGTTTGATTACATTCTCTCAGCGTACATAAAATAAATAAGGTAAACTCTCCTCAAAGATTCGAAATAATAGTAGTCCTCAAAATTTTTGCATTAAACTCTCATCATTTTCCCGCACACTCTTACGACACATGCAATTCTAAAACAATATGCAGTATAAATAATGAATAATAAATAAGTAAAAACAATTAGCAAGTAGACAGGTAAAGCACATAAAGAAATCAAGATTTTTCAGACATGAGTACAAATCCAAGCACATATCGTACAACACTCTCAAATAATCATTTTCAGCAGACGTATTCCAACACTCATAAATTCAAATCATCAATCCATAATCAATCAAACAAGACAAGGAAATACATTCTTCATATGTTAACTAATGATTGTTCATTAGCGAGGCGGAAGCATGCAGACGTAATTTCGCAATAGTAGTCAGGGCCAAGCAGTTGGGCGTGTCGACACACTGAACAACGATGGAGCGAGTGCAGCGGGAGGTTGAGACTTTGCGATCCGTTGTCCTAGGGCCCGCTTCCACCCTTAGGTCCAAGAGTCAACCACAAGTCAACTAAGTCAACAAAAGTCAAAGACAAGGGAAGAAGCCCCAAGTCGGTAGAAATGAGCCCAAGAAGTCCTCACATGTGTTCCTCGATAAGTCACTATCAACACACGCCGCTATCTACCTTTATTACTTTATCTTTTCTTTAAGTATTTGTTGTTTTATGTTCAAAATTTTCAGCTCAAGTGAGCTTAATTGGACCGAGTATAATGTTGCTTTTGGGGGTTGATTGTAGCCCTTAGATTATCTTGTAATGTAGGGTTGAGATGAGGCATTGGGTAATATATAAACCCACCCTCACACATCATTTTTTCTGATTTGCTTTGAATGAAAAGAAACCCTAGTTTCAAAATTGAGTGTTCTTCATTTACCTCTTTACTTTGTGTTTGAGATTTGTGAGAGATTAATTAGTGGCTTTGTGCTTAATTAATCACAACCTAAATCTATTACTTTGTGTGTAGATTTAGATACTATCTTTTATGTTTCATTTGTTCACAAAATTTCAGAAAATTATCTCACAAAAACATACACTTGGCCGAGATTTTTCAAGGGTTTGCAAGTTTGATTTTGTTCATCTCTTGAGTGAAACTTGATCCTCCTAGTTTCACTCCAAATTGGTTATCAAAGCTTAGGTTTGAAGAGCACAAGATCCCACCTTTGTGCTAAATTCATACAGTCCAAAGGGAGTACATCAAGGTATTCGAAATTTGATTTTTTTGTGTTTGATTTCTCAATGAGTATACCTCTTTCTTGTGATAGTACTCTTGAGGAACTATGTATGATTCTATGGAGAAATTGAGAAGGGAAATTGAGTCTAAGTTGAGCCGAGAGTTAATGGAGGAATTGGGTCAAAATTTGGTCTTGTAACTTGGAGGGTTATGCATGCCCAACCCCATTCCTTGGATGAAAGTCAAAAATCAGATTTTTAGGTCTAAATGTACCATTGGGAAGAGGGTTTGTAACCTCATTATTGATGGAGGGAGTTGTGTTAATGTTGCTTCAAAAACCCTCATCGATAAACTTGCCTTACCCACACAAAAACACCCAAACCCTTACAAGTTGAGATGGTTGAATAGGGAGGCCGAAATTTTGGTTGATAAAAGATGTTTGGTTTCTTTTTCCATGGGAAGAGACTATAAGGATGAAGTGTGGAGTGGTGTGATTCCTAAGGATGCTTGACACCTTTTATTGGGAGACCTTGGGAATTTGATCGAAATCGACTCATGAGGAAGGGACAACACCTACACTTTCAAGTTTAGAGACAAGAGGATCAAGCTTACACCCTTGCCTCCAAACTTGGGTGGCGAGCCCCTCCTACCTTAGCCAAGCCGCTTGAGGGAGTCTTATTGGTTGGAGAGCAAGAGATGAATCACGAGCTTAGCAAGGGGATGGTTGTTTATGCCCTCATCGCCAAAGAAACCTCCAAGGAAAGTGAGAAACCGATTCCATGTGAAGTTCAAGAGCTCTTAGAACTCTACAAGGATGTGTTCCACCTTGAGCTTCCACACGGCCTACCCCTATTAGGGGCATTGAGCATCAAATCGATCTTGTTAAGGAGCTACACTACCTAATAAGGCCGCATATCGAAGTGATCCTAAGGCTACACAAGAACTTCAACAACAAATTGGGGAACTCATGGAAAAGGGGTTTGTAAGAGAATCTCTTAGTCCTTGTGCCGTTCCTACACTCTTGGTACCTAAGAAGGATGGAACTTGGTGAATGTGTGCGGGATAGTCGAGCAATTAATAATATTACGGTCAAGTATAGGTTTCCTATACCTAGACTTGATGACATTCTTGATGAGCTTAGTGGAGCTCGATTGTTTTCCAAGATTGATCTACGACAAGGTTACCATCAAGTGAGAATCAAAGAGGGTGATGAATGGAAGGCGGCTTTTAAAACGAAGCATGGGTTATATGAATGGTTAGTCATGCCTTTTGGACTATCCAATGCTCCTAGCACCTTCATGAGATTGATGACCGAGGTTTTGAGACCTTACTTGGGGAGATTCATTGTGGTTTACTTTGTCGACATCTTAGTGTATAGCCCTTCCAAGGAAGCTCACCTACATCACTTGCAAGTGTTGTTTGAGACACTTAGAGATCACAAGTTGTATGGCAAGCTAGAGAAGTGTTCTTTCATGCAAAGCGAAGTCCAATTCTTGGGCTATATTATATCTAGCCGTGGTATTCTAGTGGATCAAGAGAAAGTGGAGGCTATCAAATCATGGCCAATTCCGAAGAACATAACCGAGGTGAGGAGTTTTCATGGCTTGGCTTCTTTTTATCGACGATTTATCAAGGATTTTAGCACCGTCATGGCACCCATCACCGAGTGTATGAAGAAAGGAGAGTTCAAGTGGAATGAGGGGGCCGAGATTTCCTTCAACAAAATCAAGAAGTTGTTGTGTGATTCACCTATTCTTACACCACCGGATTTCAATAAGCTTTTTGAGGTCGAATGTGATGCTAGTGGAGTTGGAATTGGGGCCGTTCTATTACAAGAACACAAGCCAATTGCTTACTTTAGTGAGAAGTTGAATGGTGCCAAGCTCAATTATTCCACCTACGACAAAGAATTCTATGCCATCGTTCGGGCTCTCGCTCATTGGAGCCATTACCTCAAGCCCAAGCCATTTGTGCTTCATTCGGATCATGAGGCTCTCAAATACATCAATGGACAACACAAGTTGAATCATAGGCATGCCAAATGGGTCGAGTTTCTTCAATCATTCTCCTTCTCGAGTAAATTCATTGAGGGGAAGAATAACGTGGTGGCCGATGCTTTGTCACGGAGGCACACTATGCTAAGCTACATGGAACAAAGAGTGTTGGGGTTTGAATTCATGAAAGAGCTCTATGTGGAAGATCCCGAGCTTCAAGGATGAGTGGAATTCCATGCGTGAAGAGACAAGGCAAAGTGGGAAGCAAGTACACACTTCAAGAGGGATTCTTGTTCTATGGGAATCGGCTATGTATACCTAAGGGCCCTTATCGAAATCTCCTAGTGAGGAAGTTCATTCTAATGGTTTAGCCAGGGCATTTGAATTCAAAGACTTATGACATCCTCCAAGATCAATTCCATTGGCCCAAAAATGCTTGGAGATGTTCAAGATGTGATCAAGAGATGTGCTTCGTGCCAACAATCCAAGTCCTTCTTTCAAACGGGCCCTACACTCCTTTGCAGTCCCCAAATCGGCCATGGGAGGGCGTTAGCATGGATTTCATCGTCAGCTTGCCTAGAACTCAGCGAGGTAAGGATTCCATCATGGTTGTGGTGACCGATTTAGCAAGATGGCTCATTTCATTGCGTGCAAGAAAACCGAGGATGCTATGAGTGTAGCCGAGTTGTATTTCAAGGAGGTGGTTAAATTGCATGGAGTCCTAAAACCATTGTATCCGATCGAGACACCAAGTTCATGAGCCACTTTTGGAAGACCTTATGGAAGTTACTAAAGACGAGGCTCTTGTTTAGCACAAGTCATCATCCTCAAACGGATGGCCAAACCGAGGTCACTAATAAAACCTTGGGAGGATCCTTGAGCATCGTTTCTAGGTCCTTGAAAGATTGGGATCTCAAACTCGCCCACGCCGAATTTGCCTTCAGCAGTGCCCCTTCTTCTAGCAGGAAGTTCACCATTTGAGGTGGTCTATGGGACCAATCCCATCATGCCCACGGACCTAGCCCCGTCAAGAGCAAGGGAGATGAGTTCACGATGCCAAGAAGCGGGTTGAGTTCATGATGAGTATCCACAACCAAGTCAAGAAGCAAATCGAGAAAGCGAATGAGACTTACAAGGCTAGAGCAAAGTAGAAAGATTTCAAAGGAGTTCGAGCCGGAGACTTGGTATGGTTACACTTGAGGAAGGAGCGGTTTCAGGATAAAAGAAAGAACAAACTCATGCCTGGTCGAGGGTCCCTTCGAGATACTCGAGAAAATTGGACCAACGCAACACAAAGTTGATCTACAGGAGAGTATGGTGTCCATGGCACGCTCAACGTGGGAGACCTTAGCGTACCATGAAGACTTGGAGGAGGAGGAAGTCGAGGATTTGAGGGCAAATCCTTTTCAACCCAGGAGATTGCAGCGGGAGTTGAGAATTTGCGATCCATTGACCTAGGGCCCGCTTCAACCTTAGGTCCAAGAGTCAACCACAAGTCAACTAAGTCAACAAAAGTCAAAGTCAAGGGAAGAAGCCCCAAGTCGGTAGAAATGAGCCCAAGAAGTCCTCACATGTGTTCCTCGATAAGTCACTATCAACACATGTCATTATCTACCTTTATTACTTTATCTTTTACTTTAAGTATTTGTTGTTTTATGTTCAAAATTTTCACTCAAGTGAGCTTAATTGGACCGAGTATAATGTTGCTTTTGGGGTTGATTGTAGCCCTTAGATTATCTTGTAATGTAGGGTTGAAATGATACATTGGGTAATATATAAACCGACCCTCAACCATCATTTTTTCAGATTTGCTTTGAATGAAAAAGAAACCCTAGTTTCAAAATTGAGTGTTCTTCATTTATCTCTTTACTTTGTGTTTGAGATTTGTGAGAGATTAATTAGTGGCTTTGTGCTTAATTAATCACAACCTAAATCTATTACTTTGTGTGTAGATTTAGATACTATCTTTTATGTTTCATTTGTTCACAAAATTTCAGAAAATTATCTCACAAAAACATACACTTGGCCGAGATTTTTCAAGGGTTTGCAAGTTTGATTTTTGTTCATCTCTTGAGTGAAACTTGATCCTCCTAGTTTCACTCCAACAGGGCCAAACAGATTGGACGTGGCTGACATACTAGACGTCCGCGCAATAGCGGTCAGTACGAACAAGCGGGCGTGTGCGAGCAGGCTAAGGATACCTAAAGCGATAAGGGCGACCAAATCCAGTCTAATGTATGCATACACCACTATAGATAGGTTGAGATCACACTCGCCCTCGAGTAAGTAGTCACCTAATACGACTATCACCTTAGGCGGCACTACCGGGTGTTTTGAGTTTCCAATTCAGTAGTATGGGCTCACGGAGATATCAATCATGCCCCATCCCTGAGGTTGTATATCCCAGAAATAATACTTTATATAAAAATATTAGATCGCCTTTAGCAACTCTGGGAGGGAGCCAAAGTCCCCATAGACGGCTACCTCATTAACTTCGAATTCAAGAGTCGCGACATGGCGAACAATCCAAGTATTTTATTCAAGTAGTTCATTTCTTAATTCTTATTTCCTCGTTCATTCAATATAGGTGACAACTCTGTAACTTAAATATATATCGTCTAACTTTGTATAATGAAATTTTAGTAACTGCAGTTTTTCAGATAAAACAGGACACATAGAAAAGCCTAATTATTTATTTTGAGTCCGTTCGTAAATTTTAAATATTTTTCACTATTCATTATTTTACTATTCACCGTATTTACTATTCATCGTATTTACTATTCATCGTATTTACTATTCATCGTATTTATACGTATTCGTATTTTCGTATTTCGTATTTGTACGTATTTTTATACTTCGTATTTTATTCGTATTTTATACGTATGCGTATTCTTATACTTAGTATTTATTATTATACTTTCTTTATACTTAGTATTTTTTTATTATATTTCATTTACACTTAGTATTTTTATTATTCTTATACACATTATTATACTTAGGAGTTTTCTTTGATGTAAAACTAAATTTTATTTTCTAAGTACAAAAATCTAGTTTTAAAGTCGTTAGGTTCGTTTTGTATTTAGTGATTTTTGAAAATATTTAAAAGTCTAGTTTTAAAAACGTTAAGTTCATTTTAAATAGTCCGTATGTCCATATCCAAATTTAAGCATAGGTAGTAACACTCGAGATGGTTAATTTTAATACGTGTAACGTTTATTTTATTCGATTTCGTTGATTCTTTTTATTAATGATTCATTATAAAATCTAATATAATCCTAATTACTAATCAATTTTAGTGACTAAGTGACAAATTCATTTTGATCAAAATTAGGTCCATTTTTAGTGTAAATGCCGTGGCCTTTATTTATTTAGCTATTTATTTCTTTTTTTGTTTTTATTAATAAATCATTACTTTAACTTATGAAATTATTTAAGTGATAAAATAAAAAGTGACAAAATCATTTTTGTCTAAAAATCAACCCAAAAGTGGCACCTTATACTTGTGCAATTTATTTTCGTTTTCTAATTTTATCGGTTTTGACTTAAAGTTTTTATAAACTAATTTCTTAAATTATACTAAAGTGATCTAACTAGTTTACGATTTTCACTAATTATTTTATTTCATTTATGAATAGTGTTTTTGTGACACTTTATTTTTCCAACTTTTATAATTTAGTGATTTAGTCTATTTAACTTATATATTCATTATTTAAACTTTTCAATAATGACTTTAAACAATAATAAAATAAAACTTATATTTATTATGAATCAAATTAGTCCTTTATGTGAAGAACACCATGAATATGTGATGAATCCAATTATTTTTCATATGAACATTTTTAACTCAAATTCTTATATTATCGTTTTATTTCCTCAAATTTTTATGGTATGTCTAATTAACTGTAACACCCCGTGTTTTTGAAACACATTTTTATAAAAGAATTTAATTCCTTAGATTAAATTCATCCTTTTTCATTATAATAAAAATGCGACTGAATTTTTTTCGCTAAATATGTAACACTCCATGTTAAGTTAAGTCTTTATAATTGCGCAAATCATTAATTAAACATCCTCGCTCACTTATTTTCCTAACACATTATACTACAAGTTATTTTGCACCTAAATTAAAACCGTTTTGAATTACTTTGAATTTGAGCTTTATTTTTACATATTCGAACTCGATAAATCAAATGAAGTATCTACGACAAATTTCTCAACGACAAATTTTGGCACGCAAATCGAGGTCAAACATTGACTAAAAGACCAAGCCACCTAATTGTGATTTAGTCACCTAATCTTTTCTTAAATATACTTACTCATAATCCAAATCTAATTAAAGTAGTTTAAGCTTAATCATTTTGATTAGTACTAACAAGACATACTATAATAATATAAAATTACTATTCCTTTTGATTTAACTAGCACTTTCACTAAAACTCGATATAATGAGCCACTCTTATTCAAAACTGATAAACTTTTTGACGTTTGATCATAATGATTTAATTCGATAACATTCAATGAAAAAATATGTATTTCGGTCAAGTAAGATTTTATTTCAAAGTTTCGAGGATTCTAGACCCAATTTTTGTTTTGGATTCTTTCCTACGTTTTTCTTCATTTTAATTTTTGATCTTACTTCGAACCATTATATTAAGACTATATATATCATTTCGAGACTTCTCATACAAGCAAATCGAAAATTTCAAAAGCGAAATCGGGGCCTTGTTTTTGTGATGATGGTAGAATGACTTGACCTTCTTGGTCCAAGTTTTCTTCTTCCATTTTGCTTTCTCTTACACATACCCAAGACTTACCATCTCTACAATTTCATCATCACTTATTCTAGCTTGCTTTAATTAAAGATTAAACATTATTATTATTACATAATTACATACTACTACTACTACATAATATACAAGTCACAACAACTCCTACAACTACTACTACTACACGTTTTATTTACTACACACAAACACACAAACCCTCTCTAAAAACAAAACCAATTTATTTCCTAAGTAAGAACACAAACTTGGTGTTCTTTATTTTTCAAGAGCAACTTCATCTTCCTTTTCTTCTTTACTTTAATTTCCTAAAATTATTTCACTTAAGTTTATTTTATAAATTAGTCCAACTAGTTCACTACTTAATTTAGATCATTTCTACATAAAACATATTACTACAACACTTGCTAAATGAATTATAGAAAATTAAAGTATGTGTTTTATAAATAAAAACTCAAGATCTTCATCTTCTTTATTTGATTTTCCACATAAATTTCCACTATTCATTAAAATGAAAATTCTTCATAAGTTAAATTAAGTCACTTCCTCTTTTTCCTACTAAATTAAAATAGACATAAATCATAAAAGAAATATTGCAACACTTAAATTTTACTAGTATAGTTTAGCTAGCTAAGTGAGTTACTAACTTCCTTGATCTTATTTGTATGTACTAATTATCCAAAGACGAGGAGCAAGGTGGTGCCATTGATTTAAGTGCCTTTGACCATATCGTAGACCCGGATAATTGTTAAGCTAAAGTCATACCGAGCTAATTTAAGGTGCTCCCGCACACTATAATTGCTAAGCACCTACACTTGCTTGATTATATGTTATGTGTATCACATAGTATTGCATGATTAATTACAAGGCAAAAATCAAAAAAAATAAAAATGGTGTAGCTTATAAAAACCATTCGGCCACCCTTATTTTTCTCACTTAATTTTTCGTTTTAATTTTTGTTAATTACATGCTTAAAATACTTGTAATAGAATGTATATGAAAATATAATTAGTTTATGTTTAGGACTTGAAATGAATTTGTTATGAATTTTGAATGTTTTAAAGTGTTATGTGTGTTCTTAAGTTTTTGTTGTTATTCTTGTGTTTGAATGATTTATACTTAGTTGTGTTATTGTTTGTATATGATTTCCACATGTGTTAAGTATACAAATGATATTAAGTAAATTAGTTGTTGAATTAGAAGTATAAAAATCAAAAAATCAAATTTATGAACATGTATATAATATACACTGGCTATATTGATTTATTTGGGCCAATTTTTGGTTTTAATTTTTCTAAATAACATATTATGATTAGTTTAGTTAAATAAGACTTGTATGGAAAATTTGAGAAAATTATAATAACTTATGAAAATTTGACTAAATTGTGTTCATATGAAAAGTATTAAAGTTCTTCAAATCTTCATGTGTTCTTCAAGTAGATGACTAATTTTGATTCATAAATTTTATAAAGTTAAAGTTAAAAGTTGTTTTAATCCATTAGTGAATAAATACAATACTAATTATATAAGTTAAATAAGCTAAATCTTTATAATGAAAAAGTTAGAAAATTAAAGTGAGTAAAATCACTATTCATAAATGAAATAAAATATTTAGTGAAATTACATTTTAGTTTAAATCACTTTGGTATAATTTAAGTATCCACAATATAACAACCTTAAGTCAAACACCGATAAATTAGAAAGAGAAAATAACCCACCCAATGACTTAGAGTGCCACGGTTTTGGGGTCATTTTTAGACCAAAAATGATTTTGCCACTTTTTATTTTTATCACTTAAGTAATTAAATTAGTTAAAGTAATGAATTGTTAATAAAAACAAAAAGAAATAATTAGTAAAAATGATTAAAGGCTCACGGCATCATCACTTTAAATGGGTCAATTTTGGTCAAAATGAATTTACCACTTAGTCACTAAATTTGATTTGTAAATAGGATTATATTTGATTGTATAATAAATCGTTAATAAAAAGAATCAACAAAACCGATTAAAATAAACGTTACATGTATTAAAAATGAACAATGTCGCGTGTTACTACCTTTGCTTAAACTGGATGTGGTTATACGGACTATTTAAAACGAACCCCGACAACCTCACTAAAATTTGAAACCGCTTAAATTCTAGCTAAGTATACGACTAAATCTAAACCGAGTTTTACTTTTGAAATGTCATTTAAATCACCAAGTATAAAATGAACTTAACAATTTGATTTAAAATATATTTCAAAATGACTAAGTACAAAATGAACTTAACGACTTTAAAACTAGGATTTTATACTTAGAAAATAAATGAGTTAGTTTTATATTTAGAAATATCTTAAGTATAAGAATACGAATAAAATACTAAGTATAAATATACGAATAAAATACTAAGTATAAATATACGAATAAAATACTAAGTATAAAAATACGTATAAAATACGAGGAATAGTAAATACAATGAATAGTAAATACGATGAATAGTAGATACGTGAATAGTAAAAATATTTAAAATTTACGATTGGACTCCAAATAAATTATTTAAGTTTTCTATGTGTTCCGTTTACCTGAAGAACTGTTAGAATTAAAATTTCATTATACAAGTTCGACGATACTAATTAATATGAATTATCACTTGAGTATATACGAATGAGAAAACGATAAAGAGAGTACTTGTTAAATACTCGGGTGTCTGTCATGTTGCGAATCTATTGTGCCATGGTTGGAAAGGTAGCCGCATATGGGGACACTTGGCACCCTAAGAATTGCGGTGGTAATCTAATGACTCTCTCGACGTTATTTAACGTGACTCTCGCCTCATGAATCGAGTTCGTTCACGGGCCCATATGAGGTAATTGGAAAATGACCATTCCCACCCGGGGAATCTGTCGTAGTGTAATAGTCGTACCACTAGGGTAGTGTATGCATACATTAGACAAGGGATTTGGCTGTCCTTATTACCTACTTGATATCTTTAGCTTGAATGACTTGACCGTTGAATGTTTCCGGCCCTTCAGCTTCTGCGCAGGCCTTGCTTTTGTAAGGTTTTGCATGTTTCCATCCTAACTGGTTGTGGCTCATAGGACAACGTATGATAGATTATCCATGTTGTATTGAATATTAGGTAGTTATCACGTACGCTACTTAGTGTCTGATTTGATGTACAGTCACGAGCGCCTAGTGCACTTTGATAGAAGATTATATGGGTAATTATCTATGAGAGTACACGAGCCACTCTGTAGTCAAGACTTCGCAGTATATGTTGCTATATGAATAATTGAAAAGGGTCGACTACCCCGAATGTGAATGAAATGATAATGATTTGCCTACATGATTATGAATTGAGAATAATTATCGATGATTGTTTTATGGTTATATTATTTGACGCATGCTCATGTTTGAATCACCATGATTCCTCTTATGTGTTGTTTAAACGCTTGCTATTTGTTTTTACTTATTTATATTATGTATTTCACATGTTTTAGAATTACATGTGTCGAAAGAGTGTTGCGGGAAAATGATAATGGTTAAACGCAGGTACCCCGAGACCAACGCTATTGAATGCTGGGGAGAGTTACCTTACTTATTTTGTACGCTTTTGAGAGAATGTAATCGAATATCTCTGCTTTATCTTAAACTCGTATTATGTATACAGAGTTTTATGACGATAACAGCTGGTTTTGTAATATATAGACTTAATTAATTTTCCGCCTTAGTTTAATTAAAGTCACGAAAAACCGGGTTGTTACAGTTGGTATCAGAGCTGTCTTGCGACCGTGAATAACTTAAAGTTATCTCATCTAGCGAGACGACACCTGGGCCAGACATTCATATCGTATGTCAGGCATAGACTTATAGGATCAAATAACGAATTAGAAATCTTAGATCGCTAAAATAATAACTTAGAACGCCTTAAAAGTGAGAATGGGTAGAAACATTAAGGACCAACCTTTGTAAATAAACGAATTACTGACCTAAAATAAAATACACTAACTATCGTATACTTGCTACTTGCTGATGTGACTGACTAAAACTAACAGTTATCCTCGGATATAAAATCGAATTAATAAACTTAATTCTTGAGAAGTGAAACGCCGAAGGAGTACCAAGCTATACGAAGTAAAGGCATCTACTAAATCCTTAACCAATTTCACTCATAAAAAAAAAAAATTCTTAAATATTTTTAATCTTATTTTTGGTTCGATCAAAAATTTATGTCCTCTTAATAGCCATTTTATCTTCGTTCAAACAATATTTTTGTTGTTTGACTCCTTTTCCTTAAAATCCCTTGTAGATGTCATCAACCGGCGATTCACCAGTATGCGGAGACGGGAAGGGCAATCGTTCGATTAAGCAGCGCGCCCTACGTGCTTTCATGCTCGCACTTAAGCATCCGGAGCTTGCATGGGTGACCTGCCAGGATCGATGCTACAAGATTTTCTTAGGAGATCCTCGCGACATTCGCAGGAGACCACGACACTGGGTTTTGGTTATGCGAAATGGAGGCAAAGATCGTTGAGGCGGGAGTTCACGAAGGGTGGTAAGTACGCTTAACCGAGAGGTTCCTCAGAGGTGAAGCTTTCCTTTGGTGGTTTACTGACGCCACTGCTGTCTCAGCTCGAGGAAATTTCCACGGGTGGAATTTCTTCAAATGCGGCCTCAGGCTTGCATGCCGTGCCATTGCTCAGGGACACACCTTCGATGATGAGCAGGAAGTCAGCGATGCGGAGTCTTCAAACGGGCTCTAGAGCCTTTTTAGCCTTATGAATTACTAGTATGGATGACATCTTGTAAAATCTATAGATCTTAACTACCTAACCTCAGTGATTCTGTATGGCACTATTAGAAGTCGTTATCCCTACCTTCTACTTTCAGTTATCTTTCTAGGAAATGTATCGGATTGCTTCGCTACACGTAATCGATGTAACCAACTTTTACCTTGTATTCTATGTTATGCCTCTCTTAGAACTACTCAAATTGCATGCAGTTTAATATTTTCGAATGGTCGCAAAGCGGTATCCCAGACAATGACCTTAACCAACAATTCCTCGAAGAGGAGGCAAGAAGAAAAGGCTTCGAGGATGCAATCACAAAGATTGCTCAAGGCATGTACCAACATCAGGGTGGCGGAAATAATCAATCTGCATTCGAGAGGTTCTCAAAACACAGACCTCAACCATACTCAGGCTCCGTCAACCCTACCGTTCTGACTGAATGGATTGAAGAAATGGAGAAGCTGTTAGAGCTCAGTAAGACACCACCTACAGAGAAGGTGAATGTGGTAGCTTACTACCTCAAGGGAGAAGCCAACAGCTGGTGGCGCTTGATCAGGTCCACCTTTCCCCTGAGGATATACAACTGGAGCGAGTTCAAATCACATAGAGAACAAGTACTTTGGGAAGAGCTAAGATGGGAGATGGAAGAGAAATTCAAACTTGAACCAAGGTGATATGTCTCTGCGAGGATATAATCTGAAAAGTACCAGGAGCTATCGAAGTTTGCTCCTAGAATATTAACGAACGAGGAGGAACTTCATGACTCGTTATGTAAGGGCATGACTAATGATCTAAGGATAAACATGAGCGGGTTCAACTGTAAGAACTTTGCCGAGGCCTACGAAAAGGCAACAAGTATCTGGGCGTCAATCCAGAAGGGAGAAGCCGAGGAGAAAAAGAAAAAGAGAGTTTTTACGCCTCCTGTGGCAAGCGCTAGCTATATTCAGAAGCCGGACTTCCAACAAAGGAGCTTCCAGAGACCGAATTTTCAAAACAGAAATTTCAACAAGCCGGTTTATAACCGTGACAACAAACCGAGTCAGGGAAGGTTGACTTCAAGCGTTAGAAGGGCTCCGCCACGGTGTCCTTATTTAACAAATGCCGCTTCGGCCACAAAGCGATACACCTGAAAAACAAGCACGGATCACGGCCGTCTGTTTCTTTTGCAATGTTGAGGGACACAAATCTACTGTGTGCCCAAGGAAAGCGATGAGAAAGGTAGACACGGGACCGCTACCTGCCGTTAAAGTACAAGGACGTGTTTACGTCTTGTCAGAGTTTGACGAAGACATCGAGGGCTGCCCTGACGTAGACGACATTACGGGTAAATTCCTAGTTAACTCAGCACCTACCTTTATTTTATTCAACATAATTATGTCCTTGTCCTTCTTCTCGTCAAAGTAGTTAACAAGATCCAAACTGACAAAGACCTGAACAAATATATACTAAGTTAGATTTTCATAAAACCCCTTTCTATTAAAATTTTTGAATTTTACCCAAAATACGACTTATAACATTTCCGTTCCATCTAATAACATTATAATATTAATTTTTAAGGGAATAAGCTATATCAGCTAGGTTATCCAAAATCCTCTAAAATTTTTATTTAACCATTCAGCGATAACCTATATTTCTTTTAACTTCATTAAAGCTCATATTCTCTTTATGATCACTACGACTTTTATCTAATTTCCCTAATTGCCGTTTTATTCCTAAGGCTATATATTCTATTTAAGTGGTCATTAAAAGTAACAATAAAAATATTATTAAGTACATGGGTTTGAAACTTCTTAAGGGGGTAGGACAATATTTTGATTTTACCCCAACTTAAATTTAATTTTAACACTTTTTATTTCAGCCTATTTTAAGGTTAAATTTTATTTCTGAAATTTAAATAAACGGTTTTATTCTTAAAACACTTATTATTTTAATTTAATTTAAATCCGTACAAAACTTCTAGGCCCTACCTTTTTGTGGACCTCTTTCAAGTCATTTTCAAAAATAACATTCCAACAACATTTCTATTTTTATTTAAATATTTCATTAATAAATCGAAAGCGATTTTGTTCTCCAATAATTGCACTCTATCCGACGTTTCTATATTAATTAGAAAACTCAAACTTTTCAGAAAGTCTTATTTCAACAAAACCAAATAATGTTATCCAGATTTGTAAAATCTCAATATTCTCTCTAAACTCGCCTTTGTTCAACCTCTGAGCGCTTATCCACTCTTTCAAGTTTCTGGGACTAAACTTTTCTTAAGGGGTAGGATCAGAACACCAGTGTTTTTGAAACACATTTTTATAAAAGAATTTAATTCCTTAGATTAAATTCATCCTTTTTCATTATAATAAAAATGCGACTGAATTTTTTTCGCTAAATATGTAACACTCCATGTTAAGTTAAGTCTTTATAATTGCGCAAATCATTAATTAAACATCCTCGCCACTTATTTTCCTAACACATTATACTACAAGTTATTTTGCACCTAAATTAAAACCGTTTTGAATTACTTTGAATTTGAGCTTTATTTTTACATATTCGAACTCGATAAATCAAATGAAGTATCTACGACAAATTTCTCAACGACAAATTTTGGCACGCAAATCGAGGTCAAACATTGACTAAAAGACCAAGCCACCTAATTGTGATTTAGTCACCTAATCTTTTCTTAAATATACTTACTCATAATCCAAATCTAATTAAAGTAGTTTAAGCTTAATCATTTTGATTAGTACTAACAAGACATACTATAATAATATAAAATTACTATTCCTTTTGATTTAACTAGCACTTTCACTAAAACTCGATATAATGAGCCACTCTTATTCAAAACTGATAAACTTTTTGACGTTTGATCATAATGATTTAATTCGATAACATTCAATGAAAAAAATATGTATTTCGGTCAAGTAAGATTTTATTTCAAAGTTTCGAGGATTCTAGACCCAATTTTTGTTTTGGATTCTTTCCTACGTTTTTCTTCATTTTAATTTTTGATCTTACTTCGAACCATTATATTAAGACTATATATATCATTTCGAGACTTCTCGCGTGCGCGCAAATCGAAAATTTCAAAAACGGAAATCGGGGCCTTGTTTTGTGATGATGGCCGAATGACTTGACCTTCTTGGTCCAAGTTTTCTTCTTCCATTTTGCTTTCTCTTACACATACCCAAGACTTACCATCCTACAATTTCATCATCACTTATTCTAGCTTGCTTTAATTAAAGATTAAACATTATTATTATTACATAATTACATACTACTACTACTACATAATATACAAGTCACAACAACTCCTACAACAACTACTACTACACGTTTTATTTACTACACACAAACACACAAACCCTCTCTAAAAACAAAACCAATTTATTTCCTAAGTAAGAACACAAACTTGGTGTTCTTTATTTTTCAAGAGCAACTTCATCTTCCTTTTCTTCTTTACTTTAATTTCCTAAAATTATTTCACTTAAGTTTATTTTATAAATTAGTCCAACTAGTTCACTACTTAATTTAGATCATTTCTACATAAAACATATTACTACAACACTTGCTAAATGAATTATAGAAAATTAAAGTATGTGTTTTATAAATAAAAACTCAAGATCTTCATCTTCTTTATTTGATTTTCCACATAAATTTTCACTATTCATTAAAATGAAAATTCTTCATAAGTTAAATTAAGTCACTTCCTCTTTTTCCTACTAAATTAAAATAGACATAAATCATAAAAGAAATATTGCAACACTTAAATTTTACTAATATAGTTTAGCTAGCTAAGTGAGTTACTAACTTCCTTGATCTTATTTGTATGTACTAATTATCCAAAGACGAGGAGCAAGGTGGTGCCATTGATTTAAGTGCCTTTGACCATATCGTAGACCCGGATAATTGTTAAGCTAAAGTCATACCGAGCTAATTTAAGGTGCTCCCGCACACTATAATTGCTAAGCACCTACACTTGCTTGATTATATGTTATGTGTATCACATAGTATTGCATGATTAATTACAAGGCAAAAATCAAAAAAAATAAAAATGGTGTAGCTTATAAAAACCATTCGGCCACCCTTATTTTTCTCACTTAATTTTTCGTTTTAATTTTTGTTAATTACATGCTTAAAATACTTGTAATAGAATGTATATGAAAATATAATTAGTTTATGTTTAGGACTTGAAATGAATTTGTTATGAATTTTGAATGTTTTAAAGTGTTATGTGTGTTCTTAAGTTTTTGTTGTTATTCTTGTGTTTGAATGATTTATACTTAGTTGTGTTATTGTTTGTATATGATTTCCACATGTGTTAAGTATACAAATGATATTAAGTAAATTAGTTGTTGAATTAGAAGTATAAAAATCAAAAAATCAAATTTATGAACATGTATATAATATACACGGCTATATTGATTTATTTGGGCCAATTTTTGGTTTTAATTTTTCTAAATAACATATTATGATTAGTTTAGTTAAATAAGACTTGTATGGAAAATTTGAGAAAATTATAATAACTTATGAAAATTTGACTAAATTGTGTTCATATGAAAAGTATTAAAGTTCTTCAAATCTTCATGTGTTCTTCAAGTAGATGACTAATTTTGATTCATAAATTTTATAAAGTTAAAGTTAAAAGTTGTTTTAATCCATTAGTGAATAAATACAATACTAATTATATAAGTTAAATAAGCTAAATCTTTATAATGAAAAAGTTAGAAAATTAAAGTGAGTAAAATCACTATTCATAAATGAAATAAAATATTTAGTGAAATTACATTTTAGTTTAAATCACTTTGGTATAATTTAAGTAATCATAATATAAAAACCTTAAGTCAAAAACCGATAAATTAGAAAACGAAAATAAACCACCCAATTATTTAGAGTGCCACGGTTTTGGGGTCATTTTTAGACCAAAAATGATTTTGCCACTTTTTATTTTTATCACTTAAGTAATTAAATTAGTTAAAGTAATGAATTGTTAATAAAAACAAAAAGAAATAATTAGTAAAAATGATTAAAGGCTCACGGCATCATCACTTTAAATGGGTCAATTTTGGTCAAAATGAATTTACCACTTAGTCACTAAATTTGATTTGTAAATAGGATTATATTTGATTGTATAATAAATCGTTAATAAAAAGAATCAACAAAACCGATTAAAATAAACGTTACATGTATTAAAAATGAACAATGTCGCGTGTTACTACCTTTGCTTAAACTGGATGTGGTTATACGGACTATTTAAAACGAACCCCGACAACCTCACTAAAATTTGAAACCGCTTAAATTCTAGCTAAGTATACGACTAAATCTAAACCGAGTTTTACTTTTGAAATGTCATTTAAATCACCAAGTATAAAATGAACTTAACAATTTGATTTAAAATATATTCCAAAATGACTAAGTACAAAATGAACTTAACGACTTTAAAACTAGGATTTTATACTTAGAAAATAAATGAGTTAGTTTTATATTTAGAAATATCTTAAGTATAAGAATACGAATAAAATACTAAGTATAAATATACGAATAAAATACTAAGTATAAATATACGAATAAAATACTAAGTATAAAAATACGTATAAAATACGAGGAATAGTAAATACAATGAATAGTAAATACGATGAATAGTAGATACGTGAATAGTAAAAATATTTAAAATTTACGATTGGACTCCAAATAAATTATTTAAGTTTTCTATGTGTTCCGTTTACCTGAAGAACTGTTAGAATTAAAATTTCATTATACAAGTTCGACGATACTAATTAATATGAATTATCACTTGAGTATATACGAATGAGAAAACGATAAAGAGAGTACTTGTTAAATACTCGGGTGTCGTATGTTCTTGAATCTATTGTGCCATCGTTGGAAAGGTAGTCGATATGGGGACACTTGGCACCCTATGAATTGCGGTGGTAATCTAATGACTCTCTCGATCGTTATTTAACGTGACTCTCGCCTATGAATCGAGTTCGTTCACGGGCCCATATGAGGTAATTGGAAAATGACCATTCCCACCCGGGAATGCATCGTAGTGTAATAGTCGTACCACTAGGGTAGTGTATGCATACATTAGACAAGGGATTTGGTGTCCTTATTACCTACTTGATATCTTTAGCTTGAATGACTTGGCCAGTTGAATGTTTAGGCCCTTGACCTGTAGCGGGCCTTGCTTTTGTAAGGTTTTGCATGTTTCCATCCTAGCGGTTGTGGCTCATAGGACAACGTATGATAGATTATCCATGTTGTATTGAATATTAGGTAGTTATCACGACGCTACTTAGTGTTCGATTTGATGTGCGAGTCTGAGCGACTAGTGCACTTTGATAGAAGATTATATGGGTAATTATCTATGAGAGTACACGAGCCACTCTGTAGTCAAGACTCGCGAGTATATGTTGCTATATGAATAATTGAAAAGGGTCGACTACCAGAATGTGAATGAAATGATAATGATTTGCCTACATGATTATGAATTGAGAATAATTATCGATGATTGTTTTATGGTTATATTATTTGACGCATGCTCATGTTTGAATCACCATGATTCCTCTTATGTGTTGTTTAAACGCTTGCTATTTGTTTTTACTTATTTATATTATGTATTTCACATGTTTTAGAATTACATGTGTCGAAAGAGTGTTGCGGGAAAATGATAATGGTTAAACGCAGGTACCCCGAGACCAACGCTATTGAATGCTGGGGAGAGTTACCTTAATTATTTTGTACGCTTTTGAGAGAATGTAATCGAATATCTCTGCTTTATCTTAAACTCGTATTATGTATACAGAGTTTTATGACGATAACAGCTGGTTTTGTAATATATAGACTTAATTAATTTTCCGCCTTAGTTTAATTAAAGTCACGAAAAACCGGGTTGTTACATTAACCTAGACTAATCGTAATATGTTATTTAGAAAAATTAAAACTAAAAATTTGTCCATTTAAAACCAAAATGCCGTGTGACTATATATATGTTCATAAATTTTGATTTTTGATTTTTATACTTCTAATTTAACAACTAACTTACTTAATATCATTTATGTATTTAACATATGTAAAAATCATATATAAACATTAACACACAAAAGTAAAAATCCTTTAAACACAAGAATAACACAAAAATTCAAGAACACACATAAATACATTAAAACACTTAAAAATTCATAACAAATTCATTTTAAGTCCTAAACATAAACTAATTATATTTTCATGTTCACCTTGTTACGAGTATTTTAAGCATGCAATTTACAAAAATTAAAACGAAAAATTAAACTAAAAATGGAGGGTAGGCCGTGTGATATGTATGTGTTGCTCAAATGTTATTTTTCGATTTTTGTCTCCTAATTTAACATGTGAACACTAGGTGATATAAAACATCATACATACAAATCAAAAACAATAAAATCAAGTACGAGGCGCTTATCACATAAGTGTGCGGGAAGCACCTTAGTTAGGTTATGAGTGAAATAGCTTAGCAGTTGTCGGGATCAATGATATGATCGAATTGGCTAAGATCGACTCCTCCACCTTGCTCCTCGTCTTTGATTAGGAGAAGTACATAAAAATGTAAATAAACAAGTTAGTAATTTATTTTAAAACTAAACTATCTATACTAAAATTTTAAAGTGTAGTATTGTTTTTAGTTTAGGTGAAGTTTATATTTCATATATTTTGATTTATTTTCATATTCATTTATAAGCTAAAAGATGTAGTGATTGATAAATATAAGTGGTGGAGGAGTATGTTAAGAGCTTAAGTGAATTATAGACATGAAAATAGAAGTTTAAAGAAGAAAAGTTGTAAGGAAGAAGATGAAGATCATAAAGGACTTGAAGTTGAGGATGAGTTTGTTCTTACAAGTGTTCTTGGGTTGGTTTTATTTAGAGAGAAAATGAGTTAGAAAATGTTTGATGTGTGTGTGTGTTTTGTGCGTGTAGTATGTATATAATGTAGTAGTAGTTTGTGTTTTGTTTTAGTTGTAAGTTTATGTATGAATGCAAAGTATTAACTAGTTACTAAGTGATGATGATTTTAGTAGGGTGTAAGAAGGATTAGATATGGTACAAAAGGAGGTATGGTGTGTAAGAGTAAGGAAGAAAAAGGAAGAAGCAAAGTTGGACCAATGTCCCCAAATATCTCGGCCACCTCAAGCACACAAGTCCCGATTTTTACGTTTTTGAAATTTTCGATTTACGCGTACGTGAAAAGTCTCGAAATGAAATATATAGTCTTAAAATAATGTTTAGAAGTAAGATCGAAAATAAAAATGAAAATAGACTCCAAAACGAATTCAAACAAAAATTGGGTACTAGTTTTCCTCGCAACTTTGAAATAAAATTTTATTCGATCGAAATATATATTTTTTTCGTTGAATGTTATCGAATTAAATCATTAAACTCAGACGTCAAAAAGTTTACCAGTTTAGGCTTAGGGTAACTCAATATATCGAGTTTTAGTGAAAGTGTTAGTTAAATCAAAATGGAATAGTAATTTGATATTATTATTATATGTTTTGTTAGTAATAATCAAAATGATTAAGCTTAAACTACTTTAATTAGATTTGGATTATGAGTAATTATATTTAAGAAAGGATTAGGTGACTTAATCACATTTAGGTGGCTTGGCCATTTTGGTCAACATTGACCTCGATTTGCGTGCCGAAATTTGTCGTTGAGAAAATTGTCGAGGATTCATCATTTGATTTATCGAGTTTGAATATGTAAAAATAAAGTTCAAATTCAAAGTAATTCAAAATGGTTTTAGTTTAGGTACGATAAAAGTTGTAGCGCATTGTGTTAGAAAAATATTGGGCGAGATTGTTGAATTAATGATTTGCGCAATTATAATAGGCTTAACTTGACATGGAGTGTTACATGTTTAGCGAAAAAAAATTCAGTCGCATTTTTATTATAAGGAAAAAGGTTGAATTTAATTTAAGGAATTAAATTCTTTCATAATATTTTGCTATAAAAACACGGGGTGTTACAATTTTGATATGTGACTTTCCATATAATTATTTATCGTAGAAATTGTATACGGGTAACTTAACTTATATTTTTACTTTTAGATTGATTTAATATTAATTTAAACTCAATACTCTTTTAACTTAATTTTTCATTTTTAGTTATATTTTCATTTGGACTTTTTAATGACGATAAACATTTTATTACTATAGTTATTTTATTTAAATTTAATTTATTTACTTAAGTAATTTAAATAATATTTTAGTCACATATTATACTTGTGATACTTATAATTAATATGATCAATAATTTACACATTAAATATAATTTCAACATGATAAAATTTCATATAAATTCAACAATAATTCAACAACGCATATTTTTCACTTAACACATATTATCATAAAATCATATTTAACAATTCAATTCAACATTATATTATAACAAAAATAACACATAATCAAAATTTACAAAATCACATAAATTATTTTTATATCACATGAACACAAAAATTATATATTCTAAATACGTAAATTAAACTAGTGTGCGGGGGCACCTTAGGTTAGCTCGGTACGAATTTCCTAGCTCGTCTGGATCCATGATTCTGTCAACCCGAGACCCAAAATCAACTCGTTAACCCGTCATAGGCCTTGTTTTATTCACCATGGTAGCACCACGACTCCACAACGATAACAATGCAATAACTCAACTCAACGACGGAAGCTAATCAATGTCGGCGACGTTGACAACACATGTTTTTCAAAGACAAGAGGAAGGAATTAGAACTGAGACTAATTACTCGGCGTAATCAACAAACCAACAGAAGGAAGCTAAGGGTTTATGATAACAAAATCGGGGCTGGAAAGAAAAATCACAGAGGAGTGAGTGGGTGCCGATTAAATGACGGAGTAGATTAAGAATCGATAACATAAATCGAATTTAGGCTCACCATCGATTAGCAAGGGCGAGGACACACAAGGCAGGGGCCATAGGCCACGGTGGTCGAGAGCACCAAGGGTCCGTCTTCGACGAATTTTCAAACAACGATAAATAAGGGCAGCGACACTGCCTCAAATATGACGAGAAAAAGAAAGTGAATTAGAGTTGGCGAATTCAATTGACGATAAAATTTATCGACAGAAAACGATAAGTGTGAATTGAGTCGACAATTACTTAATCAACGAAATTAAATCGAAACGGGAAACAAAATAAAAATAGAAAAATTTGAAATGAAAAGGGGGCTCACCAACTGGAGGCGGCAGAGCACGGTGGTGCTCATGGTGGCTACGGTTAGAGCCGAGAGAGAAAGAGAGCCGAGGAGAGGCAGGGGACTACGGTGGTGGTGTACGATGGTGGTGTACGGCCGAGGAAGGGGACAGAAAACAGGGGAAAGCAGGGGATGCCGAAAAGAAGAGAAGAGGAGGACGGTGGTGGCTCCGGTGAGCTACTCCTGTGGCCGTGGCCATGGTGGCTGTGACAGCCGGCTGGTGGTGACTACCGTGCTGCTGTTGTCGTTATTGTTGTGTTGATGTTGTTGTTGTTGCTCGTGTTGTTATTGTTGTTTGCTGTTGTTGTTGTTTGTTTTTGTTATTATTATTATCATTATTATTATTTGTTGAAGTCGGCTGATGTTGTTGGTGTTCTGCTGCTGTGTTTTTTTTTGTTTTATTAAAGAAGAAAAAGGGAGGAAGAAGAAGACTAAAATAATGAGGGAGTATGTGTGGTAGTAATTAAATAATAGAAGAAAGAAAATATCACAATTGAATTGAGGGGATGGGAGAGTGCCGACATAAGTAGGGAGATATTTGGGTCTGTTTGATTTGTTTGCTCCGTTTTATTTACTCTTATTTATAAAACTTAAATAATTTATAAAATATATTATGTTTTAAATTATTTGTTTTAAATTTTAATTCCATTATTCATATTATAAATTTTATAGTTCGAAAATATAAATGTATAAAAGTTGTCAGTTACAAATTGTGTTACGGTCTCACATACTTTCAAACGGCTTGTTTATTTGTAAGATAGATTTTGATAAAATTATATTTCGTTCCATTAATAATAATTTTTAAGACGAGATGCAAATACATTAATTTTAATAAAAGCAATTGAATCAAAGTTTTAGTTTGACAAGTATTTTGGAAATAAAAATATAATACAAGTTAATATAAAATAAATCAATAAAGTTTAATTAAAAATATCTTGAGAAGGTTTATTCGAACGAAATTTTTCAGCCGCGTTTTTAAAGTAATTGAATAAAAGTTAAAATATATAAATTTTAATTTAAGAATTTTGTTAAAATGATTAATTAGTATTAATAAAAACACGGGGTGTTACAATGAAGATTATAATCCTATTCCATCCTTAATATACAATACCTTTGTTGGCAAATATTTTTCATTTAAATTAAAGATACAAGATTTCAATCATAATATTAACAAGCAAACCAGCTACAAAGTTATTGATATTTCAGAAAGAAAGTCACTGGAGGTAGTTATCATTCTTTTAGAAATATTTAGATTACTTTCATTAGATGTTTCGATTAATATATCTACGTTCTTATATTTAGGTTGATGACTTGGACTCAACAAGCACTCACCAAAAACGTCCACAGTCATTTATCAATGCGGAAGTAGATAAAACAAGTGACCAAGATTCTGATTGCTTAGAAGTGGTACCAAAAATCCAACAAAAGAAAAGGTTTATACCAAAAATTGTATTGTATGAAAATGGTTTGTTTTTCAAGAAAGGAAACATATAAAATAATATATTATATCAGTACTAAAAGTTGTTTTGGAATTCTAATTTTTGCAGAAAAACTAAAGAGAAGATGACAAATGGAATGAAGAACAGTAATATATAGTCTATTTGATAGAAAAGAGATGACAAATGGAATGAAGAACAATAATATATAGTCTATTAGATTTGCTTAAGTATTAGTCCAACATTTTCGTCAATGTTTTTTTACATTTAGCGTCTATTAAATTTGTTTTAGTATTAATATTAATATTAGATATTAAATATTAAAGTTTTTTTTAATTAAGTCTTAGGGATTGGTGTCAATGTTATCAATTTACAATGTTTGCTAATAATATTCAACTTTTAATTTATGCTATTAATATTACAAATTTGAATCCACATTTTGTTAAAAACATGATTATATTATAGTTATATCCTACTGGCTAATATGTATGAATAAATAAAAATTTAATCACATCGAGGTCTAACACCGAAACACATAGGCACGTTTATATGTTGACTATAATAGTGTTATGATATCTTTGTATCCTACTTATATGTATCCTACTTTTAAGCACGTTTATATGTATCCTACTTATTTATATATGTTGACTATAATAGTGCTATGATATCTTTGTATTAATTTGACGTTCTTGCACATCAAGGGCTAAAACTAGAACACAGAAGCACGTTTAGTATACAGGGCTAATTACAGTTTCATCTTGTAACAACCCGGTTTTTCGTGACTTAATTAAACTAAGGCGGAAAATTAATTAAGTCTAATACATGCCGGATGTTAA
Organism: Dianthus caryophyllus; assembly: GCA_023091065.1. Lineage (NCBI taxonomy): Eukaryota > Viridiplantae > Streptophyta > Magnoliopsida > Caryophyllales > Caryophyllaceae > Dianthus > Dianthus caryophyllus. Next base: position 16,484,297 of record CM041521.1, read on the forward strand.
TTACAAATGGCATAGGATACAAATATATTACAATCTCTCAAATAAAACAAACGAAACATCCTAATCGTCCCGATAATCCTGAGTCTCGAGAATTGCCTGCAACGGAGACAAAAACACAAAATAGGAGGATCTCCCGCTCAGAGGCGGGAAGTGACTGTTCTGACCAACAACCTCTAAACCAAAGTTTTGGTTTATTTAACCTATGATTAAAAGTAACTTGGCAGCACTAAACGCGTATATCTACCGCAACACCTTATGTTAATAAAATTGGACAAATAGCATATAATATCAGTTCTCATATATAGATATTTAAATCTCATACAACATGATAAACAAAACTTAAAACATTTCAATTTGTAGAAAACAAGCAATATATATACACGTAATTATCATCTCAATTCATATAACATCGTAATATATATAAAACTTAAATCATAGCAATCAAGATATATGCATAAGTCGTAATCAATTCATTAAACAAATAGTCGTGAACAATCATGCAATTCTAAAACATATGCAATATATAAAATAAATAAATAAAACACATTGCAGGTAGGCCAGCAAAACATATAAGGATACATGATGATTCAAACACGAGTATAAATCCAATCACATAACGTACAACACTCATAGATAATCATTCTCAATAAGTCGTACTTCAATACTTAGGAAATCAAGTCATTCAGACAATAATCAATCAAGACAAGGAAATGCATTCAACATGTGATAACAAATGAGTCTCCGTTAGTAAGGCGGAAGCATGCAGACATAATCCGCGCAGTAGCAGTCAGGGCCGTCAAAGCGGACGTGTCTGAATATGCTAAGGATATCTAAGGTAATAAGGACGATTCAATCCCTTGTCTAATGTATGCATACACTACCTATCGAGGATCATACGTATTCGCTATTCAAGAGGTATCACCGACGAAAAAGTTCGACTATCACCAGAGACGGGTACCCCCGGGTGGGGCTGGCTTTTCCAATTACTAATATATGGGCCCACGGAAATATCAAGGATGCCCCATCTCTGAGGTTGTATATACCGTGTCGAGTAGCGATCTTAAGATCGTTATTTCGCCTTGGGCAACTCTGGGAGGGAGCCCAAGTCCCCATATACAGCTACCTCATTAACATCGAATTTCAAGAGTCGCAACATGGCGAACAATCCAAGTATTTTATTCAGGTAGTTCGTTTCCTCAAATTCTTATTTCCTCGTTCAATCTTAATAAATGACAATACTGAAACTAAAATATATCGTCGAACTTTGTATAATGAAATTTTAATTCTAGCAGTTCTTCAGATAAACAGAAGCAAGCAGGAAACTTAAACATTTATTTTGAGTCCGTTCGTAAATTTTAAATATTTTCACTATTCATTATTTTACTATTCACGACGGTTACTATTCATCATTTTACTATTCATCGTATTTTATACGTATTATTTTACGTATGCGTATTTTTATACTTTGTATTTTATACGTATTTTTATACTTGTATGTATTTTTATACTTGTACGTATTTTTATACTTTGTACGTATTTTATACTTATACGTATTTGTATTTTATATTTTAGTAAATAATAATAGCTCATTTTATTTATAAGTTTGATTAAGTTTTATTTAAATTTTAAGTAATTTAAAGTAGATTAGTGATTAGTGATATAAATAATTGAATTTTATTATAACCCACACTTATTTCTTCCTTTTATTTAAATCGTAAAGTGTTAAGTGATTTAGTATTCATAACATTTATTTTAACTTAGAAATATTACCTAAATGATATTCGACAATTTTTAGTATTCTTGATAAAAAGTGACATTTAGTTAAATTTCTTTTAGGTGGTTTATTTCTTAATACAACTTTATTTATGTAACTTTCACGTGGTCGTATTAGGGGATTTAATAATCCGATCGTGAGATATTTAATACTTATATTTTAGTAATATTCACTTAAGTTTAATATTTTTGGCCCTTACGAAGTTATTCATATAATTCTATAATATTTTTGGCCCTTACATTTTTAAGCTTAGTAAATTCTCGACACTTTATTTTTATCCTAGTTTATATTTGTGACGTCAGTTCTTATATTTCTTTTTACGCGACTTCGCCTAATTTCATTTTGTTTTTAAAAAATCTTGTTAGTGATACTAATTTTCAACTTTATTCAAAATTAGCTTTACTTAAGTTTATTTTATATTTCAAGTTCTTTATTTTCTTATTGATATTTTAACTAAATACTTATTTAGTATATTTTAAGTTCATTATCAACTTTAGACTTTTAATAAAGTAATCGTTATATTAAATGTGATATATGACTTTTTATATAATTATTTATTTTAGAAACTTTAATATGAGTAACTTAGTTTATATGTTTACTTTTAGTTTGATTTAATACTAATTTAAACTCAATACTCTTTTAACTTAATTCTTCATTTTTAGTTATTATTTCATTTGGACTTTTTAGTGACGATAAATATTTTATTTCTATCATTATTTTATTTAAATTTAATTTATTTACTTAAGTAATTTTGATAATATTTTAGTCACATATTATACTTGTGATACTTATAATTAATATGATTAATAATTTACAAATAACATATAATTTCAACATGATAAAATTACATATAAATTCAACAATAATTTAATAATGCATTTTTCACCTAAAACATATATCATAAAATCATACAAATATCATATTTCACAATTCAATTCAACAACATATAATAATTCAAATTAACACCCAATTTCATACTATAGCGTATTATACAAAGTTATTAAATAAACTGAAACGGGAGGTATAAGTGCCTAATGCATAACTAGCTCACTTTGAATCACAAATTAATTAAAATAAAACCAAAACGTTAATGTTAGAGATTTTGAGGAAGAATCGAGTCACCTAAATTTGGCTCACGAAAAGAGGGCCTCCAAAAATGCAATCCAACCCAATCAACCCGTCCTCGACCCCATCTGGCCCACATAGGCAGCGGAGACAAAATAACAGCACGCAGTTGCAATTTCTCGAGAAACACGAACGAGATAGGGGAGTAAGAATCGATAATATATCGGCAAGTTTTAACGAAATGAGAGTACTTAATTAAAGAGTAATTAAACATGGCTGATTAGTGTTTAATGTACTCAAAAAGGAAAACAAAGGAAAGGTGAGACGGAAGAGAGACTCACTAATGATACTGAAGGCTTCAGTGTGAGTGAACCGAGGAGACGGCGAGGGCGATGAATTCAGGTGACATCACGATTATGTTGAGAGCAAAGCAAGGCCATGGTAGCGGCACCGGTGGTGGTCCGAGGACAGAGCAGAGGTGAGGGCCTCGAGCTCCTGTGACAACACCGAGATGGCGAGAGCAGGGCAAGGGCCAACCTAGAGCTGCCCAAAACTCATCGTATGGATGAAAACTCTCAATCATGGTCAAACTGATACCAATGCCCCTCGTGTGGTAGATTCTGCCCGTCATGATTACATGAGCTTCCACATATCGCTCAATGTGGAGGGAATGGCTACGTATATACTCTCCTAGTTGCATCATCGGTGGGCGTCGTGGTGCGTAGTAACGGAAAGAGCGGAAAGATGACATCCTAAGGGCCTTTGTCAGACTAAGTTAGCCATAGAGCAAATAGCAAGTACAAGCATGGTAAAAATTAAGATTCTAACGCTCATCTAACTAGTTTATTATTAATTGGTCGGTCCTTAAGATTCTACCCTTTCTCACATTTTAAAATGATCTAAGTTATTATTTTAGGGTATTGATTTTCCGTATACGGATTTTACTCCCGTTATATACTTTTTTCATTTTTTTTCCCTTCCATACCCTTTTTTACTCACCTTCTATACAAAATTCTCTCTTTTATTTTTATAACTTTTCTTAACCTAAATTCATACAATTTTCAATTATTTCAATTAATAATTTCAATAATCAATTCAACAACGTAGTAATTCGATTCAATTTCAATTTTTTTCATAAAGTTATGTTAATTTTATTAATCTTGATAATTTTGGGTTAAAAATTAAATTAGGGTTTATAGAATATTGGAGTTTGGGTGGTTCCCGGGAGGCGGTGGGAGGCTGACAACCGCGACGTAGGATCTGTTGGTGGTCGGAGCAATGGAACCACTAAGCAACGTGGCCTAATGCACTACAAAACATAAACCCACTAACTATTAATCAATTAAATAATAATAATTGATTTCAATCTAAAACATAATCATTTAATTTAATGGGTTTTGACTTGTTGAGGCTCATTTTTGCTCATTTTGAGGCTTGGGCTTACTTGGGTCCTATGGCTCAAGCCATGGCTTAATTTGTGATCATTAGGATCAAACCAAGTGAAATGTACAATTAGGAACGAAGGAAATCAGCCCACACATGGAAAGCAACAATCTAGGCCATGAACCATGAAGCCCATCTTGACATGTCGGTAGAGATCTTAACGTAACTCCCAATCTGCTCATCCAATTGAGATGAAACCACTTTCATATGAAAGCTAGCTCAAAGAGATTTCATTTGACATATGGTTGGCTATCTGGTTCAACGGGAGCTGAGAGTTATGACTTCTACAAGTCAGGGGTCAGATTGTGAAAACTCAGTCCATAGGCTGTTTGACATGTCTGTACTAAAAGCTCAATATCTTGAGTTGTAGGCCATATTTTTGGATGATTCTTTTTGCATTGGAAAGCCAACTCAATTACCTTTCCAATGACATATCATGGGCCTTCTAATTCAACGTGAGCGAGAAATGGTGAAGCCTACAAGTCACTTCAGTCTCAAGGAACTCGGTTTTGGAGTAATGAGCCATGAACTTAACCTACATCATTCTCCTTGGGTGAGCTCACCTTGGGGACCATTTGGGAGCCTCATAATCATCCTAAGGCTCACATGAGTCGTGGCTAGCACAAGAGGAGACAAGGAATTCAGCTCATTCCACAATTCAAAAGAGAAGATCAACTTTTGTTCATGTCATTGTCAATTGTGGTCCTTAGTTTGCTTTATGTCCTTGTTCACTTTATTGTCTTGTTTTCTTTAGTCTTTGATCAGTTTGAAAGGGTCAATAGGACCACTCATCCTTGCTCTCCAAGCCAATAATTTCATCCATTAGATTAAGGTCTCAATTGTAGGGAGTAGATGTAGTCAAATGTCATTGTCTTCCTTTATGCTTTAGTTGTAGTTGTTGAAGTTTTCTATCAGATTTGTAAGGCCCTTTTGGCCGAATTTCTTTAGGATTTTTAGAGTCTTTGTAGCCCTTAGATCATGTGTTAGATGTATGGCTAGGATGTAAAGACTTGGTCTATATAAACCAAGCTCAACCCCTTGTATTTTTCAGATTTGATAAAGAAGAAAAAAACCCTAAGTTTGAGAGTTCTCAACTTATTTGAGTGTTCATTATCTCTTTGCTTAGTGCTTGAGTTAGTGACTTTCTAGTTAATTAGTGGCTTTGTGCTTGATTAACTAAACCCTAATTCTATTGCTTAGTGCTTAAAATTAGTACTATCTTTTATGTTTTCATTTGTTACACAAAATTTCAGAAAATTGTCTCACAAAAAAAGTTCCATTTGGCCGAGATTTTCAAGAGCATAACAAGTCGATTTTTGTTGTCTCCTTGAGTGAAACTTAACCCATCTAGTTTCACTCCAAATTGGTTATCAAAGCTTTGGTTAGAAAACACAAGATCCACCATTGTGTTAGTTGTGATTTCGGTTCTTGCAAGCAAAGGTACAAACTTTGTCACAAAAATCAGTTTTTGTTTTTGAGTTATAATGGAACTATCTTTCCGATTTGGTTCTCCATCATTTTCTTATGGTACTTCATGTGAAATCCCTTGTGTTGAGACCATTTTCGAGTCTATGGAGAGGGCTAGAAAGGAGTTGGAATTCAAGTTGGCTAAAATGAGAGGAAAGGCTGAAAATTTTGGTATGGGTAAAGGGTTGACCGATTTACTTGACCCTCCTACTAAAACACAACCCTATGAGCCACCAAAAAGAGTCAAAGTTGTTGAGCCAACCACTTCTACTAAACCACCAGCCCTAGACAAAAGGGAGGCCATTGACCCTAGCCACAAAAAAACCATCACCCTTAAGAGATGCTATCAATGTTATGGCTTTGGTCACCTTGCTATGGATTGTCCTACAAAGAGAGCCCTTAGTTCATTAGAGGTTGTTCATTGGGGAAAGGAAGAGATACTTGTTTGTAAGGATGAGGAGAATGAGGTCCATGCTAGTGAGGATGAAGAGGGTGTGAATCAAGAGCAAACTGAAAAAATGGTGTGTAATCTGGTCCTTGAGGAAGAGGGCACGACCAAGATGGCTTCTAAGCCTCTAATCAAGGAGTTAGCCTCACATACCCAAGAGCATCCTAATCCATTCGAACTAAGTTGGTTAGACAAAGGGGACAAGCTTAGGGAGAAATCTGATGAGAATTGTTGTGATGTACTTGAGAGGGGTGCTTGTCACCCTCTCTTTGATAAGCTTAGGGAACCGTGGGAGCATGAAGAGGCTAGTCAAGAAGGGAACTCAAATGGAAACCATGGAATGAATGTTGGTGAGAGTTTAACCATCCACATTACTAATGATGATCCTAAGATTCAAGAGGAGAGCATGGGGAATAATCTCAAGGGAAAGGTTGAGCTTGATCTTATGAGATGTTCACCTAAGGCCAAGAAGAAGAAGCTCATGTGGAATGGGAAGCATGGCACAAGCAAGAGGTCAAGAGGATTCTTGAAATGGAAATTCAAATGGGGAGCATAGTCAAGAACATCCCTAACACACTAGGTAGGAATCAAGAAGAGGAGCTCAAGCAAATGTTAAGAACCCCAAAGTTTGAGGACAAACTTTTTTGAAGAAGAGGAGATTGCACCAAAATGGATAAGCTCATTTTTGCTCATTTTGAGGCTTGGGCTTACTTGGGTCCTATGGCTCAAGCCATGGATTAATTTGTGATCATTAGGATCAAACCAAGTGAAATGTACAAGGAGGAACGAAGGAAATCAGCCCACACATGGAAAGCAACAATCTAGGCCATGAACCATGAAGCCCATCTTGACATGTCGGTAGAGATCTTAACGTAACTCCCAATCTGCTCATCCAATTGAGATGAAACCACTTTCATATGAAAGCTAGCTCAAAGAGCTTTCATTTGACATATGGTTGGCTATCTGGTTCAACGGGAGCTGAGAGTTATGACTTCTACAAGTCAGGGGTCAGATTGTGAAAACTCAGTCCATAGGCTGTTTGACATGTCTGTACTAAAAGCTCAATATCTTGATTTTTAGGCCATACTTTTGGATGATTCTTTTTGCATTGGAAAGCCAACTCAATTACCTTTCCAATGACATATCATGGGCCTTCTAATTCAACGTGAGCGAGAAATGGTGAAGCCTACAAGTCACTTCAGTCTCAAGGAACTCGGTTTTGGAGTAATGAGCCATGAACTTAACCTACATCATTCTCCTTGGGTGAGCTCACCTTGGGGACCATTTGGGAGCCTCATAATCATCCTAAGGCTCACATGAGTCGTGGCTAGCACAAGAGGAGACAAGGAATTCAGCTCATTCCACAATTCAAAAGAGAAGATCAACTTTTGTTCACGCTATCATTGTCAATTGTGGTCCTTAGTTTCTTTATGTCCTTGTCCACTTTATTGTCTTGTTTTCTTTAGTCTTTGATCAGTTTGAAAGGGTCAATAGGACCACTCATCCTTGCTCTCCAAGCCAATAATTTCATCCATTAGATTAAGGTCTCAATTGTAGGGAGTAGATGTAGTCAAATGTCATTGTCTTCCTTTATGCTTTAGTTGTAGTTGTTGAAGTTTTCTATCAGATTTGTAAGGCCCTTTTGGCCGAGATTTCTTTAGGATTTTTAGAGTCTTTGTAGCCCTTAGATCATGTGTTAGATGTATGGCTAGGATGTAAAGACTTGGTCTATATAAACCAAGCTCAACCCCTTGTATTTTTCAGATTTGATAAAGAAGAAAAATCCCCTAAGTTTGAGAGTTCTCAACTTATTTGAGTGTTCATTATCTCTTTGCGTAGTGCTTGAGGTAGTGACTTTCTAGTTATTTAGTGGCTTTGTGCTTGAATAACTAAACCCTAATTCTATTGCTTAGTGCTTAAAATTAGTACTATCTTTTATGTTTTCATTTGTTACACAAAATTTCAGAAAATTGTCTCACAAAAAAGTCCCATTTGGCCGAGATTTTCAAGAGCATAACAAGTCGATTTTGTTGTCTCCTTGAGTGAAACTTAACCCATCTAGTTTCACTCCAAATTGGTTATCAAAGCTTTGGTTAGAAAACACAAGATCCACCATTGTGTTAGTTGTGATTTCGGTTCTTGCAAGCAAAGGTACAAACTTTGTCACAAAAATCAGTTTTGTTTTTGAGTTATAATGGAACTATCTTTCCGATTTGGTTCTCCATCATTTTCTTATGGTACTTCATGTGAAATCCCTTGTGTTGAGACCATTTTGAGTCTATGGAGAGGGCTAGAAAGGAGTTGGAATTCAAGTTGGCTAAAATGAGAGGAAAGGCTGAAAATTTTGGTATGGGTAAAGGGTTGACCGATTTACTTGACCCTCCTACTAAAACACAACCCTATGAGCCACCAAAAGAGTCAAAGTTGTTGAGCCAACCACTTCTACTAAAACCACCAGCCCTAGACAAAGGGAGGCCATTGACCCTAGCCACAAAAAACCATCACCCTTAAGAGATGCTATCAATGTTATGGCTTTGGTCACCTTGCTATGGATTGTCCTACAAAGAGAGCCCTTAGTTCATTAGAGGTTGTTCATTGGGGAAAGGAAGAGATACTTGTTTGTAAGGATGAGGAGAATGAGGTCCATGCTAGTGAGGATGAAGAGGGTGTGAATCAAGAGCAAACTGAAAAAATGGTGTGTAATCTGGTCCTTGAGGAAGAGGGCACGACCAAGATGGCTTCTAAGCCTCTAATCAAGGAGTTAGCCTCACATACCCAAGAGCATCCTAATCCATTCGAACTAAGTTGGTTAGACAAAGGGGACAAGCTTAGGGAGAAATCTGATGAGAATTGTTGTGATGTACTTGAGAGGGGTGCTTGTCACCCTCTCTTTGATAAGCTTAGGGAACCGTGGGAGCATGAAGAGGCTAGTCAAGAAGGGAACTCAAATGGAAACCATGGAATGAATGTTGGTGAGAGTTTAACCATCCACATTACTAATGATGATCCTAAGATTCAAGAGGAGAGCATGGGGAATAATCTCAAGGGAAAGGTTGAGCTTGATCTTATGAGATGTTCACCTAAGGCCAAGAAGAAGCTCATGTGGAATGGGAAGCATGGCACAAGCAAGAGGTCAAGAGGATTCTTGAAATGGAAATTCAAATGGGGAGCATAGTCAAGAACATCCCTAACACACTAGGTAGGAATCAAGAAGAGGAGCTCAAGCAAATGTTAAGAACCCCAAAGTTTGAGGACAAACTTTTTTGAAGAAGAGGAGATTGCACCAAAATGGATAAGCTCATTTTTGCTCATTTTGAGGCTTGGGCTTACTTGGGTCCTATGGCTCAAGCCATGGATTAATTTGTGATCATTAGGATCAAACCAAGTGAAATGTACAAGGAGGAACGAAGGAAATCAGCCCACACATGGAAAGCAACAATCTAGGCCATGAACCATGAAGCCCATCTTGACATGTCGGTAGAGATCTTAACGTAACTCCCAATCTGCTCATCCAATTGAGATGAAACCACTTTCATATGAAAGCTAGCTCAAAGAGCTTTCATTTGACATATGGTTGGCTATCTGGTTCAACGGGAGCTGAGAGTTATGACTTCTACAAGTCAGGGGTCAGATTGTGAAAACTCAGTCCATAGGCTGTTTGACATGTCTGTACTAAAAGCTCAATATCTTGAGTTGTAGGCCATATTTTTGGATGATTCTTTTTGCATTGGAAAGCCAACTCAATTAACTTTCCAATGACATATCATGGGCCTTCTAATTCAACGTGAGCGAGAAATGGTGAAGCCTACAAGTCACTTCAGTCTCAAGGAACTCGGTTTTGGAGTAATGAGCCATGAACTTAACCTACATCATTCTCCTTGGGTGAGCTCACCTTGGGGACCATTTGGGAGCCTCATAATCATCCTAAGGCTCACATGAGTCGTGGCTAGCACAAGAGGAGACAAGGAATTCAGCTCATTCCACAATTCAAAAGAGAAGATCAACTTTTGTTCGTATGCATTTGTCAATTGTGGTCCTTAGTTTGCTTTATGTCCTTGTTCACTTTATTGTCTTGTTTTCTTTAGTCTTTGATCAGTTTGAAAGGGTCAATAGGACCACTCATCCTTGCTCTCCAAGCCAATAATTTCATCTATTAGATTAAGGTCTCAATTGTAGGGAGTAGATGTAGTCAAATGTCATTGTCTTCCTTTATGCTTTAGTTGTAGTTATTGAAGTTTTCTATCAGATTTGTAAGGCCCTTTTGGCCGAATTTCTTTAGGATTTTTAGAGTCTTTGTAGCCCTTAGATCATGTGTTAGATGTATGGCTAGGATGTAAAGACTTGGTCTATATAAACCAAGCTCAACCCCTTGTATTTTTCAGATTTGATAAAGAAGAAAAAAACCCTAAGTTTGAGAGTTCTCAACTTATTTGAGTGTTCATTATCTCTTTGCTTAGTGCTTGAGTTAGTGACTTTCTAGTTAATTAGTGGCTTTGTGCTTGATTAACTAAACCCTAATTCTATTGCTTAGTGCTTAGAATTAGTACTATCTTTTATGTTTTCATTTGTTACACAAAATTTCAGAAAATTGTCTCACAAAAAAAGTTCCATTTGGCCGAGATTTTCAAGAGCATAACAAGTCGATTTTTGTTGTCTCCTTGAGTGAAACTTAACCCATCTAGTTTCATTCCAAACACCTCGCGCAAGTGAAATAGCTCGAACTGATGACGTATCACTGTATGCCGACCTAGCCCGGGAACGATTTGGGGATTAGGGTTTAAAACTTTAATTTTCTATAAACCCTAATTTGATTTTTAACCCAAAATTATCAAGATTAATAAAAATTAACATAACTTTGTAAACATAACTTTGTAAAAAAAAAAAAATGAAATTGAATCGAATTACTACTTTGTTGAATTAATTATCGAAATTATTAATTGAAATAATTGAAAATTGTATGAATTTAGGTTAAGAAAAGTTGGAAAAATAAAAGAGAGAATTTTGTATAGAAGGTGAGTAAAAAAGGGTATGGAAGAGGAAAAAAATGAAAAAAGTATATAACGGGAGTAAAATCCGTATACGGAAAATCCGTATAACTTTAAGTATCTAGAGATTCCTAATTTATTATTTGATCCTATAAGTCTATGCCTGACATACGATATGAATGTCTGGCCCAGGTGTCGTCTTGCTATGTGAGATAACTTTAAGTCGTTCGCGGTCGCAAGACAGCTCTGATACCAACTGTAACAACCTGGTTTTTTGTGACTTTAATTAAACTAAGGCGGAAAATTAATTAAGTCTATTTATTTTAAAACTAGCTGTTATCGTATTACAAACTCCATATACATAATATGAGTTTAAGATAAACAGAGTGTATGTTCGATTATAAATCTCTCCAAAACAACGGAGTACAAAATAAGGTAAACCATCCCCAGCATTTGATAACATAAGTCCTCGGGGTACCTGCATTCAGTCCCATAATTAGTGTTTTCTCCCCCACACATACTAAGCAACATCAAATAAATCATGTAGTATAGCAACTCGAAGCATATTCGATATTCACAACCAATAAATAAAACAAATAACAAGCAGGCAGCAAAACACATAAGGTAGTCATGATGATTCAAAACATGAGTATAAATCAAATAACATATCGTGCAACACTCATAGACAATCACGCTCAAAAGTCGTACTACAATGCTCAGGCAACCAAGTCATTCAGACAAAAATCAATCAAACAAGGAAACGCATTCAACATGTGATAACAAATGAGTCTTCGTTAGTAAGGCGGAAGCATGCAGACATAATCCGGCCGATGCTTGATCGAGGCCGTCCAAAGCGGACGTGTCTGAATATGCTAAAGATACCTAAGGTAATAAGGACGATTCAATCCCTTGTCTAATGTATGCATACACTACCTATCGAGGATCATACGTATTCGCTATTCAAAAGGTATCACCGACGAAAAAGTTCGACTATCACCAGAGACGGGTACCCCCGGGTGGGGCTGGCGTTTCCAATTACTATTCTATGGGCCCACGGAAATATCAAGTATGCCCCATCCCTGAGGTTGATACCACGTGTCAAACAGCAATCTTAAGATCGTTGAATAGCCTTGGGCAACTCTGGGAGGGAGCCCAAGTCCCCATAGACAGCTACCTCGTTAACTTCGAATTTCAAGAGTCGCAACATGGCGAACAATCCTAGTATTTTATTCAAGTAGCTCGTTTTTCTCAATTCTCATAACCTCGTTCAATCTTAATAAATGGCAATTCTGAAACTTAAATATATTGTCGAACTTTGTATAATGAAATTGTAACCCTAGCAATTTTTCAGATAAACAGAACACATAGAAATACTTAAATATTTATTTTTAGTCCGTTCGTAAATTTTAAATATTTTCACTATTCATTATTTTACTATTCACCGTATTTTACTATTCATCGTATTTACTATTCATCGTATTTACTATTCATCGTATTTTTATACGTATTCGTATTTTCGTATTCCGTATTTGTACGTATTTTTATACTTCGTATTTGTACGTATTTTTATACGTATGCGTATTCTTATACTTCATATTTTATACGTATTTTTATACGTATATGTATTCTTATACTTAGTATCTTTTTCTATACTTAGTATTTATTCCATTTTTTTTATACTTAGTATTTCATTATATTTTTTTATACTTAGTATTTTATTTATACCTTGTATTTTATACCTTATACTTATTTTTATACTTAGGATATTTTTAGGTTTACAAAACCAACTTTTATTCTCTAAGTACGAAATTCTAGTTTTAAAGTCGTTAAGTTCGTTTTGTATTTAGTGATTTGAAAAATCATTTCGGAAGTAAAACTCGTTTTAAACTTAAGTACAAAATCCTAGTTTCAAAGTTGTTAAGTTCATTTTGTACTTAGTGATTTTAAATAATATTTCAAAAGTAAAACTCGGTTAAATTTAGTCGTATACTTAACTAAAGTTTTAGCGGTTCCCATTTTTAGCGAGGTTGTCGTAGTTCATTTTAAATAGTCCGTATGTCCATATCCAAATTTAAGCAAAGGTAGTAACACTCGACATTATTCATTTTTAATACGTGTAACGTTTATTTTTATCGGTTTCGTTGATTCTTTTTATTAACGATTCATTACACAATCTAATATAATCCTAATTACAAATCAAATTTAGTGACTAAGTGACAAATTCATTTTGACCAAAATCGACCCAAAAATAGTATAGATGCCGTGTGACTTTATTAGGTTAGGCTATTTATTTCTTTTTTTTGTTTTTATTAATAAATCATTACTTTAACTAATTAAAATACTTAAGTGATAAAAATAAAAAGTGACAAATTCATTTTAGGTCTAAAATAGGCCCCAAAACCGTGGCCTTCTATACTTGGTCCATTTTTATTTTCGTTTTCTAATTTATCGGTTTTTGACTTAAAGTTTTTATATACTAATTATTTAAATTATACTAAAGCGATTTAACTAGTTTACGATTTTCACTAAATATTTTATTTCATTTATGAATAGTATTTTTACTCACTTTAAATTTCTATCTTTTTCATTATTGAGATTTAGCTTATTTAACTTATATAATTAGTATTGTATTTGTTTACTAGTGGATTTAAACAACAATAAAATAAAACTTATAATTATTTTGAATCAAACTAGTCATCTAAATGAAGAACACATGAAGATATGAAGAACCCTAATATTTTTCATATGAACATTTATTAGTCAAATTTTTATATGTTTATATAATTTTCTCAAATTTTTCCTACAAGTCTAATTTAACTTAACTAATCATAATATGTTATTTAGAAAAATTTAAACTAAAAATTTGTCCATTTAAATTGAAAATGCCGAGTATATATATATATATATATATATGTTCAAAATTTTATTTTTGATTTATATACTTCTAATTCAATAACCAACTTACTTTATATTATTTATGTACTTAACATGTGTAAAAATCATATACAAAACATTAACAAACATAAGTAAAAATCATTTCAAACATAAGAATAACAATATTTCAAGAACACACATAAACACTTTAAAACATGTAAATTTCATAACAAATTCATTTTTAGTCCAAAACATAAACTAACTATATTTTCATGTTCATCTTATTACAAGTATTTTAAGCATGCAATTTACAAAAATTAAAACGAAAAATTAAACAAAAATTAAGGGGATGCCGTGTGATGTTCTTATGTTACACAAATGTTATTTTTCGATTTTTGTCTTCTAATTTAACATATGAAGCTAGGTGATGAACAACACAACAATTATAACACATAACATTTAATAGCATGCGAATTACCAAAATTAAAACTAGTGTGCGGGGGCACCTTAAGTTAGGTTTAAGAGTGAAAAGATTAATGGTTAATAGGGATCAATGATATGATCAAAGCGGCTCAAGTCGACACCACCACCACCTTGCTCCTCGTCTTTGGTTAGGATGGGTACATAAGAATGAAATAAACAAGTTAGTAATTTATTTTAAAACTAAACTAGCTAAATTAAAATTTAAAGTTGTAGTAGTATTTTATGTTTAGGTTTAGGTGATGTAAAGATTTTAATTGATTTTGATTCATGTTCATGTTTATTTACTAGTTAAGAGATGTAGTGATTAATGAATATAAATGGTGGAGAATTTAACTTAGGTGTTCAAGTGAATTAAAGATAGAAAATAAATGATTTTAAGGAAGAAAAGTAAAGGAAGAAGAAGAAGATCAATGGTGTTCTTGAGGTTTGGAGATGAACAAGCTTGCTTGTTTCTTGGGTATGAGTTTATTTAGAGAGAAAATAGTAAGTGTTTGAGTTGTATTTGTGTGTGTTTGTGAGGGTGCCGAGTAGTAGTAGTAGTTGTGTAGTAGTAGTAGTTGTAAGTTGTAGTTGTAAGTTTTGTATGTTATGTAAGTTGTAGTAGTAATAATAAAGATTAATCTTAATTGTAAATATTGGTCATAATGAGAGCATGCTTGATGGTAAGTGTCTTAGCTATTTAGGTGTAGGAGTATGTTGTGTAAGAGAAGAGAATGGAAGAGGATAAGCAAGGACCAAAGGTCCCAAAAATCTCGGCCAAAAATGGTGAGCCACTTGGCTCGATTTTCGTTTTTTGAAATTTTCGATTTGCGCGCACGTGAAAAGTCTCGAAATGAAATATATAGTCTTAAAATAATGTTTAGGAGTAAGATCGAAAATAAAAATGAAAATAAAACTCAAAACGAAATCAAAACAAAAATTGGGTATTAGTTCCTCGTAACTTTGAATTAAAATTTTATTCGATCGAAATATATATTTTTTACGTTGAATGTTATCGAATTAAATCATTATACTCAAACGTCAAAAAGTTTACCAGTTTAGGCTTATTGTAACTCATTATTCTGATTTTTAGTGAAAGTGTTAGTTAAACCAAAATGGAATAGTAATTTGATAATAATATAATATGTTTGGTTAGTAATAATCAAAATGATTAAGCTTAACTAGTTTTAATTAGATTAGGATTACATGTAAGTGAATTTGGAAAAAGATTAGGTGATTTAACCACCTAAGTGGCTCGGCCATTTTGGGTCAACATTGACCTCGATTTGCGTGCTGAAATTTGTCGTTGAGAAATTTGTCGTAGATTCTCCGTTTGATTTATCGAGTTCGAATATGTAAAAATAAAGTTCAAATTCCAAGTAATTCAAAATGGTTTTAGTTTAGGTGCAATAATAACTTGTAGTGTTGTTTTAGGAAAAAAAAATGAGCGAGGATGATTAATTATTGATTTCCTAATTATAATTAGCTTAAATTAACACGGGGTGTTACAATCCTCCTCCCTTAAAGAAGTTTCGTCCCCGAAACTTAAAGTAATCCAGGTGGTTAAGGTTACCTGCGCTGAGCAGCTCCGGGTATTTTTCCTTCATCGACGCCTCGGTCTCCCACGTTGCTTGTTCAGTCTTCTGTCCCCTCCAGAGAACCTTGACTAAGGGTATCGACTTGCGTCGTAAGAATTTAGTCTCTCTGGCGAGAATTCCCACAGGTCTCTCAGAGTAGAGCATGTTAGGCTTGATGGCGATCACATCGGGCGTAACAATGTGACTCGGGTCGCTTCTGTATCTCCTGAGTTGTGACACATGAAATACATCGTGCACTTTGGACAGGTTCGGCGGTAAGGCGAGTCGGTATGCCACTTCGCCAATTCGTTCAAGTATTTCGTAGGGTCCGATGTATTTTGGGCTAAGCTTCCCTTTTAGCCCGAAGCGTCTTACCCCTTTCATGGGTGACACTTTCAAGAAGACCTTATCTCCGCAGTTGAACTCAATAGGTCGACGATGCTCGTTCGCATACTTCTTCTGCCGGTCTTGAGCTGCTTGTAGTCGTTCTCGGATGATCTTGATGTGCTCAATTTGATCCTGTACAACCTAGGGTCCAGTACCCACATTGTCACTAGCGTCGTCCCAACACACAGGACTGCGACATTTTCTCCCATAAAGTGCTTCAAAAGGAGCACACCCCAGACTGGCATGATGACTATTGTTGTATGAGAATTCAACGAGAGGTAAGCTGTTTTCCCAGTTCACGTTGAATTCCATCGTACATGCTCTTAACATGTCTTCCAGTGTCTGGATAGTTCGCTCTGTCTGACCGTCAGTTGCTGGATGGAAAGCCGTACTCATCTTCAACTTACTACCCAAAGCCTCTTGTAGTTTATTCCAGAAATGCGACATAAACCTTGCGTCCCTGTCTGATATAATGTCGAGGGGGACGCCATGAAGTCGTATTATCTCCTTCTCGTAGGCTTTGGCTAGTTCCTCTAATCCCCATGTCTCCTTGATTGGAACAAAATGAGCCGCTTTAGTTAGACGATCCACAATAACCCATATCGCATCCTTGCCGCCTGATGTCCTTGGTAACCCCATGATAAAATCCATCGATATGGAATCCCACTTTCCTTGGGGAATTTCCAAAGGTTGGAGCAGTCCTCCTGGCCTCTGGTGTTCAAATTTTACTTTCTGGCAAATCATACATCTTGCCACGTGCTCGGCGATCTCCGCCTTCATCCTTATCCTCCAGAAACCCAATTTCAGGTCCTTGTACATCTTATCTGAGCCAGGATGTACTGAGTAGCGGGTGCTATGTGCCTCATCGAGAATTTTGCGTTTCAAGTCTTCATTATCAGGTATGCACCACCTGCCGTTGAAGCGTTGACTCCCGTCAGTGTAAACCTCAAACCCTTATGTTCCTTCTGATGGAATCCTTTCTCTGATCTCTAACAATGCTGGGTCTTCCCACTGTAGTGCCCGAATGTCATGAAATATTTCTGGTTCGACCACCATTGCATTCAGGTCGGTGTCATCCGATTGTACCAGGTCTAAACTTAGTCTCTTCAGATCCTGGACGATGTCTGAGGGAATTTCCCAAATGTTGTTCAGAGTATGTATTGTCTTACGACTCAGTGCGTCGGCAACTACATTAGCCTTCCCCTCGTGGTATAATAACTCGATCTTGTAATCTTTGATCAGTTCTAACCATCTTCGCTGCCTCATGTTCAATTCCCTCTGGGTAAAGATGTACTTTAAGCTCTTGTGGTCGGTATAGAATTTGATGCTGACCCCGTAGAGATAATGACGCCAAATCTTCAGTGCAAACACGACCGCAGCAAGTTCTAGGTCGTGAGTCGGGTAATTCCTTTCATGCACTTTAAGTTGTCTGGATGCGTACGCTATTACCTTCCCTTGTTGCATCAGAACGCAACCCAAACCATTCAATGACGCGTCACTGTACACTTCATATTCATCCCCATCTGTTGGCAAGGTTAAAACTGGTGCCGTAGTAAGCCTTTTCTTAAGTTCTTGGAACGCTTTTTCACAATCGTCGCTCCATAAGAACTTTGATTCCTTTTGTAGCAGTTTAGTCATCGGGCGGGCTACTTTTGAGAAATCAGGAACAAATCTCCTATAATAGCCAGCCAAACCTAGGAAACTTCGGACTTCAGTGACTGTTTTTGGTGCTACCCATTCCTTGACAGCCTCAATCTTTGCTGGGTCCACCATTACACCTTCCTTGGAGATTACGTGGCCTAGGAACGCCACTTGGTCTAGCCAAAATTCACACTTTGAAAACTTAGCATACCATTTATGATCCCTCAAGATGCTAAGTATAATGTGTAGGTGTTCCGCGTGTTCTTCTTTATTCTTGGAGTAGATCAGGATGTCGTCAATGAACACGACAACGCAGATGTCGAGATATTCGTGAAAGGTCCTGTTCATTTGGTCCATAAATACTGCTGGAGCGTTGGTGAGGCCGAACGGCATTACTTTGAACTCGTAATGTCCGTACCTTGATCTGAATGCAGTCTTTTGTATATCTTCCTTACGGACCGCGATCTGATGGTATCCTGATCTTAGGTCAATCTTGGAGAAAACTCCTGCTCCTTTGAGCTGGTCAAAGAGATCGTCTATCCTAGGCAGAGGATAACTATTCTTGATCGTCACTTTGTTCAGTTCTCTGTAATCGATGCAGAGCCTCATGCTCCCATCCTTCTTCTTTACAAAGAGTACCGGTGCACCCCAGGGTGAAACACTCGGCCTTATAAAAAACCTAACTCAATCATCTCCTCCAATTGTTTCTTGAGTTCCTGGAGTTCGACAGGCGCCATTCTGTATGGTGCCTTTGATATAGGTGAAGTACCGGGTACAAGGTCGATAGAGAATTCGACGTCTCGTGCAGGAGGCATCCCTGGTAATACATCTGGAAAAACGTCAGGATAATCGTTTACGATCGGAATGTCCTCGATGCGTAAGTCATCCTCAACCTTGGTAATGCTGCAAAAATACACCTGGTGTCCCTTTCTCTCCATACTCTGAAGTTTCAGTACAGACACTAACTTCACTCCCCCTTTCCTCTTCAAACTCTGATATGATACCTCCTTCCCTTGGTTAGTTTTCAAAGTGATCTTCTGGTCGTGGCATTTGAACGTTGCATTATGACGAGCTAGCCAGTTCATCCCCAAAATTACATCAAACTCGGGAAGATCAAACAATACAAGATCTGACAGGAAGTCTGTGTTGTGAATTGAGATTTTTACATTTGTGGACAAGGGATTTTGATCCACGCGATGTTTTATTTCAAAAACATTTTTTATTTGAAAAGAGTCGCCACTAAATTTTATATGGAATTTAGAAAACCAATTTTAGAGAAAATGAGTTCGTGTGAATTTACGTGTTAGGAAGTTTAAAAGAATTTCATTAATTTTAACGCCTAACCCCGCCCGTTACAGAAACGGTCTTTACTAAGTAAAATCATGGCTATTACGTGTACACATGCGGATATGCAAACAATATTTTAACCCTAAAAACATTACATCCATTCTAGGTCATTTAATGCACAAATAATTTCGTCAAAGTTATTCAACAGAGGTTCATTTACTATTCTAGCAAACCAAGAAAAGAAGCAAAAATACTTACCGACAGCATAAGATAGATTAACAAACGTTAGCGGCAGACGAATAAAAAAATAAGCATGACTAATACGCAGACAAGTATAAACAACTAACGTGAATAATTGAACACTGCGCATAAGTATAAATAGGAAGCAAAATATGCAAGAAAGCAAGTGGATATATAAACTAATACACATAATGGACATGTTAACACATACACCCATGATAGCAAATAACACAAGCACACGTACAGGCCATAGAAACTAAAGCAATATAAACGTACGGACCATAGAAACGCAAGTACATGTGCAGACCATTAAGCAATATAACTAATAGACACACTAACCTACATGAATGACATAGACACCCTATGAATCAACTAGCAAACATACCAACGAGTGCTTCACAATCGGAACGGATAATTCACACACATACGAGTAGATATACGAGAGCTTAAATAATCAAACGTAACACATACGCACGAATACAAGCAGACAACATGAAGGACATCGTGGAAGCATAGATCATATAAATTCACATGTCGAATAAGAACATAAGTCGAGTTTTGACAAACGAAATAACGTAGGCATCTAAAGCATGATATACACGAGCCAAAGTTGTAATCTAACGCAACCCAAATTTAATGGCGAAGTAAACCCGCAGACAACGTAAACATGCATTACACTACTTTACACGATCAGCGAAAACTAAACACTACTCAAACGCTAAACAATGAGATGAAAATACGATAAACATATTGATACGGGCATGAATTACCAACCGTAAAAGCGTGTGGTCGGTTTTAGACTATGTTATAACTAAACATGGACCGAAGCCCAATTGCATACAATAAACTATCGAAAGCAACGAGAATTGACGGGGACTTTCAAATCATACTACATAGCGAATTTGAATCTGTATTCTAGGTGAGCAGGAGGTATGACATATTCACATATACGCATCATAATCATGCTGAAAACACAAGCCAAAACGAGCAATAACAAGCAATAACTACGATGATAAACGATTGAGCGACAGAGAGTAATAAAAACGACAGAGGGTTATAAAAGACAATAAAAAACGATAATTTAACGAAACAAAAAGAGTATTTTGCACCCTCAACTTACATGTATCGTTGACCAAATATCCGAGTCGTAATCGAATGTAAGATTTTATCCCGAGGGGCCGTCGACGAAAATCAATTGTAAAACCGTAATCTTGTGTGAAACTGACAGCGATTTTCAAAAGCTTGTAACTTCTTCGTTTCTCAACGAAATTTCGAACCGAAAGATGTTTTGGAATCGTGGTAAGGTGAACTTTAAGATTTTGTAAAGAAATCAGAGCAACTATGGTGTTTTCAACACGAAAAACGAAGAAGAATAGAAGATAGCAGAATGCAAAGCTAATACGGTACTGCTGTTTTTCATTGCTATTCTCGACCTCTTTCGAGGGTTTTGTGACTTTGTATTGTGTGTGTGAGCTGTGTAATTCGTATCCTTTGAAGGCTTGTAGATGGTGTATATATATAGGGTAGTAAAGTAGGGTTTTTTTGAGGAAAAGGGCAGCTATGCCCCTCTCTTCGAGAGCTGCTGTTGGAAGCTCGTTTTAGGATTTCTTGAGGGGGTTTTCTTGGGGGTTAAGCAAGGGTAAATGGGTAGGATCGTTGGGAGATGGGTATGGGTCATGGGCAGGTAGTTAGGAGTCGGGTAGGGGACGTTTTCTGGGCTGTTAAAACAGGGCACGAGTAGAGGGCTTGGGACGTTTTCTGGGCAGGTTTTTTGGGCTGTCTTTTGAGCTCTTCAGGCTGGGTTTTGGTCGTGGTTTCTGGCTGGGTCCGAGCCTTGGTACGTGGGGAAGGAGGTGGGAGAAAAAGGCCTCAAAAATCGTGTTGAAACGAGCTCAAAATCATTCTTAAAATCGAGCTTAAAACGAGTTATAAAGCTTGCTGTTAAGAAAACGAATTCGTCGAATACGATTCATTAAACTGTCTTAAAAGCATGAGAAACGACTTAATATTAAATTTGTAAAAGCGACTTTTCAAATCGAATTACTTAAAATGATTTTTCAAACCAAAACATTTTATTTTCAATAAAACATTACTTGCGACAAAATAAAATTTGACAGAGCTTACTAAATCAAAAATCTTTTGAATTAACAAACATTAGGTCGACAGCGCCCTGCTTACATTGCAATACGAGCTCGAATAAATGATACGAAAACACGTTGTCCTATCATCATAGGGTATTGGTCGGGTTTTCTATAAATTTCCATATCGACAGATACGGGTATCTACAGAGCCCCCACTTTGACTAAGGCTTGGACAGGCGAAAGTCAAAGTAGACTCTCGAGTCGATCGTAGATCACAACTTGAGAGCCTCACGGGTCGTTTATGGTCCCTTAGACCTGTGTATATAAGCTCACCAGCCATAAGAAGAAATCATACCTGAAACTTGATCATGGACGCTTTCATTTTCGGCAAAAGCGTGGGTTGAGCCTTATCCTCAGGCGCCTACGTATCCGTTGTGACAGAATCAAACCCGTATCGTAGTTCGAGCTCGCTGGCCTGTAGCTTTCTGCTGCTTCGGCCCAAAACAATGATATTTGTCTACTCGATTGAGTAAAGCCTATATCTGTATTCATTTGGAAGTGTCACTTCTTTTAGCTTCTGCTAGTATTTCTTCATCTTTGAGGATGTCATCCTGTCGTCGGGGTCTAAGGTTGATGACTTTAGAGCCCCCGGTTGGAGCGTTCCTGCTCAATCTTAACAACAAATCATAGCACACGACTCACCTAGTGAAATCTGCGACTTTTGAAATAAAAAGGATGGATCATCGATCCGAGCTGCGAATTTCATTCGAAAATGGGTCATCGACCTACTTTTTAAACAAAAGGGATGGATCATCGATCCGAACTGCGAATTTGAATTTGGAAATGGGTCTTCGACCTACTTTTTAAACAAAAAGGATGGATCATCGATCCGAACTGAGGATATTAACTTGGAAATGGGTCTTCGACCTGCTTCTTAAACCAAAGGGATGGATCATCGATCCGAACTGAGAATTTTAATTTGAAAATGGGTCTTCGACCTGCTTTTTAAACAAAAGGGATGGATCGTCGATCCGAACTTAGAATACTAATTTTAAGTATTGCTTGGAAATGGGTTTTGCGCTGGAAATGGGTCATCGACCCGAGCTAAAACCAACATTTGCGTCCTCGATTTGCATTTCAAATAGATACATGACAGATGGATCATCGACCCCGACCTGAGAAGTTATTCAAAATTTTGTGTCCTCGACCTATATTTTGAGATTAAAGAGTGGTAGGTCTTCGACTGGAAATCGTAAACCTCTTTTGAAAATGAGTCGTCGACCGAAAACCGTAAACATCTTTTGAAAATGGGTCGTCGACCCGCATCTTGAAAAGTGGATGAGTCATCGACTCGGGCTATAAACATCATTTGAAAATGGGTCTTCAACCCGCATCTTGAAAAGTGGATGAGTCATCGACTCGAGCTATAAACATCATTTGAAAATGGGTCTTCAACCCGCATTTTGATTTAAGTGGATGGGTCATCGACCCGAACTATGTTCATCATTTGAAAACTGGGGCCATCGACTCGTATTTTGAGGAAAAGGCGGATGGGTCATCGACCCGAACTATAATTGACATTGAAAATTGAGGCCATCGACCTTGATTTTGAAAGAAAAGGTGGATGGGTCATCGACCCGAACTATAATTGTCATTGAAAATTGGGGTCATCGACCTTGATTTTGAAGGAAAAGGAGGATGGGTCATCGACCCGAGCGGAACACGGCTTTTGAAAATGGGTCATCGAGCCGCATTTTGGAAAGTGGGTATAGCAAATTTCATTTGAAAATCGAAAGAGGTCATCGAATAATTGAGCCATTAACCAAGTTTAAAAAAATCTTTTTTAAAGTTAGATTGCGGGTCCAACCTAGACTACAAAAATTACTTGGAAATTGACGCGGAGTATTGGTTAGCATGCATCAAATCGAATTGGGTCCTCGACCCGGACTGTAAACATTATTTTGAAAACTAAGAAGAGTCATCGACTCTGAATCTAAACATCATTTAGAAACTGAAATGGGTCATCGGCCCGCAAGCATCGTTTTGAAAATTGAAGTGGGTCATCGACCCGCTTTTGAAATTTGACCTCGGATCATCGACCCAGACTTTGCAAAAAGGTTCTTGAAATGTCTAATATTTTAAAATCGACGCAAGGCTAAGTGAGCATGAAATACGACCCGAATGTGACATGAATGCGACATGAACGTGACACGAGCAACTGGCATTTGAACGTTCGACCATGACTGACTCGACCTAAGACAACGTTTCAATGACGATTAGACTAGTAACTGTGCAGGGTCTTTTAGGATGGTTGGCACGTGGTTTGAAATGGACGTGGGTTAATAGTATCATGTTCTCTCCCTAAGCATATTCTTTGTTGAGGTGCGAACTAACTGTCAAAGTAAACATCTTTGCCAATTCCCATTAAGAGAAAGATCATTCCAAGACTGGACAATTACTTATCAGAACATTGATTCTTATCTCAATCTAAATCGAGCACTAAGACAGACTCAATAAAAGTTGCTTCATTTGGACTTTGTGAAGACCCATAAAAAATTGACAAGATGACAAATTAGATGATGGGCGGGGGTGGATTGTATCCCATATTCTAAAGGATTGCCTACATATTCGCGTGGAGCGAAATCAAATCCGATGTAGTTCGATCTAGGTGCATAAACATGGCAATTTTTCTTGTGTGTAACACTCGAAGGTTTCACCTAAGGTATCGTGTTGTAGGATCCCTTCTGGACCCTAAATGCTTGGGTACAACTACATAAACCAAAGATTCTCAGAACTCAAGACCATGTCTCCATTACCGTTTTAAGAACGACTTAAAAGGAATTGACTGCATTTCTGACCGTTTTGGCTTCGCCTTTAATTTTGACTTTGATCTTCGATCTCCGACGTGTTGCCCTTCAATTTTTTGTATTTCTGTATTCTTGTTTGCGTTTTTGAGAATAGGCCACGCCCTTTGTGGCTTTTGCTAGATCTTACGGTGGGCGGTCGCACGTGGTCATATGTATATCACGCCGGACTCCTCTGACAAGTTCGTTTGCTTATTAGGCACGCGATCGAGTACACGGAGGGCGATCCATGAGTATTCGTACTTTTGGTCGCGATCAAATTCATGACCACTATGGAGCTCCAAATTAATGGATCCTCCTCCAAATGCAGAGGAATAGTATACCACAAGTTGACTAATGGAATTGAAAACCCCTTTCGTTTTTGTTGTCGGAAACCCTTTTGTCTTGAGTTGGTGTTACACCTTAGAATTGAATACGTATTTCTACCCCAGGGACACCCTTCGAGTGCGTCGTGCATTTTCATCAGTTGGATTATAGAATCAAATTAGAGACAAGATCAATTTCATTGATTTTTGAGAAGGAGTTAGAAATAATCGTGGAAAAACGAATCTTAGACTCAACTCAGACTTAAGACTTGAATACAAATTCTGACTTATAATCACCAACCTCGACTTTGAACTTTTCTCCTTTCAGGAGTTGACTCAGATGCTTGGTTTGAAAGTTACCCCACTTTTGCAACTTGATTTTGACTTAAGGAGGGGAATATACGACTCGAGTTCCGAAATCGACACGGTTTCGACACTACTTATAACAACTCGGGATGCGAATGGACTGGACCAGATTAATCATGAAAAGACTCGAAGCTTAACGACATGGTCTACGACCTAACTATACAAATGCATGCGACATATGGACTTGAAAACAGACTCACGGTATGAGACTTAGACCCAACTAGACATGGACTCGGTGCATTTCACGCTTACTCGCGACTTGTTTTTTGAAGTTGAGGTTTGAAATGGGCAGCACTTCGACTTACAAAAAAAAGCTTACTTGGTTCAAAATTTCAGTTTAACTTGGGCTAGATTTTAACTTTGAAAAACTTCGTTTTGGTTGGAAAAAATTCTATTCCCAAATGGGTAGCATTTCAAAATCGTTCGAGATTATTCTAATCCTAAAAGTATAGCATTTCAGCTTAAAAACTATTCTTTTTTCAAAAGACCGACGTAGTGTTAAAAATCGTTCGGGATTAATCTAATTCTAAACGGGAAGCATTTCAGCTTGAAAGGATTCTTTTTTCAAAAGAGTTAGTGTTGGGAACTGTTCGAGATTTTTCTAATCTTAAACGGGTAGCATTTCAGCTTAATAAGGATCTTTTTTCAAAAGAGTTCGTGTCGAAGATTGTTCGAGATTGTTCTAATCTTAAACGGATGGCATTTCGACTTATAAAAGGATCTTTTTTCAAAAGATAATTTTTTTTTTTTAAAAAAAAAGTTCTAGGATTTTCTAATCCTAACGAGGAGCATTTCAGCTAAAAAAAAAGAATCTTTTTCCTAAAGACTTAGCGTCGAAGACTGTTCGAGATTATTCTAATCTTAAATGGCATTTCAGCTATAAAGGATCTTTTTTCAAAAGAGCTAATTTTTTTTTAAAAAAAAAAAAAGTTCTAGGATTTTCTAATCCTAACGAGGAGCATTTCAGCTTAGAAACGATTTTTTTTTTTTTTTTAAAGAGCAAAAATCGAAAATTATTTAAGATTGTTCTAATCCTAAACGAAATAGCATTTCAGCTAAGAAAAGATCCTTTTTTTTTTCAAAAGAGGCAATATCGAAAATTGTCTAAGATTATTCTAACCCTAAACGAATAGCATTTCAACTTAGGAAGAGATCTTTTTTTCAAAAGAGCTAGAATCGGAAATTATTTATGATTATTCTAATCTTTAAACGAAATAGCATTTCAGCTAGGAAGAGATTTTTTTTCAAAAGAGCTAAAATCAAAAATTATTTAAGATTATTCTAATCTTTAAACGAAATAGCATTTCAGCTAGGAAGAGATCTTTTTTCAAAAGAGCTAAAATCAAAAATTATTTAAGATTATTCTAAATCCTAAACGAAATAGCATTTCAGCTAGGAAGAAATCTTTTTTTTAAAAAGAGCTAAAATCGGGAATTATTTTAAGATTATTCTAATCCTAAACGAATAACTTTTAGCTTGGAGGAGATCTTTTTTTCAAAAGAGCTAAAATTCGGATAATTATTTAAGATTAATCTAATCTTAAGAGGATGGCATTTCAGCCAAAAAAAGATCTTTTTTCAAAAGAGCTAATATTCAGGAAATATCTAAAATTATTCTAATTTTAGAAGGAAAGCATTTCAGTTTTAAAAAAAATCTTTGTTTTTCGAAGGAGATAGTGTGGGAAAATATTTAAGATTATTCTAATCCTAAAAAGGAGAGCGTTTCAGCTAGGAATGAATCTTTTTTCATAAGAGCTAATATCGGAAATCTTTTAAGATTATTCTGATCCTAAAAGAGTAGCATTTCTGCTAGGAGAAGATCTTTTTTTTTTTTAAAAGAGCTAAAAATCGGAAATAATTTAAGATTATTCTAATCCTAAAAGGAAAGCGTTTCAGCTTGGACAAAAATCTTTGTTTTTTCGGAAAAGAAAGTGTTGGAAAATATTTAAGATTATTCTAATCCTAAAAAAGACAGCATTTCAGCTTTAAAGAATGATTTTTTTTTGAAGGAAAGCATTTCAGCTCGAATCAAAAATCTTTTTCAAATGAGGTAGGGTTGGAAAATATTTAAGATTATTCTAATCCTAAAAAGACAGCATTTCAGCTTAAAGAATGATTTTTTTAGAAGGAAAGCATTTCAGCTTAAGTCAAAAATCGTTTCAAAAGAGATATTTAAAATTATTCTAATTCTAAAAAGGACAGCATTTCAGCTAAGATTTTTAGAAAATATTCGATTGAAAAGATGACAGTTTTGATTAAAAAAAGGATTAAAACAAGGCTTTGGAAGTCACAGAGCAATTAGTCATACACAGTTCAAGGATGCAATGCATGACCTAGACTATTCTAAGTCTCGAAAAGGGTCCATGCCAATGATTCCACGTTGTTAGGGAACTCACAATCCTCCATAAGTCAGGGACGAAATGGGGACGGCGATTTGCTAACCTCGGCGGAACCACCTTGGTATTTAAACCGCACCACGATGAACGTCATTTCCCTACTTTGAGGTCGACCCAAAGGGAGAAATGGTTCGAATCCTAACAGTATGATGCATAAATAACATAAAAAAAAAGGTACTCTAAATAGCCATCATTTTACTTTTCAAGTTTCACTGTCCCCAGCGGAGTCGCCAAATTGTGGACAAGGGATTTTGATCCACGCGATGTTTTATTTCAAAAACATTTTTTATTTGAAAAGAGTCGCCACTAAATTTTATATGGAATTTAGAAAACCAATTTTAGAGAAAATGAGTTCGTGTGAATTTACGTGTTAGGAAGTTTAAAAGAATTTCATTAATTTTAACGCCTAACCCCGCCCGTTACAGAAACGGTCTTTACTAAGTAAAATCATGGCTATTACGAGTACACATGCGGATATGCAAACAATATTTTAACCCTAAAAACATTACATCCATTCTAGGTCATTTAATGCACAAATAATTTCGTCAAAGTTATTCAACAGAGGTTCATTTACTATTCTAGCAAACCAAGAAAAGAAGCAAAAATACTTACCGACAGCATAAGATAGATTAACAAACGTTAGCGGCAGACGAATAAAAAAATAAGCATGACTAATACGCAGACAAGTATAAACAACTAACGTGAATAATTGAACACTGCGCATAAGTATAAATAGGAAGCAAAATATGCAAGAAAGCAAGTGGATATATAAACTAATACACATAATGGACATGTTAACACATACACCCATGATAGCAAATAACACAAGCACACGTACAGGCCATAGAAACTAAAGCAATATAAACGTACGGACCATAGAAACGCAAGTACATGTGCAGACCATTAAGCAATATAACTAATAGACACACTAACCTACATGAATGACATAGACACCCTATGAATCAACTAGCAAACATACCAACGAGTGCTTCACAATCGGAACGGATAATTCACACACATACGAGTAGATATACGAGAGCTTAAATAATCAAACGTAACACATACGCACGAATACAAGCAGACAACATGAAGGACATCGTGGAAGCATAGATCATATAAATTCACATGTCGAATAAGAACATAAGTCGAGTTTTGACAAACGAAATAACGTAGGCATCTAAAGCATGATATACACGAGCCAAAGTTGTAATCTAACGCAACCCAAATTTAACAGACGAAGTAAACCCGCAGACAACAGAAACATGCATTACACGACTTTACACGATCAACGAAAACTAAACACTACTCAAACGCTAAACAATGAGATGAAAATACGATAAACATATTGATACACGGGCATGAATTACCAACCAGAAAAGCGTGACAGATCAGTTTTAGACTATGTTATAACTAAACATGGACGAAGCCCACCTGTACAATAAACTATCGAGCAACGAGAATTGACGGGGGACTTTCAAATCATACTACGCAACGAATTTGAATCCGTATTCTAGGTGAACAGGAGGTATGACATATTCACATATACGCATCATAATCATGCTGAAAACACAAGCCAAAACGAGCAATAACAAGCAATAACTACGATGATAAACGATTGAGCGACAGAGAGTAATAAAAACGACAGAGGGTTATAAAAGACAATAAAAAACGATAATTTAACGAAACAAAAAGAGTATTTTGCACCCTCAACTTACATGTATCGTTGACCAAATATCCGAGTCGTAATCGATTGTAAGATTTTATCCCGAGGGGCCGTCGTCGACGAAAATCAATTGTAAAACCGTAATCTTGTGTGAAACTGACAGCGATTTTCAAAAGCTTGTAACTTCTTCGTTTCTCAACGAAATTTCGAACCGAAAGATGTTTTGGAATCGTGGTAAGGTGAACTTTAAGATTTTGTAAAGAAATCAGAGCAACTATGGTGTTTTCAACACGAAAAACGAAGTAGAATAGATGATAGCAGAATGCAAAACGGAATACGGTACTCTGTTTTCTGACTGCTATTCTCGACCTCTTTCTGAGGATTTTTGAGACTTTGTATTATGTGTGTGTGCTGTGTATTTCGTGTCCTTTGAAGGCTTGTAGATGGTGTATATATATAGGGTAGTAAAGTAGGGTTTTTTTGAGGAAAAGGGCAGCTATGCCCCTCTCTTCGAGAGCTGCTGTTGGAAGCTCGTTTTAGGGTTTCTTGAGGGGGTTTTCTTGGGGGTTAAGCAAGGGTAAATGGGTAGGATCGTCGGGAGATGGGTATGGGTCATGGGCAGGTAGTTAGGAGTCGGGTTTGGGACGTTTTACGGCTGTTAAAGCAGGCACGAGTAGAGGGCTTGGGACGTTTTCTGGGCAGGTTTTTTGGGCTGTCTTTTGAGCTCTTCAGGCTGGGTTTTGGTCGTGGTTTCTGGCTGGGTCCGAGCCTTGGTACGTGGGGAAGGAGGTGGGAGAAAAAGGCCTCAAAAATCGTGTTGAAACGAGCTCAAAATCATTCTTAAAATCGAGCTTAAAACGAGTTATAAAGCTTGCTGTTAAGAAAACGAATTCGTCGAATACGATTCATTAAACTGTCTTAAAAGCATGAGAAACGACTTTTCAAGTCAAAATATTAAATTTGTAAAAGCGACTTTTCAAATCGAATTACTTAAAATGATTTTTCAAACCAAAACATTTTATTTTCAATAAAACATTACTTGCGACAAAATAAAATTTGACAGAGCTTACTAAATCAAAAATCTTTTGAATTAACAAACATTAGGTCGACAGCGCCCTGCTTACATTGCAATACGAGCTCGAATAAATGATACGAAAACACGTTGTCCTATCATCATAGGGTATTGGTCGGGTTTTCTATAAATTTCCATATCGACAGATACGGGTATCTACAACATTATTGTATTTTGAAGAACAAGGAATGTTTTTACCATCTGGTAGTGATATGTTAGTTCTGATTTGTTCAGGGTTTGTGAGTTTGGATTGTTTGATAAATTTTGAGGATATAAAAGATAAAGATGCTCCGGTATCAAATAAAATGAAAGCAGGTACAGAATTAACCAGAAATTTACCGGTGATGACGTCGACATCAATAATATCATCCGCCCCTTCTTCAGACTCTGTCAGGACGTAAACGCGTCCCTGAACCCTGACAGCTGGCGGTGGTCCCGCGTTTGCCTTAGCAGCAGTGCCCCTCTTTGGGCATTCATTCGACTTGTGTCCCACTACCTTACAGAAGTAGCACACTACCGGTTCCCCGTTGCAACGCTTCCCCGGGTGGTTCGGCTGACGGCAAAAACGGCATTGATTTGCTTGCAGAGCCGGAGCTCCGGGAAGTGTTTGGTTATTCTTTGTGACGAATATGGTAGAGTTTCGATTGGGGTATTGGGTCCTGCCCTGGTTCCTGTTGCGATTGTCTTGATTCTGATAACCAGGGCGGCCGAACATTGGTTTGTGGATAAAGCTGGCACTCGCCACAGGAGGCGTAAAGGTTTTCTTCTTCTTTTTCTCTTCTGCTTCTCCCTTTTGGATGGGAGCCCAGATACTTGTTGCCTTTTCGTAGGCCTCCGCAAAGTTCTTGCAGTTGAACCCGCTCATGTTTATCCTTAGGTTGTTGGCCATGCCCCTAACGTAACGAGTCGCGAGTTCCTCCTCGTTAGTTATTATTCTAGGAGCGAATTTGGACAGCTCCTGGTATTTCTCGGTGTATGCCTGCAGCGACATATCACCCTGGCTCAGGTTCCTAAATTCCTCCTCCTTTTCCCATTTCAATTCTTCCCCAAAGTATTTGTTCTCTAACAGGGTCTTGAACTCGGTCCAGTTATAGATCCTTAAGGGAAAGGTGGATTTGATCAAACGCCACCAACTGTTGGCTTCCCCTTTCAGGTAATATGCCACTATGTTCACCCTCTCATTAGCCGGAGTCTTGCTAAGTTCTAGCAGTTTCTCCATCTCTTCGATCCACTCTGTCAAGACTGTGGGGTTGACAGAGCCAGAATATGTTTGGGGTCGATGTTTGGAGAACCTCTCAAATGCGGACTGATTGTTTCCGCCACCGTGATGTTGGTGGGCATTCTGTGCGATTTTCATTATAGCATCCTCAAATCCCTTTCTCCTTGCCTCCTCCTCGGCAAATTGTTGATCGAAGTCGTTGGGGATATAATTGGCAGCCATTCTGAAAAATAAAATAAAATAAAGACAAAGCTGTATGAATTTTGAGTAGTTTCCAAGATAGACACATTATAAAATGTAAGGTAAAAGACATTTCATTGATAATGTAAAAGGATTACATCAAAAAGTTACAAAGCTTCCTAATACATTCTTTATGAAATGAACTACGATGAAATTTAAATACATAGTTCAGCAAAATTAACAAGAAGTTCAGATACATTCTCAAGTGATAAGAAATTTGATCGAGAATGGCAAAAAAAAGTTGATCGTCGGTACTTATGCAAAGTACGAATAGCAGTGCTCCTTTTCTGAGAAGTTACACTTATACTTGATAGCATAAGTTGCATCACTCAAGCCGAGCTTGAAGTCTTCCCAACTGAGGTAGTATTCACCCTCGCGTACCGCTGGGGATCGAAATCGTAACCACCAGGCTTTGGCCTCTCCATCAAAGCGGCGGACAATGAAAGGAGGTTTTCCACTCCTCGGAGCAAGTGTTCTTGGAACTTTGCACCCATGTGCCTGGTCCAAGTGTACAAGGTATCTCCAACTCCTTCAAATTCATCAGGTTCGCTTCTCATGAATGCCTCGATCGCGTTGGTCTTACCCGAAGATCGGCGGAGGTGTTCAGGCACTCGATGTTCAACGTATGGAGTTTTGAGTGCTCTGGTTTTCCAGTCAATTCTTGAATTCTTCAAGTTGTGCATCTTCTTCCACGCCTTCCTCTGTTGACGACGTGCATATGCCTGGACAGCTCTCTTACGAGCCTTCTCCTCCAGGTTCACTCCCCGTGTCTCCTGTTGCGAGGTAGTCATATCTGAAATAAGTGGGGGGGAATAAATTTAAATGAGAAGTGAAATTTTCAGATATGTACGTAAAATTTTAAAATGATGTGCTGCGAAAAGTATACGACAAGGTTGTAACATAACGTCTCCATATATATAAATATATATGGGTAAAATATTACATTCAGAAAATATAATACATAAGTCCACACAACGTCATGTTCGAAAATAAAACCCATAGCCGTTAGAAAAAAGTGACGACATAAAGATCGTTCTTAGGATAGTTAAAAGACGGTTACAAATATTTTACAAGTTGGAGTCGAATGACCCTAAATATGATTTGCGACCCTCAAGGGTCTCCCAGAGGTGAGATCTCTCTCCCATATGATTGGGGGTATAATGGCGTCGTCTGGCATTGGGGGATAGTCGCGTCTATATTCTTGATCCATCAAGTCGTCGAGTAGCACATCGTACTCCATCCACGCAGGTGGTCCTATCACCCTCTGAAGTGGGTCTGGGTGATACATGCGGTCCATGTATAGCTCGTAATCAGAGAGAAGTCGCCAACCTAGAGCTGCCCAAAACTCATCGTATGGATGAAAACTCTCAATCATGGTCAAACTGATACCAATGCCCCTCGTGTGGTAGATTCTGCCCGTCATGATTACATGAGCTTCCACATATCGCTCAATGTGGAGGGAATGGCTACGTATATACTCTCCTAGTTGCATCATCGGTGGGCGTCGTGGTGCGTAGTAACGGAAAGAGCGGAAAGATGACATCCTAAGGGCCTTTGTCAGACTAAGTTAGCCATAGAGCAAATAGCAAGTACAAGCATGGTAAAAATTAAGATTCTAACGCTCATCTAACTAGTTTATTATTAATTGGTCGGTCCTTAAGATTCTACCCTTTCTCACATTTTAAAATGATCTAAGTTATTATTTTAGGGTATTGATTTTTCCATTATCTGGATTTTACTCAGATTATATACTTTATGCATTTTCTTTCCCTTCCATACCCTTTGTTACTCACCTTCTATACAAAATTCTCTCTTTTATTTTTATAACTTTTCTTAACCTAAATTCATACAATTTTCAATTATTTCAATTAATAATTTCAATAATCAATTCAACAACGTAGTAATTCGATTCAATTTCAATTTTTTTCATAAAGTTATGTTAATTTTATTAATCTTGATAATTTTGGGTTAAAAATTAAATTAGGGTTTATAGAATATTGGAGTTTGGGTGGTTCCCGGGAGGCGGTGGGAGGCTGACAACCGCGACGTAGGATCTGTTGGTGGTCGGAGCAATGGAACCACTAAGCAACGTGGCCTAATGCACTACAAAACATAAACCCACTAACTATTAATCAATTAAATAATAATAATTGATTTCAATCTAAAACATAATCATTTAATTTAATGGGTTTTGACTTGTTCCTTGTAGAAACACCTCGCGCAAGTGAAATAGCTCGAACTGATGACGTATCACTGTATGCCGACCTAGCCCGGGAACGATTTGGGGATTAGGGTTTAAAACTTTAATTTTCTATAAACCCTAATTTGATTTTTAACCCAAAATTATCAAGATTAATAAAAATTAACATAACTTTGTAAACATAACTTTGTAAAAAAAAAATGAAATTGAATCGAATTACTACTTTGTTGAATTAATTATCGAAATTATTAATTGAAATAATTGAAAATTGTATGAATTTAGGTTAAGAAAAGTTGGAAAAATAAAAGAGAGAATTTTGTATAGAAGGTGAGTAAAAAAGGGTATGGAAGGGGAAAAAAATGAAAAAAGTATATAACGGGAGTAAAATCCGTATACGGAAAATCCGTATAACTTTAAGTATCTAGAGATTCCTAATTTATTATTTGATCCTATAAGTCTATGCCTGACATACGATATGAATGTCTGGCCCAGGTGTCGTCTTGCTATGTGAGATAACTTTAAGTCGTTCACGGTCGCAAGACAGCTCTGATACCAACTGTAACAACCTGGTTTTTTGTGACTTTAATTAAACTAAGGCGGAAAATTAATTAAGTCTATTTATTTTAAAACTAGCTGTTATCGTATTACAAACTCCATATACATAATATGAGTTTAAGATAAACAGAGTGTATGTTCGATTATAAATCTCTCCAAAACAACGGAGTACAAAATAAGGTAAACCATCCCCAGCATTTGATAACATAAGTCCTCGGGGTACCTGCATTCAGTCCCATAATTAGTGTTTTCTCCCCCACACATACTAAGCAACATCAAATAAATCATGTAGTATAGCAACTCGAAGCATATTCGATATTCACAACCAATAAATAAAACAAATAACAAGCAGGCAGCAAAACACATAAGGTAGTCATGATGATTCAAAACATGAGTATAAATCAAATAACATATCGTGCAACACTCATAGACAATCACGCTCAAAAGTCGTACTACAATGCTCAGGCAACCAAGTCATTCAGACAAAAATCAATCAAACAAGGAAACGCATTCAACATGTGATAACAAATGAGTCTTCGTTAGTAAAGCGGAAGCTTATCTGAGACATAATCCGCGCGATGTGATCGAGTAGTCAAAGCGGACGTGTCTGAATATGCTAAAGATACCTAAGGTAATAAGGACGATTCAATCCCTTGTCTAATGTATGCATACACTACCTATCGAGGATCATACGTATTCGCTATTCAAAAGGTATCACCGACGAAAAAGTTCGACTATCACCAGAGACGGGTACGCCCGGGTGGAAATTTGGCGTTTCCAATTACTATTCTATGGGCCCACGGAAATATCAAGTATGCCCCATCCCTGAGGTTGATACCACGTGTCAAACAGCAATCTTAAGATCGTTGAATAGCCTTGGGCAACTCTAGGAGGGAGCCCAAGTCCCCATCAAACGACTACCTCGTTAACTTCGAATTTCAAGAGTCGCAACATGGCGAACAATCCTAGTATTTTATTCAAGTAGCTCGTTTTTCTCAATTCTCATAACCTCGTTCAATCTTAATAAATGGCAATTCTGAAACTTAAATATATTGTCGAACTTTGTATAATGAAATTG
The DNA here is from genome assembly GCA_023091065.1 of Dianthus caryophyllus. NCBI lineage: Eukaryota > Viridiplantae > Streptophyta > Magnoliopsida > Caryophyllales > Caryophyllaceae > Dianthus > Dianthus caryophyllus. The sequence continues at coordinate 16,519,985 of CM041521.1, forward strand.
TAACCCTAGCAATTTTTCAGATAAACAGAACACATAGAAATACTTAAATATTTATTTTGAGTCCGTTCGTAAATTTTAAATATTTTCACTATTCATTATTTTACTATTCACCGTATTTTACTATTCATCGTATTTACTATTCATCGTATTTACTATTCATCGTATTTACTATTCATCGTATTTTTATACGTATTCGTATTTTCGTATTCCGTATTTGTACGTATTTTTAATACTTCGTATTTGTACGTATTTTTATACGTATGCGTATTCTTATACTTCGTATTTTATACGTATTTTTATACGTATATGTATTCTTATACTTAGTATCTTTTTCTATACTTAGTATTTATTACATTTTTTTTATACTTAGTATTTCATTATATTTTTTTATACTTAGTATTTTATTTATACCTTGTATTTTATACCTTATACTTATTTTTATACTTAGGATATTTTTAGGTTTACAAAACCAACTTTTATTCTCTAAGTACGAAATTCTAGTTTTAAAGTCGTTAAGTTCGTTTTGTATTTAGTGATTTGAAAAATCATTTCGGAAGTAAAACTCGTTTTAAACTTAAGTACAAAATCCTAGTTTCAAAGTTGTTAAGTTCATTTTGTACTTAGTGATTTTAAATAATATTTCAAAAGTAAAACTCGGTTAAATTTAGTCGTATACTTAACTAAAGTTTTAGCGGTTCCCATTTTTAGCGAGGTTGTCGTAGTTCATTTTAAATAGTCCGTATGTCCATATCCAAATTTAAGCAAAGGTAGTAACACTCGACATTATTCATTTTTAATACGTGTAACGTTTATTTTTATCGGTTTCGTTGATTCTTTTTATTAACGATTCATTATACAATCTAATATAATCCTAATTACAAATCAAATTTAGTGACTAAGTGACAAATTCATTTTGACCAAAATCGACCCAAAAATAGTATAGATGCCGTGTGACTTTATTAGGTTAGGCTATTTATTTCTTTTTTTGTTTTTATTAATAAATCATTACTTTAACTAATTAAAATACTTAAGTGATAAAAATAAAAAGTGACAAATTCATTTTAGGTCTAAAATAGGCCCCAAAACCGTGGCCTTCTATACTTGGTCCATTTTTATTTTCGTTTTCTAATTTATCGGTTTTTGACTTAAAGTTTTTATATACTAATTATTTAAATTATACTAAAGCGATTTAACTAGTTTACGATTTTCACTAAATATTTTATTTCATTTATGAATAGTGTTTTTACTCACTTTAAATTTCTATCTTTTTCATTATTGAGATTTAGCTTATTTAACTTATATAATTAGTATTGTATTTGTTTACTAGTGGATTTAAACAACAATAAAATAAAACTTATAATTATTTTGAATCAAACTAGTCATCTAAATGAAGAACACATGAAGATATGAAGAACCCTAATATTTTTCATATGAACATTTATTAGTCAAATTTTTATATGTTTATATAATTTTCTCAAATTTTTTCTACAAGTCTAATTTAACTTAACTAATCATAATATGTTATTTAGAAAAATTTAAACTAAAAATTTGTCCATTTAAATTGAAAATGCCGAGTATATATATATATATGTTCAAAATTTTATTATTGATATATATACTTAATTCAATAACCAACTTACTTTATATTATTTATGTACTTAACATGTGTAAAAATCATATACAAAACATTAACAAACATAAGTAAAAATCATTTCAAACATAAGAATAACAATATTTCAAGAACACACATAAACACTTTAAAACATGTAAATTTCATAACAAATTCATTTTTAGTCCAAAACATAAACTAACTATATTTTCATGTTCATCTTATTACAAGTATTTTAAGCATGCAATTTACAAAAATTAAAACGAAAAATTAAACAAAAATTAAGGGGATGCCGTGTGATGTTCTGATGTTACACAAATGTTATTTTTCGATTTTTGTCTTCTAATTTAACATATGAAGCTAGGTGATGAACAACACAACAATTATAACACATAATGTAACAACCCGGTTTTTCGTGACTTAAATAAACTAAGGCGGAAAATTAATTAAGTCTAATACATGCCGGATGTTAATTAAATTACATTCAAATGGCATAGGATACAAATGTATTACAACCTCTCAAAGAAAACAAACGAAACATCCTAATCGTCCCGATAATCCTGAGTCTCGAGAATTGCCTGCAACAGAGACAAAAACACAAAATAGGAGGATCTCCGCTCGGAGGCGGAAGTAGTATTCTAACCAACAACCTCTAAACCACAGTTTTGGTTTATTTAACCTATGATTAAAAGTAACTTGGCAGCACTAAACGCGTATAACTCCAGCAGCCGCATATTTCGATAAAATTGGACAATTAGCATATAATATCAGTTCTCACATATAGATATTTAAATCTCATACAACATGATAAACGAAACTTAAAACATTTCAATTTATAGAACACAATATATAAACTTAATTATTATCTCAATTCATATAACATCGTAATATATATAAAACTTAAATCATAGCAATCAAGATATATGCATAAGTCGTAATCAATTCAATAAACATATAGTCGTGAACAATCATGCAATATCTCACGTAGCACGAGGAATTATAATGATTCAAATACGTGCATACAACAATTCTCATAGTGTATAACATTCCTCAACAATCATACTCAACAAGGCAATTTCAAACTCATAACAACGTCATTCAGGCAATAACCAATCAAAACAAGGAAATACATTCAACATGTGATAACAAATGAGTCTTCGCTATAATAAAGCGGAAGCATGAGGACATAATCCAGCGATAGCGGCCAGGTAGAACGAAGTCGGACGTGTCTGGATTATCTACTAAAGATATCTAAGGCAATAAGGACGACCTAATCCCTTGTCTAATGTATGCATACACTACCTATCGAGGATCATACGTATTCGCTATTCAAAAGGTATCACCGACGAAAAAGTTCGACTATCACCAGAGACGGGTACCCCCGGTTGGTGGATTTTCCAATCGATATATGGGCCCACGGAAATATCAAGAATGCCCCATCCCTGAGGTTGTATATACCGTGTCGAGTAGCGATCTTAAGATCGTTATTTCGCCTTGGGCAACTCTGGGAGGGAGCCCAAGTCCCCATATACAGCTACCTCGTTAACTTCGAATTTCAAAAGTCGCAACATGGCGAACAATCCAAGTATTTTATTCAAGTAATTCATTTTCTCAAATTCTTATTTCCTCGTTCATTCGTAACATGTGTTAATTCTAAAACTTAAATATATCGTCGAACTTTGTATAATGAAATATTAGTTCTAGCAGTTCTTCAGGTAAATGTAAACACATAGAAAAACTTCAATATTTATTTTGAGTCCGTTCGTAGATTTTAAATATTTTCACTATTCATTATTTTGAACGTATTTTTATACTTTGTACGTATTTTTATACTTTGTACGTATTTTTATAGTTTATACTTCTACGTATTTTATACTTATATTTTATTAATTAATAATAGTTCGTTTAAGTATGATTTAGTTTCGTTTAAATTTTAAGTAACTTAAGATAGATTAGTGATTAGTATTATAAATAATTGAATTTCATTATAACCCACATTTGTTTATTCTTTTTATTTGAATCGTAAAGTGTTTAGTGATTTAGTGGTTATACTATTTAGTTTAACTTGTAAAAATATTACTTAAACGAAAATCGACAAATTTTAGTATTCTTGATAAAATATGATCAAGTGACAATTAGTTAAATTTCTTTTAGGTGGTTTAATTTCTTAATACAACTTCGTATTAAAATTTCTCTTTACTTGTTCGATTTAGGTGAAAAAATAAATTAAATCATAGAATTTTATTTATGTATCTTTAACGTAGTCGGATTAAGTGATTTAATAATTCAATCGTGAGATTATTAATATTTATATTTTAGTAATATTCACTTAAGTTTAATTTACTTAATTATTTATAACTTTTTATAATGTCATAAACTTTATAGTTTAAATTTTTGTTAGGTTTTGAATTTATATATATAAATATATTATTCATAATTTTTATATAACTATACTTAGTAAATTTTTAGTCGATCTTTATATGATCTTAACAATTTACCTTTTAGTTAATTCTTATTTGTGATACTAATTATTAACTTTATTTAGTGATAGTTTTAGTTAAGTTTATTTTAAGTTTCAAGTTCTTTATTTCGTTTTGATATTTTAAGCAAATACTTATTTAGTATAGTTTAAGTTCATTTTAAACTTTAGAGTTTTTATAATATAATCTTTATAGTAATTGTGAGATGTGACTTTTTATATAATTATTTATTTTAGAAACTTTAATATGAGTAACTTAATTTACATTTTTACTTTACATATGATTTAATATTAATTGAAAATTAATACTCTTTTAACTTAATTCTTTATTTTTAGTTATATTTCGATTTAACATTTTAGTGACGTTAGATAAGTTATATTGCTTTAATTTATTTACTTAAGTTATTTAATAATATTTTGGTCTCATTTTATAATTGTGATACTTATATTTAATATGTTCAATAATTTACACATAACATACAATTACAATATGATAATATTACATATAAATTCAACATTAATTCAACAACACATTTTTCACTCAAAACATATTATCACAAAATCATATAAATATCATATTTCACAATTCAATTCAACATTATATTATAACTAAAATTAACACCCAATTTCATACTATAGCGAATCATACAAAGTTATCAAATTAAACTGAAACGGGACTCATACGTGTCTAATGCATACTAGCTCACTTTGAATCACAAATTAATTAAGATAAAACCAAAGTGTTAAAATTAGAGATTTTGGAGAAGAAATCGAGTCACCTAAATTTGGCACACGAACAGAGGCCTCCAAATACGGTCCTAACCCAAATACTCGTATACCCAAAATCGATGCTTGACTCCTCAATTGCAAGCCGTAGCGAGGCCTTGACAGCGGTAATGATAGCGAACATGTTGAAAGCAAAGAGTACATACAAGAGGCAAAGGCGAAGTGAATTAGAGTCGGAATTATTCTATTGATGAGTAAAGGTAAAATGGCGACAATGAATTAATTGTCGATTAAAAGAGACTGAAATCAACGACAAAAAGATACGAAGAAAATAGAAAGACACCTCGAGGTAGTCTCGCTTTCCCTTTGAAGCCGAAAGGCCGGGGTATATTACTCGGTGGTGATGACTCACGGTGGTTCAAAGCGAAAAGAAGCGGAGGAAGCGAGTGAGAGAGGAAAAGCGGAAAGCGGAAAGCGACGGAGTAGAAAGAAAGTGAAATCAAGCGTTTTATAAAAGCGAAATCGAAACATAAAAGCGGAGTTATATGAGGCTCACCGCGAGAACTCCGGTGGTCGAAAATCAGCGAGCGTAAATCGAGAGGAGATAGATAGGCGAGTGAAGCGGAGCAAAAAGTAGGGGAACTCAAGGAGGACTACGGTGATGGTGTTGGCCGAGGAAGGAGGCGGCTGAGGTGGTGAGGCGGTGGTCATGGTGGTGTGGCTCACGGTGGGGCCGAGAACAGGGGGAAAAAGAGAAGGGAGGAAGCGGTAGGAGAAGGGAGAGAGCAGGAAAGCGAGGCGAGAATAGCGGTGGTGGTGATGGCCATGGTGGTGGCTCCGGTGGTTGTGGCGGCCACCATTGATGGTGGTCTTTGTTAGTTGTTGTTGTCGTTGCTCTGTTGTGCGTTCTTTGTTGTTTATTCTTTGTTGGTGTTGATGATGTTATTGTTATCATTATTATTATTACTATTTATTATTATCATTATTATTGTTGTTGTTATTTGTTGTGTTTTATTTTGTTTTAATGGAGGATTTAGGGAGAGAAGAAGAAGAAGAAGAAGGAGAAGGAGGCAGTAGAACAACAACAAAAAAATAAGGGAGTTAGGTTTTGAGTGGGAAGTAGGTTAAAATAAAATATCCCAAAAGCAAGTGTGTAGTAGTGTGTATCGACATACCAAGGCCACATGGAATATATTTGGGTCTGTTTCATTTTGTTTGCTCTGTTTCATTTACTCTTATTTATAAACTTTTATATTTTATAAAATATACTATACTTGAAATTATTTGTTTTAAATTTTAGTTTCATCATTAGTATTCTAAAATTTATAGTTTGAAAATATAAATGTATAAAAGTTGTCAGTTACAAATTGTATTATGGTCTCACAAATTTTCAAACGGTCTGCTTATTTGAAAGAATATTTTTATAAAGACTAAATTTTATGAACGTGAGGATTTTTAAAATGTAGCGCAAATTTATAAAGCCTAATAATGGTAACAAAAGTAACGTTTTAGTTCGACAAGTATTTTATAAATAATAATATAATATAGGTTAATATAAAATCAAGAAAGTTTAATTAGAAATGTATTGGAGAAAGTTTATTTAATCGAAATTTTTCAGCCGCGTTTTTAAAGTAATTGAGTAAAAGTGAAATTATATAAATTTTAAATTTAAGAATTTTGTTAAAATAATTAATTAGTATTAATAAAAACACGGGGTGTTACAATCCTACCCCCTTAAGAAAAGTTTCGTCCCCGAAACTTGAATAGGATGGATAACTGCTCGAGATTAAAAAGCAGTTGGAGAAAACTTCGAGGTTTTTGGAATTGGAATATTAATATTGCTCTTGATTGGGTATGAATTTTCTACAAAGGAAAGATTGATGAATTTAATAGTTTCAAAATATAAATAATTCTTTTTCGAATTAATATCTAAATGTTGCTTTATTGACATTTTCAAAACCTGCGAGAAAGAGGTTTTCAAAAAGGTAGGGCCTAGAAGTTTTGTACGGAATTAAATTAAATAAAAATAATAAGCGTTTTCAGAATTAAAACAGTTTATTTAAATTTGAAAATAAATATTAACCTTAAAATAGGTTGAAATAAAGAATTTTAATATTTAATTAGGATTGTGATATAATCAAATTATTATCCTACCCCCTTAAGAAGTTTTAAGCGTATCTATATAATATTATTATTGTTACTTTTGATGATCACATACATAACATATATAGCCTTAGGAAAAACGGCATTTAGGGAAAATATGTAAAAATCGTAGTGATCATAAGTAAAATATGAGCCTTAATGAATTTAAGGAAATACAGGTTATCGTTGAATGATAAATAAAATTTAAGATAATTATGGATAACCCTGTTGATATAGCTCATTTTCTTAAAATTATTATTATAATATTATTAGATGAAACAGAAATGTTATAAATCATATTTAGGATAAGATTCAAAATTTACAATAAGGGTTAAAATAAATGATAAATGATATCTATATGTATATATATTTTTGAAGAGAGGTAATTGTAATAGATAGAACAAGTTCAGAAGTATTTAATAAAAAGGTAAAGAGTTTACACAAATGAAGAAAACGGACAAAATTTCATCGTATGAGATTAATACGTATTTCGTAGAAATTATAATTTAAGAGTTCAAAATTTTAGAATCATGTAATAAGTTTTTGAGGTTGAATAAAAAGTTAACGAAATTACAAAGAAAATAGAAATTCATTTTTCGAGATTAAAATAGAACAAAGGAATTTTTGAAGATATAATAATTTTAATAGGTCAAAAATGCAGTAAAGTTTGACTATAAAAATTAAAGAGTTCTGAAATTCAAAAGTAAGAATGATAAAATTTTATGAGATTAAGGAGAAGAGATGAAAATCAATTTAAGACGATAATTATTAGGAATTATTGATTTAGGAAATCAACCATTTCAAAGGAGTTAAAATGTTTACGAGGTTGAAAAATCATCGAGTGAATTCTTTTTACGTAAGGAATTTAAAATATAAGAGTAAACATTTTTTTTTTTTTTTTTTTTTTTTTTTTTTTTGAAATTTAATATTCGGAATCATTTGATTAAGATATCTGATAATGAAAAGCGTTGAGATGATGGTGATCATTAGAGATCGATTTTGATATAGTTTAGAAATCTTCAATGCTAAAGAAATCTTCGACGTCTTGAAAATTGTCTTGGATAGCGTGATTCTTGGTCATAATAAAAGAATAAGTTAGGAAAATTATATTTTTGAAGAATAAGATGAGTTAAATAGATTTAAAAGTTTGGAGGAGATGAATAATAATTTAGTTAATAAGGATGTTTGAGAAAGTTATAGAGGTTTTCAAGGCAATAGAATTCTTCGAGGTCTAGAACGTCTTTTCAGATCGTTCGACTCTTGATGCGTCCATTTCCATGTGCTTGAGTTCTTGTCGTCTTGTCTTCACTTTATACGTCTCGATTTTTGGTAACGTTAGTATAAGAGACTTGTTAGCCAAAAAGTTTAGTCATAGAGCACTTAGCAGGCAAGTAAGCACAGAGAAAATAAAAGAAAAACTAACGAGGTTGAATGACGGTCGAGAACCTCAAGTCTAGGTCAGTCGGTAAATCCTTAATATTTCTACCCATCCTCACATGTGAAAGCGATCTAAGTTATTATTTAGCGATCTAGGATTTCTAATTCATTATTTGATCCTATAAGTCTATGCCAAACATATATATTAATATGTATGTCTAGCCCAGGTGTCTTCTCGCTAGATGAAATAACTATTAAGTTACTCACGGTCGCAAAACAGCTTTGATACCAACTGTAACAACCCGGTTTTTCGTGACTTAAATAAACTAAGGCGGAAAATTAATTAAGTCTAATACATGCCGGATGTTAATTAAATTACATTCAAATGGCATAGGATACAAATGTATTACAACCTCTCAAAGAAAACAAACGAAACATCCTAATCGTCCCGATAATCCTGAGTCTCGAGAATTGCCTGCAACAGAGACAAAAACACAAAATAGGAGGATCTCAGCTCGGAGGCGGGAAGTGGCTATTCTAACCAACAACCTCTAAACCCACGGTTTTGGTTTATTTAACCTATGATTAAAAGTAACTTGGCAAAGACTAAACGCGTATAACTCCAAAGCGTAGCATATTTCGATAAAATTGGACAATTAGCATAAAATATCAGTTCTCACATATAGATATTTAAATCTCATACAACATGATAAACGAAACTTAAAACATTTCAATTTATAGAACACAATATATAAACTTAATTATTATCTCAATTCATATAACATCGTAATATATATAAAACTTAAATCATAGCAATCAAGATATATGCAAAAGTCGTAATCAATTCAATAAACATATAGTCGTGAACAATCATGCAATATCTCACGTAGCACGAGGAATTATAATGATTCAAATACGTGCATACAACAATTCTCATAGTGTATAACATTCCTCAACAATCATACTCAACAAGGCAATTTCAAACTCATAACAACGTCATTCAGGCAATAACCAATCAAAACAAGGAAATACATTCAACATGTGATAACAAATGAGTCTTCGTTAATAAGGCGGAAGCATGCAGACATAATCCGTGTGATGGCGGCCAGGGCGAGCAGTCGGACGTGTCTGGATTATCTACTAAAGATATCTAAGGCAATTGCAACGGGAGTTGAAAGTTCGCGATCCTTTGACCTTGGGCCCGCTTCCAACCTTAGGTCCAAGGGTCAACCACAAGTCAACTAAAACATCAAGAGCAACAAAAACCAAGTGATGAAGGTCCCAAACAGCCGAAAAAAAACAATCAAGGAGGATTCACATGTGTTCCTCAAAGAGTCACTATCACACATGTCACTATCTACCTTTTATACTTTATGCTTTTTACTTTAAGTATTTGTTGTTTTATGTTCAAAATTTTCAGCTCATATGAGCCTTGTTGAATGAGTATTTGATGTATTTGTGGGTTATTTGTAGCCCTTGGATCCTCTTGTAATGTGTGGACAAGATTAGAATGAGGGCATTATATAAACCCTCATCCTCACCTCACAATTTTCAGATTTTGTTTGAATGAAAAAAGAAACCCTAGTTTCATATTGAGTGTTCTTCATTTATCTCTTTACTTTGTGTTTGAGATTTGTGAGAGATTAATTAGTGGCTTTGTGCTTAATTAATCACAACCTAAATCTATTACTTTGTGTGTAGATTTAGTGACTATCCTTTTTATTTTCCTTGTTTACAAAATTTCAGAAAAAATACTTCACAAAAACATCACATTAGTAGAGATTTTCATCACCAATTCAAGTTCGATTTTGTTCATCCTTTGAGTGAAACTTGATCCACTAAGTTTCACTCCAAATTGGTCATCAAAGCTTTGGTTTGATGAGCACAAGACCCCACCTTTGTGCTAAGTTCATACGGTCCAAAGGAGTATATCAAGGTATTCGAAATTTTCAGATTTTCTTGTGTTTGATTTCTCAATGAGTATACCTCTTTCTTGTGATACTACTCTTGAGGGAACTATGGATGACTCTATGGAGAAATTGAGAAAGGAAATTGAGTCTAAATTGAGCCGAATGAATGGAGGAATTGGGTCAAAACTTGGTCTTGTAACTTGGAGGGTTATGCATACCCAACCCCATTCCTTGGAAGAAAATCAAAAAAATCAGATTTTTAGGTCTAAATGTACCATTGGGAAGAGGGTTTGTAACCTAATTATTGATGGAGGGAGTTGTGTTAATGTTGCTTCAAAAACCCTCATCGATAAACTTGCCTTACCCGCACAAAAACACCCAAACCCTTACAAGTTGAGGTGGTTGAATAGAGAGGCCGAAATTTTGGTGGATAGGAGATGTTTGATTTCTTTTTCCATGGGAAGAGACTATATGGATGAAGTGTGGTGTGATGTGATTCCTATGGATGCTTGTCACCTCTTATTGGGGAGACCTTGGGAATTTGATCGGAATGCGACTCATGAGGGAAGAGACAACACTTACACTTTCATGTTTGGAGACAAGAGGATCAAGCTCACACCCTTACCCCCACATATGGGTGGCCGAGCTAGCCATGCCACGACCAAACCTCTTGAGGGAGTCCTATTGGTTGGAGAACAAGAGATGAAACAAGAGCTTAGCAAGGGAATGGTTGTTTATGCCCTCATTGCCAAAGAAACTCCTAAGGAAAGTGAAAAACCGATTCCATGTGAAGTTCAAGAGCTCTTAGAACTCTACAAGGATGTGTTTCCCCTTGAGCTACCACACGGCCTACCCCCTATTAGGGGCATTGAGCATCAAATTGATCTTGTTCCGGGAGCTACACTACCTAATAAGGCCGCATATCGAAGTGATCCTAAGGCTACACAAGAACTTCAACAACAAATTGGGGAACTCATGGAAAAGGGGTTTGTAAGAGAATCTCTTAGTCCTTGTGCCGTGCCTACACTCTTGGTACCTAAGAAGGATGGAACTTGGAGAATGTGTACGGATAGTCGAGCTATTAATAATATTACGGTCAAGTATAGGTTTCCTATACCTAGGCTTGATGACATTCTTGATGAGCTTAGTGGAGCTCGATTGTTTTCCAAGATTGATCTACGACAAGGTTACCATCAAGTGAGAATCAAAGAGGGTGATGAATGGAAGACGGCTTTTAAAACGAAGCATGGGTTATATGAATGGTTAGTCATGCCTTTTGGGCTATCCAATGCTCCTAGCACCTTCATGAGATTGATGACCGAGGTTTTGAGACCTTACTTGGGAAGATTCATTGTGGTCTACTTTGACGATATCTTAGTGTATAGCCCTTCCAAGGAAGCTCACCTACATCATTTATGAGTGTTGTTTGAGACACTTAGAGATCACAAGTTGTATGGCAAGTTAGAGAAGTCTTCTTTCATGCAAAGCGAAGTCCAATTCTTGGGCTATATTATATCTAGCCGTGGTATACTAGTGGATCAAGAGAAAGTGGAGGCTATCAAATCATGGCCAATTCCGAAGAACATAACCGAGGTGAGGAGCTTTCATGGCTTGGCTTCTTTTTATCGACGATTTATCAAGGATTTTAGCACCGTCATGGCACCCATCACCGAGTGTATGAAGAAAGGAGAGTTCAAGTGGAATGAGGGGGCCGAAAATTCCTTCAATAAAATCAAGAAGTTGTTGTGTGACTCACCTATTCTTACACCACCGGATTTCAATAAGCTTTTTGAAGTCGAATGTGATGCTAGTGGAGTTGGAATTGGGGCCGTTCTATTACAAGAACACAAGCCAATTGCTTACTTTAGTGAGAAGTTGAATGGTGCCAAACTCAATTATTCCACCTACGACAAAGAATTCTATGCCATCGTTCGGGCTCTCGCTCATTGGAGCCATTACCTCAAGCCCAAGCCGTTTGTTCTTCATTCCGATCATGAGGCTCTCAAATATATTAATGGACAACACAAGTTGAATCATAGGCACGCCAAGTGGGTAGAATTTCTTCAATCTTTTTCTTTCTCAAGCAAGTTCATTGAAGGAAAAAATAACGTGGTGGCCGATGCATTATCTCGGAGGCACACCATGTTAAGCTACATGGAGCAAAGAGTGTTGGGTTTTGAATTCATGAAAGAGCTCTATGTGGAGGATCCCGACTTCAAGGATGAGTGGAATTCCATATGTGAAGGGCAAGGTAAGGTAGGAGGCAAGTACACACTTCAAGAGGGGTTCTTGTTCTATGGGAATCGGCTATGTATACCCAAGGGCCCTTATCGAAGTCTCCTAGTGAGGGAGGTTCATTCTAATGGTTTAGCCGGGCATTTCGGAATTCAAAAGACTTATGACATCCTCCAAGACCAATTCCATTGGCCCAAGATGCTTGGAGATGTCCAAGATGTGATCAAGAGATGTGCTTCTTGCCAACAATCCAAGTCCTTCTTTCAAACGGGACCCTACACTCCTTTACCCGTCCCAAATCGGCCATGGGAGGATGTTAGCATGGATTTCATCGTCGCTTTGCCAAGGACTCAACGAGGTAAGGATTCCATCATGGTGGTGGTAGATCGATTTAGCAAGATGGCTCATTTCATTGCGTGCAAGAAAACCGAGGATGCCATGAGTGTGGCCGAATTGTATTTCAAAGAAGTGGTCAAGTTGCATGGAGTCCCGAAAACCATTGTATCCGATCGAGACACCAAGTTCATGAGCCACTTTTGGAAGACCTTGTGGAAGTTGCTAAAAACGAGGCTATTGTTTAGCACAAGTCATCATCCTCAAACGGATGGTCAAACCGAGGCCACTAATAAAACCTTGGGAAGGATCCTTAGGAGCATCGTTTCTAGATCCTTGAAAGATTGGGATCTCAAACTCGCCCACGCCGAGTTTGCCTTCAACCGTGCCCCTTCTTCTAGCACGGGAAGTTCACCATTTGAAGTGGTCTATGGGACTAATCCTCTCATGCCCACGGATCTAGCCCCCGTCAAGAGCAAGGAGATGAGTTACGATGCCAAGAAGCGGGTTGAGTTCATGATGAGTATCCACAACCAAGTCAAGAAGCAAATCGAGAAGTCAAACGAAGCCTACAAGGCTAAATCCAAGGGCCGAAAACATCCAAGGGAGTTTGAAGCGGGAGATTTGGTATGGTTGCACTTGAGGAAGGAAAGGTTTCCGGAAAAGAGAAAGAACAAGCTCATGCCTAGGGCCAAGGGTCCCTTCGAGATACTTGAGAAAATTGGACCGAATGCTTACAAAGTTGATCTACCGGGAGAGTATGGCGTCCATGGCACATTCAATGTGGGAGACCTTAGTCCGTATCATGAAGACTTGGAGGATGACGAGGGAGAGGATTTGAGGGCAAATCCTTTTCAACCCGGGGAGATTGCAACGGGAGTTGAAAGTTCGCGATCCTTTGACCTTGGGCCCGCTTCCAACCTTAGGTCCAAGGGTCAACCACAAGTCAACTAAAACATCAAGAGCAACAAAAACCAAGTGATGAAGGTCCCAAACAGCCGAAAAAAAAACAATCAAGGAGGATTCACATGTGTTCCTCAAAGAGTCACTATCACACATGTCACTATCTACCTTTTATACTTTATGCTTTTTACTTTAAGTATTTGTTGTTTTATGTTCAAAATTTTCAGCTCATATGAGCCTTGTTGGACCGAGTATTTGATGTATTTGTGGGTTATTTGTAGCCCTTGGATCCTCTTGTAATGTGTGGGCAAGATTAGAATGAGGGCATTATATAAACCCTCATCCTCACCTCACAATTTTCAGATTTTGTTTGAATGAAAAAAGAAACCCTAGTTTCATATTGAGTGTTCTTCATTTATCTCTTTACTTTGTGTTTGAGATTTGTGAGAGATTAATTAGTGGCTTTGTGCTTAATTAATCACAACCTAAATCTATTACTTTGTGTGTAGATTTAGTGACTATCCTTTTTATTTTCCTTGTTTACAAAATTTCAGAAAAAATACTTCACAAAAACATCACATTGAGCCGAGATTTTCATCACCAATTCAAGTTCGATTTTGTTCATCCTTTGAGTGAAACTTGATCCACTAAGTTTCACTCCAGCAATAAGGACGGCCTAATCCCTTGTCTAATGTATGCATACACTACCTATCGAGGATCATACGTATTCGCTATTCAAAAGGTATCACCGACGAAAAAGTTCGACTTTCACCAGAGATGGGTACCCCAGGTTATTTGGATTTTCCACCATCGATATATGGGCCGCGGAAATATCAAGAATGCCCCATCCACGAGGTTGTATATACCGTGTCGAGTAGCGATCTTAAGATCGTTATTTCGCCTTGGGCAACTCGGGAGGAGCCCAAGTCCCCATATATCTGACTACCTCGTTAACTTCGAATTTCAAAAGTCGCAACATGGCGAACAATCCAAGTATTTTATTCAAGTAATTCATTTTCTCAAATTCTTATTTCCTCGTTCATTCGTAACATGTGTTAATTCTAAAACTTAAATATATCGTCGAACTTTGTATAATGAAATATTAGTTCTAGCAGTTCTTCAGGTAAATGTAAACACATAGAAAAACTTCAATATTTATTTTGAGTCCGTTCGTAGATTTTAAATATTTTCACTATTCATTATTTTGTACGTATTTTTATACTTTGTACGTATTTTTATACGTATGCGTATTTTTATACTTTGTACGTATTTTTATAGTTTATACTTCTACGTACTTTATACTTATATTTTATTAATTAATAATAGTTCGTTTAAGTATGATTTAGTTTCGTTTAAATTTTAAGTAACTTAAGATAGATTAGTGATTAGTATTATAAATAATTGAATTTCATTATAACCCACATTTGTTTATTCTTTTTATTTGAATCGTAAAGTGTTTAGTGATTTAGTGGTTATACTATTTAGTTTAACTTGTAAAAATATTACTTAAACGAAAATCGACAAATTTTAGTATTCTTGATAAAATATGATCAAGTGACAATTAGTTAAATTTCTTTTAGGTGGTTTAATTTCTTAATACAACTTCGTATTAAAATTTTTCTTTACTTGTTCGATTTAGGTGAAAAAATAAATTAAATCATAGAATTTTATTTATGTATCTTTAACGTAGTCGGATTAAGTGATTTAATAATTCAATCGTGAGATTATTAATATTTATATTTTAGTAATATTCACTTAAGTTTAATTTACTTAATTATTTATAACTTTTTATAATGTCATAAACTTTATAGTTTAAATTTTTGTTAGGTTTTTTTATTTATATATATAAATATATTATTCATAATTTTTATATAACTATACTTAGTAAATTTTTAGTCGATCTTTATATGATCTTAACAATTTACCTTTTAGTTAATTCTTATTTGTGATACTAATTATTAACTTTATTTAGTGATAGTTTTAGTTAAGTTTATTTTAAGTTTCAAGTTCTTTATTTCGTTTTGATATTTTAAGCAAATACTTATTTAGTATAGTTTAAGTTCATTTTAAACTTTAGAGTTTTTATAATATAATCTTTATAGTAATTGTGAGATGTGACTTTTTATATAATTATTTATTTTAGAAACTTTAATATGAGTAACTTAATTTACATTTTTACTTTACATATGATTTAATATTAATTTAAAATTAATACTCTTTTAACTTAATTCTTTATTTTTAGTTATATTTCGATTTAACATTTTAGTGACGTTAGATAAGTTATATTGCTTTAATTTATTTACTTAAGTTATTTAATAATATTTTGGTCTCATTTTATAATTGTGATACTTATATTTAATATGTTCAATAATTTACACATAACATACAATTACAATATGATAATATTACATATAAATTCAACATTAATTCAACAACACATTTTTCACTCAAAACATATTATCACAAAATCATATAAATATCATATTTCACAATTCAATTCAACATTATATTATAACTAAAATTAACACCCAATTTCATACTATAGCGAATCATACAAAGTTATCAAATTAAACTGAAACGGGACTCATACGTGTCTAATGCATACTAGCTCACTTTGAATCACAAATTAATTAAGATAAAACCAAAGTGTTAAAATTAGAGATTTTGGAGAAGAAATCGAGTCACCTAAATTTGGCACACGAACAGAGGCCTCCAAATACGGTCCTAACCCAAATACTCGTATACCCAAAATCAGTAGCAGCTCCTCAATTGCAAGCCGTAGCAGGCCTTGACAACGGTAATGATAGCGAACATGTTGAAAGCAAAGAGTACATACAAGAGGCAAAGACGAGAAGTGAATTAGAGTCGGAATTATTCTATTGACGGAGTAAAGGTAAAATGGCAGCAATGAATTAATTGTCAATTAAAAGAGACTGAAATCAACTGACAAAAAGATACGAAGAAAATAGAAAGACACCTCGAGGTAGTCTCGCTTTCCCTTTGAAGCCGAGCTGACCGGGGTATATTACTCCGGTGGTGATGACTCACGGTGGTTCCGAAACGAAAAGAGGCAGAGGAAACGAGTGAGAGAGGGGAAAACGGAAAACGGAAAACAGAAAACGGAGTAGAAAGAAAGCTGAAATCAAACGTTTTATAAAACTGAAATCGAAACATAAAAGCGGAGTTGTAACAGAGGCTCACCGGCGAGAACTCCGGTGGTCGGGTCGAAGTCAGCGTAAATCGGAGGAGATAGATAGGCGAGTGGCGAGCAAAAAGTAGGGGAACTCAAGGAGGACTACGGTGATGGTGTTGGCGAGGAAGGAGGCGGCCTGAGGTGGTGAGGCGGTGGTCATGGTGGTGTGGCTCACGGTGGGGCGAGAACGGGGAAAAGAGAAGGGGAGAGCAGGTAGAGAAGGGAGAGGAAAACAGGGGGAAGGCGAGGCGCAGAATGGCGGTGGTGGTGATGGCCATGGTGGTGGCTCAGGTGGTTGTGGCGGCCACCATTGATGGTGGTCTTTGTTGTTTGTTGTTGTCGTTGCTCTGTTGTCGTTGCTGTTGTTTGTTGCTGTTGGTGTTGATGATGTTATTGTTATCATTATTATTATTACTATTTATTATTATCATTATTATTGTTGTTGTTATTTGTTGTGTTTTATTTTGTTTTAATGGAGGATTTAGGGAGAGAAGAAGAAGAAGAAGGAGAAGGAGGCAGTAGAACAACAACAAAAAAATAAGGGAGTTAGGTTTTGAGTGGGAAGTAGGTTAAAATAAAATATCCCAAAAGCAAGTGTGTAGTAGTGTGTATCGACATACCAAGGCCACATGGAATATATTTGGGTCTGTTTCATTTTGTTTGCTCTGTTTCATTTACTCTTATTTATAAACTTTTATATTTTATAAAATATACTATACTTGAAATTATTTGTTTTAAATTTTAGTTTCATCATTAGTATTCTAAAATTTATAGTTTGAAAATATAAATGTATAAAAGTTGTCAGTTACAAATTGTATTATGGTCTCACAAAATTTCAAGCAGTGCCTTATTTGAAAGAATATTTTTATAAAGACTAAATTTTATGAACGTGAGGATTTTTAAAATGTAGCGCAAATTTATAAAGCCTAATAATGGTAACAAAAGTAACGTTTTAGTTCGACAAGTATTTTATAAATAATAATATAATATAGGTTAATATAAAATCAAGAAAGTTTAATTAGAAATGTATTGGAGAAAGTTTATTTAATCGAAATTTTTCAGCCGCGTTTTTAAAGTAATTGAGTAAAAGTGAAATTATATAAATTTTAAATTTAAGAATTTTGTTAAAATAATTAATTAGTATTAATAAAAACACGGGGTGTTACACATAACATTTAATAGCATGCGAATTACCAAAATTAAAACTAGTGTGCGGGGGCACCTTAAGTTAGGTTTAAGAGTGAAAAGATTAACAGTTGTCGGGATCAATGATATGATCAAACTGGCTCAAGTCGACACCACCACCTTGCTCCTCGTCTTTGGTTAGGATGGGTACATAAGAATGAAATAAACAAGTTAGTAATTTATTTTAAAACTAAACTAGCTAAATTAAAATTTAAAGTTGTAGTAGTATTTTATGTTTAGGTTTAGGTGATGTAAAGATTTTAATTGATTTTGATTCATGTTCATGTTTATTTACTAGTTAAGACATGTAGTGATTAATGAATATAAATGGTGGAGAATTTAACTTAGGTGTTCAAGTGAATTAAAGATAGAAAATAAATGATTTTAAGGAAGAAAAGTAAAGGAAGAAGATGAAGATCAATGGTGTTCTTGAGGTTTGGAGATGAACAAGCTTACTTGTTTCTTGGGTATGAGTTTATTTAGAGGGAAAATAGTAAGTGTTTGAGTTGTATTTGTGTGTGTTTGTGAGGGTGCCGAGTAGTAGTAGTAGTTGTGTAGTAGTAGTAGTTGTAAGTTGTAGTTGTAAGTTTTGTATGTTATGTAAGTTGTAGTAGTAATAATAAAGATTAATCTTAATTGTAAATATTGGTCATAATGAGAGCATGCTTGATGGTAAGTGTCTTAGCTATTTAGGTGTAGGAGTATGTTGTGTAAGAGAAGAGAATGGAAGAGGATAAGCAAGGACCAAAGGTCCCAAAAATCTCGGCCAAAAATGGTGAGCCACTTGGCTCGATTTTCGTTTTTTGAAATTTTCGATTTGCGCGCACGTGAAAAGTCTCGAAATGAAATATATAGTCTTAAAATAATGTTTAGGAGTAAGATCGAAAATAAAAATGAAAATAAAACTCAAAACGAAATCAAAACAAAAATTGGGTATTAGTTCCTCGTAACTTTGAATTAAAATTTTATTCGATCGAAATATATATTTTTTTCGTTGAATGTTATCGAATTAAATCATTATACTCAAACGTCAAAAAGTTTACCAGTTTAGGCTTAGTGTAACTCATTATTCTGATTTTTAGTGAAAGTGTTAGTTAAACCAAAATGGAATAGTAATTTGATAATAATATAATATGTTTGGTTAGTAATAATCAAAATGATTAAGCTTAACTAGTTTTAATTAGATTAGGATTACATGTAAGTGAATTTGGAAAAAGATTAGGTGATTTAACCACCTAAGTGGCTCGGCCATTTAGGGTCAACATTGACCTCGATTTGCGTGCCGAAATTTGTCGTTGAGAAATTTGTCGTAGATTCTCCGTTTGATTTATCGAGTTCGAATATGTAAAAATAAAGTTCAAATTCCAAGTAATTCAAAATGGTTTTAGATTAGGTGCAATAATAACTTGTAGTGTTGTTTTAGGAAAAAAAAATGAGCGAGGATGATTAATTATTGATTTCCTAATTATAATTAGCTTAAATTAACACGGGGTGTTACACATCCTCCATTAATGGAGGTCGAGAAGTGAGTGCCGAGAAAAAAAAAACAGGGGAGAGGGAGAGAAATACGGTGGTGGCTGACGGTGGAGTGTACGGTGGCTGGCGAGGCGGTTCCGGCGATGGTCGAGCTCGAAGCTTGACTCAGCGTCAGAATCAAAACCGAAAATAGGAAAAGAACAGGGGAGAGAGGGAGGGGAGGCCGAGGATAAGCGAGCACGGCCGAGTGAGGTGGTCGACCTCCGGTCCGCGGTGGTCCCAGTGACTCCGGCGTTCTTTGTTGTCGTCGTTGTGGTCTTTGTTGTTGTTGACTGTATTGTTGTTGGTGTTGTTGTCGAGTTTGTTGTTGTTGTCGAGTTGTTTGTTGTTGGTATTGTGTTTGTTGTTGGTTTTTAAAGGAGTTAAAAGAGGAGGTGAGGAAGTAGAAGAGAGGAAGAGGAGATAAGGTTGAAGATGAAGTGTTATCAGATTTGTTTTTTTTTTTTTATCAAAATGAAATGAGGGAGTATATGAGGGAGAGGTTAAACAAAATATCTGAAAATGAATGGAGGAGAATTAAAGGGAATGTCGACTGGACCAAAAATGGTCAAGGCTAGCAAAGGCGGTTTTTGTCCAAATCACGGTTTAGGTCCTTGGGCTCGAACCATGGGCTAGGTCACGATCCTAAGGTCCACCCAAGCTTATTTTGAGTGAATTTAAACAATAATATCTTGGTCAAGCTTGGTGGGTCAAAGAGGTCAAGGAAAGTTAAGACGGAGAGCAACCGAAAGTCGACTAAAGTGCTATTTTTGTTTGAGATCGCTCGAGTGCACCCAAGTGGGTTCGAACCACAAGTCAATTAAATTATCAAGAGGAACAAATCAAATGGGAAGAGCCACCAAGTCAGCCGAAAATTTATTCAAGAGGAGCTCACATGTTTCTCCTCAACATGTCCCTTTCACACATGTCTCTATCTACCTTTTATACTTTATGCTTTTTACTTTAAGTATTTGTTGTTTTATGTTCAAAATTTTCAGCTCATGTGAGCTTAAGTGGACCGAGTATTTGATGTAATTCAAGGGTTAATTGTAGCCTTTAGATCTCCTTTAAATGTAGGGTCAAGATTAGAGGAAGGGTAGTATATAACCTCCTCTCATTGCCTTGTAAATTTTCAGATTTGTTTGAATGAAAAAAAGAAACCCTAAGTTTCATATTGAGTGTTCTTCCTTTCTCATTACTTAGTGTGTGAGATTTGTGAGAGATTAGTTTAGTGGCTTTGTGCTTAAGCTAATCACAACCTAAATCTATTACTTAGTGTGTAGATTTAGTTACTATCCTTTTTATTTTCCTTGTTTACGAAATTTCAGAAAATTTTATCACAAAAAGAGTCACTTGGCCGAGTATATTCAAGAGAGTTTCAAGGTTCGATTTTGTTCATCCTTTGAGTGATTCTTATCCCCATAAGTTTCACTCCAAATTGGTAATCAAAGCCTAGGTTTGTTCTTGAATTTTCATTTTCATCCTTATTTTTTCGGTTTATCTAAGTTTAGGGTCGATTTGTTTGAGTTTTTTTTTCTCTTATTTTTCATTCGTTCTCTTTTAATTTTTCTTTACTTGTTATTCCACAAAACTTCCACAAACATTCTCACAAAATTTTTCACAAAATGGTTGAAGATCTACACTTGTGTTAGTGTTGGTTTTGATTTTTACACTCAAAGGTCCTTGCTTTACTCAAAAATTTTCAGATTTTTGTTCTTTGGTTATTTCAATGGGTATGTTTCTTCCTTTTGATGTTACTTGTGATACTACTCTTGGTGAAATCATGTATGATTCTATGGAGAAAGCTAGAAGAGAGCTTGAAATCAAAATGAGTCGAATGAGGGGTAGACTTAAACCTAACCCTAGCCTTGATCTTGTGACTTTGAGGGGTCAAAGGGAGTTAGAGGATAAAATGGTTCGGTTAGGAGGAGAACAACCCCCTAACCTTGGCCGAATGGTATGTAGGGGCATGCTTGCTCAAACCCTAACCCTAACCCTAGAAGAGAATCACCAAGTCGAAATCTTTAGGTCTAGGTGTACCATTATGGGAAGGGTTTGTAATTTGGTTGTTGATGAGGAAAGTTGTGTTAGTGTTGCCTCAAATACCCTCATTGAAAAATTAGCCTTGCCTACACAAGAACACCCTAACCCTTACAAGATGAAGTGGCTAAACAACGGAGCCGAGATGAGTGTAAGTGTGGTTAGACAATGTTTGGTTTCTTTCTCCATTGGTGAGGATTACATGGATGAGGTTTTGTGTGATGTGATTCCCATGGATGCTTGTCATCTCCTCTTGGGGAGACCATGGAAATTGGAGAGAAATGCTCATCATGATGGGAGGGACAATACCTACACTTTCAAGATTGGAGCTAAGAAAATCAAACTTGCACCCTTACCTCCGATTTTGAAGAACCCTAACCCGCCCTCCTTGGTTGAGTCACACGACAACATGAAGGTTGATGGGGGACCCGAAATGAAACAAGTGCAAGCTGAAATGGGGATGGTAAAGCCGTGGGATATGGTACAAGAGGGCATACCAACCCTCCTACCTTCTACCTTGAAGCATTCCACCCCACCTTCCATGTTTGAGCCTTACAAAGATGTGATATTGAGTGAAGAGGCCGAAATAAGTGAAGGGATGGATGTTGGTGAGAAATTGACCCTTCACTTTGCTAAAGATGATCCTAACAATCAAGAGGAAAGCATGGGACACAATGCCAAGCATCGGGACGAGTATGATCATGAGATGTGTTTGGCTAATGTCAAGAGAAAGGTATTCATGTGGTATGAGAATGTTGATGCAAGCAAAGAGTCGAGGGGATTTCTAAAGTGGAAATTCAAAGTGAGTACTAACAATGCCAAAGAAATGCAATGTGGTTGTCATAACCAAGTCTACTCAAGTGGATTCATGAAATGGGGATTCAAAGGGGGAACTAAGCTTGAACAAAAAGAGCTAAGTGATGATCTTCTACAATCTTCATCTAAGCTCAAGAAAGAAGATGGCTCAAGTGAAAGTCCAAAGATCGACTTGTGGGAGGGGAACACGGCCCTCAAAGCCACACCCGAATTATTCACACTCCTTATGTCGTCTAATCCCACAAGTACCTTCATGATCGAGAGTGTAGCCCTCTATGTGATCAAAGACAACCCTAGAGCAATAAGGGGAAGTCAAGGAGAGGAGCTCAATGAGCTCAAAACTGAAAATTTGGGGAGCTCAATCAAGTGCAAGGGAAGTGAATCATTTGGAAATGAAAAGGTCGATGTGTTAGAAGGTTCAAGTGAGTCCTTGAAAGGGGAGAAAAACGTGGGGTTTAAACGTGGCAAAGGGTGGCTAATTGACGGTTCTATGCATGAGGAACTTCGAGTTGTGCTAAGGGATAATTGTGAATCCAAAGAAACCATGAGTAAGGGGGAGAGCAAGCTCAATTCAATGAACCGAGTTTACAAGAATCAATCTCTCATTCAATCTCTAAGCAAGTGGAATTCTTGGAAGTCTAGAGCCATGGAGCCCAAAGTTGGTCATGGGGCTCATGGGGCACCCCTCATCATGTTCTACGATTCAAGTCATGAAGCCAACAAGAGTCCGAGTCGAGAAGGAGGCAAAGGATCAAGCCATGAGTCAAGCTATAATCCAAACCGAGCAAGAGGAAGAGAGACCGAGGATTTGAGGACAAATCCTTTTCAAGGAGAGGAGATTGGACCAAAAATGGTCAAGGCTAGCAAAGGCGGTTTTTGTCCAAATCACGGTTTAGGTCCTTGGGCTCGAACCATGGGCTAGGTCACGATCCTAAGGTCCACCCAAGCTTATTTTGAGTGAATTTAAACAATAATATCTTGGTCAAGCTTGGTGGGTCAAAGAGGTCAAGGAAAGTTAAGACGGAGAGCAACCGAAAGTCGACTAAAGTGCTATTTTTGTTTGAGATCGCTCGAGTGCACCCAAGTGGGTTCGAACCACAAGTCAATTAAATTATCAAGAGGAACAAATCAAATGGGAAGAGCCACCAAGTCAGCCGAAAATTTATTCAAGAGGAGCTCACATGTTTCTCCTCAACATGTCCCTTTCACACATGTCTCTATCTACCTTTTATACTTTATGCTTTTTACTTTAAGTATTTGTTGTTTTATGTTCAAAATTTTCAGCTCATGTGAGCTTAAGTGGACCGAGTATTTGATGTAATTCAAGGGTTAATTGTAGCCTTTAGATCTCCTTTAAATGTAGGGTCAAGATTAGAGGAAGGGTAGTATATAACCTCCTCTCATTGCCTTGTAAATTTTCAGATTTGTTTGAATGAAAAAAAGAAACCCTAAGTTTCATATTGAGTGTTCTTCCTTTCTCATTACTTAGTGTGTGAGATTTGTGAGAGATTAGTTTAGTGGCTTTGTGCTTAAGCTAATCACAACCTAAATCTATTACTTAGTGTGTAGATTTAGTTACTATCCTTTTTATTTTCCTTGTTTACGAAATTTCAGAAAATTTTATCACAAAAAGAGTCACTTGGCCGAGTATATTCAAGAGAGTTTCAAGGTTCGATTTTGTTCATCCTTTGAGTGATTCTTATCCCCATAAGTTTCACTCCATCGACATAAAGTGAGGTTGAGTTTAAGTTTGTTTTTCCGATTTGCTCTGTTTCATTCGATCTTATTTATAAATCTTTATATTTTATAAAATATATTATGTATAATATATTTCGTTGTAATTCTATTTTTATTTTCTATAACGTTAAACTTATATTTTAAAATTAAATGGTGTATAGAAATATTAGTTACAAATTCTATTACGGTCTCACAGGTTTTCAAACGGTCTGCTAATTTGCAGATACATTTCGACAAAATTATATTATATTCAAGTAATAGTAATTTTTAAAGTAGAATGCAAATTTATTAATTTTAATAAAAGCAATTGAATCAAAGTTTCAGTTTGACAAGTATTTTAAACGTAAAACTTATAATACAAATTTATAATAAATTGTTTAGTTTTAGTTTAAATAAAAATTGACAAGGCTTGTTTTTATCGAAATTTTTGGGCCGCGTTTTCTAAACAAAGGAATAAAAGTTATATTATATAAGTTTTAATTTAATAATTTAGTTAAAATAAATAATTTGTGTTAAATTAACACGGGGTGTTACAATCCTACCCCCTTAAGAAAAGTTTCGTCCCCGAAACTTGAATAGGAAGGATAACTGATCAAGCTAAAACGAGGCAGTCAGAGGGAATGTCGAGAATTTTGGAATTTGAATATAAACATTGCTTTTAATTGAGCAAGATTTTCTTAAAGGGAATTATTGAAGAAATTTAATAATTTCAAAATATAAATAATTCTTTTTCGAAATAACATCTAAATGTTGCTGCATTGTCATTTTCAAAAACTATCGAGAAAGAGGTTTTCAAAAAGGTAGGGCCTAGAAGTTTTGTACGGAATCAAATTAAATAAAAATAATAATAAGCGTTTTAAGAATTAAAACAATTTCTTTAAAATTGAAAATAAAAGTTAACCTTAAAATAAGTTGAAATAAGATGTTTTAAGATTGAATTAAGATTTTAATATAATCGAATTATTGTCCTACCTCCTTAAGAAATTTTAAACGTATATACATAATATTATTATTGTTACTTTACTGATCACATGCATAAATTATATCGCCTTATGAAAAACGGTATGTAAGGAAAATATATAAAAATCGTAGTGATCATAAGGAAATTCTGAGCTTTAATGAAATTAGGAGAATATATAGGTTATCATTGAATGGGTAAATAAAATTTTAGAGAATTATGGATAACCTTATTAATAGCTCATTTTCTTAAGTTTATTATTATAATGTTATTAGGTGAAATGGAAATGTCATAAATCATATATAGGATAAGATTCAAAATTTATAATAAGGGGTAATATAGAAAGAAAATGAAATAATATAGGTACATATAGACTTCGAAGAAAGATAATTGTAATAGATAGGACAAGTTCAAAAGGTATTTAGAATTTAAAGAAAAGGAGGTCAAACAAATCAGTTTCAAAATTATCTAAAATTAAGAAATAAGGAATTTATGAAGGGAAGTGAAAATACGAAAATTCAATTTAGAGATTAATACGTAGAAAACTATAGGATTTAAAATGGATGAGAATTTACAAGAAGGTAACAATAGGTTTAAGAAACTGAAAAATAATAAAGTTCAAAACTGTATGAAATGAGAATATGCAATTTAAGACGACTAAATATCAAAGGTATTTCAAATTACGACATAAAATTTTTACGAAACAAACGAATAATTTTCGAAGGTGTTTTAAAGGTGAAATACGAAGGTAAATTTTAGAAGGTAGTTAGGGATTTATGATGTTAAAAATTTAAAATGAGATAGTAAGGCTAAGATTTTGAAAGGTAATCATGTTAAAAATATTTAAAATCAAAGGATGAGGACTTTATAACAATGTAGTTTTCAAGTTCAAATATATTCAATAAAAAGATAAAGAGTTTACAAAAAGAAGGAAACAAATGAAACTTCATCACATGAGATTAATAAGTATTTCGTAGAAATAATAATTTAAGAGTTCAAAATTTTAGAACAAGGAAATAAGCTTAAGAGGTTGATTAAAAAGTTAACGAATTTACAAAGGAAGGATAAAGTCATTTTTCGAGATTACATAAAAACAAATGAAAATTAACTTTACGAAATCAATTAGTAAGTATTTTAGATTTCAAGATTAGAAATTTTAGAAGTTGATAACAAGTAAGGATGATATAATTTTACGAGATTAAAGAGAAGAGATGAGAATTTATTGAGAAGACAGTTATTAAAAATTATTGATTTGGGAAGTTAGAAGTTTAAAAAGGAGTCAATAAGTTTAGAAGGTTGAAAAATAATCGAATCCACAAGTCTTTAAAAAGAGCAAGGGGTTAAAGATTAAAGAAGAAAACTAAAATTCATTTTTAAATGAATAAATATTAGGAATTTTAAGATTAGGAGATTTATAATTCGAGGTTAGTTGAAAAGATAACGCTAACCAAAGATTAATTGATAATATAGTTGTAGACGTCTTCAATTTAATAAAATTTTTCAAATCTTGAATGCCTTTTCACGTTGTAAAGTTTTTGTTGCGTCCATTTCCGGGTGCTTGAGTTCTTGTCGTCTTGTCTTCATTTTATACGTCTCGCTTTTTAATAAAGTTAGCATATGAGACTTGTTAGTCAAAAAGATTAGTCATAGAGCACTTAGCAGGCAAGAAAAGAGAAATAAATATCTATCGAGGTTGAATGACGGTCGAAAATTCAAAATCTAGGTCAGTCGGTCAATCCTTAATATTTCTACCCAATCTCACATTTAAAGCGTTCTAAGATTATTATTTTAGCGATCTAGGATTTCTAATTCATTATTTGATCCTATAAGTCTATGCCGGACATATATATTAATATGTATGTCTAGCCCAGGTGTCTTCTCGCTAGATGAAATAACTATTAAGTTACTCATGGTCGCAAGATGACTCACGATAATTAACTGTAACAACCCGGTTTTTCGTGACTTAATTAAACTAAGGCGGAAAATTAATTAAGTCTAATACATGCCGGATGTTAATTACAAATGGCATAGGATACAAATATATTACAATCTCTCAAATAAAACAAACGAAACATCCTAATCGTCCCGATAATCCTGAGTCTCGAGAATTGCCTGCAACGGAGACAAAAACACAAAATAGGAGGATCTCCCGCTCAGAGGCGGGAAGTAGTGATCGACCAACAACCTCTAAACCAAAGTTTTGGTTTATTTAACCTATGATTAAAAGTAACTTGGCAGCACTAAACGCGTATATCTACCGCAACACCTTATGTTAATAAAATTGGACAAATAGCATATAATATCAGTTCTCATATATAGATATTTAAATCTCATACAACATGATAAACAAAACTTAAAACATTTCAATTTGTAGAACACAAGCAATATATATACACCTAATTATCATCTCAATTCATATAACATCGTAATATATATAAAACTTAAATCATAGCAATCAAGATATATGCATAAGTCGTAATCAATTCATTAAACAAATAGTCATGAACAATCATGCAATTCTAAAACATATGCAATATATAAAATAAATAAATAAAACACATTGCAGGTAGGCCAGCAAAACATATAAGGATACATGATGATTCAAACACGAGTATAAATCCAATCACATAACGTACAACACTCATAGATAATCATTCTCAATAAGTCGTACTTCAATACTTAGGAAATCAAGTCATTCAGACAATAATCAATCAAGACAAGGAAATGCATTCAACATGTGATAACAAATGAGTCTCCGTTAGTAAGGCGGAAGCATGCAGACATAATCCGCGCAGTAGCAGTCAGGGCCGTCAAAGCGGACGTGTCTGAATATGCTAAGGATATCTAAGGTAATAAGGACGATTCAATCCCTTGTCTAATGTATGCATACACTACCTATCGAGGATCATACGTATTCGCTATTCAGAAGGTATCACCGACGAAAAAGTTCGACTATCACCAGAGACGGGTACTGTAACACCCCGTGTTTTTGAAACACATTTTTATAAAAGAATTTAATTCCTTAGATTAAATTTATCCTTTTTCCTTATAATAAAAATGCGACTGAATTTTTTTTTTTTTTTTTTCGCTAAACATGTAACCCTCCATGTTAAGTTAAGCCTTTTATAATTGCGCAAGTCTTTAATTTAACAATCTCGCTCAATATTTTTCTAACACAATGCGCTACAACTTTGCTCGCACCTGAATTAAAACTATTTTGATATACTTCAAATTTGAACTTTATTTTTACATATTCAAACTCGATAAATCAAATGAAACACCTACGACAAATTTCTCAACGACAAATTTTGGCACGCAAATCGAGGTCAAACATTGACTAAATGACCAAGCCACCTAATTGTGATTAAGTCACCTAATCTTTTCTTAAATATACTTACTCATAATCCAAATCTAATTAAAGTAGTTTAAGCTTAATCATTTTGATTATTACTAACAAAACATTTTATATTATTATCAAATTACTATTTCACTTTGATTTAACCACCACTTTCACTAATAATCGAAATAATGAGTCTCACTAAGCCTAAACTGATAAACTTTTTGACGTTTGGTTATAATGATTTAATTCGATAACATTCAACAAAAAAAAATATATATTTCGACCAAACGAATTTTTATTTAAAAATTTCGAGGATCCTAGACCCAATTTTTGTTTTGATCACCCTTCTACGTTTTTCTTCATTTTTATTTTTGATCTTACTTCGAACCTGTAACACCCCGTGTTTTTATTAATACTAATTAATTATTTTAACAAAATTCTTAAATTAAAATTTATATAAATTAACTTTTATTCAATTACTTCAAAAACGCGGCTGAAAAATTTCGATTAAATAAACTTTCTCAAGATATTTCTAGTTAAACTTTCTCGATTTTTATATTAATCTGTATTATATTTTTATTCTTAAAATACTTGTCAAACTAAAACCTTGATTCGATTGTTTTTATTAAACTTAAATAATTTGCGTTTTACTTTAAAAATTATTATTACTTGAATAAAAATAATTTCATTGAAATGTATCTTGCAAACGAACAAACCGTTTGAAAATTTATGAGACCGTAATACAATTTGTAACTGACAACTTTTATACATTTATATTTTCGAACTATAAATTTTATAATTTGAATAATAGAAACTAAAATTTAAAACAAATAATTTAAAGTATAGTATATTTTATAAAATATAAAAGTTTATAAATAAGAGTAGATGAAACAGATCAAACAAAATGAAACAGATCCAAATATATTCCATGTGGCCTTGGTATGTCGGTACACATACATACACACCAACACTTGCTTTTAGATATTTAGCTTTTAGGTCAAACTTTAACTCACCTTATAACTCCCTCATCTTGCTGATACTCCGTATTATTTAGCCTCCCTTTTACTTGCTTCTTCATTTCTTCATCCCCTTCCTCCTTCCTTTTTATTACTCCATTAAATTAGAATCAAAAACAACAACAACAGCCGGCAACATCCACGACAACAACAACAAACAACACGACAACAACAACAATAAAAACACCAACGACAACAACAACTCAAACGACAACAGCAACACCGGCGTCACCACCACCGGAGCCACCGTGTGCCTCACCACCGCCTTGAGCCACCACCACCGGAGGCCGACACCCCTGCTCTGGCCGCCTCTGTTCAGGCCCCCTTGCTTTCCCCCTGTTTTTGTCCCCTTGCTCAGGCCACCGTCACCACCGTAAGTCAGCCCCACCGGAGCCGCCATTAATGGTGAGCTTAGAAGCTCGACAACCACCTCGAGCTCCCTCTTTTCCTTTCCCATGTTTTCCCCTGCTCTCCTCTGCTTCCTCTCCCTTCTCTCTGTCACGTCCTCACCGGAGCCAGCCAGGCCGGCCACCGGAGTCGCCATTGAAGGCGAGCTCGACCACCACCACCACCGTGAGTCCTCCTCTCTTTTTCCCCTGTTTTCTGTCCCACCATTCTTCTTGGTACACTCCTTTACTCTCCTGCGTTTTTCTGTTTTAAGGCCACTAGTGTCGAACTTCGATCACCGGAGAGCTTACCTTTGTCAGCTCGGCCTCGACGAGAAAGCAGGACTACCACGAGGTCGTTTTCTATTTCCGTCTTACTCTCCCTTTCCCGTTCATTTCAGTTTGTTCTCTTTAAAAAAAATTGACGACTGAATCAATACTGTCGTTTTCCTTTTACTTCGTCACTCGAATCATTTCGACTCTAATTCACTCTCATTCTTACCTCTTGTATTACATGTTGCTGTCAAACGTCTTTGTCGCTGTTTTTCTCCTTCAACTTCATTACTAATTGGGTCTACGAGTTAACGGGTTGGATTTGGGTCTTGGTTCGACAAAATCACGGATCCAGACGAGCTAAGAAAATTCATACCGAGCTAACCTAAGGTGCCCCCGCACACTAGTTTAATTTACGTATTTAGAATATATAATTTTTGTGTTCATGTGTTATATAAATGATTTATGTGATTTGGTGAATTTTGATTGTGTGTTAATTTGAATTATTATATGATGTTGAATTAAATTGTGAAATATGATATTTCTATGATTTTATCATAATATGTTTTAAGTGAAAAATGTGTTGTTAAATTATTGTTGATTTTTATATGAAATTTTATCATGTTGAAATTATATGTTATGTGTAAATTATTGAAAATATTAAGTATAAGTAATCACAAGTATAAAATAAGACTAAAAATATTATTAACCGGCTTAAGTAAATAAACTAAATAAATATAAAAATATTTATAGTCGTAAAAATAGTTGTAGTCACTTAATGGTTCAAATTAAAATACAACTAAAAATAAAGAGTTAAATAAAAAGAGAATCAAGTTTAAATTAGGATTAAATCAATTTAAAAGTAAAGTTCATTTTTAATATACATAAAAGTTACTCGTATTAAATATCTAATATAAACAGTCGTATAAAAACCCATATATCTAATTTAATATAATAATTACCTTATTTAAAACTCTAAAGTTTAAAATGAACTTAAAATATACTAAATAATTATTTGGTTAAAATATCAAAAGGAATTAAAGAACTTGAAATTTATAATAATCCTAAGTAAAGCTATTATCAAATAAAGTTAAAAATTAGTATCACTAACAAGATTTATGAAAATAAAATAAAGTTAGACGAAGTCTTTTAATTAAAAAGGAATTTAAGAACTAACGTCACAAATATAAATTAGGACAAAAATGAAGTGTCAAGAATTTACTAAGTATGAAAATGTAAGGGCAAAAAAAAGGATTAACGAACCATATAAATAATTTAGTAAGTATTACATTTTATATGAAAAGATTAACTTAAAGCAAAGCTCACAAATTTAAACAATATCATTAAAATTAGGAATTGTCTTAAAGTCGACGACTCACTAAATCAATGTAAGTCGTATAAAACAAATAATAATAACCATATAAAAAGTAAGACATTATAAAAAGACACTAATGGTTATTCCATAAAAATAATGTACAAAGAATTCTAAGTTATAAAAAGCTTAAATAAGATTCTACGATCAAATTATCTTTCCACTTAAATCGAATAACTAAGTAAAAATAATAATGTAAAGCTTTATTAAGAAATTAAACCCCTTAAAAGAAATTTAACTAAATGTCAGTTAATTATATTTTATCAAAAATCTAAAACTTGACAAATCTCATTTAAGTAATATTTCTGAAGTTAAAATAAATGTTATGATTATTATGTAACTAAACACCTTCATTATTTTTATTAA
This sequence comes from Dianthus caryophyllus, assembly GCA_023091065.1. Taxonomy (NCBI): domain Eukaryota; kingdom Viridiplantae; phylum Streptophyta; class Magnoliopsida; order Caryophyllales; family Caryophyllaceae; genus Dianthus; species Dianthus caryophyllus. The sequence continues at coordinate 16,551,896 of CM041521.1, forward strand.
CTATGAAAATATCAAATAATTATTATATTAAATGAAACTTGGAATATTTATATCACTAATGGTAAACATACTTAAGTTGAAATTTAAACGAAACTAAATCATTTAACTTAATCAAATAAAATACTTACACTTGAATGAAATAAATTAATTACTTGAACCTATTTAAGTTATTCGAAATAAATCATTTTTAAAGTAAACTAAGTAACGAATTAATATTTAAAAGAAAATAATGAATTGTAAAATGATGAATAGTGAAAATATTAAAAAGTTACGAAACGGACTCAAAATAAATTATTTAAGTTTTCTATTTGTTATTGCTTATCTCAAGAATTGCTAGAACTAAAATTTTCATTATACAAGTTCGACGTTATTGATTATTATGAATCCTTTGGAGGAATAAAGGAACGAGAAAATGATAAAGAAAGTACTTGTTGAATACTCGGGTGTCTGTCATGTTGCGAATCTATTGTGCCATCGTTGGAAAGGTAGCCGCGTATGGGGACTCTTTCACTCTCAGTGCTGACTGAGGCGTTCTAATGACTCTCATAGCCTTTAGGCAAGCAGCGATACATCCCTTGAATGGGCATAAATGTTGCGTTTGCGGTCCATACGAGGTAACGGAAAATGACCATCCCACCAGGGGACCTTGTCATTAGGTATTAATCGCTTTGGTTAGGAAAAGCATACTCTCTCGAGTAGCGGGACCGTGTCGCTTTAAGTGAAAGTGTGTGCACACATTAGATAAGGGATTGAATCGCCCTTCTTACCTAGTGGTATACTAGCATTAAAGTCCGGATTGATGTACCGTGACCTTATGAGCGGGCCTCGCTTTTGTAGGGTTTTGCATGCTTCCATCCCGTTGGTTGTGGTTCATAGGACAACGTATGATAGATTATCCATGTTGTATTGGATATTAGGTAGTTATCACGTGACGCTACTTAGTGTTTGATCGATGTGCAGTGCGAGCAATTAGTGCACTTTGATAATTATCTATGAGAGTACCTGGCGGATTACGTAGTCAAGACTCGCGAGTTATGTTACTATATGAATAATTGAAAAGGGTCGACTACCCGAATATGAACGAAATGATAATGATTTGCCTATATGATTATGAATGGAGATAATTTGATGATTCAATTGCTATGTTATATGATTTATGATATGTTATGTTTTATGAATTGTATCATTGTATGTTTAATTGCGCTGATTAAATTACATGCGCATATGTTATTGTTATGTGTTTACCGCTATGGGTTTTATATGGCTTAGCGTGTGCGGGGCATAATCGAGTTTGAAACGGCATTTTCCGTAGGTACCAGAGGCTACATTGACGATTTATATCGAGGATCAAGGCCTTATTTTGTATTTTGGAGAGATGTAATCAAACTTATACTCTGTTATCCTAAACTCGTACTATGTATTTAGAGTTTTATTACGATTAACAGCTGGTTTTGTAATATATAGACTTAATTAATTTTCCGCCTTAGTTTAATTAAAGTCACGAAAAACCAGGTTGTTACAGAACCACTATTTTAAGATCATATATTTTATTTCGAGACTTCTCGCGTGCGCGTAAATCGAAAATTTCAAAAACGAGAAAATCGGGCCACTTGATCAAGTGATGGCCGAAATTTTTGACCTCTTGGTCTTAGCTTATCTTGGACCAAAAATGGTCAAGGCTAGCAAAGGCGGTTTTTGTCCAAATCACGGTTTAGGTCCTTGGGCTCGAACCATGGGCTAGGTCCCGATCCTAAGGTCCACCCAAGCTTATTTTGAGTGAATTTAAACAATAATATCTTGGTCAAGCTTGGTGGGTCAAGGAAGTCAAGAAAAGTCAAGACGAAGAGCAACCGAAAGTCGACTAAAGTGCTATTTTTGTTTGTGATCGCTCGAGTGCACCCAAGTGGGTTCGAACCACAAGCCAAGTAAATCTTCAAGAGCAAACTCAAGTGGGTACAAGACCCAAGTCAGCCGAAATTCAATCCAAGAGAAGCTCACATGTTTCTCCTCAACATGTCCCTTTCCTACATGTCACTATCTACCTTTTATGCTTTATGCTTTTTACTTTAAGTATTTGTTGTTTTATGTTTAAAATTTTCAGCTCATGTGAGCCTAAGTGGACCGAGTATTTGATGTAATTCAAGGGTTAATTGTAGCCTTTAGATCTCCTTTAAATGTAGGGTCAAGATTAGAGGAAGGGTAGTATATAACCTCCTCTCATTGCCTTGTAAATTTTTCAGATTTTAGTTGAATGATAAAAACCCTAAGTTTGAGAGTTCTCAACTTATTTGAGTGTTTTTCATTATCTCCTTGCTTAGTGCTTGAGATTAGTGATAGATTAGTTTAGTGGCTTTGTGCTTAAACTAATCACAACACTAAATCTATTACTTTGTGTTTAGATTTAGTGACTATCTTTTATGTTTTCATTTGTTCACAAAATTTCAGAAAATATTCTCACAAAAACATTGATTTGGCCGAGTATTCTCAAGGGTTTTCGAGTTTGATTTTTGTTCATCCCTTGAGTGAAACTTGATCCACTAAGTTTCACTCCAAATTGGGTATCAAAGCCTAGGTTTGTTCTTGATTTTCGATTTTTATCTATATTTTCGGTTTACCTCTACTTGTGTCGAGTTGTTCTTTGTTGTTTTTGCTCTTTTTATTTTCGTTTTTCCTTCTTTTCGTTTTCCTTGTTTATTTTCTATAAAATTTACACAAAACTTCCACAAAATTCTCACAAATTTTCACAAAATGGTTGAAGATCTACACTTGTGTTAGTGTTGGTTTCGGTTTTTTACAATCAAAGGTCCAAACTTTACTTGAAAATTTTCAGATTTGTTCTTTGGTTATTTCAATGGATGTGTTCCATCATTTTGGTGTTTCACTTGATACTACTCTTGGTGAAACCATGTATGATTCTATGGAGAAAGCTAGAAGAGAGCTTGAAATCAAAATGAGTCGAATGAGGAGTAGACCTATTCCTAACCCTAACCTTGTGAACTTGAGGGAGTTAGAAGGTAGAATGGCTCGGTTAGGGAGGAGAATCACCCCCAGCCAAAGCCGTGTGGTTTGTAGGGGCAAGCTTGCTCAAACCCTAACCCTAAACCTAGAAGAGAATCACCAAGTCGAAGCCTTTAGGTCTAGGTGTACCATTATGGGAAGGGTTTGTGATTTGATTGTTGATGGGGAGAGTTGTTCTAATGTGGCCTCAAGCACTCTCATTGAAAAGTTAGCCTTGCCCACACAAGAACACCCTAACCCTTACAAATTAAAGAGGCTAAACATGGGAGCCGAGTTGATGGTGGATAGACAATGCTTGGTTTCTTTCTCCATTGGTGGGGATTACATGGATGTGGTTTTGTGTGATGTGTTACCTATGGAGGCTTGTCATCTCCTCTTAGGGAGACCTTGGAAGTTGGAGAGAAATGCTAGTCATGATGAGAGGGACAATACCTATACTTTCAAGATTGGGGCTAAGAAAATCAAACTTGCACCCTTACCTCCGATTTTGAAGAACCCTAACCCACCCTCCTTGATCATGTCACACCTAAACAATGGGCATTGATGGGGACCAGAAATTGAACTTGGGGTTAGTCATGGGAAGGATGAGATTAATGTCCTTGCTAAGGAGTTCCCCAAAGAGCAATGCAAACCACCCTCCATACTTGAGTCGTTCAAAGAGGTTATTTTGAGTGAAGAGGTCGAAACAAGTGAGGAAATGAATGTTGGTGAGAGATTGACCATCCACTTTGCTAAAGATGATCCTAACACTCAAGAGGAAAGCATGGGGTACAATGCCAAGCAAAGGGATGAGTATGATCATGAGAAGTGTTTGGCCAATGTCAAGAGGAAGGTATTCATGTGGTATGAGAATGTTGATGCAAGCAAAGAGTCGAGGGAATTTCTAAAGTGGAAATTCAAAGTGAGTACTAACAATGCCAAAGAAATGCAATGTGGTTGTCATAACCAAGTCTACTCAAGTGGATTCATGAAATGGGGATTCAAAGGGGGAACTAAGCTTGAACAAAAAGAGCTAAGTGATGATCTTCTACAACCTTCACCTAAGTTCAAGAAAGAAGATGGCTCAAGTGAAAGTCCAAAGATCGACTTGTGGGAGGGGAACACGGCCCTCAAAGCCACACCCGAATTAATCACACTCCTTATGTCGTCTAATCCCACAAGTACCTTCATGATCGAGAGTGTAGCCCTCCATGTGATCAAAGACAACCCTAGAGCAATAAGGGGAAGTCAAGGAGAGGAGCTCAATGAGCTCAAAACTGAAAATTTGGGAAACTCGATCAAGTGCAAAGGAAGTGAATCATTTGGAGATGCAAAGGTCGATGTGCTAGAAAGTTCAAGTGAGTCCTTGAAATGGGAAAGAGACGTGGGACTCATCATTGACAAAGGGTGGCTAATTGGCGGTCCTAAACATGAGGAACTTCGAGTTGTGCTAGGGGTTAATTGTGAATCCAAAGAAACCATGAGTAAGGGGGAGAGCAAGTTCAATTCAATGAGCAGGGTTTACAAGAATCAATCTCTCATTCAATCTGTAAGCAAGTGGAATTCTTGGAAGTCTAGAGCCATGGAGCCCAAAGTTGGTCATGGGGCTCATGGGGCACCCCTCATCATGTTCTACGATTCAAGTCATGAAGCCAACAAGAGTCCGAGTCGAGAAGGAGGCAAAGGATCAAGCCATGAGTCAAGCTATAGTCCAAACCGAGCAAGAGGAAGAGAGACCGAGGATTTGAGGACAAATCCTTTTCAAGGAGAGGAGATTGGACCAAAAATGGTCAAGGCTAGCAAAGGCGGTTTTTGTCCAAATCACGGTTTAGGTCCTTGGGCTCGAACCATGGGCTAGGTCCCGATCCTAAGGTCCACCCAAGCTTATTTTGAGTGAATTTAAACAATAATATCTTGGTCAAGCTTGGTGGGTCAAGGAAGTCAAGAAAAGTCAAGACGAAGAGCAACCAAAGTCGACTAAAGTGCTATTTTTGTTTGTGATCGCTCGAGTGCACCCAAGTGGGTTGAACCACAAGCCAAGTAAATCTTCAAGAGCAAACTCAAGTGGGTACAAGACCCAAGTCACCGAAATTCAATCCAAGAGAAGCTCACATGTTTCTCCTCAACATGTCCCTTTCCTACATGTCATTATCTACCTTTTATGCTTTAAGCTTTTTACTTTAAGTATTTGTTGTTTTATGTTTAAAATTTTCAGCTCATGTGAGCCTAAGTGGACCGAGTATTTGATGTAATTCAAGGGTTAATTGTAGCCTTTAGATCTCCTTTAAATGTAGGGTCAAGATTAGAGGAAGGGTAGTATATAACCTCCTCTCATTGCCTTGTAAATTTTTCAGATTTTAGTTGAATGATAAAAACCCTAAGTTTGAGAGTTCTCAACTTATTTGAGTGTTTTTCATTATCTCCTTGCTTAGTGCTTGAGATTAGTGATAGATTAGTTTAGTGGCTTTGTGCTTAAACTAATCACAACACTAAATCTATTACTTTGTGTTTAGATTTAGTGACTATCTTTTATGTTTTCATTTGTTCACAAAATTTCAGAAAATATTCTCACAAAAACATTGATTTGGCCGAGTATTCTCAAGGGTTTTCGAGTTTGATTTTTGTTCATCCCTTGAGTGAAACTTGATCCACTAAGTTTCACTCCATATCTTCTTCCAATTTCTCTTACACAAGAGCATGCTAATGCCTTACTTTTCTCTTACACAAGACCAACACTTACCATCCTACATATTTCATCATCACTTAGTAGCTTCTTCTAGTTTTAATGTGAATACAAACTAATCTTTAATGCTTACAAAAACAAAACACAACTACTACTACTACACTACTACTACACGTTACATTACACACACACAACAACAAATACACTTCTCATTTTCTCTCTAAACAAAAACCATTTTATTACCAAGTAAGAATACAACCTTTGGTGTTCTTCATTTTCAACATGATCTTCATCCTCTTCCTCTTGAATTTCTTCTTTAAGGCTTTAATTTCTTGTCTTTAATTCACTTAAGCTCTTTAAATACTTCTTCACTACTTATATTTATAAATCACTTCCTCTTTTACTTACAACTAATTAAGAACATAAATCAAAATATGTAAAATATAAACATCACCTAAATATAAAATACTAGTACACTTTAAAAATTTAGTATAGTTAGTTTAGTTTTAAAATAAATTACTAACTTGTTCATTTACATTCTTATGTACTTATCCTAACCAAAGACGAGGAGCAAGGCGGAGGCGTCGACTTGAGCCAGTTTGACCATATCATAGACCCCGACAATTGCTAAACAATTTCACTAACCTAATTAAGGTGTCCCCGCACACTAGTTTTCATTTTTGTAAATCGCATGCTTTAAATGTTATGTGTTATATTTATTGTGTTTATGATCACCTAGTAATCATATGTTAAATTAGGAGACAAAAATCGAAAAATAACATTTGTGTAACATACATATACCACACGGCCTACCTATATTTTTGGGCTTAATTTTTCGTTTTAATTTTTGTAAATTGCATGCTTAAAATACTATGAATAAAATGGATATGAAAATATAATTAGTTTATGTATAGGACTTAAAATGAATTTGTTATGAAATTTAAATGTTTTAAAGTGTTATTGTGTATTCTTGAATTTTTGTTGTTATTCTTGTGTTTTAAAATGATTTTTACTTTTGTATGTTAATGTTTGTATATGATTTTCACACATGTTAAATACATAAGTGATATTAAGTAAATTAGTTATTGAATTAGAAGTATAAAAATCGAAAATCAAAAACTATGTAAACATATATATATACACGGTTTTCTTAAAATATATGGACCAATTTTTAGTTTTAATTTTTCTAAATAACATATTATGATTAGTTTAGATAAATTAGACTTGTATGAAAAATTTGAAGGAATTATATAAACATATAAAAATTTGACTAAATAATGTTCATATGAAAAATATTAGAGTTCTTCAAAATATTCAAGTGTTCTTCATTTAGATGAATAATTCGATTCATAATTTTTATAAAGTTTTACTTAAAAGTTGTTTTAATCCACTAGTAGATAAGTACAATACTAAATATATAAGTTAAATAAGCTAAATCCTTAAAATATAAAAGTTAGAAATTTAAAGTAAGTGAAAACACTATTCATAAATATAATAAAATGTTTAGTGAAAATTTCAAGTTAGTTTAAGTCACTTTAGTATAACTTAAATAATTAGTATATAAAAACTTTAAGTCAAAAACCGATAAAATTAGAAAACGAAAATAAAATGAATTAGTACTAAATGTGCCACGGTTTTAGGCTTGTTTTTGGACTTAAAATAAGTTTGTCACTTTTTATTTTTATCACTTAAGTAATTAAATTAGTTAAAGTAATGAATTATTAATAAAAAACAAAAAAAAAGAAATAAATAGCTAAACATTATATGTAACAACCTGGTTTTTCGTGACTTTAATTAAACTAAGGCGGAAAATTAATTAAGTCTATATATTACAAAACCAGCTGTTAATCGTAATAAAACTCTAAGTACATAGTACGAGTTTAGAATAACAGAGTATAAGTTTGATTACATCCTCTCAAAATAGATTACAAAAATAAGGCCTTCAATCCCCTGATAGATCAACGGTCAAGACTCGGGGTACCTGCATTAAATTCTCATCATTTTCCCGCACACTCTTTCGATACATGCAATTTCTAAAGCAATAAGCAGTATAATTAATGAATAATAAATAAACAAGGAAAACAATTAGCAAGTATGCAATTAAAACACATAAGGAGATCATGATGATTCAATACGAGTATAAACCAATCAAATAACATACCACGCTCACAAATAATCATACTCAACAAATCGTACTCCAATACTCAGTCAAGTCATTCAAATAATCATCAAACAAACGAGGAAATACATCCAACATGTGATAACAAATGAGTCTTCGTTAGTAAGGCGGAAGCATGCAGACATAATCCGCGCAGTAGCCGGTAGGGCCAACATAACTTGGACGTGACTACCAGGCTTAAAGATATCTAAGGTAATAAGGATGATTCAATCCCTTGTCTAATGTATGCATACACTACCTATCGAGGATCATACTTATTCGCTATTCAAAAGGTATCACCGACGAAAAAGTTCGACTATCACCAGAGACGGGTACCCCCGGATGGGGTTGGCGTTTCCAATTACTATTCTATGGGCCCGCGGAAGTATCAAGTATGCCCCATCCCTGAGGTTGATACCACGCGCCAAACAAAGAATCTTAAGATCGTTGAATAGCCTTGGGCAACTCGGGTGGGAGCCCAAGTCCCCATAGACAATACCTCGTTAACTTCGAATTTCAAGAGTCGCAACATGGCGAACAATCCTAGTATTTTATTCAAGTACTTGCTTTCTCAATTTCTCATTCTCTCGTTCATAAATAATAATAATGACGAACTTGTAATATAAATATAACGTCGAACTTGTATAATGAAATTTTAGTAATGTGATTCTTCAGGTAAAACAGAACACATAGAAAAACTTAATTATTTATTTTGAGTCCGTTCGTAACTTTTAAATATTTTTCACTATTCATTATTTTACTATTCACCGTATTTACTATTCACTGTATTTACTATTCATCGTATTTACTATTCATCGTATTTACTATTCATCGTATTTACTATTCCTCGTATTTACTATTCCTCGTATTTATACGTATTCGTATTTTCGTATTCCGTATTTGTACGTATTTTTATACTTCGTATTTTATTCGTATTTTAGATGTATATGTATTCTTATACTTAGTATTTATTATTTTATTTCCTTTATACTAGTATTTTTATTATGTTTTCTTTTATACTAGTATTTTTTTTTTTATACTTTTATACAAGTTATTATACTTAGTAGATTTTAGATGTAAAAACCAATTTTATTTTCTAAGTATAGAATTCTAGTTTTAAAGTCGTTAGGTTCGTTTTGTATTTAGTGATTTGAAAAATGATTTCGGAAGTAAAACTTAATATAATCTAAGTACAAAATTCTAGTTTTAAAGTCGTTAGGTTCGTTTTGTATTTAGCGATTTGAGAATTTATTTTAAATGTGAAACTCGATTTTAACTTAAGTATGAAATCTAATTTCAAAGTTGTTAAGTTCATTTTGTACTTGGTCAATTTTAATAACATTTCAAGAGTAACACTCGGTTAAATTTAGTCGTATACTTAACTAAGATTTTAGCGGTTTCCATTTTTAGTGAGGTTGTCGTAGTTCATTTTAAATAGTCCGTATGTCCATATCCAATTTAAGCAAAGGTAGTAACACTCGATTTTATTCATTTTAATACGTGTAACGTTTATTTTTATCGGTTTAGTTGATTCTTTTTATTAACGGTTTAACACATAAACAAATATAAATCTAATTACTATTCAAATTTAGTGACTAAGTGATAAATTCATTTTGACCAAAATTGACCCATTTTAAGGGTGAATGTCGTGTGGTCTATGTATGTTAGCCATCTATTTCTTTTTTTTGTTTTTATTAACAAATCATTACTTTAACTATTTAATTTACTTAAGTGATAAAAATAAAAAGTGGCAAAAATCATTTTTGGTCTAATAATGACCCCTAAACCGTGGCCATCCTATACTTAGCTTTTTATTTTCGTTTTCTAATTTTATCGGTTTTTGACTTAAAGTTTTTTATATACTAATTATTCATATTAATTTAAGGTGATTTAAACTAGTAAGTAAAAACATTAAATACTAAAACTTATAACAATTTATAAATCAATCTTAGTCATAAACATGAAGAACACATGAAGATATGAAGAACACTAATATTTTTCATATGATTTACTAATTAGTCAAATTTTCATATGTTTATATAATTTCCTCAAATTTTTCATACAAGTCTAATTTAACTAGACTAATCATAATATGTTATTTAGAAAAATTAAAACTAAAAATTGGTCCATTAAATTGATTATAGCCGTGTATATATATATATATTCATAAACTTTGATTTTTGATTTTTATACTTCTAATTCAACAACTAACTTATCTTATATTATTTATGTATTTAATCATAAGTGGAAAACATAACAAAACATTAACACACATAAATAAAATCATTCAAACACATGAATAACAACAAAAGTTCAAGAACACACATAATACATTAAAACACTTAAAAATTCATAACAAATTCATTTCAAATCCTAAACATAAACTAATTATATTTTCATGTTCATTTCATTACGAGTATTTTAAGCATGCAATTAACCAAAATTAAAACGAAAAATTGAACTAAAAATGGAAGGGTGGCCGTGGGTTTTGTTAATGTTACACTAATATTATTTTTCGATTTTTGTCTCCTAATTTAACATGTGATTACTAGGTGATAAAGATAAAACATACATGCATCAAAATAATAACACATAATCAATTTCGAGGCGCTTATCATATAAATGTGCGGGAAGCACCTTAGGTTAGGTTATTGAAAGTTATACTAGCAGTTGTCCGGGTCAACGATGTGATCGAACTGGCTTAAATCGACTCCTCCACCTTGCTCCTCGTCTTTGATTAGGAGGGTACATAAAAATGAAGTACACAAGTTAGTAATTTATTTTATAACTAAACTAGCTAATATTAACATTTAAAGTGTTGTAGTATTTTATGTTTAGGTGATGTTTGTATTTTAATTTGATTCATATTCTTAAATAAACATAAGCATAAAGAGGATGTGATTACTAACATAACTAATGAAGGATTTATTTATGAGCTTAAATGATTTAATGAGTAAGAAATAAATGAGTTAAAGGAAGAATAAGAAAATATGGAAGGTTGGTGTTCTTGAGGTTGCATAAGAACATGGCTTACTTGTTCTTGAGTTAGGTTTTTATTTAGAGAGAAAATACTTAGAGTGTTTTGTTGTTTGTGTGTAAAATGAATTGTAGTAGTAGTGATCAAATGTATACTAGTAACTTGTATACACTTGTGTATTTGTTTTGTATTTGTAATGTATAATCTTTATTTTTATTTAAGCTAGAAACAATGATGAAATTAGTAGTGTGTAAGATGGATTAGACATGGTGCTAAAGTAGGAAGAAATGGAAGAAGATAATCCTTGACCAAAGGGCCAAAGAAGTCGGCCAACACACAACACACATGTCCCGATTTTTGTTTTTGAAATTTTCGATTTTCGCGCACGTGAAAAGTCTCAAAATGAAATATATAGTCTTGAAATAATGTTTAGAAGTGAGATCGAAAATAAAAATGAAAATACACCTCAAAACGAAATCAATATAAAAATTGGGTATTAGATTCCTCGCAAGTTTGAAATAAAATTTTATTTGATCGAAATATATATTTTTTTTGTTGAATGCTATCGAATTAAATCATTATGTTCAGACGTCAAAAAGTTTATCAGTTTAGGTTTAGTGTAACTCAATATATCGAGTTTTAGTGAATGTGTTAGTTAAATCAAGGTGGAATAGTAATTTGTTAATAATATAATATGTTTTGTTAGTATTAATCAAAATGATTAAGCTTAAACTACTTTGATTAGATTTGGATTATGAGTAAGTATATTTAAGAAAAGGTTAGGTGGCTTAATCACATTTAGGTGACTTGGCCATTTAGTCAACTTTTGACCTCGATTTGCGTGCCAAAATTTGTCGTTGAGAAATTTGTCGTGTGTGCTTCATTTGATTTATCGAGTTTGAATATGAAAGAATAAAGTTCAAATTCTAAGTAATTCAAAATGGTTTTAGTTTAGGTGCAATATTGATTATAGTGTATTGTTTTAGAAGAATAAGTGAGCGAGGATGATTAATTATTGATTTCCTAATTATAATTAGCTTAAATTAACACGGGGTGTTACAATCCTCCCCCCTTAAAGAAGTTTCGTCCCCGAAACTTAAAGTGATCTGGGTGGTTAAGGTTACCTGTGCTAAACAGCTCCGGGTACTTCTCCTTCATCGACGCTTCGGTCTCCCATGTTGCTTGTTCAGTCTTCTGTCCCCTCCAGAGAACCTTCACTAAGGGTATCGACTTGCGTCGTAAGAATTTGGTCTCCCTGGCGAGAATTTCCACTGGTTTCTCAGAGTAAAGCATGTTAGGCTCGATGGCGATCACATCGGGCGTAACAATGTGACTTGGGTCACTTCTGTATCTTCTGAGCTGAGATACGTGAAATACATCGTGTACCTTGGATAAGTTTGGCGGTAAGGCGAGTCGGTATGCCACCTCGCCAATTCGTTCAAGTATTTCATAGGGTCCGATGTACTTTGGACTAAGCTTCCCCTTTAGTCCGAAGCGTCTTACCCCTTTCATGGGTGAGACCTTTAAGAAGACCTTATCTCCACTGTTGAACTCAATAGGTCGACGATGCTCGTTTGCATATTTCTTCTGTCGATCTTGAGCTGCTTGTAGTCGTTCTCGGATGACCTTGATGTGTTCAATCTGATCTTGTATAACCTGGGGTCCAGTACCCACGTTGTCACTAGCGTCATCCCAACACACAGGACTGCGACATTTTCTCCCGTATAGTGCTTCAAAAGGAGCACAACCAAGGCTAGCGTGATGACTATTGTTGTATGAGAATTCAACGAGAGGCAAGCTCTTTTCCCAGTTCACGCTGAATTCCATCGTGCATGCCCTTAACATGTCTTCCAGTGTCTGGATAGTTCGCTCTGTCTGACCGTCAGTTGCTGGATGAAATGCCGTACTCATTTTCAATTTACTACCCAAAGCCTCTTGCAATTTCTTCCAGAAATGCGATGTAAATCTTGCGTCCCTATCTGATATGATGTCGAGGGGAACGCCATGGAGTCGTATTATTTCTTTTTCGTAAGCTTTGGCGCTTCTTCCAATCCCCAAGTCTCTTTGATCGGACGAAGTGAGTGATTTAGTTAGACGATCCACAATAACCCATATAGCATCCTTGCCACCGCCGCCCTTGGTAACCCCATGATAAAATCCATGGATATGGAATCCCACTTCCTCGAGGAATTTCCAGCGGTTGGAGTAGTCCTCCGGTCTCTGGTGTTCAAATTTCACCTTCCGCAAATCATACATCTAGCCACGTGCTGGCGATCTCCGCCTTCATCCTTATCCACCGTAAACGTAATTTCGTGTCCTTGTACATCTTGTCTGAGCCAGGATGTACCGAGTAGCGGTACTATGTGCTTCGTCCAAGGATTTTATGCTTCAAGTTCTCATTATCAGGTATGCACCACCTGCCATTGAAGCGTAGACTCCCGTCAGTGTAAACTTCAAACCCTTCCGTTCCTTCTGATGGAATTCTTTCCCTAATTTCCAATAATGCCGGGTCTTCCCATTGTAGCACTCGGATGTCATGATATAACTCTGGTTCAACCACCATTGCATTTAGGTGCGTGTCGCCTGATTGTACCAGGTCTAAGCTCACCTTTTAGATCCTGGGACGATGTCCGAGGAATCTCCCAAATGTTGTTCGAGTGTGTATTGTCTTACGACTCAGTGCATCTAAGAACTACATTAGCCTTTCCCTCGTGGTAAAGTAACTCAATCTTGTAATCTTTGATCGCTTCTAACCATCTTCGTTTGCCTCATGTTCAAATCCCTTTGGGTGAAGATGTACTTCAAGCTCTTGTGATCGATGTAGAACTTAATGCCGACCCGCAGAGATAATGACGCCAAATCTTTAATGCAAACACAACCGCGGCAAGAAGTTCTAGGTCGTGGAATTGGGTAATTCTTTTCATGCACCTTAAGTTGTCTGGATGCGTATGCTATTACTTTCCCCTGTTGCATCAAAACGCAACCCAAACCATTTAGTGATGCGTCACTGTACACCTCATATTCATCCCCATCAGTTGGCAAGGTTAAAACTGGGGCCGTAGTAAGCCTTGTCTTCGATTCTTGAAACGCTCACGATCGCCGCTCCATAAGAACTTTGATTCCTTTGTAGCGCTTTGGTCATTGGGCGCTACCTTCGAGAAGTCAGGAACAAACCTTCGATAATAGCCAGCCAATCCTAGGAAGCTTCTGATTTCCGTGACTGTTTTTGGTGCTATCCATTCTTTGGCAGCTTCAATTTTTGCTGGATCTACCATTACTCCCTCCTTGGAGAGTACGTGGCCTAGAACGCCACTTGGCCTAACCAAAATTCACACTTTGAAAATTTGGCATACCATTTATGGTCTCTCAAGATACTTAGGATAATGTGTAGGTGCTCTGCGTGTTCCTCTTAATTCTTGGAGTAGATCAGGATATCGTCAATGAACACAACCACGCAGATGTCGAGATATTCATGGAAGGTCCTGCTCATTTGGTCCATAAATACCGGGCCAAGGCGTTGGTAGGCCGAACGGCATTACTTTGAACTCGTAATGTCCGTGATCTTGATCCAAAGCGGTCTTTGTATATCCTCCTTACGAACCGCGATCCGATGGTATCCTCGATCTCAGGTCAATCTTGGAGAAAACTCGCCTCCTTTGAAATTGGTCAAAGAGATCGCCTATCCTAGGCAGAGGATAACGATTCTTGATCGTCACTTTGTTCAATTCCCTGTAATCGATGCAGAGTCTCATGCTCCCATCCTTCTTCTTTACAAAGAGTACCGGTGCACCCCAAGGTGAAACACTCGGTCTTATAAATCCCAATTCAATCCTCTCCTCCAACCAAGCTTCTTGAGTTCCCGGAGTTCGACAGAGCCATCCCGTATGGTGCTTTAGAAATAGGTGAGGTGTCGTATGAGGTCGATCGAGAATTCGACATCTCGTGCAGGAGGCATACCTGGTAACACGTCTGGGAAGACATCGGGGTATTCATTCACGATTGGGATGTCTTCTATGCGTAGTTTGTCCTCGACCTTAGTAATGCTGCAAAAATACACCTGGTGTCCCTTTCTCTCCATACTTCGAAGCTTCAGTACAGACACTAGTTTCACTCCCCTTTTCCTCTTCAAACTCTGATATGATACCTCCTTCCCTTGGTTAGTTTTCAAAGTGATCTTCTGGTCGTGGCATTTAAATGTCGCATTATGACGAGCTAGCCAGTTCATCCCCAGAATTACATCGAACTCGGGAAGGTCAAACAATACAAGATCTGACAGGAATTCTGTGTTGTGGATTGAGATTTTTACATTATTGTATTTTGACGAACAAGGAATATTTTTACCATCTGGTAGTGATATATTAGTTTTAATTTGTGCGGATTTGTGAGTTTGGATTGTCTGATAAATGTTGAGGATATAAAAGATAGTGATGCTCCGGTATCGAATAAAATAAAAGCAGGCACAGAGTTAACCAGAAGTTTACCGGTGATGACGTGGACATCGATAATGTCGTCAAGCACTTTCTCGCCCGACAAGACGTGAACGCGCTCAACTCGACTACCGTGGCGGTGGTCCCAGATTTGCCTTATCGCCAAAGACTCTCTTAGGACATTCATTAGCTTTGTGCCCCACAACTTTGCACAGGAAGCACACCACTGGTTCCCCATTACAACGCTTTCCCGGGTGAATAGGTTGTCGGCAGAAACGACACTGATTTGCTTGGAAGGCCGGAGGTCCGGGAATTTGGGAATTATTCTTTGCGACGTAAGGAGTGGTATTGCGGTTGGAGAACTGAGACCTGCCCTGGTTCCTATTGCGGTTATCCTGATTCTGATAACCGGGGCGACCGAACATTGGCTTATGGATAAAGGTAGCACTCGCCACAGAAGGCGTAAAGGTCTTCCTCTATATTTCTCCTCAGCTTCTCCTTTTTGGATGGAGGCCCAGATACATGTTGCCTTTTCGTAGGCTTCCGCGAAGTTCTTGCAGTTGAACCCGCACATATTGTTCCTCAGGCCGTTTTCCATGCCTCTTACGTAACGAGTCGCAAGTTCCTCCTCGTTAGTTATAATCCTAGGAGCGAACTTGGACAGCTCTTGATATTTTTCCGTGTACGCCTGTAGGGACATATCGCCCTGTCTTAGGTTTCTGAACTCCTCTTCCTTGTCCCATTTCAACTCCTCCCCAAAATACTTGTTTTCCAGCAGAGTCTTGAATTCACCCGTGTAGATTCTTAAGGGAAAAGTGGACTGATTAAACGCCACCAACCTGTTGGCCTCTCCTCGAGGTAGTAGGCCACTACTTTCACCTTCTCGTTAGCTGGAGTCTTGCTAAGTTCTAGCAACTTCTCCATCTCTTCTATCCACTCTGTCAAGACTGTGGGGTTGACAGAGCCAGAATATGGTTGAGGTCGATGTTTGGAGAATTTCTCAAATGCGGACTGGTTATTTCCGCCACCCTGATGTTGGTGTACATTTTGTGCAATTTTTGTGATTGCATCTTCGAAACCTCTTCTTCTCGCCTCTTCTTCTAAGAACGCATGGTTGAGGTCATCATCTTGAATATCGTTTGCAGCCATTCTGAAAATAAAATAAGATAAGGACAAGGCTGTATAAATTTTGAGTAGTTCAAAGATAGACATAATATAAAATGCAGGGTAAAAGACATTTCATTGATAATGTAAAAGGTTTACATCAAAAAGTTACAAGCCTCCTAATACATTCTCTATGAAATGAACTAAGGTGAAAACTTAGATAAAAGTTCAGCAAAATAACATAAAAGTTTAGATACATTCTCAAGAGATATGAAATTGAATCGAGAATGACAAAATACTAGTCCTAGGTCCTAAGCAAATTTCGAGTAGCGATGCTCCTCCTCCGCGAAGCTATGCTTATACTTAACAGCATAAGTCATGTCGCTCAAACCAAGTTTGAAATCCTCCCAGCTTAGGTAGTACTCACCCTCAAGTATAGCTGGGGAGCGTAGTCGTCTCCACCATGCTTTGGCCTCCTCGTCAAGGCACGCAGCTGCTAGGGAGGTTTTCCATTCCTCTCTAACGGAGTGTTCCAGGAACCTCGCATTCATACTCCCGATCCATGGGTATAGTGTCCCACCGATCCCCTCAAATGTCTCAGGTTTTCCTGCATGAACGCTCGATCACATCTCAGATATTCCGAGGATCTACGGAGATGATCAGAATTGATGTTCCATATACGAGTCTTAAGTGCCCTGGTCTTCCATCGACTTCGCATTGCTCGAGTCCCGTGATCTCTTCCAGGACTTCAATTGTTGACGTCGTCGTGAGGCCTCGATGGCTTTCTTATGGCCTTCTCTTTTGGTGTCCATTCGAGTACTTCTTACCGCATCGGTAGTCTCATCTCAAATCAATTTAGATAAGGTAATTTAAATGAGATTTGGAAGTACAACATGTATGTAAAATTTTAAAATAATGGATTAAGAAAAGCACATGGCTAGGTAGTAACATAACGTCTCCATGTATATAAATATATACATGGGTAAAATATTACATTTCAGAGGAACATAATACACAAGTTCACCAAACGTCACATCTGAATATAACGTCCATAGTGTAGGAAAAGAAGACATTTATATTAAGATCGTTCTTAGGATAGTTAAAAGTCGGTTACATATATTTTACAAACTGGAGTCAAATGACCCTAAATGTGATTTGCGACCCTCAAGAGTCTCCCAGAGGTGAGATCCCTCTCCCATATGATTGGAGGTATGATGGCGTCGGGTGGGAACGGAGGATAGTCGCGCTCATACTCCTGAATCATCAAACTGTCGAGTAGTTCATCATACTCCATCCACGCAGGTGGTCCCTCCACCCTCTGAAGTGGATCTGGATGGTACATGCGATCCATGTACAGCTCGTAATCGGAGAGAAGTCGTAACCCTAGAGGTGCCCAAAACTCATCGTATGGATGAAAGCTCTCAATCATGGTCAAACTGATGCCAATGCCCCTCGTGTGGTAGATCCTGCCCGTCATGATTCCATGAGCTTCCACATATCGCTCTATGTGGAGGGAATGGCTACGTATGTACTCTCCTAGTTGCATCATCGGTGGGCGTCGTGGTGCGTAGTGACGGAAAGAGCGGAAAGATGACATCCTAAGGGCCTTTGTCAGACTAAAGTTAGCCACAGAGCAAATAGCAAGTAAAAGAATTATAATAATATAAGACTCTATCGCTCGTCTCACTAGTTTATTATCAATTGGCCTGGCCCAAGATTCTACCCTTTCTCACATTTAAACTGATCTACGTTATTATTTTTAGCGGTCTAGAGATTTCTAATTTATTATTTGATCCTATTAGTCTATGCCCGACATACGATATGAATGTCTGGCCCAGGTGTCGCCTCGCTATGTGAGATAACTTTAAGTCATTCACGGTCGCAAGACAGCTCTGATACCAACTGTAACAACCTGGTTTTTCGTGACTTTAATTAAACTAAGGCGGAAAATTAATTAAGTCTATATATTACAAAACCAGCTGTTAATCGTAATAAAACTCTAAGTACATAGTACGAGTTTAGAATAACAGAGTATAAGTTTGATTACATCCTCTCAAAATAGATTACAAAAATAAGGCCTTCAATCCCCTGATAGATCAACGGTCAAGACTCGGGGTACCTGCATTAAATTCTCATCATTTTCCTCAAGACACTCTTACGATACATGCAATTTCTAAAGCAATAAGCAGTATAATTAATGAATAATAAATAAACAAGGAAAACAATTAGCAAGTATGCAATTAAAACACATAAGGAGATCATGATGATTCAATACGAGTATAAACCAATCAAATAACATACCACGCTCACAAATAATCATACTCAACAAATCGTACTCCAATACTCAGTCAAGTCATTCAAATAATCATCAAACAAACGAGGAAATACATCCAACATGTGATAACAAATGAGTCTTCGTTAGTAAAGGCGGAGCATGCAGACATAATCACAAGATTTTGCAGGGCCAACATAACTTGGGCGTGACTACCAGTGCTTAAAGATATCTAAGGTAATAAGGATGATTCAATCCCTTGTCTAATGTATGCTTACACTACCTATCGAGGATCATACTTATTCGCTATTCAAAAGGTATCACCGACGAAAAAGTTCGACTATCACCAGAGACGTACCGGATGGGGTCATGGCGTTTCCAATTACTATTCTATGGGCCCGCTGAAGTATCAAGTATGCCCCATCCCCGAGGTTGATACCACACGCCAAACAAAGAATCTTAAGATCGTTGAATAGCCTTGGGCAACTCAGGTAGGGCGCCCAAGTCCCCATAGACAGCTACCTCGTTAACTTCGAATTTCAAGAGTCGCAACATGGCGAACAATCCTAGTATTTTATTCAAGTACTTGCTTTCTCAATTTCTCATTCTCTCGTTCATAAATAATAATAATGATTTAACTTGTAATATAAATATAACGTCGAACTTGTATAATGAAATTTTAGTAACAATGCTTCTTCAGTAAAACAGAACACATAGAAAAACTTAATTATTTATTTTGAGTCCGCTCAGTAACTTTTATATATTTTTCACTATTCATTATTTTACTATCCACCGTATTTACTATTCCTCGTATTTACTATTCATCGTATTTACTATTCATCGTATTTACTATTCATCGTATTTACTATTCCTCGTATTTACTATTCCTCGTATTTATACGTATTCTGTATTTTCGTATTAGTATTTGTCACGTATTTTTATACTTAAATATTTTATTCGTATTTTAGATGTATATGTATTCTTATACTTAGTATTTATTATTTTATTTCCTTTATACTAGTATTTTTATTATGTTTTCTTTTATACTAGTATTTTTTTTTTATACTTTTATACAAGTTATTATACTTAGTAGATTTTAGATGTAAAAACCAATTTTATTTTCTAAGTATAGTATTCTAGTTTTAAAGTCGTTAGGTTAGTTTTGTATCTAGTGATTTGAAAAATGATTTCGGAAGTAAAACTTAATATAATCTAAGTACAAAATTCTAGTTTTAAAGTCGTTAGGTTCGTTTTGTATTTAGCGATTTGAGAATTTATTTTAAATGTGAAACTCGATTTTAACTTAAGTATGAAATCTAATTTCAAAGTTGTTAAGTTCATTTTGTACTTGGTCAATTTTAATAACATTTCAAGAGTAACACTCGGTTAAATTTAGTCGTATACTTAACTAAGATTTTAGCGGTTTCCATTTTTAGTGAGGTTGTCGTAGTTCATTTTAAATAGTCCGTATGTCCATATCCAATTTAAGCAAAGGTAGTAACACTCGATTTTATTCATTTTAATACGTGTAACGTTTATTTTTATCGGTTTAGTTGATTCTTTTTATTAACGGTTTAACACATAAACAAATATAAATCTAATTACTATTCAAATTTAGTGACTAAGTGATAAATTCATTTTGACCAAAATTGACCCATTTTAAGGGTGAATGTCGTGTGGTCTATGTATGTTAGCCATCTATTTCTTTTTTTTGTTTTTATTAACAAATCATTACTTTAACTATTTAATTTACTTAAGTGATAAAAATAAAAAGTGGCAAAAATCATTTTTGGTCTAATAATGACCCCTAAACCGTGGCCATCCTATACTTAGCTTTTTATTTTCGTTTTCTAATTTTATCGGTTTTTGACTTAAAGTTTTTTATATACTAATTATTCATATTAATTTAAGGTGATTTAAACTAGTAAGTAAAAACATTAAATACTAAAACTTATAACAATTTATAAATCAATCTTAGTCATAAACATGAAGAACACATGAAGATATGAAGAACACTAATATTTTTCATATGATTTACTAATTAGTCAAATTTTCATATGTTTATATAATTTCCTCAAATTTTTCATACAAGTCTAATTTAACTAGACTAATCATAATATGTTATTTAGAAAAATTAAAACTAAAAATTGGTCCATTAAATTGATTATAGCCGTGTATATATATATATTCATAAACTTTGATTTTTGATTTTTATACTTCTAATTCAACAACTAACTTATCTTATATTATTTATGTATTTAATCATAAGTGGAAAACATAACAAAACATTAACACACATAAATAAAATCATTCAAACACATGAATAACAACAAAAGTTCAAGAACACACATAATACATTAAAACACTTAAAAATTCATAACAAATTCATTTCAAATCCTAAACATAAACTAATTATATTTTCATGTTCATTTCATTACGAGTATTTTAAGCATGCAATTAACCAAAATTAAAACGAAAAATTGAACTAAAAATGGAAGGGTGGCCGTGGGTTTTGTTAATGTTACACTAATATTATTTTTCGATTTTTGTCTCCTAATTTAACATGTGATTACTAGGTGATAAAGATAAAACATACATGCATCAAAATAATAACACATAATCAATTTGAGGCGCTTATCATATAAATGTGCTGAAGCACCTTAGGTTAGGTTATTGAAAGTTATACTAGCAGCTTGTCAGGGTCAACGATGTGATCGAATCGGCTTAAATCGACTCCTCCACCTTGCTCCTCGTCTTTGATTAGGAGGGTACATAAAAATGAAGTACACAAGTTAGTAATTTATTTTATAACTAAACTAGCTAATATTAACATTTAAAGTGTTGTAGTATTTTATGTTTAGGTGATGTTTGTATTTTAATTTGATTCATATTCTTAAATAAACATAAGCATAAATAGGATGTGATTACTAACATAACTAATGAAGGATTTATTTATGAGCTTAAATGATTTAATGAGTAAGAAATAAATGAGTTAAAGGAAGAATAAGAAAATATGGAAGGTTGGTGTTCTTGAGGTTGCATAAGAACATGGCTTACTTGTTCTTGAGTTAGGTTTTTATTTAGAGAGAAAATACTTAGAGTGTTTTGTTGTTTGTGTGTAAAATGAATTGTAGTAGTAGTGATCAAATGTATACTAGTAACTTGTATACACTTGTGTATTTGTTTTGTATTTGTAATGTATAATCTTTATTTTTATTTAAGCTAGAAACAATGATGAAATTAGTAGTGTGTAAGATGGATTAGACATGGTGCTAAAGTAGGAAGAAATGGAAGAAGATAATCCTTGACCAAAGGGCCAAAGAAGTCGGCCAACACACAACACACATGTCCCGATTTTTGTTTTTGAAATTTTCGATTTGCGCGCACGTAAAAAGTCTCAAAATGAAATATATAGTCTTGAAATAATGTTTAGAAGTGAGATCGAAAATAAAAATGAAAATACACCTCAAAACGAAATCAATATAAAAATTGGGTATTAGATTCCTCGCAAGTTTGAAATAAAATTTTATTTGATCGAAATATATATTTTTTTTGTTGAATGCTATCGAATTAAATCATTATGTTCAGACGTCAAAAAGTTTATCAGTTTAGGTTTAGTGTAACTCAATATATCGAGTTTTAGTGAATGTGTTAGTTAAATCAAGGTGGAATAGTAATTTGTTAATAATATAATATGTTTTGTTAGTATTAATCAAAATGATTAAGCTTAAACTACTTTGATTAGATTTGGATTATGAGTAAGTATATTTAAGAAAAGGTTAGGTGGCTTAATCACATTTAGGTGACTTGGCCATTTAGTCAACTTTTGACCTCGATTTGCGTGCCAAAATTTGTCGTTGAGAAATTTGTCGTGTGTGCTTCATTTGATTTATCGAGTTTGAATATGAAAGAATAAAGTTCAAATTCTAAGTAATTCAAAATGGTTTTAGTTTAGGTGCAATATTGATTATAGTGTATTGTTTTAGAAGAATAAGTGAGCGAGGATGATTAATTATTGATTTCCTAATTATAATTAGCTTAAATTAACACGGGGTGTTACATTATACAACCCCACGGTTTTACCATTAAAATTGGGTCAATTTTGATCAAAATGAATTTATCACTTAGTCACTAAAGTTGAATAGTAATTAGGATTATATTAGATTGTAAAATGAATCGTTAATAAAAAGAATCAACGAAACCGATTAAAATAAACGTTACACGTATTAAAATGAACCATCTCGAGTGTTACTACCTATGCTTAAATTTGGATGTGGATATACGGACTATTTAAAATGAACTACGACAACCTCACTAAAAATGGAAACCGCTAAAATCTTAGTTAAGTATATGACTAAATTTAACCGAGTTTTGTTTCTGAAATATTATTTAAAATCACTAAGTACAAAATGAACTTAACAACTTTGAAACTAGATTTTGTACTTAAATTTAAAACGAGTTTTTACTTCCGAAATGGTTTTTCAAATCACTAAATACAAGACGAACCTAACGACTTTAAAACTAGAATTTTATACTTAGTAAATAAAAAGGGTGTTTTGTAAAATACTCTAAGTATAAAGAAATGTATAAGATATAGAAATACTAAGTATAAGATATAATAATAAAATACTAAGTATAAGATATAATAATAAAATACTAAGTATAAAATATAATAATAAAATACTAAGTATACGAATAAAATACAAAGTATAAAAGTACGAATAAAATACGAAGTATAAAAATACGCATACGTATAAAAATACGCATTTAATTTAAATACGAAAATACGAATACGTATAAAAATACTATGAATAGTAAATACGATGAATAGTAAATACGATGAATAGTGAAATACGGTGAATAGTAAAATAATGAATAGTGAAAATATTTAAAATTTACGAACGGACTCAAAATAAATATTTAAGTTTTCTATGTGCTTCCGTTTACCTGAAGAACTGCTTGAACAAAAAATTTCATTATACAAGTTCGACGATGTTATAACTAATAAGAATTATAGCATGTGTTATGAATAATAAAATAAGTAATGAATTAAGTGTTGAATACTTGATGTTACCGTTTTTCCTCACATGTATAGAATAATACGCACCTCTCTTTTGAATTGCCCTTTCGATGACCTCACTTTGACTATCCACTCTAACTTGGGAACCCTAAGATTCTCTGCGGTTGTTTGGGTTGAATCCGATAGTGAGGAATTTATTCCTCATACTCGATATTCCTTCGACAACTTAGGATTTGAATCAAAAGGCACGGCCTGACATGAGATTATACCCTTCGATTATAACGTTGTATGATTAGTACTCGGGTGTCTGCGATGTTAAACGCTATAGGGTCAGGATTGGTAAGGTAGCCGCATATGGGGACACTATCACGCTTATTAGGTGCTAGTGGTGCATTTAATGACTCTCACAGTCGTTATTTAACGTGATTTTCGCCCTGGGTATCGATTCGTTCACGGGCCCATATGAGGTAACGGAAAATAGCCATTCCCATCCGGGGAATCTGTCGTAGTGTAATAGTCGCACCAATAGGGTGGTGTATGCATGCAAAAGACAAGGGACTGATCCTCCTTATTACCTGCTTGATATCGTTAGCATTTAAAGTCCGTTGATGTGACCGGCACGCTAATGCGCGGACGCTTATTAGGTCTGCATGTTTCCATCCTTGCTAGTTTGTTGGCTTATGGTCGTGTTTCATCTTAGATTATCCATGTTGTGTTGGATGTTAGGTAGCTGTATCTTATGCTACTTAGTGTTTGATCTGATGTACGAGTCTGAGTAACTAGTGCACTTTGATGGCGGATCATATGGGTGATTTACCATGAGAGTACACAAGCCACTCTGTAGTCAAGACTCGCGAGTATATGTTACTATATGAATAATTGAAAAGGGTCGACTACCCCGAAATGAATGAAATGATAATGATTTGCCTACATGATTATGAATTGTGATAATTTGATGATTAAATTGTTGTGTTATATGAATTGATAAGACCTGATGATTTAATTACCTTGTTGCATGAACTGCTTTATGTTATGCTTTATGAACTGCATTATTGTATGTATATACGTGTTGCTTATTAGGTGCGGGGCTGAAAAAGCTAATTTTGGTAACAGTCCCAGGTACCCCGAGACTTGATCGTTGATCTACACAAGGGGATTGGAGGCCTTATTTTATATTTTGAGAGAATGTAATCGATTGAACTCTGTTTTATCTATGACTCTTATTATATATAATGAGTTGTAATACGATGACAGCTGGTTTTGTAATAATTAGACTTAATTAATATTCCGCCTTAGTTTTGGAGTGAAACTAAGTGGATAAAGCTTCACTCAAAGGATGAACAAAATCGATCTCAAACCCTTGAAAAAATAAACGGCCGAATGTGGTGTTTTGTGTTGTATTTTTTCTGATTTTTGTTGTTAAATGCAAGAACATAAAGATAGTATCTAAATCTACACACTAAGTAATAGATTTAGGGTTTGATTAGTTTAAGCACAAAGCCACTAAACTAATCTTCCACTAACTCACACACTAAGTAATGAGAAAATGAAGAAACTCAAGTAAACAACTAGGGTTTTCTTTTATCATTCCAAATCTGAAAATTGTGAGGTGAGGATGAGGGTTTATATAATACCCTCATTCTAATCTTGACCACACATTACAAGAGGATCTAAGGGCTACAAATAACCCACAAATACATCATTATACTCGGTCCAACAAGGCTCACATGAGCTGAAAATTTTGAACATAAAACAACAAATACTTAAAGTAAAAGATAAAGATAAAAGGTAGATAGTGGCGTGTGTTGAAAGGGACACATTGAGGAAAAACATGTGAAGCTTCCTTGATCATTTTTTCTACCGACTTGTAGCTCTTCCCTTGACTTTGCTCTTGAAAATTTATTTGACTTGTGGTTCGAACCCACTGGGTGCACTCGAGCGACCGCATTCAAAAATAAAGACAATCGTCGACTTTCGGTTGCTCTCCGTCTTGACTTTCCTTGACCTCTTTGACCCACCAAGCTTGACCAAGATATTATTATGCAATTCACTCAAAAATAAGCTTGGGTGGACCTTAGGATCGTGACCTAGCCCATGGTTCGAGCCAAGGACCCAATCCGTGATTTAGTCGAAAACCGCCTTTGTTCGTCTTGACCATTTTTGGTCCAATCTCCTCTCCTTGAAAAGGATTTGTCCTCAAATCCTCGGTCTCTCTTTCTCTTGCTCGGCTTGGACTATAGTTTGACTCATGGCTTGATCCTTTGCCTCCTTCTCGACTCGGACTCTTGTTGGCTTCATGGCTTGATTCGTAGAACATGATGAGGGGTGCCCCATGAGCCCCATGACCAACCTTGTGTTCCATGGCTCTAGTCTTCCAAGAATTCCACTTGCTTAGAGATTGAATGAGAGATTGATTCTCGTAAACTCGGTTCATTGAATTGAACTTGCTCTCTCCCTTACTCATGGTTTCTTTGGATTCACAATTATCCCCTAGCACAACTCGATGTTCCTCATGCATAGAATCGACACCTAGCCACTCTTTGTCATGATTGAGCCCAACGCTTTTTCTCCCATTTCAAGGACTTACTTGAACTTTCCATCACATCGCCCTTTGCATCTCCAAATGATTCACTCTCCTTGTACTTCATTGAGTGCCCCGAATTTTCGCTTTGAGCTCATTGAGCTCCTCTCCTTGACTTCCCCTATTGCTCTAGGATTGTCTTTGATCAAATGGAGGGCTACCTTCTCATTCATGAAAGTACTTGTTGAATTGGATGACCTAAGGATCGTGAATACCCCACGATGGCATTGAGGGCCGTGGTTCTCCTCCACAAATCGATCTTTGGACTTTCACTTGAGCCATCTTCTTTCTTGAGCTTAGGTGAAGATTGTAGAAGATCATCACTTAGCTCTTTTTGTTCAAGCTTAGTTCCCTTTGAATCCCCATTTCATGAAACCACTCGAATAGACTTGATTATGATAACCACATAGCATTCCTTGGGTATTGACAATCCCCACCTTGAACTTCCATTTTAGAAATTCCTCGACTCTATGCTTGCATCAACATTCTCATACCACATGAATACCTTCCTCTTGACATTGGCCAAACACTTCTCATGATCATACTCATCCCTTTGCTTGGCATTGTACCCCATGCTTTCCTCTTGAGTGTTAGGATCATCTTTAGCAAAGTGAATGGTCAATCTCTCACCAACATGCATATCCTCACTTGTTTGGCCTCTTCACTCAAAATAACCTCTTTGGATGACTCAAGCATGGAGGGTGGGGTGGAACACTTCAAGGTAGGGTGTAGGGTTTTAGGCATGACCTCCCCCCATCCAATCTTAAAGACATAGGTGCTATCCTTCCCACTATGGACCAAGTCCTCCTCTTGCTCCCACGGTTTCCTACACTTATCAAGGATAGGATGACAAGCACCCCTCTCAAGCACATCACAACAATTCCCATCAGATTTCTTCTCAACCTTGGTTCCTTTGTTAAACCACCATAACTTGCAAGGATTAGGATGCTCCTTTGAAGGTAAGGCTAACTCGTCAATTAGAGGTTTAGGAGCTACTTTGGTAGAGCTTCCCCCCTCTAGGTTTAGATCACAGCCTCACCATGATTTCATCTTCATTTCTTTCTCATCCTCTCCATCCTTACTAGTTACTACCTCACTCTCCTCATCCTCACATACAAGGATCTCATCTTCACCCCAATGAACAACTTCCAATGAATCAAGGGCTCTCCTTGTAGGGCACTCCAAAGCAAGATGACCATTGCCATGACATTGAGAGCACCTCTTAAGGGGGACGATTGTTTGGTGGTTAAGGTCGGTTTCCTCCCTTTGGTTTAGGGTTGGTGGTTTAGGAGAAGTGGTTGGTTCAACAACTTTGGCTCTCTTTGGTGGCTCATAGGGTGGTTTTTTTGTAGGAGGGTCAAGTAAAATAGCCATCCCTTTACCCAAACCGAAATTTTCAGCCTTTCCCCTTATCTTAGCCATCTTGGCTTCTAACTTCTTCCCAACTCTTTCCATGGTTTCATAAACCGACTCAACTCTAGGAATTTCTTGTGAAGACCCATAGGAAAAAAGTGTAGACCCAAAAGTAAAAGAAAGACTCATTGTAACTCAAAAGAAACAAAACTGCTTTTGTGAGAAAAGAAAAAATTTCGGATCTTTGAATGGGTGAACCGAAATCAAAACTAACACAAGTGTAGGTCTTCAACCATTTTGTGAAAATTTTGTGAGTATGTTTGTGGATTTTTGTGGAAGACACAAGGAAAACAAGAAAAGAGAAAAAACGAAAACAATGAAAGAAAACAAGAGTAAACCCGAAAAACAAGATCAAACCGAAAACAAAAACAAATCGAAAAATCAAGAACAAACCTAGGCTTTGATAACCAATTTGGAATGAAACTAAGAGGGTCAAGTTTCACTCAAAGGATGAACAAAAATCGAACTTGATGTGTCTTGAAAATCTCGGCTCAATGTGATGTTTTTGTGAAGTATTTTTCTGAAATTTTGTAAACAAGGAAAACAAAAAGGATAGTCACTAAATCTACACACAAAGTAATAGATTTAGGTTTTGATTAGTTTAAGCACAAAGCCACTAAACTAATCTTTCACTAACTCACACACAAAGTAATGAGAAAATGAGGAACACAATATAAACTCTAGGGTTTCTTTTTCATTAGCCAAATCTGAAAATTGTGAGGTGAGGATGAGGGTTTATATAATACCCTCATTCTAATCTTGACCACACATTACAAGAGGATCTAAGGGCTACAAATAACCCACAAATACATCATTATACTCGGTCCAACAAGGCTCACATGAAATGAAAATTTTGAACATAAAGCAACAAATACTTAAAGAAAAAGCGTAAAGATAAAAGGTAGATAGTGGCGTGTGTTGAAAGGACACGTTGAGGAAAAACATGTGAAGCTTCCTTGATCATTTTTTCTACTGACTTGTAGCTCTTCCCTTGACTTTTGCTCTTGAAAATTTATTTGACTTGTGGTTCGAACCCACTTGGGTGCACTCGAGCGACCGCATTCAAAATAAGACAATCGTCGACTTTCGGTTGCTCTCCGTCTTGACTTTCCTTGACCTCTTTGACCCACCAAGCTTGACCAAGATATTATTATGCAATTCACTCAAAAATAAGCTTGGGTGGACCTTAGGATCGTGACCTAGCCCATGGTTCGAGCCAAGGACCCAATCCGTGATTTAGTCGAAAACCGCCTTTGTTCGTCTTGACCATTTTTGGTCCAAGTTTAATTAAAGTCACGAAAAACCAGGTTGTTACAGGTACCCCCGGGTGGGGCTGGCTTTTCCAATTACTAATATATGGGCCCACGGAAATATCAAGGATGCCCCATCTCTGAGGTTGTATATACCGTGTCGAGTAGCGATCTTAAGATCATTATTTCGCCTTGGGCAACTCTGGGAGGGAGCCCAAGTCCCCATATACAGCTACCTCATTAACATCGAATTTCAAGAGTCGCAACATGGCGAACAATCCAAGTATTTATTCAGGTAGTTCGTTTCCTCAAATTCTTATTTCCTCGTTCAATCTTAATAAATGACAATACTGAAACTAAAATATATCGTCGAACTTTGTATAATGAAATTTTAATTCTAGCAGTTCTTCAGATAAACAGAAGCAAGCAGGAAACTTAAACATTTATTTTGAGTCCGTTCGTAAATTTTAAATATTTTTACTATTCATTATTTTACTATTCACGACGGTTACTATTCATCATTTTACTATTCATCGTATTTTATACGTATTATTTTACGTATGCGTATTTTTATACTTTGTATTTTATACGTATTTTTATACTTGTATGTATTTTTATACTTGTACGTATTTTTATACTTTGTACGTATTTTATACTTATAAGTATTAGTATTTTATATTTTAGTAAATAATAATAGTTCATTTTATTTATAAGTTTGATTAAGTTTCATTTAAATTTTAAGTAATTTAAAGTAGATTAGTGATTAGTGATATAAATAATTGAATTTTATTATAACCCACACTTATTTCTTCCTTTTATTTAAATCGTAAAGTGTTAAGTGATTTAGTATTCATAACATTTATTTTAGCTTAGAAATATTACCTAAATGATATTCGACAATTTTTAGTATTCTTGATAAAAAGTGACATTTAGTTAAATTTCTTTTAGGTGGTTTATTTCTTAATACAACTTCATTTATGTAACTTTCACGTGGTCGTATTAGGGGATTTAATAATCCGATCATGAGATATTTAATACTTATATTTTAGTAATATTCACTTAAGTTTAATATTTTTGGCCCTTACGAAGTTATTCATATAATTCTATAATATTTTTGGCCCTTACATTTTTAAGCTTATTAAATTCTCGACACCTTATTTTTATCCTAGTTTATATTTGTGACGTCAGTTCTTATATTTCTTTTTACGCGACTTCGCCTAACTTCATTTTGTTTTTAAAAAATCTTGTTAGTGATACTAATTTTCAACTTTATTCAAAATTAGCTTTACTTAAGTTTATTTTATATTTCAAGTTCTTTATTTTCTTATTGATATTTTAACTAAATACTTATTTAGTACTCCCTCCCATTTTTAATAATCTTCCCATTTGTTTTTGAGGTGTAAATTAAGAGAGTAAAAATGTATGGTTGAGAATAAAAGTTAAGAAAATATGTGGGGTAAGAATGAAGGAGAAGCATGAGTTTTTGACTTAAAAGGAAATGGGAAGAACAAATGAAATGGACCAAAAGAGGAAAGTGGGAAGAAGAAATAAAATGGGAGGGAGTATATTTTAAGTTCATTATCAACTTTAGACTTTCAATAAAGTAATCGTTATATTAAATGTGATATATGACTTTTTATATAATTATTTATTTTAGAAACTTTAATATGAGTAACTTAGTTTATATGTTTACTTTTAGTTTGATTTAATACTAATTTAAACTCAATACTTTTTTAACTTAATTCTTCATTTTTAGTTATTATTTCATTTGGACTTTTTAGTGACGATAAATATTTTATTTCTATCATTATTTTATTTAAATTTAATTTATTTACTTAAGTAATTTTGATAATATTTTAGTCACATATTATACTTGTGATACTTATAATTAATATGATTAATAATTTACAAATAACATATAATTTCAACATGATAAAATTACATATAAATTCAACAATAATTTAATAATGCATTTTTCACCTAAAACATATATCATAAAATCATACAAATATCATATTTCACAATTCAATTCAACAACATATAATAATTTAAATTAACACCCAGTTTCATACTATAGCGTATTATACAAAGTTATTAAATAAACTGAAACGGGAGGTATAAGTGCCTAATGCATAACTAGCTCACTTTGAATCACAAATTAATTAAAATAAAACCAAAACGTTAATGTTAGAGATTTTGAGGAAGAATCGAGTCACCTAAATTTGGCTCACGAAAAGAGGGCCTCCAAAAATGCAATCCAACCCAATCAACCCGTCCTCGAGCCCATCTGGCCCACATAGGCAGCGGAGACAAAATAACAAAGACGCAGCTCATGATTTCTCGAAACACGAACGAGATAGGGGAGTAAGAATCGATAATATATCGGCAAGTTTTAACGAAATGAGAGTACTTAATTAAAGAGTAATTAAACATGGCTGATTAGTGTTTAATGTACTCAAAAAGGAAAACAAAGGAAAGGTGAGACGGAAGAGAGACTCACTAATGATACTGAAGGCTTCAGTGTGAGTGAACCGAGGAGACGGCGAGGGCGATGAATTCAGGTGACATCACGATTATGTTGAGAGCAAAGCAAGGCCATGGTAAGCGACCGGTGGTGGTCAGGGAGAGCGAGTAGCGGTGAGGGCCTCGAGCTCCTGTGACAATACCGAGATGGCGAGAGCAGGGCAAGGGCCATGGTGGCGGCTTCCCGGGGACGAGTCCGGTGGTCGGAGGTTGTAGCTCCGGCAATACTCCGATAAACTGAACAAAAACAGAGGAGAAGCAGGGGACACGAAAGAGGGAAAAAGAGAAGGGCCACGGTGGTCAAGCTCAAGGTCGGCTCCAATGGCGGCTCCGGTGAGGCGGTCGGTGCTCCGGCGAAGACAACGGAGGTAACATCCTCCATTAATGGAGGTCGAGAAGTGAGTGCCGAGAAGAAAAACAGGGGAGAGGGAGAGAAATACGGTGGTGGCTGACGGTGGTGTGTACGGTGGCCTGAGAGGGGCGGTTTCCGGCGATGACTGAGCTCGAGCTTGACTCCGGCGTCGTAACCGAAACCGAAAATAGGAAAAGAACAGGGGAGAGAGGGAGGGGAGGCCGAGGATAGCAGAGCACGGGCTGAGGTGGTCTGACCTCCGGTCACGGTGGTCCCAGGCGGCTCCGGCGTTGCTGTTGTCGTCGTTGTGGTCTTTGTTGTTGTTGACTGTATTGTTGTTGGTGTTGTTGTCGAGTTTGTTGTTGTTGTCGAGTTGTTTGTTGTTGGTATTGTGTTTGTTGTTGGTTTTTAAAGGAGTTAAAAGAGGAGGTGAGGAAATAGAAGAGAGGAAGAGGAGATAAGGTTGAAGATGAAGTGTTATCAGATTTGTTTTTTTTTTTTTTTATCAAAATGAAATGAGGGAGTATATGAGGGAGAGGTTAAACAAAATATCTGAAAATGAATGGAGGAGAATTAAAGGGAATGTCGACATAAAGTGAGGTTGAGTTTAAGTTTGTTTTTTCGATTTGCTCTGTTTCATTCGATCTTATTTATAAATCTTTATATTTTATAAAATATATTATGTATAATATATTTCGTTGTAATTCTATTTTTATTTTCTATAACGTTAAACTTATATTTTAAAATTAAATGGTGTATAGAAATATTAGTTACAAATTCTATTACAGTCTCACAGGTTTTCAAACGGTCTGCTAATTTGCAGATACATTTCGACAAAATTATATTATATTCAAGTAATAGTAATTTTTAAAGTACAATGCAAATTTATTAATTTTAATAAAAGCAATTGAATCAAAGTTTCAGTTTGACAAGTATTTTAAACGTAAAACTTATAATACAAATTTATAATAAATTGTTTAGTTTTAGTTTAAATAAAAATTGACAAGGCTTGTTTTTATCGAAATTTTTGGGCCGCGTTTTCTAAACAAAGGAATAAAATTTATATTATATAAGTTTTAATTTAATAATTTAGTTAAAATAAATAATTTGTGTTAAATTAACACGGGGTGTTACACATCTCAAGACCATGCTATAATTAAAATCATCGTAAATAATATAAAATAGACGGCTAAATCGATCATATTTACGTGAATTTGAACAAGAGTATCTAAAGAATTCAACAGAAGTATTTCTTCAAAACTTTGTCGTCCTCATGATTAATTTCATTGACACCAACTGAATTTACAGTACACATACAGAGATACAGGGGTGTCTAACAACGATCAACAATACATATTGTACAAGCCAATGACAAAAGCCTAAAATAAATAAATAAAAAGACATGTACAAAAATTACATATCATTCTTAGAAGGCTATCAAAAACCCTTGAGGGAAGCACACACACGCAGCAAAAGCTGCATTTCTTTGTATGCAAACTGGGTAACAAAGTGCATTAAAAGAATAGCATATTCTACAAACCTAAATAGTTTCGGGTTAACTTTTTAGTCGAGTAAATGTGTGGCAGCCATCTAAGAATCCGTGGAACAGGTTGAAGTGATACCTGTATCATAATGATTAGCACCCAAATTAATCCTATTTCACAATCTAAAAAAACCAACTTAAGAACAATTACACTTCTATCCTAAGTAGAAAACCTAACTCCATCCAAAAACAAAGAAAGAAAAAACCAAACCAAAAACAAACTAAGAAAAAACAACATATATAAATAGTATAAACAAAAAAAAAAAAAAAAAAAAAAACAATTAAGCCCCACAATGGCGTCAACAGAAAAAAAGACAGAATTGTACCGGGAAAATAGAAGAAAACGCAAGAATATACTAACAGAAAAACGACAAAAGAGAAGAAGAATGGAACGGCAAGATACAGGTACTGTTAAACAGATAAAATTTAAGTTACAAACAAAGAGAATGGTGATAATAGTCAACCTCATAGGCAAAGAAAACTAAATCTTACTCCGTATAATTTATAACTTGCATGTTACCACTGACGTTGACGAATAAAATAGAAATTTTAATACCTACACATCTATATGAATAAACTAACCAAAAATTAAATATCAATATATTTACAAGAAAGAATTTGGTTAATATTAGAATACATACTTTGACACAGGAGAAAAGTACCTTTACTTGGGTGACCCAGACTACGATTGCTCAAAGTGTAGCGCAATAATGTGGTTTGACGAAAAGGCAACGTCAAGCACGAAAAAAAATACTTCCTCCATTCCAATAGGTTCTTTACGTTTCACTTTTTTGACACTATTCATAAGTGTATAGAATTTTCGATATAACTTCTAAAATACAAAATAAAAAATAGTCATGTGTGATCTTGTTTTAATTGTCTTATCGAGTACATTATTAATATCAAAATTTTAAAATTTTCGAGAATACGAAACCAAAGATATGAACGAAACAAAACGAGTATTGATATACGTGCATAAAGCAAACGTAAAGAACCTATTGGAATGGAGGAAGTATAAACTTCAACCTCTGTTGTAGAGAAGGAAGGGTCCGTTTGTCAAAAATAAAAGAAGCTCCAGAATTCTTAACGAGGTTGTTAACTGACAATGAAGATAGAGACGCAGCAAAGTTTAGGAAACATATTCGTGTATACAATTCATGTTATGCATTCACATCAATGGGAGCAAATATTGACAACTCAGTAAATAATGGTGGAGGAACATATATATTCCGAATTAGTGGTCAAGTTCTTCATCGTATAGGCTCTCTTCTACCAACAGAAGATAAAGAACCATCATATGCACAACTGTATGTATACGATACGTCTACAGAAATTGAGATAAGAGAAAAGGCAGTTGGCAGGAGAGAGGACAGTCCAAAGCTCGACGAGGAAATACTTACCGGGATAAAACAGATGCTCGACGAAATAAATCCTCTGGCACAAACTTTCCGTATGGCCCAAGACAGGATACGACATGGGGAAGATGTCAACTTATCAATAAAGCTCTTGGGAACAAGAGAGCCAGCAAACAGAGTGTACAATACCCCGACAGCATCCGAAATAGCCGCCCTTATTGTAGAGCCTGCGGGAACAAAAAAAAAGGAAGAGATATAGTTATTCACCACAAAACAAGAGGGTTGCAGAATATTAATGAACTACATCCATCGTATATGGCTTTACAGTACTCGTTGCTATTTCCTTATGGTGAAGATAGTTACCATACAGATATACCACATTGCCTTGATCCGGAAGAGAGGAAAAAAAAGAAAAAGAAGCTTCGTAACTATGAGAGAGTACTATGCTTATAGGATACAACAACGACAAACTGATGGACAGACTATGCTTTGTGGAGGGAGATTATTCCAGCAAATTTTGGTCGACTGTTGCTGTGCAATTGAATCTTAAAGATTATGGTTAATAAAAAACAACCAGGACAAGTTCAGATGTGAAATGTTGGACAATCAGTAGGAAAGAGAGTGTATCTACCAGCATCGTTTACTGGAAGTCCAAGATACATGCAACAACACTATCAAGATGCAATGGCTATTTGTAGATGGTACGGGAATCCACACCTATTCATAACATTCACAGCAAACGCGAAATGGCCTGAGATCGAGGCAATGTTAAAGTTAACCGATGGGCAAAAAGCTGAGGATAGACCGGATATAGTAGCCAGAGTATTCAAAATGAAGCTAAGACAACTCATGAATTGTCTTAAAAGAGACCAATACTTCGGCGCTCCTTTGGCAGGTAACCATCTATTACAACAAATATGTTAGTCAAATGTTCTTTACTGAATATTAATCGAAGTATAAAAATACTAAAACATAACTACAACAGATGTTTGCACCATAGAGTTTCAGAAGAGAGGATTACCGCATGCCCATATTCTCCTCTGGCTGAAGAAAGATACAGCTGAACCGACAACTCAATTCATTGATAAAATCATACATGCGGAAATACCAGACCCCAAAGAGAACCCCCGATTATATGAAATAGTATCACGATGCATGGTACATGGACCATGTGGAACATTTAATCCTAAATGCTCATGTATGATTAACAATAGTTGCAGCAAGAAGTACCCAAAATCATTCAATGAAGAAACAAAACTGGATAACAATGGTTATCCAATATATAGACGTCGACAGAACAACAGGTACGTGAAATTAATAGAGCATTATAATAAAATTATGGTCAATCAATTAGCTACTAAATTTGTAATTTTATGTTTTAATAATGTTGGTATGTTATCATATTTGATGATAGTTCAAATAATTAAAAGTCTATAAGATAACCTTAAAATATTATAATAAACAATAAACAAACAGAACAGGCTTGCTACTTATAATTTCATATGCAGGTACATTAAGAAAGGGGAATGTAACCTAGACAACAGATTGATTGTACCCTATAATCCCGGACTGCTATTAATGTTTGATACTCACATTAATGTTGAGTGGTGTAACACAGCACGAGCTATAAAGTATCTATTCAAATACATTGCCATGGGGCCTGATAAAGCAACTTTAATGGTAAAGGACGATACGAACGATGAGATTAAGGCTTACCAAGACTGCAGATACCTATCTGCTTTAGAGGCAGCGTGACGTATCTTCGATTTTAAAATCCATGAAAGATACCCATCAGTGATGCGTCTCCCAGTACACCTAGAAGGAGAACAAGCTGTTGTCATACACGATAACGCTGCGCTCAAAGTAGTACTTCAAAAATATAGTGAAGCTGAGACAATGCTAACTTCCTGGATGAAAACAAATGCCATAAGCCCAGAGGCACGGACCCTCACTTATGCAGAGTTCCCCACTAAATATATATGGAACGATGGCTGGCAAAAGCGTAAACAAAGGAAATGCATTGGAAGAATTGCATACGTTCATCCAACAGCCGGGGAAAGATACTACTTGCGATTGCTTCTTAACATAGTCAAGGGATCACAAAGTTTTGAAGAAATCAGAACAATAAATGGAATTGTATATCCTACATACAAAGACGCGTGCTACGTCCTAGGGCTACTAAATAATGACAAAGAGTGGAACGATGCTATGCGCGAGACGGACCAGTGGGCGATGCCATCAGAGCTTAGAGAACTATTTGTCACAATGATTTTGTTTTGCGAAGTGACAGACGTACAAAATCTTTGGGAGTCAAATTACATTATGCTCTCTGACGACATTGAGAGGAGAAAAAGAAAATTGTTTGGAGACCCAGAACTAATACTTACAGATGAAGCGAAAAGATCGTACACACTAATCGAGATAGATAAGATTCTAATGAAATATGGGAAAAGGCTAGCAGATATACAAAACATGCCCCAACCAAGAGAATCAGATTTGCAAGGAATGGATAACAAACTTATAAGAGATGAAAGGATGTACGATCGCAAGCAATCACAGAATGAGTGGTCGCAAAAGATAAATCAGCTTAACAAAGAGCAACAAGGTAAGTAAGTTACAATGCTATATCAAAACATACACACATAATAATTAAATATGAAAAATACCTTTTTGCAGGTGTCTACGACGCTGTGGTAAATGCTGTGAACAAAGGTGCAGCAGAGGTGATATTTGTTTACGGACACGGTGGAACGGGAAAGACCATTTTTTACAAAACCATATCTGCCAAATTGCGTGCGGAGAACAAAATTGTATTACATGTAGCGTCATCAGGTGAAAAAATTAATTAACATTATAAATCAGACATGGACATAACTTTTTATCTTTCAAAATGAGAGATCATGACATGTATTCAATGTGAATAACAGGCATAGCAGCGTTATTATTGCCAGGTGGAAGAACAGCTCATAGTAGATTTGAAATTCCGATTGACTTATTCGACGAATCAACGTGTAACATCAAGCAAAAAAGTCAACTTGCTGAACTTTTACAAGAAACGTCTTTAATAATACGGGATGAGGCGCCGATGGACCACAGATATGCGTTTGAGGCTCTTGATCGAACATTAAGAGATATAATGGGATACAAGGACGCTGAAGCATCACAAAAAAAATTCGGAGGCAAGGTTGTATTGCTTGGAGGTGATTTTAGACAGGTATTACCAATTGTGCCAAAAGGAAAGAGACAAGACATAGTTCAGGCGTCAATAAACCGATCATACATATGGCAAGCATGTATTGTGTATGTCCTTAAAACTAGCATGAGGGTTCGCGAAAACAGTTCCAATGGGGAGGAGAAAATATTCAATGAATGGTTATTGGCTATGGGTGACGGAAGGTTAGAAGTAAAGATGGAGCCACATGAAGATGAAGCTACTTGGATAAGTATACCAGATGAGTACATTAAGGCTAATGGGAGAATTGAAATTGAACAAGTAGTAAATGAAATATATCCAAATTTCATAACGCAAAGCAAAGACGACAACTATTTAAGGGATCGAGCGATTCTTACGCCTTTGAAAGAGACAGCCGACTCTATAAACGACTTCATGAATAATCTGATTCCTGGAGAGTATAACGTGTACAAAAGTTGTGATGAAATATGCACATCATCACTCGACAATGACGAACAGTTCACGGCTTACCCAACGGAATATTTGAACAGCCTACACCTGCAAGGTTTACCAAATCATGAGTTAAGGTTGAAAGTAGGGATGCCAGTAATGCTACTTAGAAATATTAATCCATCTCAGGGATTGTGCAATGGAACACGACTCATCATCACGCGTACGGGAAAGTTTGTAATTGAGGCAAGAATAATCACTGGTTCGAAGGTCGGAACACAAGTACTGATACCGAGAATAGTTATGACCACAACAGACCCCAAAATCCCATTCATACTCAAAAGAAGGCAATATCCGCTGAAGCCATGTTATGCGATGACGATAAATAAAAGTCAAGGTCAGTCTCTCACAAATGTAGGGGTGTACTTACCTAAGCCAGTGTTTAGCCACGGACAACTATACGTAGCAGCTTCGAGGACAACATCTCCACAAGGACTAAAATTCTTTATTGACGACACAAACCAAGAATATAAGAAGCATACAAGAAATATAGTGTATAAAGAAGTTTTTTCAAACTTGCCAACTACAAATTAGAGATTACAAATCAGATTTAATTTATTCGGTTTCGTTGATGTTAACTTTCAGCATTTTAGTGAAATTTGAGTTCATAAGTCAAAAAAGAAAAAACACAAATCTTCTTATCCAAGTAGCTTCATCTTCATGTGGTATACTTATACAAGTACTACCAGAAAACAACATGACGGCAAAAAAAAACTAAATGTAGCTGTGATAGTTCATCGTACTACCAGAAAACAACATGACGGCAAAAAAAACTAAATTCAGTACAAATTACACGAAAAAGAGACAATTCAAAATACTAATAAGTAAGTCAAATAACAACGGAATTGTGGTCAGGCAATAAACAAAATGAGAAATTCAAAATACTAATAAGTAAGTCAAATATTAATCAGGAAAATAGAAAAAAGAAAAGTAAATCGATTAAATAAAAACAACCTAAACATTGAAAAATTATTCAACGAGAGGCTCAATACATAAAAAAACAAAATCAATCAAACAAAAGAGTCACAAATTAAGGGTGATCTGAAACGGTATATTCCATGATTCAATGGACACAAAATGAAGAAAAGAATCGAATAAAAATGGACGAATAAGGCAAGAAAGAGAACAAAGAAAACATACAATTGAAAGAGAAATAGAAGGTGGACGGCAAGGAAGGAGATGCAAACAAATCGTGTTCAAGCCATTAACTTTAATTTTGATTGAAATGAATTGAAACCAAAAAAAAAAAGGCAAAATAGGTTGAGGAAATGAAGGTGTCTAGGTGAGGGGATGAAATGCAATAGATGTGGACGTGTAACTTACCCACCAAAAACACTAAGAACCCACCGACAAAACAAATGCTATACTTTGATTTGTAAAATGTTTGACTAATTATTTGAGATATACTCATACTAAATAGATATGGTTTTAAGGAGTTAAATTAGGACAAATCAATTAAAACATAGGATCAATATAATATATGTGGAAACCGATTAAAACTAACCAGAATATGATAATTACGTACAATATACGTTTCTCATTTTGGTTTTTTAGGATTTCAATATTTTAAACCGTCTTGTGATGCAGACTAAACTAATCTGATAAGATCGTAATAAGTCTCCATCTATTCTTTTTGTTCTTGAATTTGATATGGAACAAATATTAAGGTGGAGAGGTTGTGTGGGTGAGATTAAAGTAGAAAAATAATAAAGTAAATTGTGTGGATGAGATTGGTTAAAAGTTGACAAAAATAGAAATGGAGTATGACATAGTGACATACCCGCATTAAATATCCCAAAACTACATAAAAATCAAATTATTTCCATTAATTAATCTCCATATCTTCTCCATACCTTAATCCTCCATTTCATAAGTCATAACCCCTTCTGAAAAAGAAAAAAAAATGAATAATCAAAACCACAGAAACCCACCAAATCGAGGGACAACAATCAACCCCATAATTCGCCAAATTGGATTCACCACCTTCTCTCCTCCACCACCTCAAAACCCTAACCCTAACCCTAATTTGGTTTCTTCAAGCCTCTCTCCGGTGATGATCCCTCTACCACCGCCGCCGTCTCTCCACGCCGCCGCACGTAACGCCTTCCACGGCGGTGACGCGGAGGATTTGTCAGAGGATTGGATACGGCGGAGCAGCTCCGGAAGTTATAGCCTCGGATTTCATATGTCTGGTGTTAACTCTCCTGTTGCCGTTGACGCTAATCATGATGAGATTGAGCTCAGTGGTATCAGTGGCGGTGAGTTTGTGTTGCTGTATTGATTTCAATGTTGATTTTTGTTGTTGATTTAACTGAATTTTATGTTATGATTTAATATGTCCTTTTTAAAATGCTTGATTTACGACGATTTTCCTGAAGTTGTAGCTGTCGTCGATAATTGTTAAACATATTATGATCGAGTATTCGAGTGTGAGATTATCCATTATCCAGTACAAGCAGCAATTAGTTGAGGCGTCTGCACACACTGCGATAACTTCTCGGATTTGTTTGATGATGTTTCTGAATATCTATGATGTGGTTTAGAACAATGTTTTTACTACGTGGAAATAGAATCCACAATTATGTTGCTGCTAAAATTTTTCCGTTCGAGTTAAATTATTTTAAGAATGTGTTCAGAGTGTCGAAGACACAGCTGTTGCCTTGGAATTAGATGTTGAGCTTGGTGATCTAGTTGTTGACTTTGCGGAAGTATTGTTAGTCATTTTTATGGTAAAGGAATGCACTTAATTCATAATTGCTTGTTATGAAGGTAGCATAATACGGAGTATCTTTTAAATAGTATTTCGTCCTTTGACCTCATTTTTCTAGTTAAGACTATTTATAAATTTGGAGAATATATGAGATTCTGTAAAATAGTAATTGAAGATATAGTCACGAGCGATCTTATATGTTTCGTCTATTATATACAAATAAAATATCAACTTTATATTCCCTCCTTTTCACTCAATAAGCCCCTGTTAAGTTTGGGACACGGGATTGTGAGGCATTGAAAAAGTGGGCCACTCATTGCAATACTTTTATTTCCCCGTGGAGTGGTTCATTTAGTCCGTGGAATCATCACCAGGTTCACCACCCTATGTAAAAGCTTTCCCTATCGAATAATGTGCAAAAGTGGGGACATATTTAGAAATGAAGCTAATTGATTGAAAATGCCATTAAAGGGAAGTGTAATGAGTGAAAATTAGGGAGTATAATTTTTAATTTGCTTGTGCAGGGACATAATTTGTTGGATGGAGTTGAATGGAGGAAGTCTCATTTCTTTTTGCGTTGTATTGATATATTGATGCGACAAAAGATTTGGAATGGAAAAGCCAAAAGCTTTCGTAGATAGCCTTGCCAGGGATTTTGAGGTAGAGATGAATGACGAATGATAGAAATTCTTTTTAGGCAGGGATTCAGAAAGTAGACTGCCTGCGGTAATGCATGAAAAAGATGCGATTGCAGTTGATCGTTAGTTCTTGGTACAAATGATTCACTTTAGCGGCATAAATTGGTTATGAATATTTATCGTAGTACTGAGTGGAGTGCGGTGAAATGAGTACTATATTCTCTGAACTCCCTTTTTAATGATAGCTTTAGGCTTCATGGAGAAAAGGTAAGCTATCATATATTCTCTGTAAGATCATAGCATGTCCAACTCCTTCAGAATCATATCTAGATATGTTTTAGTGCCTTCCAGATGTATGGTATGTCAGCGGTCCTGCGCTGCTGGCTCATGAGTTAATATGTAAAAGCTATATAGGTTTATTATTACATTATTTGATTCCAAAGTTAGACATCTTTTGGTAAGAGGATTATCATGTTAGGAACTTTTTGTAGCAATTAGCAATTTTGGTGCGAATATTAGTACCGTAAGAATATAAAGCCTTTATGTATATAGGTTGCTATTTATGCTCATTAGGGTTTTATCACTGTAAGTGGAACTTTGTAAAGAAAATGGAAGCTGTTGGCTTTGATGGTAAGCAAAGTCATCTTGGGCCATTGGCAGAGTTGTTCAGGATACTACATTTTAATGTGCTTATTTTGCCATAAAAGTTAGTTTTTTTTACGAAGTAGTTAATTAGTTAGTCAAACGATTTAGGCATGAAACAGAAGTGTTTTTCTTTTGCTGTTAAATTGCTTCACGTATTTAGATTTCCTATGCTATGTTTTACTGCGTTTGATTTATGTGTTTATTTTCCGTCTTCTTTCTGTTTCTCTACTGATTCGCTTCAAAGTACTATTTCCAGTTAATGAATAATCACCACACATATAGTAATCCTATGATTACAATATGTTCAAAGGTTCCATAGCTATGTACCTGTCACTAGCAGTAGTTTGTCACTTTATTTTATATTGCAGTTATTTGATGAAAACAAACATGCAGAGAAAGAAGACAACTTATCCGAGCCGGCAGAGAGGGTACGGAATGAAGTGAAAGTTTCAAAACCACTGAAAGAAAAGACAAGCAAAGCTGAAAGACGTGCTCTACAAGAGGCTCAAAGAGCTGCCAAATTAGCCAATAAAGGTTTCACTTCATGTCTAGTGGATTGTTTCACGAATCACAATTATTTCAATAGATAGAAAAAAAGTTATACATAACAGTAAAAGTTGGGCTATATATATGTATAAATTCAGTCCAGGGCACATATTTGAACATACTGGTATAATTTTAAAATTTGACTTGCATGCTCACCTTTATTAGGATCACATATATATGAACTGAAAGGAGATTAATTTTTCTTCTAAATAACTGATGATTTATTGATTTGTGATGTTGCAGCTGACTCTTCTGGACTGGGGACTTTAGTCAGGGAGAAGCCTGAAAAAGTAATTAAGCAGGCTGTGCAGAAGAAAAATCAGCCTTTGACGGCATCGA
Source organism: Dianthus caryophyllus (assembly GCA_023091065.1). Lineage (NCBI taxonomy): Eukaryota > Viridiplantae > Streptophyta > Magnoliopsida > Caryophyllales > Caryophyllaceae > Dianthus > Dianthus caryophyllus. Next base: position 16,595,111 of record CM041521.1, read on the forward strand.
TAGTGACAATTTCTGAAATGAAAGGAGGTGATCAGTTGTTGGAGAACGAAAAGAAAAAAGATAACCTGGCTCATCGTATGCAGTTTGATGATAAGACCAGAGTGGGCAAAGCCAAAAAACGTGCTATTGTCAAAAAAATTGAAGTAAAAAACCGAGTAGAACTTTTCCAGCACTTGCCTCAATATGAATATGAAAATCAACTCTCGGTTCTTGAGTCCAGATTTTTTGGGCTTGAGCAAGTACATCCTGCTGTGCTAAAGGTACATAGTTTTGCAAGTGTGAATTGTCTTACTTCTGTTTCAAATTTCAATATATCCCATTTATATTGTCGGTATCTGATGCCAACACTGTCCATTAACTTCGTCAGTAGATAGTAGATTTATTCTGTAGATTTATTTTTTGTGTTGTACAATTTATAGCAAAGCTTAATTTAACTATTAAGGATTTTGTATCTTTATTCTCTTCTTCAAAGTTGTGTTCATTATTCCTAGAACTTGTTTCTGTAGGGTGAAATCAAGTGGAAATTAAGTGTTGTAAATTATGATTAATGACACAAATACATTGATCTTATTGTATCAGGTGTAGTGTTCTAGTTTATCTCTTTTCACTCAATCTTTAAGTACCATTTGGCTATTTGACATTTGAAAGTCGTTGTTATGGCATGAGCAATGCCCACATGTTCTCGATAGCCTGTCCCTTAAATGAAGCAAAAACTGAAGTGAAATAGTATTCACCGTACTGCAACTAGAGCCATAGAGGTGGATTTCTATTTCATTAATGGTAGCAGGGTTGTCACTCGCTCATTATTTCCCAGTAATCAGCTTTAATAAGTTCTTTCGAGTGCTGGGTTTATAAATGTTGTATCAGTAATCTACTGTATACATGCGTAACTAACATGGTTTGGATGTCAGGTTGGTTTGCAGCTTGGGGCAGGGAAGATCAGTGGGAGTAATGCACGATGTTTAGCGATGCTATATGCTTTTAAAGAAGCCATCAATGACTACCACACTCCACCTCATAAAACTCTAACGAGAGATTTAACAGCTAAAATCAGCAGCTATATCTCATTTCTAAATGAATGTAGGCCCCTCTCTATCAGCATGGGAAATGCTATCAGGTGTCTAAAGGCTCAAATTGCAAAAATTCCCATCAGCCTTACTGAGTTAGAGGCAAAAAGTGTTCTTTGCTCAGAGATTGATCAATTTGTTAACGAAAAAATAATAATAGCCAACAAGGTTATTGCTAGTCATGCTGCCACAAAAATTGGTGATGGTGATGTTATTCTTACTTATGGCTGCTCCAGTGTTGTTGAGATGGTATTGGTTTATGCTCATGAACTTGGGAAAAAGTTCTGTGTCATAATAATTGATTCACGGCCAAAGCTTGAAGGTCAGAAATTGCTGCGTAGACTTGTTGGAAAAGGGCTGCGATGTACATATACTCACATCAATGCTGTTTCCTACGTTATGCATGAAGTCACAAGGGTTTTTCTCGGAGCTGCTTCCATATTGTCGAATGGAACTGTGTACTCAAGGATTGGTACAGCATGTGTTGCTATGGTTGCTCATTCTTTCCGTGTTCCAGTTTTAGTTTGTTGTGAAGCATACAAATTTCATGAGAGGGTCCAGCTTGATTCGATATGTGCTAACGAACTTGGTACACGTCATCTCATCTCGATAATAAATGCTTGAAAATGGTTTCTTAAGGTAGTCATATTGTGCTTGACATATTGGTTCCTGCAGGTGATCCTGATGTTATCTCTAAGGTACCTGGTAGAAGTGATGTGAATTATTTGGACAATTGGCTGAATAAAGAAAACTTGCAACTCCTGAACTTAGTGTGAGTTTAATATCTTATATTACATAAAAAGTGGAGTATATTACGAGAACACAAACTTGCATAAGAAAACTAATTTTATGTTCTTGTCATTTACAGCTATGATGTTACTCCCTCTGACTACATATCAATGATCGTTACTGACTATGGAATGGTAAGTTGATTTCTGCTCTCTTGCTTCTAGCCATAGATTGTTTGAACATTTTGAAAAGACAAATATATGGCATCATTTTTTTTTTTTTTTTTTTTTTTTTTCGGGAAAATTATCAGCTCAAGTTTGAAATGTACTTCATGAGATACCCAAGCGTTTCTCCATCAAGTTATTTTCTGAACAAGTTGAATTCTGATTGAGCATCATTTCTGATCCTACTTATGAGCTTTGGAGTGTAGACTGTTTATATTATACACTAATGGTTTCGATATTGGCTAATGCCTTGTAGTGATGTACATTTCTTTGCATAAACAAGTGAACTATTTAATTGGTGCATGCAGGTTCCACCAACGAGTGTCCCGGTAATTGTCCGTGAATACAGGAAAGAGCATCTGTTCTGATATGTACAGGTCTGTGTTCTATGATCTGTGTATGAAGGAAGGCTAACTGATGCATAGGAAGTTTGCAATACTCTGATATATTTCCGAAGCTAGCAGTTTTGACTTAAGATTCTTGTAGGTCACGAATCTTTATACCCTTACCCTCGATATCATGTAAATTCGTTATTGTTTGAGTGAAATAAAGTTTGGTGACTGTAAAACTTTTATGAAAAAATGACTCATATGCTCATCGTTTTGTTCTACTCCATTATTCTATCAAATTGTTAATACGAACGGCGTGGCTTCTGCTGGATTATGGCAAGCCCCTATATTTTTGGATGAATATCCGGGTTCATATCAAGTTAGGGTTGTATTACTGGGAAGAAATGTTCTTCAGAAGGGGGGCAGTCCCCAAATAACGGGTACCTATTACGGAGTTCATAATTAAACTGCGTCTGGACCCTGGGGCGCTGTCTTGTGCATGTCTTGCACTGTAGTTGAATCAAATAAATGTCTTTACGATTCTTTGCTGAATATGGAGATTGTTAAATCGAACTGATATGTCTAGGTAATGCTTCTCTAATCAGCCTTGAGCTTTTGATACACAATTTCACACGAGTTCATAACGACGCTCAAGGTTTAGTCATTCCGCTCACACATCATACTCATATGAAACACAATGGTAACCCGACCATCAACACGGCCAGCAGTTCTCTTACCCGTGCTGCCCTACAGTCGGAAAACGGCAGCCATACAGCAGGGCACTAGTAATCACGCAGCAAAGGAAAATGGCAGCCTTACACGACAGTAAAATAGTGCTTATTTGGCACAAAATTACAACAGCCACAACAGTATATTACGACTACAACAACAATAGGGACAACCGCCATTAACAACCCCTACACGGCAGCCAAACAACAACTCGCCGAAATCTTTTTTCCATTTGGAATCGGTCGAACTCTCGAACCTGTCCAGTAGTTGATTCGGAAAAAGGGTCGAAGCGTAGACGGGCGAGCAGAGCCCAGGAAAGAGGGAAGCCCTCATAGAGCTACAGTCGCAAGATCGACTCAAAAAGGGCAGCAGCAGCTAGATCGACTCAAAAAGGGCAGCAGCAGGAAGGAAGACAGGACAACAGCTACTGTTCGACAGAAATGGCAGCCTTACTCGGCCCTTAGTAGCAGTTCATTCACAGTCTATTCAGCAACATTTAGGCAACAGAAGACAACCTTTATACGGCACACACACATGAACCTTCACCATTATTTAAACATTCAACTCCCACAAACACACCTTATAATCAATACACAACACATACCACCGACAATTCACACACACATAATTACACTTACAAGCTAAGTAAGGTTTAACCTTTACTTTGCGAGGAGAAGACCGCGAACTCGAACTCGATAACGCCATGACGGGCTTAAAAGTCGTATGCCGTCAAAGTAAATTTATAATCACTTACTCGACTAACTACTAAAATAGCAATATAGTGGAAGTAAGGGTCGAACCCACAGAGAAGGACTAAGTTAATTAAAGTGTATAACAATGTAGAGTAAAAGTAACCGAATCAAAGGGGGATTTTGACTAAAGTTCCTAAACTAAACTACTCCCTCAATTCGTTTGGCCATTTGCTTACACTTTCCATTTTAGATTGTCATGGTCGTTTGTTTACACTTTCCATAAATGTCTATGGTGACCCACTTGTGGAGGTGGACCCAACTTCCTTAACCAATCACATTGTTTTATTTAACCCACTTTGTACTTATATTATTATTTTTATAGTTTTTTTATTTATCTCTCTCCTCACATCGATAAATGTGTATAAAGTAAATGTAAACAAATCACCGAAACGGAGGGAGTACTAGAACGTAAAAACAATAATTAGAATGAATAAATCAATAGAACGAAATACTTGACACGAAACGAAATCCACGATCGATAAAATCACTGATCACTGAAAACAATTAATCTATTAATCTTGAGCACTTTATTGTGAAAGTCAATACAGTTCAATTATATCAACTAACGTATTCTCTCTTAAGTCAGTAAATAGGTCAAAACGGATGCTCTAAATTACCCTTTATAGGACTAACCCAAATCACGCGATATCAAGTTCAAGTCAATAAAAGAATCAGCACGAGAATCAATAAAGATAACTAATACCAACAACGCAGTTGATACTCGAGTCACAAATTCAATTTCTTTTATGATTAATTTAAGACAAACGGAGTACAATAAATCAATCACAATTGCTACCACGATAAGATTAATAAAGCAAACTGAGCCAATAATCAAATCTAACATATGAATTAATAATAACCCTAATTAGTTGATCACTCTAATCAAGATTAAAATCAACAATTGAAACAAGCAATTGAATAATACTCAAAAGAAAGTAGAGAAATTGAAATCTCACAGATTAATTACCGCCGCTTCAATCCATCGTATCAAGTTTGAGAATTTAGAAACTAGAAATTGAGAATACAAAAAAAATATGAAAACTAGGTCTAGATGAGAAAAATAAAAGGTAGCAGTAGAAGTTATGTAGTCCTCATAAAAATAAAACAAACCCCTATATATATGCAATTTCCTAAAACCTAACTAATTACAATAAAATAATTACAAGTCTTCTTATTTCCAAAAACAGCTTCTTTGACTCGGTCTTGAATCCTTGTTCTTGAACTTCTTTATTCTTCATTTATTTGTCATCCAATCCGAGCCCAAATCGATATTAAAATCGCAACGAATCGGCCCGATCAATAAAATCGTCGTAAAAGTGATAATTCACCAATTATTCAGCAAATACAAAATAGATCAAAATCACTACTAAATCGACCTCCAAATATCTCAAAAGTATATAAAATAGACTCCTAGACACCTACTAATAACGCTCCATCAAATTCCCCCACACTTGAACCTTTACTCTTCCTCGAGTAAACACATAGGACGCAATACATAACGAAACATCATTAGTTCAAAAGTATGGCGGATCAAAACAATGCACGCCTCACATACACCAAACACCCTCTAGTGACTTAGCAGTAGCCACTAATGCACTCAACTCACATTCTCAAGCAACTAAGACATTCAAGCTCTCAAAATGAGGATCACTAAGCACCCTCGACTCGACGACTAACAATACAAATACGATGACAAAAAGACTCTACGCCCCTTATCTCTCCAACCTAGCCCTGCTCACTTGTGCTACAAATGACTCCTAATGACAACAAGCAAGTGTCACAAATACAACCCACACAAGCGAGCTCCTAAACGCCTCTACTCCGTAAGACAACTCAAACCCAATCGCAAGAGAGGTGCCAACAACTCCGTGCACCGCGATATCTCCTCACCATATCCTCTAACCTACCCTTCCGACCTTCTTTGTCACCCTTCTTATGTCGCCACGCCGAAAATTTGGAAGTATTAAAGCATTTTATTTTCCTAAATCTCTCATTTTGCCTAGAGTGCCCGCCCTTGCGGGTTTTACTCTAGCTTTCATTTCCTCACTCTAACTCTCGTGACACGCAACTCGATTCTTCATTTTACTCGGAGTGCCGCCCTTGCGGTTTCACTCCGCCGTCGGCCACATATCCCACTTTTGCCTAGGCGCCCTTTCGGGTTTTCACCTAGCCGGGATTCACTTTATTCGTATTTTTGTTTTTTACAGTTTTTTTTTTAAAGTAAAGAAACACACAAGAATACAAGTAAAATTATATACACATCACAATACGCTCCCCCACACTTGAATGACACATTGTCCTCAATGTGATGAATTGAGACACAAAATAATAGGGGCAAGCGCAGAGAAACGACATCCTTTTCCTCATGAATTTTCATCTGGCAAATTGCATAACTCACAAGCTCGAGCTCTAAAAACCAACTCTTTCAGCTAAGGGATACCGTCAGCAGCAAAGACGGTATACAATTCAAAATCAACGCTAACAAAACCAAACATTAGCACATTCCATACTAATAGCCACTCAATCATACGGAGTAACAGCAACACCGTGCTGTAAGAAATTCTAACAAACTCACAGAACCTCAGTAATACCAACACCCTCAAGCAGAAAAGAATCGTCAACAGAAAAGACGATGCACAACCACGCCCACCAAATTCAGTTCGAAATCGCGTACACTCAATATCCTTAAACCCAACACAGTCACAGAACCTCAATAAACCAGAAACCTCCAATCAGAACAGCCCGTCAACAGCAAAGATGGTATATAGCAACACACAGCCGCAACAAAATCACAACATAGCAAACGGACCCAACTCAAACTTATCAAATCAAATTTAACAGCGAACCACTCATACCCGACAAAAATCAGAATAAGCACACGCTAGAGGTCGAGTTTCAGTCAAAATCAGCTCCAACAACAACGAACAGCAAGCGCATAGGATGGGCGACTACTTACATCGATATAACACCCAATTCGTCCCGCAGCAGTAAGCGTGGATGGTCAGAATGCGAACCAAAATCGAAGGGTAAAAGACATACCAAGTGAAACTGACGCAGGAGATTCACGAAGAGAAATGAGAAACCGAGTATAACCCAAAATCTGACCTCGTAGTACCCCGCCCAAATCGAAATAAAAGAATGAAAACACAAAAACCCCCCCAAATTGAGCAATTAGGGTTTTCTGAAACGTCGACTTGGGGAGCACTGATGGTTCGGTGGTCGTGAACGGTGGAGAGATCGGTGGGCAGAAGCAACAGCGGCGGTGGTGGGTGAGTAGCAGCAGCAGGGACTCGTGGTGGTGGTTGTTGGTGGTCGAATAAGGAAGTGGGGAGAGATAGTGGGCGAAGGTGGCGGCGGGTCAGGGTGAAGCGCGGCGTGGGGGTGAGCGGTTGCCGGCGGTGGGTTGTGGCCGGCGGTGGCCCGTTGGTGGAGAGCGTGGTGGTGCTATTCTCTTCGTTGCTCTACTCTGCTCTTCGCTCTTCTGTTTGTTTTTGTCTTTTTTGTTTGCCTGTCTTTTTTTTTTTAGGGAAATAACAAGGGTTGGGAGAAAAAATAGGGCTGGCCCGTGGGTCTCTCGCGCATGACCCGCATATAGGTCGCGTATTTTCTCTGATTTTTCTTCAACCGCTTCGGGTTTTTTTTTTTAATGAAATTAAAAACTAAGTGCCGAGTCGGTCCTACTCCGTCTGCACAAATGTTCTGAAACATGTAGCATATCGTTACGAGCACCCATTAAATAAAATAAAACTAAACTAAAAATGCGAAAATAAAAATGAAAAATCAAGGGTTGCCTCCCCGATAGCGCTTTTGTTTAACGTCGTTTGCTCGACGCCTATTCTTCTTTTCAAACTTCTAACTCAAGTGTCATCGCACGAGCGGAGCAAGTCAATGCTCGTAGTAACTGGAGTGAAACTAAGTGGATCAAGTTTCACTCAAGGGATGAACAAAATCGACTTGTGAAACCTCTCAAGAATCTCGGCTAAAAGTGTATTTTTGTGGGATAATTTTTCTGAAATTTTGTAACATAAAAGAAACAATAAAAGATAGTACTAAATCTACACACAAAGTAATAGATTTAGGTTGTGATTAATCAAGCACAAAGCCACTAATTAATCTTTCACAATCTCAAGCACAAAGCAAGGAGAAAATGAAGAACACTCAACTCATAAACTCTAGGGTTTTCATTCAATATCAAATCTGAAAATTATGATGTTAGAGGTTGGGTTTATATAAGACCCAACTTCTAATCTACACCCTTCAATTCAAAGCTAATCTAAGGGCCACAAGGAACCCACAAAACATCATAAAAAAACGGCTGAAATTGCCTTACAAAGCTGAGTTTTTGAAGACTAACAAACAACAACATAAAGCATAAAGCATAAAAGAGGATAGTGACATGTGGGAAAGGGACATATTGAGGAACAACATGTGATCCTTCCTTTGATTAATTTTCGGCTGACTTGGGATCTTTTCTTCACTTGATTTTCGCTCTTGTTGACTTAATTGACTTGTGATACACTCTATTTATATTCATTTTATGCCCCCGGTTCAGTCGCATTTAGCTCGTATTTATTCGTATTTACTGTGACTTTAGGAGCTATATGTTATGTTTCTCGATACTGCTGCCTTTTATTTACATTTTGCAGGTTTTGGTGGTTTTGAGCCAAAACCCGGGACGTTAGGAGCAATACGAGAATCGAGACGATTGGACTAAGCTCGAGCGCGTACGAGAGCTCGGGAGAACAAACCCAAGATCAAAGATAAGAAGGCCACACGAGATATGAGGCCCAAAGAGCAAGAGAAGCAAAAGAACCAAGCCCAAGTAGAAGAGAAGAGAGCCGGCCCATAAGTTAGGGTCGGTAGGTGCAGCTAGGCATTGCGGCCGGCCCAAGGGTTTATTTTGCCGTGTTTTTAATTTAATCCGAATTAATTTATGGAAGTTGGATATATATACTCTAGGTCGTGAACTAAACAATCTATCTTGAGTTTATGCTTTATTATATAGTTTTCTCCTTAGTTTTAGTTTACGGTTGATTTACTTTTCTCTCAAAAACTCAAAGTTTTAGTTTTATTTCAAGTTTAATTCAGTTGTAAATCATGGTACTCCGTAAGAATTCCAGGTTTTAATTTCAATTGCTTTTCATTCATTATGTTTATCTCTTATTATTGCTTTGTTTTGAATGTTATTATGAGTAGCTAAATTCCTTATTAGGGTTTAGGGTGATTTGTGATATTTGATTTGGGAACATGTTTTAGGATTAAATTGGTTGAGTAAATTGTGCACTTGATTTCTTCCTATGCGTTTTATTATAAATTGAATTTAGGGACGCCTTTATTGAATTGAATTTAGGTTGTTTCAGTTTAAGATCGAAAGCCTAATTGAAACTAGACTCACGCATATTTGATAAGTTGAATTTAGTAAGTTGCGAGAGCCCGCTAAATTGAACTTAAGGCTAAAATTGACTCGAGAGAGCGTTTTATAAACCTAGTCAATTGCACAGTTTATCTTTTCCTTCTTATTAACTTGCGTTCCTGAATCATTGTCACATTGAACCTGAACACCCTAATCTTTCCCTTATTATAATCTTATTCATCTGTTTTATTGCCTGCTTTAGTTATTAGCTTAATCAAACCCTCTTTTCACACTTTGAAATTTGAACTGTCATTACCAACTTTAGCGAAAGCTATATTGCATGTTCTCTGTGGATACGATCCTCGCTTACTACTATCTATCTGTTAGTTGTTTGTTAGGTTATTTTTGATATTAGCGATACGACTTAGCTGTGTCAAATTTTGGCGCCGTTCTTGAAACGGCTTAGATTAGTTTTAGTTTTGTTAGTCTTACAGGTTTTCTCCTTTGCCTCAAGGAACTTAGTTCCTTGAGGCCGTTTCTCATCGTTTTCTTGTAGTTTTGTTTATGCACAGGTCACCTACAGGTTTAGTTCCATTTGAGCCTGAACCTGAGCGAGCTCTTCACGGACTCGTGAGGAAGCGAAAGTTACTTGATCCTGATTTGAGGAAGCGTCATGGCGGAGTCTAGTGCAACGCAATCGTCCTCTGAAGAGGACACACCTCCCGTACTCTGCTAACTCCACCGCGGTGACAATGCCTAAACTTTGAGTCACTCGGTGCCTACGGAGTCCATTCCAAGTGGATTCACTATGCCCGCTACGGTCTTGGGCAACCGAGATTCGCCCGCCTTCTTAAATTTGGTGGAAGCGGAATCGGTTCGGTGGCTACCCAATGAAGATCTGGTCGGCATATGCGGATGTTCACCGACTATTGTTCTACGATAAAGCGGACCGGGATTACGCAGGAGCAAATACGGAAATCTTTGTTCCGTTCTCATTAAAAGATCGAGCCCGCGAGTGGATTCTTGATCTAAACAAGGAGGATCACGGGTATTGCGGTTGGAGTGGGTTGGCTCTTGCATTCTACTCCAAATTCTATCCTCTGGCGAGCGAACCAAATGAGAGTCAAATTCAAGGCTTCAAACAAGCGTTCGACGAGACACTTGGCCGAGGCGTGGGGCGGTACAAGAAGGCGATTAGACTGTCCTCATCACGGGCCCAATACTTGGTTGGTGGTCATGACCTTTTACAATGGTCTTTATGCGGAGAGTCGAGCTATCTTGGATTCAGCTGCTGAGGGTCGCTTTGCCAACAATACGGATGATGACAAAGCTTGGGGTCTAATAGAGGAGATGGCGGGTCACTCACTTGCAGTTTGGTAAGCCAGAGGAATTCACGGTCCGCGCATGATGGCCGTGATAAAGGGGCTATTAGTGCGCTAACGAGTCGAGTTCTTCTTACTTGGCTATGTAAATTTCTATGATGACGGTGGTGGTTCTTCTAGTGCTCACGTGAACGTCCGCCACAGTGGCACGATCCGGGTTATACTACGGGGTATCTTTGCGCCCTCAGAGGCGAGGTTTTTGCGTATCAAAACTACAACCAAATCTTGCCCTACCAAAACCAACCTGGTTACGATAGATCACTCTTGTCTTACCGTAATCAGAATGTCCTCAACCCAACCACCCAACCTCCACAAAAACAACCTTACTTACCCCCACAGAAAAATTTCCAACAAACCCCTCCAAACTACCAAAGACCCACATATGTCCCACCGGTTCAACTGCTCTGTTGTTGATTCGGGTGTGAGTGGTGAAGGCCATGATGATCTGAGATGGCCAAGTCGCGGGAGATCATGATGCGGCAAATGCAGAAGAAGCGACCAAGCTAAGGATCTTTGCGATTAAAATGTTGGAGACTCAAGTTGCTCAATTGGCCACTTCGCAAGCATCGGCGTCAGCGGGCACCTTGCGCCTCAAGGTAATCCCCTAATCCACCCCACGATACCGCATGTGCTATAACTTTAAGAAGTGGTACGTTCTATGATGGTTCTAAGCATTGGGGAAAAGGATGAAGAAGCGTGGTTTGCTCGAGAGAAAAGAGGCTGACCGGTCGGCAAATGGGTCGTCGGCCAATTTGGACTTTGTAGGCTGAGGGAAGAATGTATTGGGTGATGATTCTAGTACTCGATTCTTGCTCCGCGCCCCGATTCAGTCTGTTTGCCATTTCTGGTCGTCAACGCGGTGCGAGCACGAGGCCAAGTTCAAAAGTTCGTGGGCGTCATTCGAGCCCTCCGTAAGCGTCCGGTTTATAGACCTTGTTACTCAAATCCCTCGTATGCTAAATTTTGAAAGATGTTTTAGCTCGTAGCGTCACGATTGATGACATGTCGACTGTGGCCTTTGTGGGGGGAGCTAGTACTCGGCTGCAGGGTAGTAAGCCTCCTAAGCTTAGCGACCCTGGGACATTTTCTACTCCTTGCTCTGTAGGTCGGTTTGTGGTTCGTAATGCATGATGTGACCTAGGGGCTAGTGTGAGCGTCCTCCCCCACTCCCTCTACCAGAAAATGAATTTGACAGCCCTAGAACCCACTAGCATTTCCTTGCAGATGGCTGACCGCTCAGATTAAGCGCCCTTTAGGCATCCTACACGGCGTCCCTGCAGGTTGGAAAGTTCTTTATCCTGTAGACTTTGTAGTGGTTGACATGCACGAGGATATCCACATCCCTATTATGCAGGAGACCCTTCACACTGCTTCTTTGGTGCAGTTATTGATGTGGGTGGTAAGACCATAGCCTTTAAGGTGGGGGGTGAAAAGCTCACATTTACACATTCTGATACCCCGCGGTCTCCCATGCGTCTTGAGTCGGTTTGTTCGATTAATGCTATACCTCCGTCTCACTCTTCTGGAGACACTTTGGAGGTCGTTTCTGTTGTCTCCCCGTGTGCGAGTTCTTTCTGAGATAGGCTGCAAGGATGGTTTGGGGAGAGGAAGGCTGCTCAAGGCCCAGCGTTCTGACGCTAGCGATGGGGATAGAGGGCCTACAGTTGAGCCATTTCATGATCGAGGCCCTACGTTGATGGACTATGCTGCTTTACCTAGAGTTGGAGAAGTTCTATGGCGATCATCTGCTATTTCGCCGAGTGAAGCTGTTGCAAATGGCCAACGTCCTTGGCCTACTTATACTTGATTTTCTGCTGCTTTGAAGAGTCGTGCGGGACTATAAACCAGCGCTTCCGGGAGGCAACCCGATGACGTTGTATTCTCAATTACCATTTGTACTTTTGGTTTGCTTGTTTTATGACTTTTGGTTTTTATTGAGCGCGCGAGGACGAGGGTATTTTATTGTGATTTTTAGCGCGCAGGTATTCATGGACTTTTAAGTCCTTGTTTTGTTGAAAAAGCTCACGAGGAAGGCCCTTAGCCGCCTACTGCCGAGGCCAGACCTGAGCCGTAGTGAAATCAAGCAGAGGAAAAACGCAAAAATTGAAAAATGAGGTCCGGTAGTGGCCGGCCAGTCGGGCCACCTCTGCTCGTTTCTGCTGCTTCGTTTCGTTTATTCTTGCGTGCTATGCCGAAGTACTTTGTTGATGGACTGATTTGGACGCATATACGGGGATTCTAAGCCCCACTCCACGCTTCACTTCGGTTTGGGGGAGCTCCGACTAGATAATGTGAGCCTCTTTACCCCTTTTACCCTCCTTTCTCGCTTTTACTTTCCTTACCCCGTATGTTATGTGTCCTCCTCTGCTTTTGTGGTTGTGCTGTTTTCCACATTGAGGACAATGTGTGATTTGGTTTGGGGGAGGGAAACACTTTCGCGTTCATTAGTTCATTTGCATTTTCATTTCGTGTGCATTTATTTTGAAAATCCAAAAAAATTGAAAAATTCAAAAAATTACAAAAATTACGAGTCTTTTTGGTCTGCTTTGTCCTGCTTTGTCTAGTTTGGATAATGGATTAGTGCATTAACTTTGATCTTTAGTATCTTTGAGTCGACTTCCTATTGTCGTAGCTTGCACGATTGGTTTGTTTCCTGTTAATAGATCGCGAGCCTTAACACTAACCCACTTGTATTTGCTTAATTCTTTCTGCTTTTCGCTTGTTTACTTTCGACTTTGACATTCGAGCTTGGCAATTGGTTTGTGGAATGTTTGGTATGTCGGTTTGTGGTTTGATTTGGAAAGATATATATATGTTGGAGCAATGCTTCGATGCTCTCGGAGGGGACTCATTGACTTGAGTAACCACAGTGGCCATGAATTTGGCTGCGACCGAGAGTATGAGCAATAACGTAACCCTTAAGGAAATATGTGTACCCGAGCGCGATTTTTACCGAGTGAACGTCAAGCTAAACGGTACTACATACGAGGGATGCTCCACATTTGCGAGAAAGAAAAAAAAAAAAGAATAAAGAAAAGAAAAAGAATGCAAAGGAAAATGGAATGATTTGGAAAGATTGGATGATGGTTAGTGGATCGCACGGTTTGGCCTTGCTTGAATTGATTTGTCGTCAGTTTTACTGTTGCGTAAGCGTTAGAGGCTAGTGGTATAATGTGGCGTGATCGGTTGAGACTTGTGCTCTATTTTCGGTGAAATAGGCTTTGGTTGTATTGTTTATGTGCATAGGTCGTCCACTTAGAGATACTAGCGTGATTAGTTCGTGTTGCTTTGATTTTCTCTGACGCTATTTGCTTGAGGACAAGCAAAGGTTTGGTTTGGGGGAGTTTGATACACTCTATTTATATTCATTTTATGCCCCCGGTTCAGTCGCATTTAGCTCGTATTTATTCGTATTTACTGTGACTTTAGGAGCTATATGTTATGTTTCTAAATCATCGCCTTTTATTTACATTTTGCAGGTTTTGGTGGTTTTGAGCCAAAACCCGGGACGTTAGGAGCAATACGAGAATCGAGACGATTGGACTAAGCTCGAGCGCGTACGAGAGCTCGGGAGAACAAACCCAAGATCAAAGATAAGAAGGCCACACGAGATATGAGGCCCAAAGAGCAAGAGAAGCAAAAGAACCAAGCCCAAGTAGAAGAGAAGAGAGCCGGCCCATAAGTTAGGGTCAGGCCGGTCTGGCTAGGCCGGCTGCCGGCCGGCCGGCCCAAGGGTTTATTTTGCCGTGTTTTTAATTTAATCCGAATTAATTTATGGAAGTTGGATATATATACTCTAGGTCGTGAACTAAACAATCTATCTTGAGTTTATGCTTTATTATATAGTTTTCTCCTTAGTTTTAGTTTACGGTTGATTTACTTTTCTCTCAAAAACTCAAAGTTTTAGTTTTATTTCAAGTTTAATTCAGTTGTAACCGCCGGTACTCCGTAAGAATTCCAGGTTTTAATTTCAATTGCTTTTCATTCATTATGTTTATCTCTTATTATTGCTTTGTTTTGAATGTTATTATGAGTAGCTAAATTCCTTATTAGGGTTTAGGGTGATTTGTGATATTTGATTTGGGAACATGTTTTAGGATTAAATTGGTTGAGTAAATTGTGCACTTGATTTCTTCCTATGCGTTTTATTATCAATTGAATTTAGGGACGCCTTTATTGAATTGAATTTAGGTTGTTTCAGTTTAAGATCGAAAGCCTAATTGAAACTAGACTCACGCATATTTGATAAGTTGAATTTAGTAAGTTGCGAGAGCCCGCTAAATTGAACTTAAGGCTAAAATTGACTCGAGAGAGCGTTTTATAAACCTAGTCAATTGCACAGTTTATCTTTTCCTTCTTATTAACTTGCGTTCCTGAATCATTGTCACATTGAACCTGAACACCCTAATCTTTCCCTTATTATAATCTTATTCATCTGTTTTATTGCCTGCTTTAGTTATTAGCTTAATCAAACCCTCTTTTCACACTTTGAGCTGAACCTGTCATTACCAACTTTAACTGAAAACTGCGCTGTTTCTCTGTGGATACGATCCTGCTTACTACTATCTGCTGTTAGTTGTTTGTTAGGTTATTTTTGATATTAGCGATACGACTTAGCTGTGTCAACTTGTGGTTCGAACCCACATGGGTGCACTCGAGCGATCACATTCAAAATAGCATTTTTGTTGACTTTCGGTTGCTTTCCGTCTTGACTTTCCTTGACCTCTTTGACCCACCAAGCTTGACCAAGATATTATTATGTAATTCACTCAAAATAAGCTTGGGTGGACCTTAGGATCGTGGTCTAGCCCATGGTTCGAGCCCAAGGACCCAAACCGTGATTTGGACAAAAACCGCCTTTGCTTGCCCTGGCCATTTTTGGTCCAGTAACCTGTCAAACATGCTAGCAAATCCACCGTAAAACTGATAATAGTAAATAAAAATCAAATTACTAGCACATGACACATATCTCTCAACTCTCCCGAACATCGGCTCTACTCCACAACATGGCTCTTTATAAAATAAATAATATGCAAGCGAAATCAGGTGATAGAACGAAAACATCGAAACTCTACACTAAACACAAAAATTAAACTATTGCCTTCCCCGGCAACGGCGCCAAATATGACGGGCTTAAAAGTCGTATGCCGTCAAAGTAAATTTATAATCACTTACTCGACTAACTACTAAAATAGCAATATAGTGGAAGTAAGGGTCGAACCCACAGAGAAGGACTAAGTTAATTAAAGTATATAACAATGTAGAGTAAAGTAACCGAATCAAAGGGGGATTTTGACTAAAGTTCCTAAACTAAACTACTAGAACGTAAAAACAATAATTAGAATGAATAAATCAATAGAATGAAATACTTGACACGAAATGAAATCCACGATCGATAAAATCACTGATCACTGAAAACAATTAATCTATTAATCTTGAGCACTTTATTGTGAAAGTCAATACAGTTCAATTATATCAACTAACGTATTCTCTCTTAAGCCAGTAAATAGGTCAAAACGGATGCCCTAAATTACCCTTTCTAGGACTAACCCAAATCACGCGATATCAAGTTCAAGTCAATAGAAGAATCAACACGAGAATCAATAAAGATAACTAATACCAACAACGCAGTTGATACTCGAGTCACAAATTCAATTTCTTTTATGATTAATTTAAGACAAATGGAGTACAATAAATCAATCACAATTGCTACCACGATAAGATTAATAAAGCAAACTGAGCCAATAATCAAATCTAGCATATGAATTAACAATAACCCTAATTAGTTGATCACTCTAATCAAGATTAAAATCAACAATTGAAACAAGCAATTGAATAATACTCAAAAGAAAGTAGAGAAATTGAAATCTCACAAATTAATTACCGCCGCTTCAATCGATCGTATTAAGTTTGAGAATTTAGAAACTAGAAATCTAATACATATAAAATCTAAAACATTGACTATTGGATTGACTTAGTATTGCTCCTCAACACTTCCTTACCTCATCTCCTATGCATGCCACGTATGACAAATCTTCATCTTTTGATTCCACATCAGACTAAGTAAAACTGACACTTTGCCTCACCTAATCTACCCCTCCAACTCCTACACCTGCAGAAGACGAACGATCCCACAACCAGTATTATTTTAAACAATTCTAACGCCCTAATCAACAAATCACTGTGAAACAAATTGCAGAATCAACACTGTCATCACTCACAATATTCGGCCATCATGCTCGCCATCGTCTTTGGATTGAAGGTTGCTATCAATGATTTTGATAAATTTCATTGTTGGAGTTTTTCCTCGAAGTTTACGTAAGTAATTGTTTGTTTTCTAATAGAACATCGTAATTTGATGATCAGCACCAATTTAAGTGTTTAGTTTCCCTCTTTTTCCCAATAATTTATTATGATCAATTCGTACAATGACATGTATGGAGATCAATCTACTTCTTCCAATCCAACGGAATAAATAATGGGGAGTTGTTGTCAGGTAGGAATTTCTTCTACTCGATTTGTAATTTATTCTGATCGATTTGTAATTTATACATGTGATTGTGATCGAAGATCAATAAAGAACGGGAACGTGTGGTAGGTAGGAATGAATTGAAATTTTGAAAATCGTGATTTCTGAAACCTAAATCATCGTACTAATTAATTAAAACAATGTTGTGATATTGTTTCAGATGATAAGATGATGATTTGAAAGAATACGAGGATGATTCTATTTACGATCACGACGGAGGCGTTCGTGCCAACAATTACAATCGATGAAGACTTTAACATGGAGAATGAAGTGAAAGAAGAAGGAGAAGTGGAAGAAAAAGTTGAATAAAGATCGATTTCGGAAAAGGCCTTCAAACTTATGAAATTTGTTGAGATGCGGCCATCCTACTGCAGTGATATAGTCAGAGGCTCAGAGCTAACCTTCTAAAGGGTGAGTATCGACTACTTAGGTTGTACTCCTTTTTACTTGATTTTACTTAAGTTTCATAAAGTTCAAAAAGTAGTCGTAAACAAACATATAACCTTGATTTGTATTTTGTCGCGGGTTAATTGATTGTTTGTATTGAATGGGTGACCCGTTTAGTGATGCCTGAACAAGGTGCTGGAAAGTTTGTGAATTTATTTCAGTTTTTGTTAATTTTTATTGATGTTTTTATTGATTTTCTGAAATGTCCATGAAAAAGTTTGAATCTTTGCTATGAATTTGTTAGGTAGAAAGAATAAAGAGATGAATAAGAAAACAAGGTTAGGTTTCCTCTCAATAAAGATTACAATTTTCGACAATGGTACTCTGAGGTAGAATCAAATTCAATAGTACAGAATATATGTAACTTTTAATTTTGAGTATTCTCAAATGGGATAGTTATATGCATATATCCGGTGTCTGTGTTTCAAATGGTTACAATTATCGTTTATTGACATTTTAGTCACAAAAATAGGTTTATTGAAGGATTTCATTTCAATTTAGGGATGAATGTTTTTGTATTTTTATTTGTTCAATTTTCGGATTGATTTTGTGTATTTGAATTTCGGTAGATGAATTTGCACATTTTGATTGGGTTTGCTAAAGAAGAATCTTAAAGATATCATGCCTATTGCTACTGATCATGAGTGCAAAGTGCGTCAGTCAAACTCAAGGTTTCGATATTTTCCTTCTTCTATTTATAAATCATTATGGGACTAATCATACACTTGACACTATCATCGCTCACACCACTCCGTGTTAATCCGCCACACATTAAAGCGGTCACCACCATTGGTCCATTATTAGTTCCCCGCTCAAATTTACAATTGGGAGGTAAAAGTGCATACAACACCTTTATATTTATATTATTAAGTTTGTAGTTTTAGGTCGAATTGCTATAAATTGCATGATGTATTCAAGTTAAATTGACATTTTTTTTTTTTACAGAACGGTCATGTCAGGTTTATGTTGTTCTGTTAATCTGTTATTATGCAGAGGTAAGATATTTTCTGTAAATTGACTCTTTCAACGGCAGGTACTGTCTACTACAGTAGTGTGTCGTGGTAGCAATAAAGACGTGTTCAATGGGACAAGCTTAGGATGTCTAATGTCGAAACCTTGGCTTACGACCTTTACGTCCAGGAGACCACGTCGAGATCCAATGGAGATGTTATAAGGAGTTCCCCTATAGTATGCCAGATTATTGTATTCGTATTTATAACTCTATCGAACATATCTATGCAGTCGTGATTGAAAACGCAATAATCTAGCGTATAACTGGCACGACGATGGTATAGTGTGATCCGTCACTTAGAGACGCGTGTCGGGAAAGAGAATAATAGTTTCTATGGATGTATCACGAAACTGTACAAAAATGACAAGATTGTGTCTTGGAAGAGGTTTAGCCTCTAGAAAATTCAGACGTGAATGACATCACTAGATGATATTGAGTTCAATTCTTAATACTAGCAGTAGTTTAAGGTCCCTATGTTTTATGCTACGAAATTATATGTGAGTATGATGGTACTGATGCGTACACAAAATTTCGTAGATAAAGGTCTTTGTGTTTTGCTGAGACAACCAACGAGCCAATAAAAAAGGCACGAAAGAAGAAGAGAGTGACACGAGAAAAAGATAACTTCTTACAATATTATTGAATTTTGTATTTAGGTCTATACGTGCGCAAAAATTGTCAAACTTATACGCTTTGATTTGCAGTTGCATCTACGAGAAGCCTGAAAATCAGAAGTGAAGTTGTTTTCAGTGACCAATTCGAACAACAACAAGGTACATTACGTACTCAAGTTTACTCCAATGTGATAGATTTAGAATCTCAATGTATTTTGGTATTGAGTATTCAGACTTAATCAGGCTTTCAAACACAACCAGCGAGTTTAAAAGAAAAACCGAGAAAAAAGACAGCGATTATACAAGAAAAAGTTAATGTTGTACGACATAATTGAATTCGGTATTTTGGTGTACCTGTGAAAAAATTACCAAACTGATACATGTTTATTCGCAATTGCAGCCAGTATAAGCGGAAAATCACAAGTGAACAAAGGAAATCAGATACTCACATCGAAGACAATATTAAAGGTTTGTGAACTAAATTCTAAATCTGTTCAGTTAACTTATGTGAATATAATTATTTGTACATTATTGGGCAGTCTCTAATCTACAACAATTGCGTGTTATAACAAAATTGCTACTTACAGGTGATTCGATATGTGGTTGTGATTTTTGCGACAACGGTGGAAATTGGGTACATTCCGTAGGACCACACCTTATATAAGAACTTGGCCTTGATCAAGGTATTGTGTGTGTTGTCATAATTTGTACTCTGTATTGCCTGTTTTTTTTAAATCGTCTACGCATTGGCTATATGTCGATGGGCAGGCCCTCCAGATTTATTTATTTATTACTTTCACTTGCTACGCAAAGTGGGTTGAGATCGAACAATTCCTTTTAGCAAACCCTCCCTAGTAAACGGCCAGAAGATCGCCCGAACATTGTAGCTCGAGATTACAAAATCAAGCTTGATGAGTTAATTGACACCCTGATGAAGAAAGCTATTTTCAGCAGAGTTGTAGCAGGTAACTTTCATTCTTCGGATCTCCTAACGTTGTCATTGTTTATTTTATCGGTAGTAATGTTGCGTTACTATTACGGTTGTTCCTGCTTTTCCTTCAGTGTTGTAGCGTGTTGCCATCGTTCGTACTGTATGCGCTGGCGTTGTGGCACATACCTTATGTACGAAATCTCGAGTGTTCATTTTATGAACTTCATCTCCTGACAATCATACCATAATTATATATTAGCGTAAAGACATTGATTGATGCATGAATGTTTTTAATTGAGTAGCCTACGTGTGCCCATTTATAACAATAAGCTTGAATTACTCTTTATTTGTATGAATTGCAGCGAACTCGAACAATCATCAAAGGCTGGCCTCAACTAGTGCCTTATCAAAGGCATTTGGATTAAGGGAAACAACTTCATTGGTATAAGACACCTCGATATTACATTCAATTATTCGAATAATCGTATGTTATCCTACACGATATTTGTTCTTTGACTACGTCTCCAACGCTTTGCAGTGCTACACATAGTTGAATTCCTTAGCAAAGGTGTCCCTCATGCTCACATTTGTTTGTTCATGCATGCCGCGGACTCGGTGAAAGACCCTATTGACACCGACAAGATTATCAGTGAGAAAATACCTGGCAAAGACACAAATCTAATTGGGTTTGAGGCGAAGAATGAAAATGAATGTTTCCTTTGTTTCACTACTGTATTAGTAGGTCACAAGGCCGCACGAAGAAGCCCCTGCTGTCATGCTGTCACCCCTAGCACCGCTGCGTGCATCTGTCACTCATGTTGCTAATATCTCAATGCTATGCCATCATGCGATTCTTTGTAATGTTCTTTGCGGATGCGATTGTCATCTTCTTGTTGTCATCTTTGCGATGCCGTGATAAAGCTTACATTGTCGTTGCGCTCTACTGTAACATTTCTGCTGTCGCTCCGTGCTGCTGTCACACTGGTATTTTCTCTAGGCATTGCTGTTGTTGCTCCTCTCCCTGAGTTACTGATGCTTTCGTTATGTGCGCCGCTGTCCCTGAGCCGTTTTTGCCGCTACGCATTGTCGTGTGTGGCAATAAGTCCATTAGTCCATATGGCAGCTGGTGTCACTTTTTTTTATATCATTAACGTTGCGACTACATGATGATGTTGGTGCGAAAAAATGCGTTGAACCATCAATTAATGTTTAACACACTAAAGAATTAATTCACAGTTTGTTACTACAAACGACAACCATTATAGGCCCCGGAGTAAAACCATTAACCCCATAATACCTACCGATGTCTAAACCCCTTAAACCCGAATGACAAACTACAAGAGGACTTTGAGATGTCCCGTGAATACCACGGGGCACATCACAAGTTGAGAATACAAAAAAAATATGAAAACTAGGTCTAGATGAGAAGGGTAGCAGTAGAAGTTATGTAGTCCTCATAAAAATAAAGAAAACCCCTATATATATGCAATTTCCTAAAACCTAACTAATTACAATAAAATAATTACAAGTCTTCTTATTTCCAAAAACAGCTTCTTTAACTCGGTCTTGAATCCTTGTTCTTGAACTTCTTTATTCTTCATTTATTTGTCATCCAATCCGAGCCCAAATCGATATTAAAATCGCAACGAATCGGCCCGATCAATAAAATCGTCGTAAAAGTGATAATTCACCAATTGTTCAGCAAATTCAAAATAGATCAAAATCACTACTAAATCGACCTCCAAATATCTCAAAAGTATATAAAATAGACTCCTAGACACCTACTACTCCAACCGCTCCAAACGACACGTACTCTCAATTTAGATGCCTCAAGAATGTAAAAATGTCAAAATTGATCCTTTACGAGGCCATACTCTACATTAAAACCACACTACTATCAAATACTACACTACAACTAACTAATTCATAACTTAATTCAAGAAAAGCGACCACAAATCAAAAATCCCCAAATTCTAGGGTTAGGGTTAAAGAAAATTCGAAAACAGAGAAGGAGGAGATAAAGAAAAGGAAAGAGAAGAGAGAGTATCAACGGTGGTGGTCAGAGGTCAAAGCTCCGGTGAAACTACGGCGAGGAGTAAAACACGCGAGAAGCAAGCTCGGCGGTGATGAAACAAGGGGGTGAGCACGGTGGTGACGTCACAAGGAGGACGTCAAGAAGGGATAGGTGACGGTGGTCGACACCATTGTCGGTGTTGCTATTGCCGTTGTTGAGTTATTTGTTGTTGGTGTTGTTTCAGAGGTTAAAAAAAAGAAGGATGAAGAGTTTAATTTAAAAGATTGAAACTTGGGTGGAACTATTAGAGGGAGGTTTGAGAGACTAAAGTTCAAAAGGAATAGACTTGGGTCAATTCTATTTGTTTCATATATAACATTACTTACTATTTTTAGGGTTATTTTATATGGTGGCCCTGTGCTTTAAGATTTCTATGTGGTATCCTTCTACTTTTAAGAAGTCTCCATGGTACCCCTGAGTTCTAGTTTAAGAAATTTCGTGACCTTCAATTATATTTTTCGTCAAATAAACACACTCAAACTCTAGGGTTTTTTCTCATTCACCAAATCTGAAAATTACATTGTGAGAGAGAGGGTTTATATAATACCCAATCTCTAATCTAGACCCTACAATTCAAGCTTGATCTAAGGGCCTTAAGAGGGTCCCCAAGTCAGCCGAAATATTGGTCTTAAAAGACCTTACAAAAGCTGAAAATAAAACAACAAACTTATCAAGTAGATGGCGACCTTTGGATGCATCTCCTCCCTTCCTTTGTTCTTTCATCCAAGGGTCAAGGAGCTCCAAAAATTCTGATCCAACTAACTTATACTCCAAACTAAAAGATGAAAGTGACATAAAGAAAAGTAGATAAAGACATAAAGTATAAAGTAATACAATTGAAAGGGACATGCTTCACAAGATAATGTGTGACTTGTTGTTTGAATTTCAGCTGATCTCCTTGGCCCTCTTTGCATTTAGCACGTCCCATGTGAGCCCTAGGCTCATGGGAAGACTTACAATTGGTCCCCAAGTGAGCTCACCCAAGGAGGAGAAGGTAGGACAAGTGCATTGCTCATTAATCCCAAAACAGTTTCTAACCGGATTTCCTGAGATTGAAGTGACTTGTACGCTTCACCATTTCATGCTCACGTTAAATTAGAAGGCCCATGATATGTCATTGGAAAGGTATTTGAGTTGGCTATCCAATGCAAAATGAATCACCCAAAAATATTGCCTAGAGCTCAAGATATGCAACCTTTAGTACGGACATGTCGAATCCTCCTTTGGACTGAAGTTTCACAATCTGACCCCTGACTTGTAGAGGCCATAACTCTCAGCTCCCTTTGAACCAGATAGCCAACCATATGTCAAATAAAATCTCTTTGAGCTAGCTTTCATATGCAAGTGGTTTCACCTCAATTGGATGAGTAGATTGGGAGTTATGTTACAATCTCTACCGACATGTCAAGATAGGCTTAATGGTTCGTGGCCTAGGTTGTTGCTTTCCTTGTGTGGGCTGATTTCCTTTGTTCTTCTTTTGTACATTTCACTTGGTTTGACCCTAATGGTGACAAATTAAGCCATGGCTCGAGCCATAGGACCCAAGTAAGCCCAAGCCTCAAATCGAGCAAAAATGAGCTTAACCATTTTTGTGCAGGGTCAGTTGCTTATGCGACTTTGGAAAGGTGTTACGAATAGGGTGTGTATTCGAGGTGCATGGCCGCCTTATGAAAAGCAAACTTGCGTACCAAAGTCGGGGTGAGCCTAATGTAGACCCTTGCAAGTCAAAGAAGTAAAGAAAAACCTTAATCCATGCTAGGATTAAGACCTACCTGTCTCGAACTAGGAAACCGGCAGCGCTTCGCTTAAAAGAGGGAGAATTCAACACGAGAAAATGAAGAATTCAAAGGATTTGTGTGCGTGAGGCTTGTGAGAGAGTTTGCTGTGAATTGCTGTTGTTCAAAGCTGTGTAAATTGTGTTTGAAACGTATGTAGAGGGGTTGTATTTATAGTAGAGAGCTCGTCAAGATTTAGGAACCCCTACAGGATAAAACCGGCCGTAGGAATCGCAAGGCACCTTGCGAATGCCTGAGGGAATCGCAAGGCCCCTTGCGATTGCCTCCCCTAATCGCAAGGCTACTTGCGATTTGGAGGGCGGGCTAAGTCGTCTTTTTTCGTATATTTCAACATTATCTTTTGATATATACGGGATATTCTTTCTTGAGCTCTAAGCTACGGTGTAGTTGCTGGATGTAGGATTTGTTTAGGTTTTCCAAGGCCTTGGGAAGCGGGCCAGAAATGCTACTGGGCTCGGTTCTGGGCTCGAAACCCGAAAATGTAAAAAGGGTATATTTTGTAGTGTTTTGTGAAATAATGCAACGGGAGTTGAGAGCTTGCGATCCATTGACCTAGGACCCGCTTCCAACCTAAGGTCCAAGGCTCAACCACAAGTCAATTAAATCATCAAGAGCAAAATCAAGTGGGTACAAGGCCCCAAATCAGCCGAAAATAATCAAGGAGAAGCATCACATGTGTTCCTCAACAAGTCCCTTTCATCACATGTCACTATCTTCCTTTATGCTTTATGCTTTATGCTTTATGTTTGTTGTTTGTTTGTCTTCAAAATTTTCAGCAATTGTGAGCTCATGTGAGCCGAAAATTTGTTGTTTTTCAAGGGCCTCTATGAGCCCTTAGATCAAACTTGAATTGTAGGGTGTAGATTAGAGATTGGGTATTATATAAACCCTCTCTCTCACAATGTAATTTTCAGATTTGATATTTGAATGAAAACCCTAAGTTTGAGAGCTTCCAACTTGTGTATTCTCCTAGCTAAGTGCAAGAGAGTGTGAGTGATTAATTAGTGGCTTTGTGCTTGATTAATCAAACCCTAAATCTATTGCTTTGTGCTTAGATTTAGCCTATCCTTTTATGTTTTCCTTTGTCTCACAAATTTCAGAAAATCAAACACAAAAAAATACTTCATTTGGCCGAGATTTTTACAACACTCACAAATCGATTTTAGTTAGTCTCTTGAGTGAAACTTAACCCATCAAGTTTCATTCCAAATTGGTCATCAAAGCTTTGGTTGGGTAACACACGGTCAAAAGAGTTCTTGAGGCACCCGAAAATTTTTCAGGTTTGTTCCTTTTGTTTTCTCAATGAGTATGCCTCTTTCTTATGATACTACTCTTGAGGGAACCATGTATGACTCTATGGAGAAATTGAGGAGGGAATTAGAGGCTAAATTGAGCCGTATGAAGGGAGGATTAGGGTCAAACCTTGGTCTTGTAACTTGGAGGGTTATGCATACCCAACCTCAACCATTGGAGGAAAGTCAAAAAAATCAGATTTTTAGGTCTAAGTGTACCATTGGGAAGAGGGTTTGTAACCTAATCATTGATGGAGGGAGTTGTGTTAATGTTGCTTCAAAAACCCTCATTGATAAACTTGCCTTACCCACACAAAAACACCCAAACCCTTACAAGTTGAGATGGTTGAATAAGGAGGCCGAAATTTTGGTTGATAAACGATGTTTGGTTTCTTTTTCTATGGGGAGAGACTACATGGATGAAGTTTGGTGTGATGTGATTCCCATGGATGCTTGTCACCTTTTATTAGGGAGACCTTGGGAATTTGATCGAAATGCGATTCATGAGGGAAGTGACAACACTTACACCTTCAAGTTTAGAGACAAGAGGATCAAACTCACACCCTTGCCTCCAAACATGGGTGGCCGAACCACTTCTACTCTAACCAAGCCTCTTGAGGGAGTTCTATTGATTGGGGAGCAAGAAATGAAGCAAGAGCTTAGCAAGGGCATGGTTGTTTATGCCCTCATCGCCAAAGAAAACCCTAACGAGAGTGAGGAACCGATTCCTTGTAAGGTCCAAGAGCTCTTGGAGTTTTATAAAGATGTGTTCCCACATGAGCTTCCACACGGTTTGCCCCCTATAAGAGGCATTGAGCATCAAATTGATCTTGTTCCGGGAGCTACACTACCTAATAAGGCCGCATATCGAAGTGATCCCAAGGCTACACAAGAACTTCAACAACAAATTGGGGAACTCATGGAAAAGGGGTTTGTAAGGGAATCTCTTAGTCCTTGTGCCGTACCTACGCTTTTGGTGCCTAAGAAGGATGGAACATGGAGAATGTGTACGGATAGTCGAGCTATCAACAATATTACGGTCAAGTATAGGTTCCCTATACCTAGACTTGATGACATTCTTGATGAGCTTAGTGGGGCTCGATTGTTTTCCAAGATTGATCTACGACAAGGATACCATCAAGTGAGAATCAAAGAGGGTGATGAATGGAAGACGGCTTTTAAAACAAAACATGGGTTGTATGAATGGTTAGTCATGCCTTTTGGACTATCCAATGCTCCTAGCACCTTCATGAGATTGATGACCGAGGTTTTGAGACCTTACTTGGGAAGGTTCATTGTGGTTTACTTTGACGATATCTTGGTGTATAGCCCTTCCAAGGAAGCTCATCTACATCACTTGCAAGTGTTGTTTGAGACACTTAGAGATCACAAGTTGTATGGCAAGTTAGAGAAGTGTTCCTTCATGCAAAGCGAAGTCCAATTCTTGGGCTTTATCATATCTAGCCGTGGCATACTAGTAGACCAAGAGAAGGTGGAGGCTATCAAATCATGGCCAATTCCGAAGAACATAACCGAGGTGAGGAGTTTTCATGACTCGGCTTCTTTTTATCGAAGATTTATCAAGGATTTTAGCACTATCATGGCACCCATCACCGAGTGTATGAAGAAAGGAGAGTTCAAATGGAGTGAGGGGGCCGAGATTTCCTTCAAGTAAATCAAAGAGTTGTTGTGTAATTCACCTATTCTTACACCACCGGATTTCAATAAGCTTTTTGAGGTCGAATGTGATGCTAGTGGAGTTGGAATTGGGGCCGTTCTCTGGCAAGAACACAAGCCAATCGCTTACTTTAGTGAGAAATTGAATGGTGCCAAGCTCAATTATTCCACCTACGACAAAGAATTCTATGCCATCGTTCGAGCTCTCGCTCATTGGAGTCATTATCTCAAGCCCAAACCGTTCGTGCTACATTCGGATCATGAGGCTTTCAAATATATCAACGGACAACACAAATTGAATCATAGGCACGCCAAATGGGTAGAATTTCTTCAATCCTTCTCTTTTTCAAGCAAGTTCATTGAAGGGAAGAATAATGTGGTAGCCGATGCTTTGTCTCGAAGACACACCATGTTAAGCTACATGGAACAAAGGGTGTTGGGTTTTGAATTCATGAAAGAGCTCTATGTGGAGGATCCCGACTTCAAGGATGAATGGAGTTCCCTACATAATGGGCAAGGCAAGCAAGGAGGCAAATACACACTTCAAGAAGGGTTCTTGTTCTTAGGGAACCGATTATGCATTCCTAAGGGGTCCTATCGAAATCTCCTAGTGCGGGAGGTTCATTCTAACGGTTTAGCCGGGCATTTTGGGATTCAAAAGACTTACGACATCCTCCAAGATCAATTCTATTGGCCCAAGATGCTTGGAGATGTCCAAGATGTGATCAAGAGATGCGCTTTGTGCCAACAATCCAAGTCCTTCTTTCAAACGGGACCCTATACTCCTCTACCCGTCCCAAATAGGCCATGGGAAGATGTTAGCATGGATTTCATCGTTGCTTTGCCAAGAACTCAACGGGGTAAGGACTCTATCATGGTTGTGGTGGATCGATTTAGCAAGATGGCTCATTTCATTGCGTGCAAGAAAACCGAGGATGCCATGGGCGTGGCCGAGTTATATTTCAAAGAAGTGGTCAAACTACACGGAGTTCCCAAGACCATTGTATCCGATCGAGACTCCAAATTCATGAGCCACTTTTGGAAAACCTTGTGGAAGTTGTTGAAGACGAGGCTTTTATTTAGCACAAGCCACCACCCTCAAACGGATGGCCAAACCGAGGTCACTAATAAAACCTTGGG
This sequence comes from Dianthus caryophyllus, assembly GCA_023091065.1. Classification (NCBI taxonomy): domain Eukaryota; kingdom Viridiplantae; phylum Streptophyta; class Magnoliopsida; order Caryophyllales; family Caryophyllaceae; genus Dianthus; species Dianthus caryophyllus. The sequence goes on from CM041521.1 coordinate 16,623,188, forward strand.
GAGGATCCTTAGGTGCATCGTTTCCAAGTCCTTAAAAGATTGGGATCTCAAGCTTGCCCATGCCGAGTTTGCTTTTAATCGTGCCCCGTCTTCTAGCACGGGAAATTCACCGTTTGAAGTGGTTTATGGGACTAATCCCCTCATGCCCACGGATCTAGCCCCCATCAAGGGTAAGGAAATGAGATAGACGCCAAGAAACGGGTTGAGTTCATGATGAGCATCCACAACCAAGTCAAGAAACAAATCAAGAAGTCAAATGAAGCCTACAAGGCTAAGTCAAGGAACCGCAAGACCCCAAGGGAATTCGAGCCGGGAGATTTGGTATGGTTACACTTGAGAAAAAAAGATTCCCGGATAAGAGAAAGAACAAGCTCATGCCTAGAGCCGAGGGTCCCTTCGAGATACTTGAGAAAATTGGACCAAATGCTTACAAAGTTGATCTACCGGGGGAATATGGAGTCCATGGCACGTTCAATGTGGGAGATCTTAGCCCGTATCACGAAGACTTGGAGGATGAAGAAGGAGAGGATTTGAGGGCAAATCCTTTTCAACCCGGGGAGATTGCAACGGGAGTTAAGAGCTTGTGATCCATTGACCTAGGACCCGCTTCCAACCTAAGGTCCAAGGCTCAACCACAAGTCAATTAAATCATCAAGAGCAAAATCAAGTGGGTACAAGGCCCCAAATCAGCCGAAAATAATCAAGGAGAAGCATCACATGTGTTCCTCAACAAGTCCCTTTCATCACATGTCACTATCTTCCTTTATGCTTTATGCTTTATGCTTTATGTTTGTTGTTTGTTTGTCTTCAAAATTTTCAGCAATTGTGAGCTCATGTGAGCCGAAAATTTGTTGTTTTTCAAGGGCCTCTATGAGCCCTTAGATCAAACTTGAATTGTAGGGTGTAGATTAGAGATTGGGTATTATATAAACCCTCTCTCTCACAATGTAATTTTCAGATTTGATATTTGAATGAAAACCCTAAGTTTGAGAGCTTCCAACTTGTATTCTCCTAGCTAAGTGCAAGAGAGTGTGAGTGATTAATTAGTGGCTTTGTACTTGATTAATCAAACCCTAAATCTATTGCTTTGTGCTTAGATTTAGCCTATCCTTTTATGTTTTCCTTTGTCTCACAAATTTCAGAAAATCAAACACAAAAAAATACTTCATTTGGCCGAGATTTTTACAACACTCACAAATCGATTTTAGTTAGTCTCTTGAGTGAAACTTAACCCATCAAGTTTCATTCCAAATAAGACGACCCGTGAGGCCGTATTTGGTGTTTGCTAGTGCTAAAAGGTGGTTTAGCAACTGGCCCTAAATTTAGGAATGTAGGAGAATTGAATTGGGCCTTGTTAATGTAAATGGGCCAATTGTATTATGTGTTTGTAAAGGGGGTGCGCGCATGCCGAATTCGACCTAGACTCGAGACAGGATAGACTCAAAAGACATTTATTAGGAGTGATGACACCTAGCGACCTCATTTCGCATTTAAAAACGACTCAACTTGAATTCAACACAGTTAGTACCGTTTAAATTAACGTAAAAGCATGCATGTAAAAGTCCGTGGTTACATCACTGGGTTTTTGGTGGGAGGTACGGATGTGGGTATCCACAGAGCCCCAGTTTGACCGAGCTTGGACTAAAGCGAAGGTCAAACTACACGACAGCATCCAGACCGTTACAGTCTCGATACTATCAGCGGCGCGGAGTATGTGTCCATGGGTGAGACGAAGACTCTGAATCGGGCTTATTCGGGGCGGGACAAACATGTTTAAGGACATGACGGTCCTTGCATACTGTAAGGGCATGCCTGCCTGCTGAATGCCTTTGTGTGCTGTTGCCATTGCTGTTGCTTGGTCTCGCCGAGGAGCGCCGGTGCTTGTGCTTCATTCTAGTGCTTGGTGCTAGTGCTTGGTCTCGTGAATGAGCGCAGGTGCTTGGTCTCGTAAAGAGTGCAGGTGCTTCGTCTCGTAAAGAGTGCAGGTGTATGCCCGTCGGGAATTACCGTCCAAGGGAAAGTGTATATGCGTAGTGCTTATGTGTAATTGCAAAGGCGTTTGCGTCTGTAGTTGTGTAATGCTTAGACTCGCTGAGGAGTGTCTGTGCTTATAATTTATGCTAGGCGCAAAGTGGCGCAACCGCTGGCCAATAGACGATTCGTTGTTTGTGCCTTTTGAACTCATATTTTACTATGAACTATAAAACATAACGTAATATTTAGATAATTGTAACAGTTTCATTTTTTATAGCGTACAGTTACTCATTTATATAATAAAAGTTACAATTTGAAAATTTATACATCTCATAAAGTCTATTAAATTTAATAACTCACATAAAATAGAAGGTCAATTTTTTAATTGATTATACAACTTTAACCTAACATATAATTATTTGCAAAAGTTTCTTTTCTTGAATCTTTACAAATTTATTGACCTAAAGTGACAATTTATAAATAAATATTTCATAATGCCTACTTTAGGTAGTCATAGTATATATATAATTGCATTCAATCAATAACATATTTGTTAAACTCCATTTGTAACTTCATCACAAGACCAGCCATTTCAAAAATAATTCATCATTAACATCAATTTATTTAATTGCATTTGTAACTTCAAATTAGACCAATTTTTCATCATAGCCATCCTCTATATCATCGTTCGATTCATCCAAATTCCCTTGATGTTCTGCAAAAGTGTTTTTATCTGCAATTAGTACACATTCATTTCGACTTCTTTGCAAGTGAAACTGCAAGGAAAAAATAGTACTAATTAACGAACTATCTTTCACAAACAGCACATGTACAAAATTAAATTTTAAAAATGGACTGACTTTAACTTCAAATATTTGAAACTGTTATACTTAAAACCAGAAATCGCACAATATTTTTATGTAACTACTACAACGAAAACCATCAGTTTAATATTTGTAACTTGTAGCGACTAAATTTGAAACTGTTAAATAATAATTTTGAAACTTCAATGATGAACGAGAAGCAAAATTGGAACAAAGCACACAAATGTTGAGAATATAATTCAACTTCACCAAAAATCAAATCACAAAAATTTAGTTACATAATAGATTGTAAAACTCGACCAGTAATTACTACTCGTTGAAAAGTTATAAATTAAAATTCATAAAAAGTCATTAACGCTAAAAAAGATACTAAACAAATCAAACTTAATTATTTTTATAATTTTTCAGTACAAATTCATCATATTATAAAAACAAAAAAAAAGGAAAAAAAATTCCAACATGCTTAATTCATATTAAAATCATGTTCCATTATTCATATACATCAATTGTTAGATTAAACTTTGAATATGCGAAGTAAATAACTTACCATCATCGACGGCGACAATATGAGCAATAACGAACGTTCAATTTGATGAAGATAATACTAAAATTGAAATAAACCAAAAAAAGATGAATTTAGGTTTTTTTAATAATTAGAATAACTGAAAAATAATGGATAAGAATTCAGGAAAAATTCATCAAATGGATGAAAAAAAAAATACACGAAGGAAAAAAATGGATGATGAAAGAAGGTATGAATATTGAAAAGGAGAAGAAGAAGAATTAGTGAGAGAACCGAATGAAAAAAAAATAAAAAAGCAGTTGTTCATTGAATTGGAAGACCATCCTAATTAAAATGGTTGCATTAATTGATTTTGGTTATTATCACCAACATAGAAAACCAAAATCTTTGTCCCCTAATTTTATTTTTATTTTTTTGTAAATCCGTTCCAAATAATTGTCATTTTAATCTTAGCCATCCAAATACATCTCATCCAATGGTCCTAAGTGAGACTTAAAGACTTAGCAAAATTTAGGGACTTAATTGAAATCCTATAATATATATATATATATATAGAGAGAGAGAGAGAGAGAGAGAGAAAAGTTATAGAGAGTCCAAGTATTGAGTAGAGTCTTAGAGTCTAATTGTGAGCCCTTGGATTAGAATAGAATGGAGGGTGGAGATTAGCTTTCATTAATTAAAAAAAATAGAAAAACAAACTAAATTTCAGCCAATTAAAAAATTAGCCTCATTCAACTGTTTTTTTTTGGGGGCTGCTGAACGGAGGAAACCAAAAAACCATCCAGTTGCCTCCATTAATCTACTGCTTCCTTTTTTTCTTTTTCTTTTTTTCTTTTTCCAGGTATTTTTGATTATATTGCTTATTTTTCTTCCTTTTTTTTACTGGTTTTTTTTTTCTTCTTCATCGTTCATCTTTTGTTTTTTCGTTTTCCAGGTATTATGTTGCCTCATTGTTCACGCATTTCTTTGATGAAATTTCAGATTTCTCTCCCCAATTAAATGGTCCTTCTTCTTTCCTTTTTTTGTGAAATTTCAGATTTCTCTCCCCAATTAAATGGTCCTTCTTCTTTCCTTTTCTGTGAAATTTCAGATTTTCAATTCGTCTATGTTTTTTCATAGTTGCAGCGAGTTATTTTGAAGAAAGTTACGAAACAGGTTGAAAATTTAAAAAGAACTTTTGAACATAAACAAATAAATCTAAACTAAAAACCAATTAAATCCTTAAAAAAAAAAAAAAACGAAAAAGCATAATTAATTGAAAAACCAGAAAATCAAACTAACCTTTAATAAACAAGGGATAATTGAAGAGTTGAAGCGAACAAGATGAAGAATTGAAGCGAACAAGATGAAGAATTGAAGAAGATGAAAACCGATGATGAATAATTGAAAAGGAAAATTGTTTCAGTGTTGGGGAGAGGAAGTGAAGAGTCAGGAAAAATGGAAGAGAGAGAGAATGAAATGAAATTGAATTGTTACGTTCTTTTGTTCATCAATTACCGCGCTTCTTTTTCTCTTTTTTTGTTTTTGTTTTTTTTTTTTTTAGAGGGACAATGTATTAATTACAAGAGTAATCTTAGCCATTGATCTAAATTGATCTAAGGGCTCACATTAGAACTCTAGGACTCTAACCCTAACCTAGGACTCTAAATAACCTATTTCTATATATATATATATATATATATATATATATATATATATATATATATAGGAATAGGATCTTGTAAATCCACTCTAACTTTGTAAATCCTACATCCAAATCTCAGCCATAGGATCATATAGATCCAATGGCTCAAATCAAATACGTAATCAAAGCCCTCCCTAAACTTTTCCCAATCATTTATTTCTTTACCTTATCTCTTTTACTCAATTTTAACAACTGAAATTGAATTTAATTTCTTCTACGTCAAATTCAACCAAAATCAATTTCAATTTCAACGTCAAATTTAACAATTCATCGTTACGAGTTCAACGTCAAAAATTCAGCCGAAATCGAAATCAATTTCTTCACGATATTGTTTTCTTTAGGTACTGAAATCATGTTCGCAAAGATTTTGCATTAATTCCGAGTTTATTTGAGAATTCATCACGATTGTGAATTTTCCTTTATCAATTTATACATCGATTTCTATTGAATTCTCGTCATCGTGCAACTTTATGTTCAACGTCATCGTCATCGTCATCGTCATCATTCATCGTCATGTCAATTTTATATGGTGGAGCTAATCTTGGACCAAAAATGGTCAAGGTGGTCAAGGGTGAAGCCGAGGGAGACCATGGGTTGGGGCCATGGGCTCAAACCCAAGCCTAGGTCATGGACCAAGGGATCACTAAGGGCTAAGTAAAGTCAATTCTATGGTCAAATCGAGCCAACCTTAGTGATCAAGCAAAGTCAAGAGGAAGTCAAAGTTGGAGAGCAACAAAAAGTCAAGATTATGCTATTTTTGAATGTGGTCAATTAGGGTACACCCATGTGAGTCAACCCTCCAATAAATGGGCTCACATGGCTCATCAAGCTAGCTCAAGGAGGTCCCATGGAGCCGGCTCAATTAAGTCACCCAAGCCATCACATTGTTTTTATGTTTTATGTCATTTTCATACATGTCGCTTTCTTTACTTTCTACTTTATGCTTTAATGTAAGGAGACAATATAATCCCTTGTATTTTGGTCACTTGGACCGTCCAAACCCAACCCCAAGGCTCACACAAGGGCCCTTGGATGATCATCAACAAAGAAGGGAGAGGATGAACTCAAGTGTCACCATCACCTTTATGCTTTATAGTTTGTCTTTTAGAATGAAAATTTTCAGCTCACATGTGAGCTTAGGGGCCGTTATTTTGTAGTAATTGGGGGACTCTTGGAGTGAAACTAAGTGGGCTAAGTTTCACTCAAAGGATGAACACAAAACGACTTTGAATGCTCTTAAAAATCTCGGCTCAAGTGTATGTTTTTGGTGAAGTATTTTTCTGATTTTTGTTGTTAAATGAAAGAACATAAAGATAGTCACTAAATCTACACACAAAGTAATAGATTTAGGTTTTGATTAGTTTAAGCACAAAGCCACTAAACTAATCTATCACTAACTCACACACAAAGTAATGAGAAAATGAAGAACTCTCAATAAACACTAGGGTTTTTTCTCTTCAATCAAATCTCAAAATTATTTTGTGGAGAGGCTTGGTTTATATAACCCAAGGCCTTACATCTTGACCCTACAATTGAAGCTAATCTAAGGGCTCTAGTTGGTCCTTGAATTACAACAAATACACGGCTCCTAGGAGCTTACAATAGCTGAAAAATTCAAACTAACAACAAACAACAAAAGCATAAAGCATAAAGGTAGATAGTGACATGTAGGAAAGGGACATATTGAGGAACAACATGTGAGCCTTCCCTTGTATTATTTTCATTGACTTGGGACCTTCTCCAATTTGATTTTTGCTCTTGATGATTTAATTGACTTGTGGTTCGAACCCTCTTGGGTGCACTCGAGCGATCACATTCAAAAATAGCACTTTAGTCGACTTTCGGTTGCTCTCCTCCTTGACTTTCCATGACTTCCATGACCCACCAAGCTTGACCAAGATTTTATGCTTTAAAATTACTCAAAATAAGCTCGGGTGGACCTTAGGACCGGGGTCTAGCCCATGGTTCGAGCCCAAGGACCCAAACCGTGATTTGGACAAAAACCGCCTTTGCTCGCCTTGACCATTTTTGGTTCAATCTCCTCTCCTTGAAAAGGATTTGTCCTCAAATCCTCGGTCTCTCTTCCTCTTGCTCGGTTTGAACTATAATTTGACTCATGGCTCGAACCTTTGCCTTCTTCTCGACTCGGACTCTTGTTGGCTTCATGACTTGATTCGTAGAACATGATGAGGGGTGCCCCATGAGCCCCATGACCAACCTTGGGCTCCATGGCTCTAGACTTCCAAGAATTCCACTTGCTTAGAGATTGAATGAGAGATTGATTCTTGTAAACTCGGTTCATTGAATTGAACTTGCTCTCTCCCTTACTCATGGTTTCTTTGGATTCACTATTATCCCCTAGCACAACTCGATGTTCCTCATGCATAGAATCGTCACCTAGCCTCTCTTTGTCATGATTGAGCCCAACGTTTTTCTCCCATTTCAAGGACTTACTTGAACTTTCCATCACATCGTCCTTTGCATCTCCAAATGATTCATTCTCCTTGTACTTCATTGAGTGCCCCGAATTTTCAGTTTTGAGCTCATTGAGCTCCTCTCCTTGACTTCCCCCTATTGCTCTAGGATTGTCTTTGATCAAATGGAGGGCTACCTTCTCATTCATGAAAGTACTTGTTGAATTGGATGACCTAAGGATCGTGAACAGCCCACGTATGGCATTGAGGGCCGTGTTCTCCTCCCACAAATCGATCTTTCGACTTTCACTTGAGCCATCTTCTTTCTTGAGCTTAGGCGAAGATTGTAGAAGATCATCACTTAGCTCTTTTTGTTCAAGCTTAGTTCCCCCTTTGAATCCCCATCTCATGAATCCACTTGTGTAACACCCCGTGTTAATTTAAGCTAATTATAATTAGGAAATCAATAATTAATCATCTTCGCCCATTAAATTCCTAATGCAATACACTACAAGTCACTTTCGTACCTAATCTAAAACCATTTTGAATTGCTTCGAATTTGAACTTTATTCTTTCATATTCAAACTCGATAAATCAAATGAAGACTATACGACAAATTTCTCAACGAGCAATTTTGACGCATAAATCGAGGTAAAATTTATAAAAGTGGCCGAGCCACACAAGATGATTTAAATCACCTAATTCTTTTCCTAATCTACTTACTCATAATCCTAATCTCACCAAAAATGGTTAAGGCTTAATCAATTTTGACTAGTACTAACAAAACATACTATAATAATATAAAATTACTATTCCTTTTGATTTAACTAGCACTTTCACTAAAACTCGATATAATGAGCCACACTTATTCAAAGCGATAAACTTTTTGACGTTTGATCATAATGAATTAATTCGATAACATTCAATGAAAAAAATTATGTATTTCGGTCAAGTAAGATTTTATTTTAAAGTTTCGAGGATTCTAGACCCAATTTTTGTTTTGGATTCTTTCCTACGTCATTCTTCATTTTAATTTTCGATCTTACTTCTAAACAATATTTTAAGACTATATATTTCATTTCGAGACTTTTTCAAGCGTGCAGAAATCGAAAATTTCAAAAAGCGTAAAATCGGACCAAGTTGGTCCATGTTGGTAGAAAGATGAGCAAGTCTTGGCTCATTTTTCTTCCTTTCTCTTACACACCATCCCTTGCTTTACTACCATGTCCAATCCATGCTTACACCCTACTAATTCATCATTACTTAGTAACTAGTTTAATCTTTTGCATTCATACATAAACTACAACTAAAACAAAACACAACAAATACTACTACTACATACACATCACACGCACCAAACAAATACAAACACAACCAAAACTTCAACTTATTTTCTCTCTAAATAATTCATACTCAAAGAACTTGTAAGCTTAAACTCATCTCCAACCTCAAGAACACCTCTTGAATCTTCATCCTCTTTAATTCATTTCTTCCTTAAAACTTTCATTTCATTTGCTTAAATTCATTAACATACCTAAATAAATCCTCACCATTTATATTTAGTACTCACTCTTTATCTTTACTTGCAATTAAAAATGAAACTAAATCAAAATCACTTAAAATACAAACATCACCTAAACTAAAAACAATACTACACATAAAACTTTTAGTATTGTTTAACTAGCTTAAATAAATTACTAACTTGCTTTCTCATTTTTATGTACCAACTCTACCAAAGACGAGGAGCAAGGAGGAGGCATAGACTTGAGTCAGTTTGATCATATCGTTGATCCCGACAACTGCTAAGCTCATTTTCCTAAACCTAACTAAGGTGCTTCCCGCACACTTATATGATAAGCGCCTCGAATTTGATTATGTGTTATTGTTTTTGATGCATGCTTAGTTTATTTTATCACTTAGTGTTCATATGTTAAATTAGAAGACAAAAATCGAAAAATAATATTAGTATAACAATAACATAACACACGGCCCCCCTTTATTTTTGGCTTAATTTTTCGTTTTAATTTTTGTAAATTGCATGCTTAAAATACTTGTAATGAAATGGACATGAAAATATAATTAGTTTATGTTTAGGACTTAAAATGAATTTGTTATGAATTTAAATGTTTTAAAAGTATTCATGTGTGTTCTTGAGTTTTTGGTTGATGTTCTTGTGTTTGAAATGATTTTACTTATGTATGTTAATGTTTGTATGTGATTTTCACTTATGTTAACACATATAAACAATATAAGGTAAATTAGTTATTGAATTAGAAGTATAAAAATCAAAAATCAAAATTTGTGAATATATATATATATATACACGGCCAAACCTAAATAAATGGACCAATTTTTAGTTTTAATTTTTCTAAATAACATATTATGATTAGTCTAGGTGAAATGAACTTGCTATAAAAATTTGAGAAAATAAAGCGATAATATGAAATTCGAGTTAAAAATGTTCATATGAAAAGATTAGAAGTTCTTCATTTATTCAAGTGTTCTTCATTTATATAATTAGTTTGATTCATAAATTTTATAAGTTTTAGTTATTTGTTGTTTCTTTTACTAGTTTAAATCACCTTAGAATAATTTGATTAATTAGTATATAAAAACTTTAAGTTAAAAACCGATAAAATTCGAAAACGAAAATAAATTGTTATGTATGTATGTCCACGGCATTTGGGGTCTTTTTAGACCTAAAATGATTTTTATCACTTTTTAATTTTATCACTTAAGTAATTAAAATAGTTAAAGTAATGATTTATTAATAAAAACAACAAAAGAAATAAATAGCTAAATAAATAAAGGCTCACGGCATTAGGGTTAATTTTGGGTCAATTTTGGTCAAAATGAATTTATCACTTAGTCACTAAAATTGAATAGTAATTAGGTTTATATTTGTTTATGTATTAAATCGTTAATAAAAAGAATCAACGAAACCGATAAAAATAAACGTTACACGTATTAAAATGAATGTTGTCGAGTGTTACTACCTCTGCTTAAATTGGATGTGGACATACGGACTATTTAAAACGAACTACGACAACCTCGCTAAAAATGGAAACCGCTAAAAGATTAGTTAAGTATATGACTAAATAAAACCGAGTATTACTTTTGAAATGTTATTAAAATTGACCAAGTACAAAATGAACTTAACAACTTTGAAATTAGATTTCATACTTAAGTTAAAATCGAGTTTCACATTTAAAATAAATTCTCAAATCGCTAAATACAAAACGAACCTAACGACTTTAAAACTAGAATTTTGTACTTAGATTATATTAGATTTTACTTCCGAAATCATTTTTCAAATCACTAAATACAAAACGAACCTAACGACTTTAAAACTAGAATTTTACACTTAGTAAATAAAAAGCTTGGTTTTATTTTCTAAAATATCCTTAGTATAACAAAAATGTATAAGAGTATAAAGATACTAAGTATAAATAAAGTCAAATAATAAATACTAAAGTATAAAGAAAATAAAATAAAAATGCTAAGTATAAACAAAATAAAATAATAAATACTAAGTACAAGAATACATATACGTATAAAATACGAATAAAATACGAAGTATAAAAATACGTACAAATACGGAATACGAAAATACGAATACGTATAAATACGAGGAATAGTAAATACGAGGAATAGTAAATACGATGAATAGTAAATACGATGAATAGTAAATACGATGAATAGTAAATACGGTGAATAGTAAAATAATGAATAGTGAAAAATATTTAAAAGTTACGAACGGACTCAAAATAAATAATTAAGTTTTACTATGTGTTCTGTTTTACCTGAAGAACTGCTGTTACTAAAATTTCATTATACAAGTTCGACGTTATATTTATATTACAAGTTCGTCATTATTATTATTTATGAACGAGAGAATGAGGAATTGAGAAAACAAGTACTTGAATAAAATACTAGGATTGTTCGCCATGTTGCGACTCTTGAAATTCGAAGTTAACGAGGTAGCTGTCTATGGGGACTTGGGCTCCCTACCTGAGTTGCCCAAGGCTATTCAACGATCTTGAGATTGCTGTTTGACGTGTGGTATCAACCTCAGGGATGGGGCATACTTGATACTTCCGCGGGCCCATAGAATAGTAATTGGAAACGCCAACCCCATCCGGGGGTACCCGTCTCTGGTGATAGTCGAACTTTTTCGTCGGTGATACCTTTTGAATAGCGAATAAGTATGATCCTCGATAGGTAGTGTATGCATACATTAGACAAGGGATTGAATCATCCTTATTACCTTAGATATCTTTAAGCCTGGTAGTCACGTCCAAGTTATGTTGGCCCTACCGGCTACTACGCGGATTATGTCTGCATGCTTCCGCCTTACTAACGAAGACTCATTTGTTATCACATGTTGAATGTATTTCCTCGTTTGTTTGATGATTATTTGAATGACTTGGTGAGTATTGGAGTACGATTTGTTGAGTATGATTATTTGTGAGCGTGGTATGTTATTTGATTGGTTTATACTCGTATTGAATCATCATGATCTCCTTATGTGTTTTAATTGCATACTTGCTAATTGTTTTCCTTGTTTATTTATTATTCATTAATTATACTGCTTATTGCTTTAGAAATTGCATGTATCGAAAGAGTGTCTTGGGAAAATGATGAGAATTTAATGCAGTACGAGTCTTGACCAGATTGATCTATCGGGGATCAAGGCCTTATTTTTGTAATCTATTTGAGAGGATGTAATCAAACTTATACTCTGTTATTCTAAACTCGTACTATGTACTTAGAGTTTTAATACGATTAACAGCTGGTTTTGTAATATATAGACTTAATTAATTTTCCGCCTTAGTTTAATTAAAGTCACGTAAAACCAGGTTGTTCTGATTGGTATCAAAGCCGTCTTGCGACCGTGAATGACTTAAAGTTATCTCACATAGCGAGACGACACCTGGGCCAGATATCCATATCGTATGTCAGGCATAGACTTATAGGATAAAATAATAAACTAGGTATCTCTAGATCGCTAAAATATTAACTTAGATCAGTTTTAAAAAGTGAGAATGGGTAGAAACATTAAGGACCGACCAAATAATAATGAACTAGTTAGATGAGCGTTAGTATCTTAACTACGATTCTTTACTTGCTATTTGCTCTATGGCTAACTCTAGTTTGACAAAGGCCCTTAGGATGATGTACTACGATTCTCCGTAACAATCTACCACAACGCCCACCGATGATGCCACGAGATGCATATATATGTAGCCATTCCCGTCATAGAGCAATACGTGGAAGCTAATGGGATCACGACGACCAGACCCTACCACACCAGGGGCATTGGCTTAGGCCTGACGCTGATTGAGAGCTTCCATCCGTACGACGAGTTTTGGACACCACTAGGATGGCAACTCCTCCTGGATTACGATCGATATATGGATCGCATGTGTCACCCCGACCCACTTCTGAGGGAGATGCAACCACCAGGGTGGATGGAGCACGAGGAACTACTTGAGAACCTGATGTATCAAGAATTAAGGCACGACTATCCTCCTTTGCCAGTTGAACTACTCCCAGTCTGGGAGAGGGATCTCCTATCAGGGAGACTCTTCAGGGTCGCAAATCATATTTAGGGTCTTTGGACTCCAGTTTGTAAAATATATGTAACCAACTTTTAACCATCCTAAGAACGATCTTAATATCGTCTCCTTTTCCTACGGCTATGGATGTTATATTCGGATGTGACGTTTGGTGAACTTATGTATTATATTCCTTGAAATGTAATATTTTACCCATGTATATGTTTATATATATGGAGACGTTATGTTACCACCTAGTCATGTACTTTTCTTAATTCATTATTTTAAAATTTTACATACATGTTGTACTTCCAAATCTCATTTAAATTACCTTATCTAAATTGATTTCAGATGAGACTACCGTGCGGTAAGAAGTACTGAATGGACACCAAAAAGAGAAGGCCCGCAAGAAAGCCATCGAGGCCTCACGACGACGTCAAGAATTGAAGTCTGGAAGAGATCACAGGACTCGAGCAATGCGGAAGTCATTGGAAGACCAGGGCACTTAAGACTCCGTGATATGGAACATCAATTCTGATCATCTCCGTCGATCCTCGGAATATACAGATGTGATCAAGCGTTCATGCAGGAAAACCTGAGACATTTGAGGGGATCAGCGGGACACTATACCCATGGATCAGGAGTATGAATGCGAGGTTCCTGGAACACTCCGTTAGAGAGGAATGGAAAACCTCCCTAGCAGCTGCGTGCCTTGACGAGGAGGCCAAAGCATGGTGGAGGCGACTACGCCCCCGGCTATACTTGAGGGTGAGTACTACCCGAGCCGGGAGGATTTCAAACTTGGCTTGAGCGACATGACTTATCTTTGTCTTATATAAGTACAACCATGGAGGAGGAGCATCTCTACTCAAAATTTTCTTAGGAGCTAGAGCAAATCTTTTGTCATTCTCGATTCAATTTCATATCTCTTGAGAATGTATCTAAACTTTTATGTTATTTTGCTGAACTTTTATCTAAGTTTTCACCTTAGTTCATTTCATAGAGAATGTATTAGGAGGCTTGTAACTTTTTGATGTAAACCTTTTACATTATCAATGAAATGTGTTTTACCTTGTACTCTATAATGTGTCACATTTGGGAACTACTCAAAACTCATATGACCTAATATTTTTCAGAATGGATGCAAACAACTTAAACAACATGGATAACCCGAACTTCGCCCAACATTTTGCTGAAGAAGAAGCAAGGAGAAAAGGGTTCGAAGATGCAATCACAAAAATTGCACAAAATATGCACCAACATCGTGGTGGCTAAACAATCACCAGCATTCGAGAGATTCTCCAAACATCGACCTCAACCATATTCTGGCTCTGTCAACCCCACAGTCTTGACAGAGTGGATTGAAGAGATGGAGAAGTTGTTAGAACTTAGCAAGACTCCAGCTAACGAGAGGGTGAACGTAGTGGCCTACTACCTCAAGGGAGAGGCCAACAGTTGGTGGCGTTTAATCAGGTCCACCTTTCCCTTAAGAATCTACAGCTGGACCGAGTTCAGGACCCTGTTAGAGAACAAATACTTTGGGGAAGAATTGAAATGGGATAAAGAAGAGGAGTTCAGGAACCTAAGACAGGGCGATATGTCCCTACAGGCATACACGGAAAAGTATCAGGAGCTGTCCAAGTTCGCTCCTAGGATTATAACTAACGAGGAGGAACTTACAACTCGTTACGTTAGAGGCATGGAAAACGGCCTGAGGAACAATATGTGCGGGTTCAACTGCAAGAATTTTGCGGAAGCCTACGAAAAGGCAACGTGTATCTGGGCCTCCATTCAAAAAGGAGAAGCTGAGGAGAAAAAGAAGAAGAAGACCTTTACGCCTTCTGTGGCGAGTGCTAGCTTTATCCATAAGCCAATGTTCGGTCGCCCCGGTTATCAGAATCAAGACAACCGCAATAGGAACCAGGGCAGGTCTCAGTTCTCCAATCAGCACTCACTCCTTACGCCGCAAAGAATAATTCCCAAATTCAGGACCTCAGCCTTCCAAGCAAATCGGTCTGGTTCCGACAACCTATTCACCCGGGAAAGCGTTGTAATGGGGAACCCGTGGTGTGCTTCCTGTGCAAAGTTGTGGGGCACAAAGCTAATGAATGCCCTAAGAGGAATGCTGGTAATAAAACAAATGCAGGGCCACCGCCAGCCGTTAGAGTTCAGGGACGCGTTTACGTCTTGACCGAGTCTGAAGAAGGGTCTGATGATATCATCGATGTTGACGTCATCACCGGTAAATTCCTGGTTAACTCTGTGCCTGCTTTTATTTTATTCGATACGGGAGCTTCACTATCTTTTATATCCTCAAAATTTATCAAACAATCCAAACTCACAAATCCCGCACAAATTAAAACTAATATATCACTACCAGATGGTAAAAATATTCCTTGTTCGTCAAAATACAATAATGTAAAAATCTCAATCCACAAATACGTAATTCTGTCGGACCTTGTATTGTTTGACCTTCCCGGAGTTCGATGTAATTACGGGATGAAGCTAGCTTCGTCATAATGCAACATTTAAATGCCACGACCAGGAAGATCTCTTTGAAAACTAACCAAGGGAAGGAGGTATCATATCGAGTTTGAAGAGGAAAGGGAGTGAAATTAGTATCATCTTTGAAACTTCAAGTATGGAGAGAAAGGGACACCGGTGTATTTTTGCAAAGATTACTAAGGTCGAGGACAAACTACGATAGAAGACATCCCAATCGTGAATGAATACCCGATGTTTTCCCAGACGCGTGTTACCAGGTATGCCTCGCACGAGATGTCGAATTCTCGATCGACCTCATACCAGGCACCTCACCTATATCTAAAGCACCATACAGGGATGGCTCTGTCGAGCTCCAGGGAACTCAAGAAACAGTTGGAGGAGATGATTGAATTGGGATTTATAAGACCGAGTGTTTCACCTTGGGGTGCAGGTACTCTTTGTAAAGAAGAAGGATGGGAGCATGAGGCTCGTGATCGACATGTGGAATTGAACAAAGTGGCGATCAAGAATCGTTATCCTCCGCCTAGGATAGACGATCTCTTTGACCAAATTTCAAGGGAGCAGGAGTTTTCTCCAAGATTGACTCGAGATCAGGATACCATCGATCGCGGTCAGTAAAGAAGATATACAAAAGACCGCTTCGAGATCAAGGTACGGACATTACGAAGTTCAAAGTAATGCCGCTCGGCCTTACCAACGCCCGGTATTTATGGACCAAATGAACAGGACCTTTCACGAATATCTCGACATCTGCGTTGTCGTGTTCATTGACGACATCCTGATCTATTCCAAGAATAAAGAAGAACACACGGAACACCTGCACATTATCCTGAGCATCTTGAGAGATCATAAATGGTATGCTAAATTTTCAAAGTGTGAATTTTGGCTTGACCAAGTGGCGTTCCTAGGCCACGTAATCTCCAAGGAAGGTGTAATGGTGGATCCAGCGAAGATTGAGGCTGTCAAGGAATGGGTAGCACCAAAAACAGTCACTGAAGTCAGGAGCTTCCTAGGATTGGCTGGCTATTATCGAAGGTTTGTTCCTGATTTCTCAAAGGTAGCCCGCCCAATGACCAAACTATTACAAAAGGAATCAAAGTTCGTATGGAGCGATGACTGCGAGAAAGCGTTCCAAGAACTTAAGACAAGGCTTACTACAGCACCGGTCTTGACCTTGCCAACCGATGGGGACGAGTACGAAGTATACAGTGACGCCTCACTGAATGGTCTGGGTTGCGTCTTGATGCAACAGGGGAAGGTAATAGCATACGCATCCAGACAACTTAAGGTGCATGAAAAGAATTACCCAATTCACGACCTAGAACTTGCCGCGGTTGTGTTTGCACTAAAGATTTGGCGTCATTATCTCTACGGGGTCAGCATTAAGTTCTACACTGATCACAAGAGCTTGAAGTACATCTTCACCCAAAGAGATTTGAACATGAGGCAACGAAGATGGTTAGAATTGATCAAAGATTACAAGATTGAGTTACTTTACCACGAGGGAAAGGCTAATGTAGTTGCCGATGCACTGAGTCGTAAGACAATACACACTCTGAACAACATTTGGGAGATTCCCTCAGACATCGTCCAGGATCTAAAAAGGCTGAGCTTAGACCTGGTACAATCAGACGACACAGACCTAAATGCAATGGTGGTTGAACCAGAGTTATATCATGACATCCGGGTGCTACAATGGGAAGACCCGGCATTGTTGGAAATTAGGGAAAGAATTCCATCAGAAGGAACAGAAGGGTTTGAAGTTTATACTGACGGGAGTCTACGCTTCAATGGCAGGTGGTGCATACCTGATAATGAGAACTTGAAACGCAAAATCCTTGACGAAGCACATAGTACCCGCTACTCGGTACATCCTGGCTCAGACAAGATGTACAAGGACCTGAAATTACGTTTCTGGTGGATAAGGTTGAAGGCAGAGATCGCCGAGTACGTGGCTAGATGTATGATTTGCCAGAAGGTAAAATTTGAACACCAGAGACCAGGAGGACTACTCCAACCGTTGGAAATTCCTCAAGGGAAGTGGGATTCCATATCCATGGATTTTATCATGGGGTTACCAAGGACAGCAGGTGGCAAGGATGCTATATGGGTTATTGTGGATCGTCTAACTAAATCAGCTCACTTCGTCCCGATCAAAGAGACTTGGGGATTGGAAGAACTGGCCAAAGCTTACGAAAAAGAAATAATACGACTCCATGGCGTTCCCCTCGACATCATATCAGATAGGGACGCAAGATTTACATCGCTTTTGTGGAAGAAATTGCAAGAGGCATTGGGTAGTAAATTGAAAATGAGTACGGCGTTTCATCCAAAGAATCGACTGGTCGACAGAGCGAACCATCCGTATTAATCGGAAGACATGTTGAGGGCATGTACGATGGAATTCAACGTGAACTGGGAAAAGAGCTTACCTCTCGTTGAATTCTCATACAACAATAGCCATCATGCTAGTCTAGGGTGTGCTCCTTTTGAGGCACTGTATGGCAGGAAGTGTCGCAGTCCGGTTTGTTGGGACGACGCTAGTGATAATGTGGGTACTGGACCCCAGGTTATACAAGATCAGATTGAACACATCAAGATCATCCGAGAACGACTACAAGCAGCTCAAGATCGACAGAAGAAATATGCAAACGAGCACCGTCGACCTATTGAGTTCAACAGTGGAGATAAGGTCTTCTTAAAGGTCTCACCCATGAAAGGGGTAAGACGCTTCGGACTAAAGGGGAAGCTTAGTCCAAAGTACATCGGACCCTATGAAATACTTGAACGAATTGGCGAGGTGGCATACCGACTCGCCTTACCGCCAAACTTATCCAAGGTACACGATGTATTTCACGTATCTCAGCTCAGAAGATACAGAAGTGACCCGAGTCACATTGTTACGCCCGATGTGATCGCCATCGAGCCTAACATGCTTTACTCTGAGAAACCAGTGGAAATTCTCGCCAGGGAGACCAAATTCTTACGACGCAAGTCGATACCCTTAGTGAAGGTTCTCTGGAGGGGACAGAAGACTGAACAAGCTACTTGGGAAACCGAGGCGTCAATGAAGGAGAAATACCCAGAACTATTCAGCGCAGGTAACCTTAACCACCTAGTTAACTTTAAGTTTCGGGGACGAAACTTCTTTAAGGGGGGAGGATTGTAACACCCCGTGTTAATTTAAGCTAATTATAATTAGGAAATCAATAATTAATCATCTTCGCCCATTAAATTCCTAATGCAATACACTACAAGTCACTTTCGTACCTAATCTAAAACCATTTTGAATTGCTTCGAATTTGAACTTTATTCTTTCATATTCAAACTCGATAAATCAAATGAAGACTATACGACAAATTTCTCAACGACGAATTTTGGTACGCAAATCGAGGTAAAATTTATAAAAGTGGCCGAGCCACACAAGATGATTTAAATCACCTAATTCTTTTCCTAATCTACTTACTCATAATCCTAATCTCACCAAAAATGGTTAAGGCTTAATCAATTTTGACTAGTACTAACAAAACATACTATAATAATATAAAATTACTATTCCTTTTGATTTAACTAGCACTTTCACTAAAACTCGATATAATGAGCCACACTTATTCAAAACTGATAAACTTTTTGACGTTTGATCATAATGATTTAATTCGATAACATTCAATGAAAAAAATTATGTATTTCGGTCAAGTAAGATTTTATTTTAAAGTTTCGAGGATTCTAGACCCAATTTTTGTTTTGGATTCTTTCCTACGTTTTTCTTCATTTTAATTTTCGATCTTACTTCTAAACATTATTTTAAGACTATATATTTCATTTCGAGACTTTTCGCGTGCGCGTAAATCGAAAATTTCAAAAACGTAAAATCGGACCAAGTTGGTCCATGTTGGCCGAGAAAGATGAGCAAGTCTTGGCTCATTTTTCTTCCTTTCTCTTACACACCATCCCTTGCTTTACTACCATGTCCAATCCATGCTTACACCCTACTAATTCATCATTACTTAGTAACTAGTTTAATCTTTTGCATTCATACATAAACTACAACTAAAACAAAACACAACAAATACTACTACTACATACACATCACACGCACCAAACAAATACAAACACAACCAAAACTTCAACTTATTTTCTCTCTAAATAATTCATACTCAAAGAACTTGTAAGCTTAAACTCATCTCCAACCTCAAGAACACCTCTTGAATCTTCATCCTCTTTAATTCATTTCTTCCTTAAAACTTTCATTTCATTTGCTTAAATTCATTAACATACCTAAATAAATCCTCACCATTTATATTTAGTACTCACTCTTTATCTTT
Organism: Dianthus caryophyllus; assembly: GCA_023091065.1. Classification (NCBI taxonomy): domain Eukaryota; kingdom Viridiplantae; phylum Streptophyta; class Magnoliopsida; order Caryophyllales; family Caryophyllaceae; genus Dianthus; species Dianthus caryophyllus. The sequence continues at coordinate 16,642,995 of CM041521.1, forward strand.
ACTTGCAATTAAAAATGAAACTAAATCAAAATCACTTAAAATACAAACATCACCTAAACTAAAAACAATACTACACATAAAACTTTTAGTATTGTTTAACTAGCTTAAATAAATTACTAACTTGCTTTCTCATTTTTATGTACCAACTCTACCAAAGACGAGGAGCAAGGAGGAGGCATAGACTTGAGTCAGTTTGATCATATCGTTGATCCCGACAACTGCTAAGCTCATTTTCCTAAACCTAACTAAGGTGCTTCCCGCACACTTATATGATAAGCGCCTCGAATTTGATTATGTGTTATTGTTTTTGATGCATGCTTAGTTTATTTTATCACTTAGTGTTCATATGTTAAATTAGAAGACAAAAATCGAAAAATAATATTAGTATAACAATAACATAACACACGGCCCCCCTTTATTTTTGGCTTAATTTTTCGTTTTAATTTTTGTAAATTGCATGCTTAAAATACTTGTAATGAAATGGACATGAAAATATAATTAGTTTATGTTTAGGACTTAAAATGAATTTGTTATGAATTTAAATGTTTTAAAAGTATTCATGTGTGTTCTTGAGTTTTTGGTTGATGTTCTTGTGTTTGAAATGATTTTACTTATGTATGTTAATGTTTGTATGTGATTTTCACTTATGTTAACACATATAAACAATATAAGGTAAATTAGTTATTGAATTAGAAGTATAAAAATCAAAAATCAAAATTTGTGAATATATATATATATATACACGGCCAAACCTAAATAAATGGACCAATTTTTAGTTTTAATTTTTCTAAATAACATATTATGATTAGTCTAGGTGAAATGAACTTGCTATAAAAATTTGAGAAAATAAAACGATAATATGAAATTCGAGTTAAAAATGTTCATATGAAAAAGATTAGAAGTTCTTCATTTATTCAAGTGTTCTTCATTTATATAATTAGTTTGATTCATAAATTTTATAAGTTTTAGTTATTTGTTGTTTCTTTTTACTAGTTTAAATCACCTTAGAATAATTTGATTAATTAGTATATAAAAACTTTAAGTTAAAAACCGATAAAATTCGAAAACGAAAATAAATTGTTATGTATGTATGTCCACGGCATTTGGGGTCTTTTTAGACCTAAAATGATTTTTATCACTTTTAATTTTATCACTTAAGTAATTAAAATAGTTAAAGTAATGATTTATTAATAAAAACAACAAAAGAAATAAATAGCTAAATAAATAAAGGCTCACGGCATTAGGGTTAATTTTGGGTCAATTTTGGTCAAAATGAATTTATCACTTAGTCACTAAAATTGAATAGTAATTAGGTTTATATTTGTTTATGTATTAAATCGTTAATAAAAAGAATCAACGAAACCGATAAAAATAAACGTTACACGTATTAAAATGAATGTTGTCGAGTGTTACTACCTCTGCTTAAATTGGATGTGGACATACGGACTATTTAAAACGAACTACGACAACCTCGCTAAAAATGGAAACCGCTAAAAGATTAGTTAAGTATATGACTAAATAAAACCGAGTATTACTTTTGAAATGTTATTAAAATTGACCAAGTACAAAATGAACTTAACAACTTTGAAATTAGATTTCATACTTAAGTTAAAATCGAGTTTCACATTTAAAATAAATTCTCAAATCGCTAAATACAAAACGAACCTAACGACTTTAAAACTAGAATTTTGTACTTAGATTATATTAGATTTTACTTCCGAAATCATTTTTCAAATCACTAAATACAAAACGAACCTAACGACTTTAAAACTAGAATTTTACACTTAGTAAATAAAAAGCTTGGTTTTATTTTCTAAAATATCCTTAGTATAACAAAAATGTATAAGAGTATAAAGATACTAAGTATAAATAAAGTCAAATAATAAATACTAAAGTATAAAGAAAATAAAATAAAAATGCTAAGTATAAACAAAATAAAATAATAAATACTAAGTACAAGAATACATATACGTATAAAATACGAATAAAATACGAAGTATAAAAATACGTACAAATACGGAATACGAAAATACGAATACGTATAAATACGAGGAATAGTAAATACGAGGAATAGTAAATACGATGAATAGTAAATACGATGAATAGTAAATACGATGAATAGTAAATACGGTGAATAGTAAAATAATGAATAGTGAAAAATATTTAAAAGTTACGAACGGACTCAAAATAAATAATTAAGTTTTTCTATGTGTTCTGTTTTACCTGAAGAACTGCTGTTACTAAAATTTCATTATACAAGTTCGACGTTATATTTATATTACAAGTTCGTCATTATTATTATTTATGAACGAGAGAATGAGGAATTGAGAAAACAAGTACTTGAATAAAATACTAGGATTGTTCGCCATGTTGCGACTCTTGAAATTCGAAGTTAACGAGGTAGCTGTCTATGGGGACTTGGGCTCCCTACCTGAGTTGCCCAAGGCTATTCAACGATCTTGAGATTGCTGTTTGACGTGTGGTATCAACCTCAGGGATGGGGCATACTTGATACTTCCGCGGGCCCATAGAATAGTAATTGGAAACGCCAACCCCATCCGGGGGTACCCGTCTCTGGTGATAGTCGAACTTTTTCGTCGGTGATACCTTTTGAATAGCGAATAAGTATGATCCTCGATAGGTAGTGTATGCATACATTAGTCAAGGGGTTGAATCATCCTTATTACCTTAGATATCTTTAAGCACGGTAGTCACGCCCAAGTTATGTTGGCCTCTACCGGCCATCGCGATTATGTCTCAGATGCTTCCGCCTTACTAACGAAGACTCATTTGTTATCACATGTTGAATGTATTTCCTCGTTTGTTTGATGATTATTTGAATGACTTGACCGAGTATTGAGTACGCATTTGTTGAGTATGATTATTTGTGAGCGTGGTATGTTATTTGATTGGTTTATACTCGTATTGAATCATCATGATCTCCTTATGTGTTTTAATTGCATACTTGCTAATTGTTTTCCTTGTTTATTTATTATTCATTAATTATACTGCTTATTGCTTTAGAAATTGCATGTATCGAAAGAGTGTCTTGGAAAATGATGAGAATTTAATCACGGTGTACTCTGCAGAGTCTTGACCAGTTGATCTATCGAGGATCAAGGCCTTATTTTTGTAATCTATTTGAGAGGATGTAATCAAACTTATACTCTGTTATTCTAAACTCGTACTATGTACTTAGAGTTTTAATACGATTAACAGCTGGTTTTGTAATATATAGACTTAATTAATTTTCCGCCTTAGTTTAATTAAAGTCACGAAAAACCAGGTTGTTACAACTTGAGTAGACTTGGTTATGACAACCACATAGCATTTCTTTGGTATTGTTAGTTCCCACTTTGAACTTCCATTTTAGAAATTCCCTCGACTCTTTGCTTGTATCAACATTCTCATACCACATGAATATCCTTTCCATAAGCTTAGGTAGACTTCTCATCTCACATTCATCCCCTTTCTTGAGCATAGGTAGACTTTCTTTTCCAAACTCATCTTGATCATTAGGGATGTCTTTGAGAAGAAGAACACATCCAACCTTCTCATCACTAAACCCATGCTTCAATTCGGGTACTCCACTCAAAATAACCTCTTTGGTTGACTCAAGTATGGAGGGCGGTTTGCATTGCTCTTTGGGGAACTCCTTAGCAAGGACACTAATCTCATCCTTCCCATGACTAACCCCAAGTTCAATTTCTGGTCCCCCATCAATCCCCATTTTTTTCGTGGTGACATAATCAAGGAGGGTGGGTTAGGGTTCTTCAAAATCGGAGGTAAGGGTGCAAGTTTGATTTTCTTAGCTCCAATCTTGAAAGTATAGGTATTGTCCCTCCCATCATGATGAGCATTTCTTTCCAACTTCCATGGTCTCCCCAAGAGGAGATGACAAGCATCCATGGGAATCACATCACACAAAACCTCATCCATGTAATCCCCACCAATGGAGAAAGAAACCAAGCATTGTCTAACCACACTTACACTCATCTCGGCTCCATTGTTTAGCCACTTCATCTTGTAAGGGTTAGGGTGTTCTTGTGTAGGCAAGGCTAATTTTTCAATGAGGGTGCTTGAGGCCACATTAGAACAACTCTCCCCATCAACAATCAAATTACAAACCCTTCTCATAATGGTACACCTAGACCTAAAGGTTTCGACTTGGTGATTCTCTTCTAGGGTTAGGGTTAGGGTTTGAGTATGTGAGTCTCTACAACCCATACGGCCATGGCTAGGGGGTGGCTCTCCTCCTAACCGAGCCATTCTAGCCTCTAATTCCCTTTGACCCCTCAAAGTCACAAGATCAAGGTTAGGGTTAGGTTTAAGTCTACCCCTCATTTGACTCATTTTGATTTCAAGCTCCCTTTTAGCTTTCTCCATAGAATCATACATGGTCTTACCAAGAGTAGTATCACAAGAAACATCAAAAGGAAGAAACATACCCATTGATATAATCAAAGAAACAAAATCTGAAAATTTTGAGTAAAGCAAGGATCTTTGAGTGTAAGAACCGAACCAACACTAACACAAGTGTAGATCTTCAACCATTTTTTGTGAAAATTTGTGAGAATTTTGTGGAAGTTTTGTGGAAACAAGAAAAATAAAAGAGAAAAACGAAAAAATAAAAGAGGACAAACAAGAGTATAACCGAGTAACACAAAAATAAATCGAAAACAAGAACAAACCTAGGCTTTGATAACCAATTTGGAGTGAAACTAAGTGGGCTAAGTTTCACTCAAAGGATGAACACAAAACGACTTTGAATGCTCTTAAAAATCTCGGCTCAAGTGTATGTTTTTGGTGAAGTATTTTTCTGATTTTTGTTGTTAAATGAAAGAACATAAAGATAGTCACTAAATCTACACACAAAGTAATAGATTTAGGTTTTGATTAGTTTAAGCACAAAGCCACTAAACTAATCTATCACTAACTCACACACAAAGTAATGAGAAAATGAAGAACTCTCAATAAACACTAGGGTTTTTTCTCTTCAATCAAATCTCAAAATTTGTGGAGAGGCTTGGTTTATATAACCCAAGGCCTTACATCTTGACCCTACAATTGAAGCTAATCTAAGGGCTCTAGTTGGTCCTTGAATTACAACAAATACACGGCTCCTAGGAGCTTACAATAGCTGAAAAATTCAAACTAACAACAAACAACAAAAGCATAAAGCATAAAGGTAGATAGTGACATGTAGGAAAGGGACATATTGAGGAACAACATGTGAGCCTTCCCTTGTATTATTTTCGGCTGACTTGGGACCTTCTCCAATTTGATTTTTGCTCTTGATGATTTAATTGACTTGTGGTTCGAACCCTCTTGGGTGCACTCGAGCGATCACATTCAAAAATAGCACTTTAGTCGACTTTCGGTTGCTCTCCTCCTTGACTTTCCTTGACTTCCATGACCCACCAAGCTTGACCAAGATTTTATGCTTTAAAATTACTCAAAATAAGCTCGGGTGGACCTTAGGACCGGGGTCTAGCCCATGGTTCGAGCCCAAGGACCCAAACCGTGATTTGGACAAAAACCGCCTTTGCTCGCCTTGACCATTTTTGGTTCAACTCTTGTGAGCCCTTAGATCTTCTTGTAATGTATGGTCAAGATTAGAATGAGGGTAGTATATAAACCCTCATTCTCACATCATATTTTTCAGATTTTGTTGAATGAAAAACCCTAGTTGTTTATTTGAGTGTTCTTCATTTTTCTCATTGCTTTGTGCTTGAGTTAGTGAAAGATTAGTTTAGTGGCTTTGTGCTTAAGCTAATCAAACCCTAATTCTCTTGCTTAGTGCTTAGAATTAGTTACTATCTTTATGTTTTCCTTGTTTACAAAATTTCAGAAAATTATCTCACAAAAAACATCACCTTGGCCGAAATTATCAAGGGTTTCTCAAGTCGATTTTTGTTCATCCCTTGAGTGAAACTTGATCCACTTAGTTTCACTCCAAATCTGTTCAATTAAGTTATTATTGTGTTCTTTTGTGTTGCACACTAGGTGTTCGATGAAATGTCTCAATGAAGTATTTGTAATTGTTTTAAACAGAAGTATCACTAATATACACTAGAAGTATCACATTATTACACAGAAAGTATCACTATGCTGTTGAATTGAATTTATTATGATTTTGATTTTACAATGTTTCATTACTCAATATATGAATTTAAGGTAAGAAGTATCAAATGTTAATATAAAAAGTATCAAAATGTTATATAAGAAGTATTACACAATCACAGTAGATATTGATTAGTATCAAAAGTATCTATCCTTCATAACTAAAAGTATCACAACAATCTATAAAAAGTATCACAATCTTTTATTAAAAGTATCACAACGTTCAACATCCATAACAAATATTAAAGTCCTACCTCTAGCAAAAAGTATCACTTAAAATAACTAAAAGTATCACTGAGTATAGCTAAAAGTATCAAAAAAAATCTAGTAACTGTATGACTAAAAGTATCACTGAGTAGAACCAAAAGTTTCAGTGTGGCACCTGAGTAGGCCGCGCGCTTGTTTTTTTGTTTGGCTCAATCTTGGTCCTCCATTACTTTGATCTAATGGCTTAGATTAGGATGTAGGATTTACAAATATATAAGGATGTACCGGATCTTGACTCTACATATGTATATATACATATATATATATATATATATATATATATATATATATATATATATATATATATACATATATATATATATGTATATAGATATATATATATGTATATATATATATATGTATATATATATATGTATATGTATATATATATATATATATATATATATATATATATATATGTATATATATATATGTATATATATATATGTATATATATATATGTATATATATATATGTATGTATATATATATATATATATATATATATATATATATATATATATATATATATATATATATATATATATATATATATATATATATATATATATATAAAGTGTAAATCATGGTCTCTATGGTCGACATTTGTCACAATATAATTGGTCTAAAAAATTAATATTAGTATTATTTATAATTCTACTATTGCTAGGATTTTAGATGAAAAAATATTAACATATGTAACTTAAAATATAAAACTAAATCTACAATTGAAATCTTTACTATATTAGAACTTTCCAAAAAAAAAAAAAAATAATTGAAGATGTTTTTAATTGAGAAGAAAAATAATAATTTCAAAATAAACAATTATATGACACATAATTACTTTATTTAATTTTTAGGTAAATCTCCATACCTTTTTGTATATATATACATCAAAAACTTTAGCTAGATCTTTTTAGGTACGTACTATGTTAAATCGTTTTACTTTATTATGTTTTAATTATGATTACAATTTGTGTTAAATTTATTTTTTACGGTGTAATTGATAAGAGTGTTTAAAATTTGAATATTTTTATTTCTTAATTACTACGTTTGACACTTAAACATAGCTTGATTAAATTACTGCTGATTTTTTTTTCTTTGTATATTGTAGATTTATATTTTTACGTTTAAGATTTGAAATTTTTTATTGAACAAACTTGATTATAACCCAATAGAAAAACTAATGAATATGTAACATGAAAGCTAAGAATATGTAACATGAAAGGTAAAAGTGATGTACAATATCTATCGATTATCTTATTTTTAAATCAAGTTATTAGATATGGTTGTATAATAATATTTGTAATGTTTAATGCGTAATCTTTTAGTTAGTTTAATAGTATTAAGTTTTGATTTGATTGTTAATCTCAATTTTGTATAAGAACATCTGCTAATTAAGAAAAAACAAACAAAAAAAAACATGTTTAGTATAGTGATAGGGTGGTAAATTTTGATTTAATGACAAAATTCCAATTTCTTTATTACCCCATTTTAACGTAACAAAAAGAGAATATATGTAATTAAAAAAAAAAAAAAAAAAAGATGGTGTAGTATAATTAACATATGTAATCTAAAATATAATACTAAATCTACAATTAGAATCCTTAAAATTGTAGGATAGCAAAATTGAAGAATACATATTTTGTCTTAAATATATTGGATTAAATATTCAAGTTAAGGGAAAAAAATATAAGTAAGTTATAATATAAAATATTAAAAAAAAAAATGAAAGAGCAAAAGAAATATGGTAATTCATAGAATTTTAAAAAGTCAAATAATATTTGATTTAATAAATAAGTTAAAGGAAAAAAAATAGTATTAGGTAAGTATTATAAAATATAATTAGCAAACAAATGAAAAACAAATATGATAAATCATAGATTTTAGAAAATTATCATATTAAATAGAGTAAATTACAAAATACCACCTTTTAAAATTACAAATTCTCAAATTACCACCTTTTAAATCATTCTTTGTAAATTACCACCTTTATAACACTTTTCCACTCAAATTGCCACCTTACTCCAATTCCGGTGTAAAAATAATTTACTCTGTCTCAGCCATTTGTTTACAGTTTGACTTTTTTCCCCTCACAAAAAAGTCAAACTGTAAATAATTCACTGAAAAGTGGGGGCAAAACGGATTATTTTTTCACCGGAATTGGAGGAATGTGGCAATTTGAGTGGAAAAGCGTTATAAAAGGTGGTAATTTACAAAGAATGTTTTAAAAGGTGGTAATTTGAAAATTTTCAATTTTAAAAGGTGGTATTTTGTAATTTACTCTATTAAATACGATAAAAGCCGAAAAGAACATGGCCTTAGTATTTATTTTTTAGAAATTTTGTCATATTAAATATCATAGAAAATTATATCATAATTGGTAAATATATAAACTAGAAAAAATATATAAAAATTACATTTTATACTTATTTTTAAATCTTAATAATATTGATAGATAGCCCGGACGGGGACGGGCACACCAACTAGTATATATATATATATATATATAGTGGTAGGTTATATAGAGTCCACATATTTTTTAGAGTCCTAGAGTCCACTTTTACGATTTGAAATTTTAACCAAAATAATTGAAATTTTAACCCAAAAATTTGAATTCCCAAAAATTCCGGAAATCCCAGAAAATTTTGGAATTCCATTGTTTTTGGAATTTCTAATTTTTTTAATTTTTGGAATTCCATTTTTTTTCTTAAAATTTTGATTTATTTGGTTAAAATCTCTAATAAAAAGCTGGACTCTAAAAATATATGGACTCTAAAGAACCTAATTATATATATATATATATATATATATATATATATATATATATATATATATATATATATATATATATATATATATATATATATATATATATATATATATATATATATATATATATATATATTTAGGTTCATATGAGAAATATGGCTTAGGTGAGAAATATGGGAAGTAATCATAACCATTAATTGTTTTAATCTAAAGGTAGATATTCATTGTTTTTTTTTTTAATTTTTTTTTTTTTTTGAGGGGGGATTTATTATTTTTTATTTTTTTTTTTTTTTTTTTTTTTGTGAGGGGAGATTTGATTTTTTTTTTTTTTCTTTTTATTTTTCTTTTTCTTTTTTTTTTTTTCAAGTTATTTTTTTATTTTAATTTCTTTTTTTTTTGTTTTCCATTTTTTTTTTCTTTGTTTTTTTTTTTATTTTTTTTTTTCTTTTTTCAATTTTCTTCTTTTTGATGTTTTTTGATTTTTTTCGTTGTTTTAATGTCTATAATTTTATTTTCTTGTTTTTTTTTTTGTAACTTTTTTCATTTTTATTCGTTTTTCATTTTTTTTCATTTTAGTAACAAGTGAGTTACGTTTAGGTAACATACGAGATACATTTTTATTATAACTGGATGTACATTATTTCAGTGACATACGAGGTTCATTACATTTACATACGAGGTTCATTACATTTACAAACGAGGTTCATTACATTTACATACGAGGTTCATTTCATTTACATACGAGGTTCATTTCATTTACATACGAGGTTCATTTCAGTAACAAAGGAGGTTCATTTTAGTTACATACGAGGTTCATTACATTTACATACGAGGTTCATTACATTTACAAACGAGGTTCATTACATTTACATACGAGATTCATTTCATTTACATACGAGGTTCATTTCATTTACATACGAGGTTCATTTTAGTAACAAATGAGGTTCATTTCAGTTAAATACGAGGTTCATTACATTCACATACGAGGTTCGTTACATTTACAAACGAGGTTCATTACATTTACATACGAGATTCGTTTCATTTACATACGAGGTTCATTTCATTTACATACGAGGTTCATTTCAGTAACAAATGAGGTTCATTTCAGTTACATACAAGGTTCATTACATTTACATACGAGGTTCATTACATTACAAACGAGGTTCATTAAGTTTACATACGAGATTCATTTCATTTACATACGAGTTTCATTTCAGTAACAAAGGAGGTTCATTTCAGTTACATACGAGGTTCATTACATTTACATACGAGGTTCATTACATTTACAAACGAGGTTCATTACATTTACATACGAGGTTCATTACATTTACATACGAGATTCATTTCATTTACATACGAGGTTCATTTCAGTAACAAATGAGGTTCATTTCAGTTACATACGAGGTTCATTACATTTTTAAACGAGGTTCATTACATTTACATACGAGGTTCATTTCATTTACATACGAGATTCATTTCATTCAAATACGAGGTTCATTTCATTTACTTTATGTTGGATGTTTAGGATATAAGTCATGTACCAATTACATGTTATTGAGTTAATTTCTCAATAACGAGTGAGAAATTTCAATAATATACGAGGTTCATTTTACTATAACTTGAGATATATTTCAGTGAAAAGTGAGGTACATTTCAATAATATACGAGGTTCATTTTACTATAACGGGAGGTACATTTGCTAACAAGTGAGATACATTTCAATAATATACGAGGTTCATTTTACTATAACTCAAGGTACATTTCAATATTACAGGAGGTTCATTTTAGTAACAAGCAAGTGACGTAAATTTCAATAACATGCATTATAAAAACATATACATATTAAATTATCCCCAAAAAAATAATTGAAAAGACTTTATAAGCAAAAAAAAAGAACATAAATTGAAAAAAAAAACAAACAATCAAATTGAAAAAAAAAAAGAACATAAAATCATAAAAAAATGGCTTAGAAAAAAAAATGAAAAAAAAAACAAAAAAAAAGGAAAGAAAAAAATTTTAAAAAAAATAGAAAAGAAAAAAAAAAAGAAAAAAAAAAAAAAAAAAAAAGAAAAACATGAAAAAAAAAAAATGAAAAAAAAAAAAAAAAAAAAAAAAAAAAAAAAAAAAAAAAACATAAATCCCCCCTCATAAAGAAGAAAAAAAATAAATCCCCCCTCATAAAGAAAAAAAAAACAAAAAAATAAATCCACCTCATAAAAAAAAAAATTAAATAAATAAATCCTCTCATAAATAAAAAAAAACAAAAAAATAAATTACCCTCATAAAAAAAATAAATAAATAAATAAATCTCCCCTCATATTAAAAAAAAATAATAATAATAATAAATAAATAAATAAATAAATCTCCCCCCACCAAAAAACTATAAATCTCAACCCTTAGATTAAAAACAATCAATGGTTATGATTATTTCTCATATTTCTCATATAAAGGGTATTTCTATTTAACTCAACCCTATATATATATATATATATATATATATATATATATATATATATATATATTTATTTATATGTATTTATATATATATATATATTTATATATATATATATATATATATATATATATATAGAATTAGGTTAAACTAAGTCCCTCAAAAAATTTGAGGCCGTGAGTCCCACATAAAAATACGAAACTCATCTTGAAAAACGTAAATCAGAATGTAATAAAAAATGAAACTCATATAGTTTGAAATCAAGTTACATTAGAAAACAGAATGCTGTTTACGCGGTTGACTCTACAGCTGGCCCTGGGACTGCCTGCACTTTTCCCTGAGATTTAATCTCACCTCCATTTGTGATCTAAGGGCTTAAAATGGGACTCACGGACTCAAAATATATAAGGGACTCATTATAAACTAACTCTATATATATATATATATATATATATATATATATATATATATATATATATATATATATATATATATATATATATATATATATATATATAGAGGCAGGATCTCAAAAGTGAACCTATTTACAATCTGAACCCTACGAACTCCTTCCCCTTCCCCTCTCCATCTTACCTAAACCCTAAATCAGAAAATCACTGAACAACTCATTACCCTTCACCTCTCCAACTTACCTTCACCATTACCCAACCTACCTACACATCACCACCACGACCTGACGTCGCCGGAGTTCAGACCACCGTGGACCTCGCCGGAGACAGCCGTCGACCACCACTTGGAAACCCCTCCCTACTCTTCCTCTCTTTGTTTTCATTCTATCTTTTTCCTCTCTATCACTCAATCGATCACTCTCTCTTTGTCTTACCTGAAATCACCCTCTCATCTGGAACTCAAGGCCAAAGGCCACTCACCGAGTCAACCTCAAAACTTCGCGATCTCCTCCACCTTCGAGCTTTTGTCGCCGACCCTCGCCAGTAACCTACCAGGGCCTCGCCGAGTTCAAGACCACCACGATGCCCCTATCTTTCTGCCGTACTTTTTCTCTGTTTCAGCTCTGTTCCACCTCCAACCACCGAAGCTTTCGTCGGATTTAACCACCACGGTGAGTCTTACCCTTCTCCTTCCTCATTCTTTCTCTCACTCACTAACTTGTCCCATGTTTTTATTGACTTCGTCGGAGTTCTAATTACATATTGCAATTTAATTACTCATCATTTCCAATAATAAAGGATTCTGTTTATAAAAGTTTTAGTTCCATTAATTTTATATGTAGACACAACTTTTATTATGTTAGTTACATTAAACATTTAAGAGGAAAAAATTGTATCCGGATTAATAAAATTGTAACTCTAGATACACTAATTGAATTTTTTTATCTCGGTAATAATAATGTGTATCTAGAGGAATCATTTGTGTATCTGTTGCGCTAATTTGTGTATCCGAAGCTCAATTAGGGGATACATAGTTTAGGATAGTCATGTGTTTAAATGTTTAGGATAATTCATCCTCAATTACTTTATTTGTCAGTTGATTTATGTACAAAATTTGGTCACGCAGTGGTGAGTATGGTTGTCGACCATGGCAGCGGTTTCGCGATGTGGTTGTACCGTTGAGTATATACAAAGGAAAGGTTCTGCTTGTTGTCAATGTTGCTTCTAAATGGTGCCTTTCATTTCCTTTTTAATTTTCATTTTGTCTGATTATTTTTTAGTTTTATGATTAGTTCTGTAATCTGTAGTGTGGTTGTTGGATACTTAGGGCTTGTTCCATGGTTAGTTGGTGAAATTAGATAATTAAGATGAAGAGAACACACTTTAATGCCTCACATGAAATTGGGTTATTTGGTATGCAGTTTTTGACATGAAATTGGGTTATTTGGTATGCAGTTTTTGATTCTTTTCTTACTTTATTGGCTTTCAGTTTGTGTATGTATCTAGAGGAGTCGTTTGTGTATCTGCTGCGCTAATTTTTGTATCTCAGCATTGGGAACCAAACTCATTCATTATAGCTTAAATATGGAGACTTTAAAGCATTGAATTTTACTTGGGCTAACCTGTGATATGATAATACCGTTATCTTAGTGAGCATTAAATTTAGTATCAAGAGTATCTGTTCCGAGTGATATGTGGTCTAACTATGTTACGTCAAGGTATTTGTACTATACTAGAAGCTCGTCTTGTGATATCCAATACCTTAGTATGTGTACACGTTAGAGTATGCAGATACAATTAATGAAATTTGTGGCTTCGTTAATTATGACTACACATGTAATTATAGTTTTTCATGACAAATTACATAATATGAGGCTCCAAAATTGAATAAAACTACACCTTGAAGCCTTTATTGTTCAGTTACTTTCTGGTTACAGGAATTTTGACTTTAGTTACACGAATTTTCCCCCCAGTTACAGGTTTTTTACCTAATTGAAAACTTTGATTTTTCAGTTACTTTCTGGTTACAATAATTTTGGTTTTAGTTACACGATTTTTACCCCTAGTTACAATTTTTGTATCTAATTCATTTTGGCTTTAGTTAATTCATTTTCTAGTTACAATAATTTTGCTTTTAGTTACACTATTTTCCCCCCTAGTTACAGTAATTTTGGCTTTAGTTACACTATTTTCCCCCCTAGTTACAGTAATTTTGGCTTTAGTTACATGATTTTTCCCCCTAGTTACATTAATTTTGGCTTTAGTTACATGATTTTTCCCCTAGTTATAGGTTTTTTTTACCTAATTAATTTTTGCTTTAATTAATTCATTTTCTCGTTACAGTAATTTTGGCTTTAGTTACACGATTTTTCCCCTTAGTTACAGTTTTTTTACCTAATTGAATAAGACTTTCTTTTTTGGTGGAACTATTACTATTGGCTGCTATTCGATCATTTCTTTGTTGTTGTTGATAATTTTATATGTACAACACTCTTAATAATGCACTTGAGCGTGGAGTAATCTCTTGGTTTTATTCAATTTCTTTACATGATTGTTTCACGATTTTTCCCTCTAGTTACACGATTTTTCCCTCTAGTTACACGAAATTTCCTCCTAGTTACAGTAATTTTGGCTTAGTTACACGATTTTTCCCTCTAGTTACAGTTTTTGTACGTAATTCATTTTGCCTTTAGTTACACGATTTTTCCCTCTAGTTACACGATTTTTCCTCCTAGTTACAGTAATTTTGGCTTTAGTTACACGATTTTTCCCTCTAGTTACAGTTTTTGTACCTAATTCATTTTGGTTTTAGTGAATTCATTTTATGGTTACAATAATTTTGCTTTTAGTTACACGATTTTTCCTCCTAGTTACAGTAATTTTGGCTTTAGTTACACGATTTTTCCCCTAGTTACAGTTTTTTTTATCGAATTAATTTCGGCTTTAGTTAATTCATTTTCTAGTTACAGTAATTTTGACTTTAGTTACACGATTTTACCGATATCACTGACACATGGGAGCCCATTGAAGAAGGTCTGCTTTCGTAAGTGTTCTAATAGGACTCTGCAAACATAATTTATGTTATGATTTTAATGGTTGATATGTTTTGTGAATCTCAAAATAGATTGGAAAGGCTGACTTTAATTTCTGATTTCAGGGCTGTGGATGTTGAAAGTGATTAAAATCATCAAGTATGCGTTTTTCTTCAACAAATAAAAAGCTGTTTCGGTTTGGTCTGTTAGATGTCGAGCGATGGCTAAGTTTGGTTTTGTGTGTTTCTAGTTAAAATGAATGGTTTTCCGATCATGTTGTTTTATTGTAATATATTGGTGTTTAGTTTTTAGAGGTAATAAGACAAGAGATCGGTTGTTTTATTGTAATATATTGGTGTTTAGTATCTTTAGATCTCTTGTCTCATCTTTAGATCATATTGTTTTATTGTAATATATTGGTGTTTAGTTGTAGTCTTGTAATGGAAGACTTTGAAATATTTGTGTGTTATTTAGCGGTTGTTGAGGTACATTTAATAATTGTTGAGGTAACGTCATTTTGTAAGCTAATTTGATTGTACGATTATTCAACAAAATTCATGTAACTAGAAGGGAAATTCATGTAACTAGAAGGGAAATTAATGTAACTAGAATCATATACCTATGTATACACACGCCCAATTCAACAAAATTCATGTAACTAGAAGGGAAATTCATGTAACTAGAAGGGAAATTAATGTAACTAGAGGTGAAATTGTTGTAACTAGAGGGAAAATTCAAGTAACTAGAGGGAAAATTCATGTAACTAGAAGGGAAATTAATGTAACTAGAGGTGAAATTGTTGTAACTAGAGGGAAAATTCATGTAACTAGAGGGAAAATTCATGTAACTAGAAGGGAAATTAATGTAACTAGAAGGGAAATTAATATAACTAGAGGTGAAATTGTTGTAACTAGAAAGAAAATTCATGTAACTAGAGGGAAAATTCATGTAACTAGAAGGGAAATTCATGTAACTAGGGGGAAAATTCATGTAACTAGAAGGGAAAATTCTGCTTTTTTCTTTCTTTTTTTCTTTTTTTTTTTTTTTTTTTTTAAGTTGTCTCACAAAAGCCCACCATAGAAAATTAGAAAAGCCCACCATAGAAAATTAGAAATATATCTCACAAAAGCCCACCATAGAAAATTAGAAATATGAAATGAACGAACCATAAAATTTTTAATCAAAATATTATTAATTTATTATTGAACACTGTAACTAAACCAAAATTGTAACTAGGTGTACAAACTACAACCGTAAAAAATGTAACTAAACCAAAATAGGTGTACAAATAAGAAAATGTGGAGTTAAGAACAAAATAGCTTTGAATGTAACTAGAGGAGAAATTCATGTAACTAGAGGGGAAATTCATGTAACTCGAGGGGAAATTACTGTAACTAGAACAAAATAAAGTGTAACTAGAAAATATGATGCTTATTTCAACATACTACAAGGGAAAAGTGATGCTTGACTCATAATAAGTGTAACCACAAAGGGAAAAACAATGTAACTAGGACGATAAAACCTTTAGCTACACTCATAATAAGCGTAACCACAAAGCCGAAACAATTCATAATTACTAGAGGGAAAATAACTGTAACTAGAGTGGAAATTCATATAACTAGAAGGGAAATTCATGTAACTAGAGTGAAAATTCATGTAACTAGAACAAAATAAAGTGTAACTAGAAAATGTGATGCTTATTTCAACATACTACAAGGGAAATTCATGTAACTAGAACAAAATAACTGTAACTAGAGGGGAAATTCATGTAACTCAATGGGAAATTCATGTAACTAGAGGGGAAATTACTGTAACTAGAAGGGAAATTCATGTAACTAGAGGGGAAATTCATGTAACTCGAGGGGAAATTACTGTAACTAGAACAAAATAAAGTGTAACTAGAAAATGGTATGCATATTTCAACATACTACAAGGGAAAAGTGATGCTTGACTCATAATAAGTGTAACCACAAAGGGAAAAACAATGTAACTAGGACGATAAAACCTGTAGCTACACTCATTATAAGCGTAACCACAAAGGGGAAACAATTCATAATTACTAGAGGGAAAATAACTGTAACTAGAGGGGAAATTTCATTAAGAGTACAGTCTTCGACAAAGACATAAATTTGCAGAACATCAATGGCCGCACATGAACATGGTGAACTTCAATGGCCAAAATAATTTCTATTAAAGTTTTATATTACAATAATTCTTTAAAACTCAAATACATAAATTTGCATTTCAGATACACATATACGACTTTCAAATGCATTATTTCGTAACCACCACCTTCGCTGTCTCAAAGTATCATTGTCGTCCACAGTCACAATCTCTATTACAACGTTGGATGCACATGTAAGTGTCTGGGATACATAAATCTTATCACACCCAAAACTACTATCATCACATAGGCCAACTACCCCCACGATTTACTTATAAGATACAGAAAAGCACGACGCAGTTACATAAAATAAACCAACGGATACGCGAACTCGGCAACGTCCCTTTTATGTATCGAATCCAAATTTAGCAAGTACTAAAACTAAATGATTATCAGCAAACCGCCATAGCCATCATCGTCTCACCAGCACTTTCCTCTCGATCTCCCCTTTAACTTCTCTTACTCACCGGAATAACACCATTCACGCCGACCTCCGTCCTTCCTCCTCTACTCCACCTCAAGCTCAGCCTATATTAACGGAGGGATATTGAAAATCATAACACCATTCACGGCCTCTGCTGCTTATAATCCTGTAACAACATCAAAAACCAAGCAGCACAACACACTATCGTCAACTCAACAGCCAGCCAACAATAAACAAATAAAAAACTTACGACACAGATACAACAGCCAACAATTTAAGAGCATTACCAGGGGAGGGAAGCAGTCCTCTGCAGCAGGACGAGGAACGGAGAATCCTCCGTGTGTGCTGGTATCAGAAGCAGTAAGCATCTTGCAGAACATATGAGGTGCGGAGGACTTGACAGCATCTTCAAAGTCGTCATCATCACCATCGCCATCACCGTCAATACCACCCCCTCTCAAATTCTCCTCAATCTGCTTCACATTACAACAACACTATGAATAAGTGTTACTCATAAAAGACCGTCTTAAACTCTCAAAATTGTTTGTTATTAGATTTCCCAATCCCAATCCCAAACCAAAGCAAACCAAAAACTGAACAAACTGAAACAGGGTGACAAATGAGAAGTCCAAAAGATCCTACTAATAAAGGCCACAATGTGCAAACCTGTCTTTTAAGCAGCTGATTCTCGCTTCCTTTCGTGGGCAAGTCTGCTCCGACTTTTCCGTTACCATATAACTGATAATGTAACGGTGCTGACACATCTTGAGATGAATCATCCAACACCCATTCATTCTCAAACTGGCATCTGATCAATGGACACATGGGGTTGCTCAGTTCAGAAAAGATGTATAGGCATTCACCCATTACAATTTAAGAGCAAGAACAAACATAAGTATTCAGTAATTATATGTCAAATCCAATCATTGATACATTAGAGAATATGCACAATTACTTCGTCCAACAAAACCCATGAATCTCGACAAACTATGCAGTAGATCATCAGCGTTCCTTAAGAAAAGTTAAGCATTTAAGACGATTTTGTATGAGGTCACACTTCGTGAACGTAGTTGAGGTTGTCAAGTACAACGAAGGTGTGACTTCTATGTCACGAAATCAGTCACCGCTTTTATATCTGTTTTTCGATACGGGTTTGTCAAGCATGATGCAGAATTAGCAAGTTTTGCGTCAGATGAGAACATATTGTTATCCATAATCAATTGATTTATACATTTAAGGCTTAATTTGTCGCCGGAATTTTGACACAGCAACAAATCACTCAAAACGAGTACGCAGTACACAATATTACAGACCACAGTACTACACCGTGGCTATCGAAAGCTCGTAAAAAAAAAGATGAGCTTCTGATACAATGATAAAGATTCACACCGCGTCTACACCATCACTGCTAAAACCAAATAGCTTTAGCTTCGATAAGCTTGTCTCTAAGAGACCCTTTTAGGTGGGTCCCCAGAACGTCTTTCGCAGACCCAACGTAATTCCCACCTATGAACACAGCACGCACAGTCGGGTTGCACCCTAGCTGCTACAAGCTGACGACTGTGTTGTCAATAATCATACATATATACACATAGTCATACATCAGGTACATAAGTTAGTCGTCTAGATACATACATCGACTTATGTATCCAGAATACTAATTTGCGTATCTGATGTCGCATCTTCTGTATCCACCAACACACTTTATTCACTACCCAACAGCTAACACATAATCGTTAAAATTTATTCGTTGACGGTGTGACACAAAAGTGGCACCAGATACGTGTTTCTTGACAGACATGACACTGTCAAGCACTAGATTCAGAAATCTAAAACATTTCACCTTTATTAGATACATAAAATCTCAGATTTCTACCAATAAAGGGTAATTACTTACCATTGTAAAGCACCCACGACATTGCATAATACAAGCACCACCTACGAATCTCAGATATGGACGTCGTCAAGGTCAGGGTCGGGGCCGGCATCGAGTTCTGAGTTGACGAAGAAGGCGTCAATGTTTAAGACAAACGTTGTCGGCATTAACTGACGGCACGACCAAGATTGACCGATGCTGTTCGTCGAGCATCTGGTGGTGGAGGATGAGGCTTTGTCTTTGTTTTTTCGACCACCATGTCGTCGTCTTTGTTGCCTCCCCAGTACATTAGACTTCGCCTTGTCACCATTGAGGGCCGATATCTGGTGGTCGGCATTGAAGGTCGGCGTTGGGTAGACGGTGATGGTTGATGTAGTTGACGGGGGATATTGAGGAAGGTTAGGGTTGTTTGTGGGTAATTGGGAATGAAGAGGTGGGAGTATTCAGGGGTTTAATTTTAACCATTGATTTGATTTTAATCGTATGGCTGAGGGAGAGTTCGGTAGTTCGTATCATATGATGAGTTCGTATAGGATCCCAAATCTATATATATATATATATGTATGTATATATACACATATATAGATATATATATATATACATAAATATATATATACATATATATATATATATATATACATAAATATATATATACATATATATATATATATATACATATATATATATATAGACATAAATATATATATACATAAATATATATATACATATATATATATATATATACATATATATATATACATATATATATATATATATATATATATATATATATATATATATATATATATATATATATATATATATATATATATATGTATATGGATTTAGGATCTTGTGAGAACCACACACTCGGTGAGAACTGTGAGAACCAATATCAAGTGTCAGATCTAAAGGCAATCAAACGGCGGAGATTTAAACAAAATCCTCCCTCTTACCTCGTGCGTTTTATTTTCCAACTTTAAATTCACCCTCAACTTAACCCAATTATGGTTGGTCACCGTGTTACTCAATGATTTTTTCTCTTCATTCTCCGCCATTAACGCTCAATTTCTTTGCTTCAATCGCTCGTTTCATTTCACTTTGAAGGTAATTTAAATTTTTTTTTTTCTCATTAATTTTGCATTATTCTTGCTTTAATAATCAGTAATTTGTTCTAGTTTGGTGAAAATTATGTCCGATTTTGTTCTAAATTAGTCAAATTGATTATATTAGGTTAAGACATGAAATCAATTTTTGATTCTCGATGTTATTGGATGTAATTCCACCATGTTTTTAATTCGTTTGCATTTTCCTTACTTTGAAAGTGAGAATTTGTTCTAGTTATGTGAAAGTTATGTCAATTTCGTCCTAATTAGGTCAAATCCGTTCAAATTATGTCAAAATCTTTCTAGTTTACTCAAATCTGTTTTAATTAGGTGAAAATTTGGTTGAATTCGTTCGAAATAAGTCAAATTCGTTTGAATTAGGTTTAGACATGAACTCAAAATTTTGGTTCCTGACACACTAATAGGTACAAAAATATTTTATTTAGATACACTAATATTATCTAGATTGTACAGGCTGAGGAAGCATGAGATTTTTTCTTTCACTTTCACTCTTATGTTTACCCATTGAATTGAATTGAATTGACCTGAAAATTGTTTGCTGGGTAAAATCTACAAGAGATTTTCGTTGAATTAGGGGATTTTCCCTTTTACCATTTCTCATAATCTAACATTTAGGTACAATGGGTAGATCTCTTTCTCGATTTTTGTATCATAGTTGTCGTGAGTTTTGGTGAGTTTTGTCATTTGCGAATTTGTCCTGGTATATTTTGTTCAACTACAGCCTTGCTTCTTAGGTACAGTAATGTGGTACAAAGGTACATTAATATGGTACTTAGGTACAGTAATATGGTACTCCGTATATGTAATACTCCGTATTTTTGTATCATATTTAAGTCGGGTCTCATATTTTTAAGTCGAGCTTATATGAGTTATATTTTATTTTTTTTAAGTGGAGTTTTACATAAATAATAATAATAAAAAACAAGACTCATATTAAGTAGACCCAAAAGTAAGTCTAACCCACCACCCCTTTTAGAATGCAAAGTGAAAAAGAGACGTTGGAGAGTGTTGGGTTTTACTTGTGAATATTTATTTATTTTTACATTTGTATGCTTTTTAGTTTTTGTACATACACATTTTTAGGGACTTCACAATGATGTTGACTACACACTAATCCTAGGAGATAGATTTTTCCTCAAATTGTGCTAGCATATAAGCTGACATGGGTGATCCTCCTTGATTTCTTATTCATTGAGTATTGTTTGCTACGTTGGGTTAATGTAGTCAAACTTGGAGTCTTCTTCTTTGTATTGGGTTGATTTCTTTTGGTTTTGGGCCCAACTGGAGGGGACTCCATAATGGGCTAATAACATGGTACTTCCACCTCGTGCTGTTGTGTGAGTAGGTCAGAGTGTACGTGCGCGAGATTACGAGTGAGGCCATGTGAACAATCTATTGGTGTACGCATGGTTATCGGTGACTTTCGAGCTCAATTTATGTTTGGTTTGGTATGTTATATATGTGTCAAAATTTGAATAGGTTTACTTTTGCCGTGTATGTGTGGCCATGTTTATGACTTTGTTACTGAATAGTCCTTCTGCTGCTTGCCCTAATATGAACTGATAATGCAGTGTTATGAGGCTGCTGCTGTAGTGCTCCCGCATTAGTGTTTGTTGAGTTTTCGTGTGTTTGTAATGTATTTTATATTATATGTGGCGTTAATTGATGGTTTGAATGTGTACAATTATCTCGGTGACGAGTGTGTGTGTGTGTGAGGATGGGAGTTTTGCTCTGATATATGTTGCCTTGTTGATGTACTTGACGTTTTAGCTGTCGTTTCACGTCGTGTTGAGTTGCTGCCGGATTTGTCTTGGTCTAGGACTATTTAGGGGCTGGTCGAGGCCTTTGCCCGCTTTTCTGTGATTCATGTCTGATGTTTCGACCTTGTGGGCTCTAATTTGTGAGTATTGTGTAGTATTGAATAGTGGAGTGTGCATTGATTGTGTTTTGCGAGGTATAGTGGACGTATGGTGAGTGTTGTGCTTGCATTATTTGGGAAGGCTGCTGGTCGGGTGTTAGCGTGGCTCACTGGATGATCGATTTCATGTTTCTATAGTCTATTTGAGCATGAGTTGATGTGTGATGAGATGTGGAATGTTTTGGAAGGAGTTGGAATTCATAGTGAATTGCTTACGATAATTTATAAGTGATTTTGGAAGAGTAAAAGTCTCAAAGTAGTTGCTGGTCGGTTTTTAAACCGAGTCGTATTGTGGCTTACGCCATGGATAATTTTAGTAAATGAAGTTGTATAACTTGTATGTTTGACTTTATTGGTGTATGTGTTTCCAATGAATGTCTGGCTTGTAAGCTTGTATGTGTGTGTTTGGTGACTTGTTGGAGTGAAACTTATGGGGCTCAAAGTTCACTAAAAACACAAAGAATTTCGGTTTGATACAAAGCAAGTAACACATTTTTGTAGGGCTGTTTTTGTGTTGTTTTTTTCTGAAATTATGTGGAAACGAAAATAAAAAGGGATAGTCTTCTTCCAAGCACTTAGCCAAGGATAGAAGGGTTGAGTAATTAAGCACAAAGCCACTAATTAACTCAAAAATACACTCAAAGCACAAAGCAAGAGAGTTTAGTTGAGCAAACACTCAAACTAGGGTTTTTCTTCATTCCAACAAATCTGATTTTTACAATGGGCAAGTTTGGTTTATATAGTACCAAAGCTTTGATCTACACCATACACTTCCTAACTAATCTAAGGGCTACAAATGAGCCTTACAATCAGCTAAAACTAATGGCTCTAAGGGCCTTACAAATCTGATGTAAAAACAAACTAAAGCATAAAGTAAGACAAGGACACTTGACTCTATCTACACCCTACAATGGTTGCTTTAATCCAAGGGCCGAGATTATGGCCTTGGAGAGCAAGTTGTTGATCAATCAAAGGTCCCCAATTCTGATCCTAAACTACCAAACAACACAAACTAAAAGGAGAAAATGACATAAAGCAAAAAAGACTCCAATTGACAATGACATGTGAGCTGATTTTGATTTGTGGTATGAGCTAATGTTTTTGGTCCCCCTGTTGAGCTTACCACGGCTCATGTGTCTCTTAGGCTGATTAGGAGGCTTCTAAAAGGTCCCCAAGGTGAGCTCACCCAAGGAGAATGATGTAGGTTAAGTTCATGGCTCATTACTCCAAAACAATCCTAACCGAGTTTCTTGAGATTGTAGTAACTTTCAGGCTTCACTATTTCACCCTCACGTTGAACTAGAAGGCCCATGATATGCCATTGGAAAGGTATTTGAGTTGGCTATCCAATGCAAAAAGAATCACCCAAAAATATTGCCTAGAGCTCACGATATGCAACTTTTAGTACGGACATGTCGAATTTGCCTATGGACTGAGCTTTCAAAATCTGACCCCTGACTTGTAGAAGGCATAACTCTCAGCTCCCTTTGAACCAGATAGCCAACTATATGTCAAAGGAAAGCTCTTTGAGCTAGCTTTCATATGAAAGTGGTTTCGCCTAAATTGGATGAGTAGATTGGGAGTTACGTTAAAATCTCTACCGACATGTCAAGATGGGCTTCATGGTTCATGGCCTAGGTTGTTGCTTTCCTTGTGTGGGCTGATTTCCTTTGTTCTTCTTTGTACATTTCACTTGGTTTGACCCTAATGTTCACAAATTAAGCCATAACTCGAGCCATAGGACCCAAGTAAGCCCAAGCCTCAAAATGAGCAAAAATGAGCTTATCCATTTTTGTGCAATCTCCTCTTCTTCAAAAGGATTTGTCCTCAAATCCTTGGGGTTCTTAACATTTGCTTGAGCTCCTCTTCTTGATTCCTACCTAGTGTCTTAGGGATATTCTTGACTAAGCTCCCCATTTTGAATTTCCATTTCAAGAATCCTCTTGATCTCTTGCTTGTGCCAAGCTTCCCATTCCACATGAGCTTCTTCTTCTTGACCTTAGGTGAACATCACATAGGATCAAGCTCAACCTTTCCCTTGAGATTATCCCCCATGCTCTCCTCTTGAATGTTTGGATCACCATTAGCAAATTCAATGTGTACACTCTCACCAACATTCACCCCTTGACTTCCATTTGAGTTCCCTTCATGACCAACCTCTTCATCCTCACTAGTAAGGACCTCACTCTCTTCACCCTCACAAACAAGGATGTCACTCATTCCCCTATGAACTTCCTCACACGATTTCAAGTCCTTTTTTGTGGGACATTCCTTTGCAATGTGACCAAAGCCTTGACATTGAGAGCAAATTTCGAGGGTGATGATTTCTTTGTGGTTAGGGTTAGTTTCCTTCCCCAAGTTTAGGGTTGGTGGTTTAAGTGTAGGAGTAGGGTCAACAACTTTGACTCTTTTTGGTGGCTCATAGGGTGGTGTTTTAGTAGGAGGCTCAAACAAAACGTTCATCCCATTACCCACACGAAAATTGACAGTCTTTCCTCTCATTTTAGCCACCTTGGCTTCTAACTCCTTCCCAACTCTCTCCATGGACTCAAAAATCGACTCAACATTAGGGGTTTTGTGTGAAGAACCATAGGAAAAAAATGTAGAACTAAAAGAAAAAGAAAGACTCATTGTAGCTCAAAAAACAAAACTGATTTTGTAAGAAAAGTTTGGATCTTTTGATGTATGAACCGAAAACATGACTAACACAAGGATGGAACTTGTGTTTTCTAACCAAAGCTCTGATAACCAAGTTGGAGTGAAACTTATGGGGCTCAAAGTTCACTCAAAACACAAAGAATTTCGGTTTGATACAAAGCAAGTAACACATTTTTGTAGGGCTGTTTTTGTGTTGTTTTTTTTCTGAAATTATGTGGAAACGAAAATAAAAAGGGATAGTCTTCTTCCAAGCACTTAGCCAAGGATAGAAGGGTTGAGTAATTAAGTACAAAGCCACTATAACTCAAAAATACACTCAAAGCACAAAGCAAGAGAGTTTAGTTGAGCAAACACTCAAACTAGGGTTTTTCTTCATTCCAACAAATCTGATTTTTACAATGGGCAAGTTTGGTTTATATAGTACCAAAGCTTTGATCTACACCATACACTTCCTAACTAATCTAAGGGCTACAAATGAGCCTTACAATCAGCTAAAACTAATGGCTCTAAGGGCCTCACAAATCTGATGTAAAAACAAACTAAAGCATAAAGTAAGACAAGGACACTTGACTCTATCTACACCCTACAATGGTTGCTTTAATCCAAGGGCCGAGATTATGGCCTTGGAGAGCAAGTTGTTGATCAATCAAAGGTCCCCAATTCTGATCCTAAACTACCAAACAACACAACCTAAAAGGAGAAAATGACATAAAGCAAAAAAGACTCCAATTGACAATGACATGTGAGCTGATTTTGATTTGTGGTATGAGCTAATGTTTTTGGTCCCCCTCTTGAGCTTACCACGGCTCATGTGTCTCTTAGGCTGATTAGGAGGCTTCTAAAAGGTCCCCAAGGTGAGCTCATGGAGCGATTCGAAGCGGGCCTCTTTGTACCTTGTAACCATCCTCACCCTAAACTCGACTCACTCATGAGCACTCACTAATCTCACACGTTTTAGGGCTGATTTGAGTGGGAAGTTCTCGGTTTTTATTTGAACAAAACATAAAACGAAAAATAAAGGGATATGAATTAGACTAAGCACAAAGCCACTAGCCTAAGACTAAGGTTCCGATCAATCATCGCACTAAGCTATGACCTTCACCCATGGAAACTCGAATCTCCAAGCACAAAGCTAAGGAGGTTTGAAGAGAAAACCCTCTCTAAAACTCATCTTTTTTATATATCACAAATCTGAAAAATTACATGGTTTTAGCTTGGCTTATATAAGCCTAAGCTTCTAATCTCAACCACTCATCTAACTAAGATCTAAGGGCTACAAATAACCCACAAAATACAATAAAAAAGGCTCACATGTGAGCTACAAAATCAGGAGACAAAGATACAACAACAACTAAAGTAGATGGTGACATCTTGGTGCATCTCCTCCCTTCATTTGTGTTGTTCAATCAAAGGCCTAGATCTTCTCCTTGGAGCTTCATTTACACGTCCAAAATAAGGCCCCCTTGGCTGATTTGTTGTTTGAATTCAAAAGACCAAAAGGTGACAAAGACATAAAGTAGTAAAACAAACTTTATTGAAAGGGACTTGTATTGAATTAAAATGTATCATCCTTGACTTCAATTTAGCCGAGATTTTGGACCTATTTTGGCTCAATTTCGTGACCATGGGTCCAAGGACCATGGTTAGGTCGTAGGCCAAAAATCGGGACCAAATCGTCAAGCCGTTTCAGTGCAACTCTCCCCTTCTTCAAAAAAAGTTTGTCCTCAAACTTTAGCCAACTAAAACATGGTATCCAAAAGATGAATTTTCAGAAAACAAAAAACGATTTTGAAAGAAAGTAAAGTTGGATGTAAAAGAGTGAAACAACAAGAGCACATCCTATGAAAAGCACATAGCAAATTCATCGAATCCTCTTGTTAGCCAACTCGACTCAAACACCTACAAAGGTGCTCGAATCAAGTCGACACTCACAAACCAAGACTCGCCCAGATTTGTAAGGCTACACTCGAAGACACCAAGACCCAACTCATCCCAAGATCGTCTCGGTTTAAGAAAACTCGAGAGCCGAAGCTTTGATACCAATTTGGAGTGAAACTAAGTGGGGTAGACTTAAACCTAAACCTAACCCTAACCTTGATCTTGTGACTTTGAGGGCTCAAAGGGAATTAGAGGCTAGAATGGCTCGGTTAGGAGGAGAACCACCCCCTAGCCAAGGCCGTGTGGTTTGTAGGGACATGCTTGCTCAAACCCTAACCCTAGAAGAGAATCACCAATTCCAAATCTTTAGATCTAGGTGTACCATTATGGAAAGGGTTTGTAATTTGATTGTTGATGGGGAAAGTTGTTCTAATGTTGCCTCAAGCACCCTCATTGAAAAATTAGCCTTGCCCACACAAGAACACCCTAACCCTTACAAGTTAAAGTGGCTAGACAAGGGAGCCGAGATGATGGTGGATAGACTATGCTTGGTTTCTTTCTCCATTGGAAGGGATTACATGGATGAGGTTTTGTGTGATGTGATTCCCATGGATGCTTGTCATCTCCTCTTGGGGAGACCTTGGAAGTTGGAAAGAAATGCTAATCATGATGGGAGGAGCAATACCTATACTTTTAAAATTGGAGCTAAAAAAATCAAACTTACACCCTTACTTCCGATTTTGAAGAACCCTAACCCTCCCTCCTTGATTGGGTTGCACGAAAAAGTGAAGGTTGATGGGAGACCCGAGATGAAACAAAAGCAAACTGAAATGGTGGTGGTAAGGCCGTGTGATATGATACTAGAGGACACACCAACACCCCTACCTTCCACCTTGAAGTATTCCACCCCACCCTCCATGGTTGAGCCAAGCAAAGATGTTGTAATAAGTGGAGGGCCAGAAATGAAGCATGGGTTTAGTGATGAGAAGGTTGAATGTGTTCTTCTTCTCAAAGACATCCCTAATGATCAAGATGAGTTTGGAAAAGAAAGTCTACCTATGCTCAAGGAAGGGGATGAATGTGAAATGAGAAGTTTACCTAAGTTCAAGGATAGGAGATACATTTGGAGTGGGAATGTTAATGCAAGCAAAGAGTTTTGGGATTTCCTAAGATGGAAATTCAAAGTGAATACTAACAACAACAAGGAGGATGAGTCCAATGAAAGTCCAAAGATTGATTTGTGGCAAGGGTACCTCCAAATGAGAACCCAAGAAGAGGATGTGTGGGAGAGAGACACGGCCCTCAAGGCCATACATGGGATGGTCACCCTTCTTAGGTCGTCTAATTCAACAAGTACCTTCATGATTGAGAATGTAACCCTCCATATGATCAAAGACAATCCTAGAGCAATAAGGGGAAGCCAAGGAGAGGAGCTCAAATGGAGCCAAAGCTGATATTTTGGGAAACCCAATCAAGTGGAAAGAAAATGAATCATTTGGAGATGCAAGGGTTGATGTTTTGGAAAGATCAAGAAGAACCATGAAGTGGAGGATCATGGATGTAAGTGACCGCGACAAAGAGTGGTTTCATGATATGGCAATCCTAAGCGAGCCTCAATTGAGTTTGGGCATGAAGAGCTCAAGAATGAGCTAGGAAATGAATGTGGATCCAAGGAAGCCATGGTAAGGGAAGAGAGTAAGGACATTTGCACGAGCCAAATAAGGAACAATTATTCTCTCGATCAATCTCTAGGCCTATGGTGTTCTTGGGCATCAATAACCAGGGAGTCCAATTCTTGTCAAGAAGCAAAAGGAGTATCAATCAATCTCATCAATGATCAAGGTCCACACCGAGCAAGGGGAAGAGAGACCGAGGATTTGAGGGCAAATCCTTTTCAAGGAGAGGAGATTGGACCAAAAATGGTCAAGTCGAGCGAAGGCGGTTTTTGTCTAGATCACGGTTTGGGTCCTTGGACTCGAACCATGGGCTAGGCCACGATCCTAGGGTCCACCCGAGCTTATTTTGAGTGAATTAAACAATAATATCTTGGTCAAGCTTGGTGGGTCAAGGAAAGTCAAAGAAAGTCAAGAAGGAGAGCAACCGAAAAGTCAACAAATGTGCTATTTTGAGTGTAATCGCTTGAGTGCACCCATGTGGGTTCGAACCCCAATAAAACACGAGCCAACAAGGTCCAAGAAAGTCAGCTAAGAGGGGAATTTTGGCTGACCCAAGAAGCTCTCGAATGATACATTATTTTGTACTTTAAGTCGTTTTCACTAGTGTCACTTTCATTACTTTATGCTTTATTGTTTTTAGTTGATAAAATCTGATTTGTGAGGAGCTTTGGACGTTCCACATGCTCTCCCAAGGTCTATCATGACCCTTGGATGATCACCTAAAAGTATGGAGAGGATTGAGCTACAAGTCGCTATCACACTTTATGCTTTTGTAGTTGTTTGTTTGCTTTTGAGTTTTCAGATTTGTAAGGTCTTTAGGACCAACTTTTTCGGCTGATCTAAGGCCCTTTATGAGCCCTTAGATTAGATATTAGATGAAGGGTCAAGATTAGAGTGTGGGTATTATATAAACCCTCACTCTCCCATTGTAATTTTCAGATTTGTTGAATGAGAAAAAACCCTAATTTTCATTATCTCTTAGCTTAGTGCTTGAGTTAGTGAGTTTATGATTAATTAGTGGCTTTGTGCTTGATTAATCAAACCCTAATTCTATTGCTTTGTGCTTAGAATTAGCCTATCCATTTATGTTTCCTTTGTTTTCACAAAAAATCAGAAAATTTCCACAAAAACACAACACTTTGGCCGAGTATTTTACATTCAATTCAAGATCGATTCTTGTTAGTCTCTTGAGTGAAACTTATGCCATCAAGTTTCATTTCAAATTGGTCATCAAAGCTTTGGTTGGATTTGAAGGCACAAGAGCCACCTTGTGCTAAAGGGTTCACACGTTCAAGATCCTTGTTCTACTCGAAATTTTCAGTTTTGTTTCTTTGGTTATTTCAATGGGTATGTTTAGGGGTGGCAATGAGCCGAGCTGATACCGAGCTCACTTGAGCTCGAGCTCGGCTCGTATTAAATTATTTGAGCTCAAGCTCGGCTCATAGCTCGACGAGCTTTTCAAATTGCAGCTCGAGCTCGGCTCGTATAACCATTTTAGAGCTCGAGCTCGAGCTCGGCTCGTATAATTTTTTCGAGCTCGAGTTCAGCTCGTATTATAGTTTCGAGCTCGAGCTTTATATCACATTTTAAAGTAATTTAATAGGCAATACGAAAGTTTTGAATAGAAATTGTAACTTGTGACTTTGTGATTTTTAGGAAATTTATTTATATTTTTAATATTTTATTGGTTTAGATGCAGCTGTTAAGCCGTTGAGCTCCACATATCCAAATACATTTTCCACCTTTTTACCCCTTTGACCCGAGCCTAACATTACAACCCTTGGAAACCTCGCTCGACGTGATTTTGAGACATTTTGGGTGACGACGTGCTTAGTTCGAGTAGTTTTCCTAGTGTCGATGTTTGTGAGATTATTTATAGCCTCAGCGTTAATGTGGATGCATACGGTCGAAAGTCTTTGCATGGAGTTTGCGTTATTATGTTCCGCCGTCTCTTATTTGTTCAGTTTTCTCCCTAACTCTTCAATTTATTGAAGAGGAAGCAGGTATTGATCTGATTCGCTTTTGTATGAGGCGACGATACTTGAGACTTTGAGTTGCATTTTCCTGTACTAGTTTGTCCTCGTGATTATGTGCTATGTTTGGGTACTTTGCTTGAGGACAAGCAAAGGTTTGGTTTGGGGGAGTTTGATATGTGCATTTTATATAGCTTTTATGCCCCCGGTTAGTCGCATTCTAGCTCGCGTTTAGTTGTATTTCTTATGTTTTTACGAGCTATTTGTTATGTATTGCGGTACTGCTTCTTTCTGTTTATATTTTGTAGCTTTTGGCGGTCCTGAGCCAAATAACGAGTCAAGTGAAGCAAGCACAAGTACCGAGACTACGAGACCAAGCTCGAGCCATCACGGGAGCTCGGGATACGAGTGACGACGTAGTGGATCCGAGCTACAAGCGACGAATGAAGCATATAAGCCAAGAAACGAAGTAACTTGCCAAATACACCTGGCCTGGATTCTTGATGAATCCGCCGATTTCTGAGAAATCCCGCCACCACAACCTGTGGGCTCGTGTGTTTTGGGCCTGATTTTGAGAAGTTGTATATATATGAGTCTTAGTATCTCTTTGTCATATCTTTTTACTTAGTTTTAGTTTTAGTTTTTACTGCTTTTCACATACACTTAAAATAATTAGGTCTAGATTTAATTACTTTGCAAGATTCGATCTTTTCATTCCGATTCAAGATTAATTTCGTGTTCATTGTTTTTCTTTCATCATGCCTTCTTATTATTATTACTTTGTTTTAATCTCAACCATGTCTAGCTAATTCTCCTATTAGGGTTTGAGGAATTTGTGCCTTTGGTTCAGAACATGTTTTTAGATTAAATTGGTTGAATATATTGTGCAATTGATTTCTTTCTACGCCGCTTTATGCCAATTGAATTAGGATTATTTCACCGATCAACGAATTCATCCGAGTTTAATTGAACCTGAGTAAGTTTTGATTTAAGATCGAAAGCCGAGTTAAAACTAGACTTACGCGAGATTGATAAGTTGAATTTAGTACGTAGCGAGAGCCCGCTAAATTTGCTTAAGGCTAAAATTGACTCGAGAGAGCGTTTTCTAAACCTAATCATTTTGCACAGTTTATTGTTCCTTCTTATAACTTGAGTTCCTGAATCATTGTCATGATGAACCCGATTGCCCTAATCTTCCCCTTTATAGACTTCTATTCATTTCCTTTATTGCTTTAGTTTATAGTTCAAATCAACCCATTTTCATACCCCTCTGAGTCTAACCTGTTACCAACTTAGCTTATAACTACACCGCTTTCCCTGTGGATTTCGACCCTGCTTACCACTAGCTTCTGTTAGTTGTTTGTTTAGGTTTATTTTGATTAGGCGTGACGACTTTAGCCTCATCAATTTTGGCGCCGTTGCCGGGGAGACGGTTAGCTAGTTAGTTTTGCTTAGTTTAGGTTGTTTCTTTTTCTCCCATGACTGTATTTGATTTCCCTCAATTTGATAATGAACCATTTCATGAATATATTGTTAGATTTAATAATTATGTTAATTATATTGGTTCGTTTGGTCTTTATTGTTCTGACTGGGAGAAAGTTTATATTACTAGCACGGGTATGAACTATGAGTCTCACAACTTCATTCACCACGTGAGTAATGGTAGAATCCTCTATATGCCTGAATATGAGATTTGGGACCTCTTTTGGGATATCACGCGACAAGCTCTTATTTCCGAAATAAAAGCTGACTTTAACGAGGTTCTTGTTACATACACGAAATTAGTCGAGGAAATGAAAGGTGATTGTGAGTCATATGAATGTTCCCCTGCCCCTTATGATAGTACCTATTCATCTCAAACTTGTATGTTAACTAGCTCACATGCATCCTTGTACGATGATGATTTGTTTGCTGACGATGGTTATGAGCCTGTGCATGATTGTGATCTGTCAAATTCTAGTGAGGTTATTGTGCATGACACTCCTGAACCTGAACCGACTTGTCCGCTTATTGATGCGTCTATTGAGTCTGTTTCCATTGGATCCTTGTCCGAGGATCCTTTGGCGGTCTTACCGTGTATTGAGATAGACGCAGGTGACTTAAAGTCGTGGAGCGCTGAAGTGGATGAATTAGAAGCTCTACTATACGCACATGAAAAAACGGCTTTCATTCCCACGGACACAACAAGTCGAGGGAAAAACTCACATGCTCCTGAGATTCACATCTCCGACGTCACAACGGTGTCTCCTATTGCCTTTGATGAGTTTTTGGGTCCCTTTGTTATGTGAATGTATTGTAACTGTTACCAAAGTGCTCCAGGACAATTTTCATAGACTCATTTATTTGTTGAGTCGATCATTAACCGTGCTTTTATGGAAGTGTATTTCATCATGGTGCTACGTATGTTTTTGTCTAGGACATGCGCAGATTTTTGATCGACTCCTAAGAGCATTAAATGGTTTTTACTTTAACCACTTGCGTGGTGTGATTTGAGCTTCAAAGACAGTCGTGCGGGACTATAAACCAGCGCTTTCCGGGAGGGAACCCGATGACGTTGTAATTTGGTGTACTTTGCTTTGGTTTGGTTTGTTTTTGACTTTGACATTTTTAGTTTGCTTTTATGAGCGCGTGAGGATGAGGGATTTATTATTGATTTAGCATGCAGGTTGGAGTGAAACTAAGTGGGCTAAGTTTCACTCAAAGGATGAACACAAAACGACTTTGAATGCTCTTAAAAATCTCGGCTCAAGTGTATGTTTTTGGTGAAGTATTTTTCTGATTTTTGTTGTTAAATGAAAGAACATAAAGATAGTCACTAAATCTACACACAAAGTAATAGATTTAGGTTTTGATTAGTTTAAGCACAAAGCCACTAAACTAATCTATCACTAACTCACACACAAAGTAATGAGAAAATGAAGAACTCTCAATAAACACTAGGGTTTTTTCTCTTCAATCAAATCTCAAAATTATGTTGTGGAGAGGCTTGGTTTATATAACCCAAGGCCTTACATCTTGACCCTACAATTGAAGCTAATCTAAGGGCTCTAGTTGGTCCTTGAATTACAACAAATACACGGCTCCTAGGAGCTTACAATAGCTGAAAAATTCAAACTAACAACAAACAACAAAAGCATAAAGCATAAAGGTAGATAGTGACATGTAGGAAAGGGACATATTGAGGAACAACATGTGAGCCTTCCCTTGTATTATTTTCGACTGACTTGGGACCTTCTCCAATTTGATTTTTGCTCTTGATGATTTAATTGACTTGTGGTTCGAACCCTCTTGGGTGCACTCGAGCGATCACATTCAAAAATAGCACTTTAGTCGACTTTCGGTTGCTCTCCTCCTTGACTTTCCTTGACTTCCATGACCCACCAAGCTTGACCAAGATTTTATGCTTTAAAATTACTCAAAATAAGCTCGGGTGGACCTTAGGACCGGGGTCTAGCCCATGGTTCGAGCCCAAGGACCCAAACCGTGATTTGGACAAAAACCGCCTTTGCTCGCCTTGACCATTTTTGGTTCAATCTCCTCTCCTTGAAAAGGATTTGTCCTCAAATCCTCGGTCTCTCTTCCTCTTGCTCGGTTTGAACTATAGTTTGACTCATGGCTTGAACCTTTGCCTTCTTCTCGACTCGGACTCTTGTTGGCTTCATGACTTGATTCGTAGAACATGATGAGGGGTGCCCCATGAGCCCCATGACCAACCTTGGGCTCCATGGCTCTAGACTTCCAAGAATTCCACTTGCTTAGAGATTGAATGAGAGATTGATTCTTGTAAACTCGGTTCATTGAATTGAACTTGCTCTCTCCCTTACTCATGGTTTCTTTGGATTCACTATTATCCCCTAGCACAACTCGATGTTCCTCATGCATAGAATCGTCACCTAGCCTCTCTTTGTCATGATTGAGCCCAACGTTTTTCTCCCATTTCAAGGACTTACTTGAACTTTCCATCACATCGTCCTTTGCATCTCCAAATGATTCATTCTCCTTGTACTTCATTGAGTGCCCCGAATTTTCAGTTTTGAGCTCATTGAGCTCCTCTCCTTGACTTCCCCCTATTGCTCTAGGATTGTCTTTGATCAAATGGAGGGCTACCTTCTCATTCATGAAAGTACTTGTTGAATTGGATGACCTAAGGATCGTGAACAGCCCACGTATGGCATTGAGGGCCGTGTTCTCCTCCCACAAATCGATCTTTCGACTTTCACTTGAGCCATCTTCTTTCTTGAGCTTAGGCGAAGATTGTAGAAGATCATCACTTAGCTCTTTTTGTTCAAGCTTAGTTCCCCCTTTGAATCCCCATCTCATGAATCCACTTGAGTAGACTTGGTTATGACAACCACATAGCATTTCTTTGGTATTGTTAGTTCCCACTTTGAACTTCCATTTTAGAAATTCCCTCGACTCTTTGCTTGTATCAACATTCTCATACCACATGAATATCCTTTCCATAAGCTTAGGTAGACTTCTCATCTCACATTCATCCCCTTTCTTGAGCATAGGTAGACTTTCTTTTCCAAACTCATCTTGATCATTAGGGATGTCTTTGAGAAGAAGAACACATCCAACCTTCTCATCACTAAACCCATGCTTCAATTCGGGTACTCCACTCAAAATAACCTCTTTGGTTGACTCAAGTATGGAGGGCGGTTTGCATTGCTCTTTGGGGAACTCCTTAGCAAGGACATTAATCTCATCCTTCCCATGACTAACCCCAAGTTCAATTTCTGGTCCCCCATCAATCCCCATTTTTTCGTGTGACATAATCAAGGAGGGTGGGTTAGGGTTCTTCAAAATCGAAGGTAAGGGTGCAAGTTTGATTTTCTTAGCTCCAATCTTGAAAGTATAGGTATTGTCCCTCCCATCATGATGAGCATTTCTTTCCAACTTCCATGGTCTCCCCAAGAGGAGATGACAAGCATCCATGGGAATCACATCACACAAAACCTCATCCATGTAATCCCCACCAATGGAGAAAGAAACCAAGCATTGTCTAACCACACTTACACTCATCTCGGCTCCATTGTTTAGCCACTTCATCTTGTAAGGGTTAGGGTGTTCTTGTGTAGGCAAGGCTAATTTTTCAATGAGGGTGCTTGAGGCCACATTAGAACAACTCTCCCCATCAACAATCAAATTACAAACCCTTCCCATAATGGTACACCTAGACCTAAAGGTTTCGACTTGGTGATTCTCTTCTAGGGTTAGGGTTAGGGTTTGAGTATGTGAGTCTCTACAACCCATACGGCCATGGCTAGGGGGTGGCTCTCCTCCTAACCGAGCCATTCTAGCCTCTAATTCCCTTTGACCCCTCAAAGTCACAAGATCAAGGTTAGGGTTAGGTTTAAGTCTACCCCTCATTTGACTCATTTTGATTTCAAGCTCCCTTTTAGCTTTCTCCATAGAATCATACATGGTCTTACCAAGAGTAGTATCACAAGAAACATCAAAAGGAAGAAACATACCCATTGATATAATCAAAGAAACAAAATCTGAAAATTTTGAGTAAAGCAAGGATCTTTGAGTGTAAGAACCGAACCAACACTAACACAAGTGTAGATCTTCAACCATTTTTTGTGAAAATTTGTGAGAATTTTGTGGAAGTTTTGTGGAAACAAGAAAAATAAAAGAGAAAAACGAAAAAATAAAAGAGGACAAACAAAAGTATAACCGAGTAACACAAAAATAAATCGAAAACAAGAACAAACCTAGGCTCTGATACCAATTTGGAGTGAAACTAAGTGGGCTAAGTTTCACTCAAAGGATGAACACAAAACGACTTTGAATGCTCTTAAAAATCTCGGCTCAAGTGTATGTTTTTGGTGAAGTATTTTTCTGATTTTTGTTGTTAAATGAAAGAACATAAAGATAGTCACTAAATCTACACACAAAGTAATAGATTTAGGTTTTGATTAGTTTAAGCACAAAGCCACTAAACTAATCTATCACTAACTCACACACAAAGTAATGAGAAAATGAAGAACTCTCAATAAACACTAGGGTTTTTTCTCTTCAATCAAATCTCAAAATTATGTTGTGGAGAGGCTTGGTTTATATAACCCAAGGCCTTACATCTTGACCCTACAATTGAAGCTAATCTAAGGGCTCTAGTTGGTCCTTGAATTACAACAAATACACGGCTCCTAGGAGCTTACAATAGCTGAAAAATTCAAACTAACAACAAACAACAAAAGATAAAGATAAAGGTAGATAGTGGCGTGTAGGAAAGGGACATATTGAGGAACAACATGTGAGCCTTCCCTTGTATTATTTTCGGTGACTTGGGACCTTCTCCAATTTGATTTTTGCTCTTGATGATTTAATTGACTTGTGGTTCGAACCCTCTTGGGTGCACTCGAGCGATCACATTCAAAAATAGCACTTTAGTCGACTTTCGGTTGCTCTCCTCCTTGACTTTCCTTGACTTCCATGACCCACCAAGCTTGACCAAGATTTTATGCTTTAAAATTACTCAAAATAAGCTCGGGTGGACCTTAGGACCGGGGTCTAGCCCATGGTTCGAGCCCAAGGACCCAAACCGTGATTTGGACAAAAACCGCCTTTGCTCGCCTTGACCATTTTTGGTTCACAGGTACTTGAGGACTCTTCGTCCTTAGTATTTATGAGAACAGGCCTCGACATGGCCTTGCTCGGCCCCCTCTGCTGAAGGGCCTCACCTTCTCTCGCGTGCTACTCCGAAGTACTTTACAGCTGGACTGATTTGGATGCAAATTCGTGGACTAGTAGCCGCACTCCATGCTTCACTTCGGTTTGGGGGAGCTCCAGCTTGATAATGTGAGCTTTCTTTACCCCTTTTCCCTCGTTTCCTCGTTTTTATTTTCCTACCCCCTTCTTTTATTTGTCCTTCTCTGCTTGTGGTTGTGCTGTTTTCCACATTGAGGACAATGTGTGATTCTGGTTTGGGGGAGGAAATCACTTTCGCGCTTATTTATTTGCATTTTTCATTTTGTGTGCATTTATTAAAAATTCAAAAAATTAAAAAAATTTCAGAAAAATCCAAAAATACGAGTCTTTTTGGTTCTTTTTGTCGTCTTAGTAACCTTTTGTGCAGGATTAGCTTTAGTGTCTTTCGAGATACGCTCTTAGTCGCTATGTTGAGTCTCTTGATTGTGTTGATTTGATATGCCTTGCTTACCATTTCCTTTCATCCTTGAGGTGATTTGAGTAGATTGACTTATTATTTGACATAGGACATGTGACGTAGACGGGGCGCGTTTCTTAGACTACCCATCCACTTAACATTGTACATGCTCGTATTAGTGAAATGAAAACTTGAATCTATGTCATTGTTTGAGCCTATTTGTTCTTAAATGATCGAGCATTGCACGAAGAGGTACTTGTTTTTGGTTACGATTTTATATTAACTCCACATGGCCAAATAGCTTGCTTTTCTACCCTTTAGACTTAGGTCCCGCATTTGTAGCCCGTCCTAGCCTTTGTAGCCTGTTTTGAGCAATTTTAAATATATATTGAGCTACATTCCAGAATTATCCTACCCGGGCTGATCAGTTGCATTAGGGGATTTTGAGTTA
This sequence comes from Dianthus caryophyllus, assembly GCA_023091065.1. Lineage (NCBI taxonomy): Eukaryota > Viridiplantae > Streptophyta > Magnoliopsida > Caryophyllales > Caryophyllaceae > Dianthus > Dianthus caryophyllus. Next base: position 16,681,309 of record CM041521.1, read on the forward strand.
TCACGGAGTATTTGGTTGGGAAGGAAGTGGGTTGAGTCCGTGATTTACTTGTCTTGTGAGTTGGAGTTGTGGGTTGATGTTTTCATGAGTATTCCTGGAGTGAAACTAAGTGGGCTAAGTTTCACTCAAAGGATGAACACAAAACGACTTTGAATGCTCTTAAAAATCTCGGCTCAAGTGTATGTTTTTGGTGAAGTATTTTTCTGATTTTTGTTGTTAAATGAAAGAACATAAAGATAGTCACTAAATCTACACACAAAGTAATAGATTTAGGTTTTGATTAGTTTAAGCACAAAGCCACTAAACTAATCTATCACTAACTCACACACAAAGTAATGAGAAAATGAAGAACTCTCAATAAACACTAGGGTTTTATCTCTTCAATCAAATCTCAAAATTATGTTGTGGAGAGGCTTGGTTTATATAACCCAAGGCCTTACATCTTGACCCTACAATTGAAGCTAATCTAAGGGCTCTAGTTGGTCCTTGAATTACAACAAATACACGGCTCCTAGGAGCTTACAATAGCTGAAAAATTCAAACTAACAACAAACAACAAAAGCATAAAGATAAAGGTAGATAGTAGCGTGAGGAAAGGGACATATTGAGGAACAACATGTGAGCCTTCCCTTGTATTATTTTCGGCTGACTTGGGACCTTCTCCAATTTGATTTTTGCTCTTGATGATTTAATTGACTTGTGGTTCGAACCCTCTTGGGTGCACTCGAGCGATCACATTCAAAAATAGCACTTTAGTCGACTTTTCGGTTCTTTCTCCTCCTTGACTTTCCTTGACTTCCATGACCCACCAAGCTTGACCAAGATTTTATACTTTAAAATTACTCAAAATAAGCTCGGGTGGACCTTAGGACCGGGGTCTAGCCCATGGTTCGAGCCCAAGGACCCAAACCGTGATTTGGACAAACCGCCTTTGCTCGCCTTGACCATTTTTGGTTCACAGTACTTGAGGACTCTTCGTCCTTAGTATTTATGAGAACAGGCCTCGACATGGCCTTGCTCGGCCCTCTGCTGAAGGGCCTCACCTTCTCTCGCGTGCTACTCCGAAGTACTTTACAGCTGGACTGATTTGGATGCAAATTCGTGGACTAGTAGCCGCACTCCATGCTTCACTTCGGTTTGGGGGAGCTCCAGCTTGATAATGTGAGCTTTCTTTACCCCTTTTCCCTCGTTTCCTCGTTTTTATTTTCCTACCCCTTCTTTTATTTGTCCTTCTCTGCTTGTGGTTGTGCTGTTTTCCACATTGAGGACAATGTGTGATTCTGGTTTGGGGGAGGAAATCACTTTCGCGCTTATTTATTTGCATTTTTCATTTTGTGTGCATTTATTAAAAATTCAAAAAATTAAAAAAATTTCAGAAAAATCCAAAAATACGAGTCTTTTTGGTTCTTTTTGTCGTCTTAGTAACCTTTTGTGCAGGATTAGCTTTAGTGTCTTTCGAGATACGCTCTTAGTCGCTATGTTGAGTCTCTTGATTGTGTTGATTTGATATGCCTTGCTTACCATTTCCTTTCATCCTTGAGGTGATTTGAGTAGATTGACTTATTATTTGACATAGGACATGTGACGTAGACGGGGCGCGTTTCTTAGACTACCCATCCACTTAACATTGTACATGCTCGTATTAGTGAAATGAAAACTTGAATCTATGTCATTGTTTGAGCCTATTTGTTCTTAAATGATCGAGCATTGCACGAAGAGGTACTTGTTTTTGGTTACGATTTTATATTAACTCCACATGGCCAAATAGCTTGCTTTTCTACCCTTTAGACTTAGGTCCCGCATTTGTAGCCCGTCCTAGCCTTTGTAGCCTGTTTTGAGCAATTTTATATATATATTGAGCTACATTCCAGAATTATCCTACCCGGGCTGATCAGTTGCATTAGGGGATTTTGAGTTATCACGGAGTATTTGGTTGGGAAGGAAGTGGGTTGAGTCCGTGATTTACTTGTCTTGTGAGTTGGAGTTGTGGGTTGATGTTTTGAGTATTCTGGAGTGGAACTAAGTGGGCTAAGTTTCACTCAAAGGATGAACACAAAACGACTTTGAATGCTCTTAAAAATCTCGGCTCAAGTGTATGTTTTTGGTGAAGTATTTTTCTGATTTTTGTTGTTAAATGAAAGAACATAAAGATAGTCACTAAATCTACACACAAAGTAATAGATTTAGGTTTTGATTAGTTTAAGCACAAAGCCACTAAACTAATCTATCACTAACTCACACACAAAGTAATGAGAAAATGAAGAACTCTCAATAAACACTAGGGTTTTTCTCTTCAATCAAATCTCAAAATTATGTTGTGGAGAGGCTTGGTTTATATAACCCAAGGCCTTACATCTTGACCCTACAATTGAAGCTAATCTAAGGGCTCTAGTTGGTCCTTGAATTACAACAAATACACGGCTCCTAGGAGCTTACAATAGCTGAAAAATTCAAACTAACAACAAACAACAAAAAGATAAAGATAAAGGTAGATAATGATGACATGTAGGAAAGGGACATATTGAGGAACAACATGTGAGCCTTCCCTTGTATTATTTTCGGCTGACTTGGGACCTTCTCCAATTTGATTTTTGCTCTTGATGATTTAATTGACTTGTGGTTCGAACCCTCTTGGGTGCACTCGAGCGATCACATTCAAAAATAGCACTTTAGTCGACTTTCGGTTGCTCTCCTCCTTGACTTTCCTTGACTTCCATGACCCACCAAGCTTGACCAAGATTTTATGCTTTAAAATTACTCAAAATAAGCTCGGGTGGACCTTAGGACCGGGGTCTAGCCCATGGTTCGAGCCCAAGGACCCAAACCGTGATTTGGACAAAAACCGCCTTTGCTCGCCTTGACCATTTTTGGTTCATTGGTGTACTTGAGGACTCTTCGTCCTTAGTATTTATGAGAACAGGCCTCGACATGGCCTTGCTCGGCCCCCTCTGTGAAGGGCCTCACCTTCTCTCGCGTGCTACTCAAAGTACTTTATACCGGATCTGATTTGGATGCAAATTGCGTGGACTAGTAGCGCACTCCATGCTTCACTTCGGTTTGGGGGAGCTCCAGCTTGATAATGTGAGCTTTCTTTACCCCTTTTCCCTCGTTTCCTCGTTTTTATTTTCCTACCCCTTCTATTATTTGTCCTTTTATGCTATCTGTGGTTGTGCTGTTTTCCACATTGGGACAATGTGCGATTCTGGTTTGGGGGAGGGAAGCACTTTCGCGCGTTTCATTTGCATTTTTTTATTTTGTTTGCATTTATTCGAAAAACCAAAAAAATAAAAAAAATTCAAAAAAAATACAAAAATACGAGTCTTTTTGGTTCTTTTTGTCGTTTTAGAAACCTTTGTGCAGGATTAGCTTTAGTGTCTTTTGAGATACGCTCTTAGTCGCTATGTTGAGTCTCTTGATCGTGTTGATTTGATATGCTTTGCTTACCATTTCTTTTCATCCTTGAGGTGATTTGAGTAGATTGACTTATAATTTGACATAGGACATGTGACGTAGACGGGGCGCGTTTCTTAGACTACCCATCCACTTGACATTGTACATGCTCGTACTAGTGAAATGAAAACTTGAATTTATGTCATTGTTTGAGCCTACTTGTTCTTAAATGATCGAGCATTGCACGAAGAGGTGCTTGTCTTTGGTTACTTTATTATATTAACTCCACATAGCCAAATGACCTACTTTTTTACCCTTTAGACTTAGGTCCCTCATTTGTAGCCCGTCCTAGCCTTTGTAGCCTGTTTTCATGAGCCACATTATTATATTATGAGCTACATTCCAGAATTATCCTACCCGGGCTGATCAGTTGCATTAGGGGATTTTGAGTTATCACGGAGTATTTGGTTGGGAAGGAAGTGGGTTGAGTCCGTGATTTACTTGTCTTGTGAGTCGGAGTTGTGGGTTGATGTTTTGCGAGTATTCCTGGAGTGAAACTAAGTGGGCTAAGTTTCACACAAAGGATGAACACAAACGACTTTGAATGCTCTTAAAAATCTCTACTCAAGTGTATGTTTTTGGTGAAGTATTTTTCTGATTTTTGTTGTTAAATGAAAGAACATAAAGATAGTCACTAAATCTACACACAAAGTAATAGATTTAGGTTTTGATTAGTTTAAGCACAAAGCCACTAAGCTAATCTATCTCTAACTCACACACAAAGTAATGAGAAAATGAAGGACTCTCAATAAACACTAGGGTTTTTATCTTCAAACAAATCTCAAAATTATGTTGTGGAGAGGCTTGGTTTATATAATCCAAGGCCTTACATCTTGACACTACAATTGAAGCTAATCTTTGGGCTCAAGTTGGTCCTTGAATTACAACAAATACACGGCTCCTAGGAGCTTACAATAGCTGAAAAATTCAAACTAACAACAAACAACAAAAGATAAAGATAAAGGTAGATAGTGACATGTAGGAAAGGGACATATTGAGAACAACATGTGAGCCTTCCTTGTATTATTTTCTACTGACTTGGGACCTTCTCCAATTTGATTTTTGCTCTTGATGATTTAATTGACTTGTGGTTCAACCCTCTTGGGTGCACTCGGCGATCACATTCAAAAATAGCACTTTAGTCGACTTTCTGGTTGCTCTCCTCCTTGACTTTCCTTGACTTCCATGACCCACCAAGCTTGACCAAGATTTTATGCTTTAAAATTACTCAAAATAAGCTCTGTGGACCTTAGGACCGGGTCTAGCCCATGGTTCGAGCCCAAGGACCCAAACCGTGATTTGGACAAAAACCGCCTTTGCTCGCCTTGACCATTTTTGGTTCAATCTCCTCTCCTTGAAAAGGATTTGTCCTCAAATCCTCGGTCTCTCTTCCTCTTGCTCGGTTTGAACTATAGTTTGACTCATGGCTTGAACCTTTGCCTTCTTCTTGACTCGGACTCTTGTTGGCTTCATGACTTGATTCGTAGAACATGATGAGGGGTGCCCCATGAGCCCCATGACCAACCTTGGGCTCCATGGCTCTAGACTTCCAAGAATTCCACTTGCTTAGAGATTGAATGAGAGATTGATTCTTGTAAACTCGGTTCATTGAATTGAACTTGCTCTCTCCCTTACTCATGGTTTCTTTGGATTCACTATTATCCCCTAGCACAACTCGATGTTCCTCATGCATAGAATCGTCACCTAGCCTCTCTTTGTCATGATTGAGCCCAACGTTTTTCTCCCATTTCAAGGACTTACTTGAACTTTCCATCACATCGTCCTTTGCATCTCCAAATGATTCATTCTCCTTGTACTTCATTGAGTGCCCCGAATTTTCAGTTTTGAGCTCATTGAGCTCCTCTCCTTGACTTTCCCCTATTGCTCTAGGATTGTCTTTGATCAAATGGAGGGCTACCTTCTCATTCATGAAAGTACTTGTTGAATTGGATGACCTAAGGATCGTGAACAGCCCACGTATGGCATTGAGGGCCGTGTTCTCCTCCCACAAATCGATCTTTCGACTTTCACTTGAGCCATCTTCTTTCTTGAGCTTAGGCGAAGATTGTAGAAGATCATCACTTAGCTCTTTTTGTTCAAGCTTAGTTCCCCCTTTGAATCCCCATCTCATGAATCCACTTGAGTAGACTTGGTTATGACAACCACATAGCATTTCTTTGGTATTGTTAGTTCCCACTTTGAACTTCCATTTTAGAAATTCCCTCGACTCTTTGCTTGTATCAACATTCTCATACCACATGAATATCCTTTCCATAAGCTTAGGTAGACTTCTCATCTCACATTCATCCCCTTTCTTGAGCATAGGTAGACTTTCTTTTCCAAACTCATCTTGATCATTAGGGATGTCTTTGAGAAGAAGAACACATCCAATCTTCTCATCACTAAACCCATGCTTCAATTCGGGTACTCCACTCAAAATAACCTCTTTGGTTGACTCAAGTATGGAGGGCGGTTTGCATTGCTCTTTGGGAACTCCTTAGCAAGGACATTAATCTCATCCTTCCCATGACTAACCCCAAGTTCAATTTCTGGTCCCCCATCAATCCCCATTTTTTCGTGTGACATAATCAAGGAGGGTGGGTTAGGGTTCTTCAAAATCGGAGGTAAGGGTGCAAGTTTGATTTTCTTAGCTCCAATCTTGAAAGTATAGGTATTGTCCCTCCCATCATGATGAGCATTTCTTTCCAACTTCCATGGTCTCCCCAAGAGGAGATGACAAGCATCCATGGGAATCACATCACACAAAACCTCATCCATGTAATCCCCACCAATGGAGAAAGAAACCAAGCATTGTCTAACCACACTTACACTCATCTCGGCTCCATTGTTTAGCCACTTCATCTTGTAAGGGTTAGGGTGTTCTTGTGTAGGCAAGGCTAATTTTTCAATGAGGGTGCTTGAGGCCACATTAGAACAACTCTCCCCATCAACAATCAAATTACAAACCCTTCCCATAATGGTACACCTAGACCTAAAGGTTTCGACTTGGTGATTCTCTTCTAGGGTTAGGGTTAGGGTTTGAGTATGTGAGTCTCTACAACCCATACGGCCATGGCTAGGGGGTGGCTCTCCTCCTAACCGAGCCATTCTAGCCTCTAATTCCCTTTGACCCCTCAAAGTCACAAGATCAAGGTTAGGGTTAGGTTTAAGTCTACCCCTCATTTGACTCATTGGAGTGAAACTAGGAGGATCAAGTTTCACTCAAGAGATGAACACAAATCGATCTTGAAAACCCTTGAAATTTTCGGCCCAAGTGAATGTTTTTGGTGAAATATTTTCTGAAATTTTGAGAACAAGGAAAATAAAAGGGATAGTAACTAAATCTACACACTAAGTAATAGATTTAGGTTGTGATTAGTTTAAGCACAAAGCCACTAAACTAATCTTTCACTAAACTCACACACTAAGTAATGAGAAAATGAAGAGAACTCAAGATAAACAACTAGGGTTTCATTCCATATCAAAGCTGAAAATTGTGAGATGAGGATGAGGGTTTATATATTACCCTCATTCTAATCTTAGCCACACATTACAAGTTGATCCAAGGGCCATAAAGGTCCCTCAAATCAGCCGAAATTAAGTTGGTCTTTGTGACCTTACAAATTTGAAAATGATAACAAACAAAACATAAAGTAGACAATGACACGCGAAAGACATCCTCTCCATGCATTTTAGGTAGTCTTCAAGGGTCAAGATTTGACCTTGGGTGGCATGTGGGACGGTCCTAGTGACCATATTACAAGGGATTACATTGTCTCCTTTCAATAAAGCATAAAGTAAAAGTAATGAAAACGACATGTATGAAAATGACATAAAATATAAAAACAATGTGATGATCCTTGGTGACTTGAAATAAGCCGGCCCCCTTGACCTCCATGAGCTAGCTTGATGAACCATATGAGCCCATTTATTGGAGCGTTGACTCACATGGGTGTACCTTGGTTGACCACATTTCAAAATAGCATAATCTTGACTTTTTGTTGCTCTCCAACTTTGACTTCTCCTTGACTTAGCTTGATCACTAGGGTTGGCTCGATTTGACCATAGAATTGACTTTACTTATCCCTTAGTGATCCCTTGACCCTTGGTCTAGGCTTGGGTTTGAGCCCATGGCCCTAACCCATGGTCTCCCTCTTCTCCACCCTTGACTTCCTTGACCAATTTTGGTCCAATCTCCTCTCCTTGAAAAGGACTTGCCCTCAAGTCCTTGGAGAACCTCTTGCTCCCTCTCTTGCTCGACTTCACACTCGATTCTCGGCTCAACCTTTGTTCAATCTTGGCCTTCACGGTTTTGGTCTTCCATGGGCACCATTTAGCTAGAGTTTGTAGAAACGGTTGGACCCCTTTGACTTGGCTCGAAGAATTGATCACATTTTCATCCTTGGTCACGGTTTTTTTGACCACGCACTCTTCCTCGAGCATTTCCTTGAGCCCACGACTCATAACCATGCCATCCACCCATTCTTGCTCATGATCGAGCCCTTCAATGATTCTCCATCTTAAAGACCCGCTTGATCTTTCCTTACCATCGATTTTTGTTCTTTCATTGACCACATTCTCAATGTAGTCGGTTGTTTCCTTGTTGATTGATGCTTCACCTTCATGAGGCTCCTCTCCTAGAGTCCTCCTTACCATGCTAGAGCTTCCCTCACATTCCAAGTTCAACTTTTCCCCTTGCTCTTCTTCATTCGGCTCAAGGCCCTTCAATTTCTCAAGCTCATTCAAGCTCGGCCCCAACTTCATCTCCATGCTAGGTTTCGGCTCAATGAAGGATTCAAACAAGCATGCATTGGATTTACATCCCATCATTGGTGGTAGGGGAGCTAAGACAATGAGCTTTTCACCATACTTGAATGAGTAGGTGTTGTCCCTTCCATGGTGGGAAGAGTTCTTTTCATACTCCCATGGCCTCCCAAGTAATACATGACAAGCATCCATGTCCAACACTTCACACACAATTTCATCTTTGTAATCTTGTCCAATGGAAAACAAGACCTTGCATTGTTTATCAACTTTCACCTCGGCTCCTTGATTAAGCCATCTTAGCTTGTAAGGGTGAGGATGTTTCAAAGTGGGCAAGGCAAGTTTATCAATGAGGGTTTTAGAAGCAACATTAACACAACTTCCCCCATCAATAATCAAATTACACACTCTCCCCATGATTGTACATTTGGACCGAAATATTTGGTGCCTTTGGTCCATATTCTCGTTTGCATCTTGAGTGTGCATCACTCGCCAAGTGACCAAGCTCAACCCCGAGTCCGGGGGAACAATTGTTTCGGCCACCCTTACTTCCTCAACTCCCTCTTTTTTTTCTTCCTCACAAACTAACACCTCATCATCTCCCCAATGTACAACCTCACTTGTATTCAAGGTCCTCTTGCTAGGGCACTCCTTAGCAAAATGACCGTAACCTTGACATTGGTAGCACTTCTTGAGAGGAATTGTTCTCTTAGGGCCATAGTCGATTCCCTTTCCCTTATCAACACTCGATGGCTTGGTGGTAGGGCAAGGCTCAACAATCTTGACCCCTCCTTGGCTCGACATGGGGTTGGTTTTGGGGGTGTTCTTAGCCGACTCTCCTCTCCCCTTCTCTAGCCTTTCCACACGTGTGGCCATGGTAACGGCCTCATCGAATGACCACAAGTTTTGCATCTTGACCCGATTTGCTATCCTAGGGTTTAGGCCCTCAACAAACCTTGCAAATTTTTGTTCGGTTTCTCATTCATCTCACATTGTAGGGTGAGTTGCTCAAAGTCCCTAAGATAGGTCTCAATGGGGTGTGACTCTTGTTTTAGTTGAGCTAGCTTGAGAAACATGTCTTGGGTGTAGTCTTTGGGAACAAACTTGTCTTTGAGTTTCTTTTTGAGTTTGAGCCATGACTTAATGGGTTCCTTACCCTCTCGGTTTCTTTGATTCTTAAGGTTTTCATACCAAAGGGAGGCATATCCCTTAAACTTCATGATGGCTACCTTGAAACACTTCCTATCGGAGTACTCCTTGAATTCAAAAATTCTCTCAACCGATCTAAGCCAATCTAGGAGATCCTCGGGGTTCAAGCTACCATAAAAATCGGGTATGTCCACCTTAATGTCTCGGTCATGGTCTCTTGGGTGGGTTTCAAGGGACTCTTCCGAATCCGAAAATTGATCTTCCATGTGAGGAGGAGGTTGTCCTCTCCCACGGCCCCCATACCCAAACCCACGGCCACGTCCCCTTCCCCCTTCACCCCTTCTTGGTTCATTAATATTTTGGTCTAAGAGGGTGTTTAGAGCATTCATCATTAAAGTACAATTACCGGTGAGTTGAGTTAGTTTCTCCTCTAAATCGGAAAGCCTTTTATCCTCCTCCATTTTTGTGAAATTTTGTGAGATCTTTTGTGGAAATTTTGTGGTAAATTTATAGAAAAATAAACAAGGAAAGGAAGAAGAAAAACGAAAAAATTAAAAGAGGAAAACAAAGGAACAACTCGACTTTACTAAGGAAAACCGAAAAATAGAGAAAGAAAATGAAATCAAGAACAAACCTAGGCTTTGATGACCAATTTGGAGTGAAACTAGGAGGATCAAGTTTCACTCAAGAGATGAACACAAATCGATCTTGAAAACCCTTGAAATTTTCGGCCCAAGTGAATGTTTTTGGTGAAATATTTTCTGAAATTTTGAGAACAAGGAAAATAAAAGGGATAGTAACTAAATCTACACACTAAGTAATAGATTTAGGTTGTGATTAGTTTAAGCACAAAGCCACTAAACTAATCTTTCACTAAACTCACACACTAAGTAATGAGAAAATGAAGAGAACTCAAGATAAACAACTAGGGTTTCATTCCATATCAAAGCTGAAAATTGTGAGATGAGGATGAGGGTTTATATATTACCCTCATTCTAATCTTAGCCACACATTACAAGTTGATCCAAGGGCCATAAAGGTCCCTCAAATCAGCCGAAATTAAGTTGGTCTTTGTGACCTTACAAATTTGAAAATGATAACAAACAAAACATAAAGTAGACAATGACGCGAAAGACATCCTCTCCATGCATTTTAGGTAGTCTTCAAGGGTCAAGATTTGACCTTGGGTGGCATGTGGGACGGTCCTAGTGACCATATTACAAGGGATTACATTGTCTCCTTTCAATAAAGCATAAAGTAAAAGTAATGAAAACGACATGTATGAAAATGACTTAAAATATAAAAACAATGTGATGATCCTTGGTGACTTGAAATAAGCCGGCCCCCTTGACCTCCATGAGCTAGCTTGATGAACCATATGAGCCCATTTATTGGAGGGTTGACTCACATGGGTGTACCTTGGTTGACCACATTTCAAAATAGCATAATCTTGACTTTTTGTTGCTCTCCAACTTTGACTTCTCCTTGACTTAGCTTGATCACTAGGGTTGGCTCGATTTGACCATAGAATTGACTTTACTTATCCCTTAGTGATCCCTTGACCCATGGTCTAGGCTTGGGTTTGAGCCCATGGCCCTAACCCATGGTCTCCCTCTTCTCCACCCTTGACTTCCTTGACCAATTTTGGTCCACTCATTTTGATTTCAAGCTCCCTTTTAGCTTTCTCCATAGAATCATACATGGTCTTACCAAGAGTAGTATCACAAGAAACATCAAAAGGAAGAAACATACCCATTGATATAATCAAAGAAACAAAATCTGAAAATTTTGAGTAAAGCAAGGATCTTTGAGTGTAAGAACCGAACCAACACTAACACAAGTGTAGATCTTCAACCATTTTTTGTGAAAATTTGTGAGAATTTTGTGGAAGTTTTGTGGAAACAAGAAAAATAAAAGAGAAAAACGAAAAAATAAAAGAGGACAAACAAGAGTATAACCGAGTAACACAAAAATAAATCGAAAACAAGAACAAACCTAGGCTCTGATACCAATTTGGAGTGAAACTAAGTGGGCTAAGTTTCACTCAAAGGATGAACACAAAACGACTTTGAATGCTCTTAAAAATCTCGGCTCAAGTGTATGTTTTTGGTGAAGTATTTTTCTGATTTTTGTTGTTAAATGAAAGAACATAAAGATAGTCACTAAATCTACACACAAAGTAATAGATTTAGGTTTTGATTAGTTTAAGCACAAAGCCACTAAACTAATCTATCACTAACTCACACACAAAGTAATGAGAAAATGAAGAACTCTCAATAAACACTAGGGTTTTTTCTCTTCAATCAAATCTCAAAATTATGTTGTGGAGAGGCTTGGTTTATATAACCCAAGGCCTTACATCTTGACCCTACAATTGAAGCTAATCTAAGGGCTCTAGTTGGTCCTTGAATTACAACAAATACACGGCTCCTAGGAGCTTACAATAGCTGAAAAATTCAAACTAACAACAAACAACAAAAGCATAAAGATAAAGGTAGATAGTGGCGTGTAGGAAAGGGACATATTGAGGAACAACATGTGAGCCTTCCCTTGTATTATTTTCGGCTGACTTGGGACCTTCTCCAATTTGATTTTTGCTCTTGATGATTTAATTGACTTGTGGTTCGAACCCTCTTGGGTGCACTCGGCGATCACATTCAAAAATAGCACTTTAGTCGACTTTCGGTTGCTCTCCTCCTTGACTTTCCTTGACTTCCATGACCCACCAAGCTTGACCAAGATTTTATGCTTTAAAATTACTCAAAATAAGCTCGGGTGGACCTTAGGACCTGGGAGTCTAGCCCATGGTTCGAGCCCAAGGACCCAAACCGTGATTTGGACAAAACCGCCTTTGCTCGCCTTGACCATTTTTGGTTCACGGTACTTGAGGACTCTTCGTCCTTAGTATTTATGAGAACAGGCCTCGACATGGCCTTGCTCGGCCCCCTCTTTGAAGGGCCTCACCTTCTCTCGCGTGCTACTCAGAAGTACTTTCTGGTGGGTGATTTGGATGCAAATTCGTGGACTAGTAGCGCACTCCATGCTTCACTTCGGTTTGGGGAGCTCGACGATAATGTGAGCTTTCTTTACCCCTTTTCCCTCGTTTCCTCGTTTTTATTTTCCTACCCCCTTCTTTTATTTGTCCTTCTCTGCTTGTGGTTGTGCTGTTTTCCACATTGTGGACAATGTGTAATTCTGGTTTGGGGGGGGAAATCACTTTCGCGCGCTTATTTATTTGCATTTTTCATTTTGTGTGTATTTATTAAAAATTCAAAAAATTAAAAAATTTCAGAAAAATCCAAAAATACGAGTCTTTTTGGTTCTTTGTCGCCTTAGTAACCTTTTGTGCAGGATTAGCTTTGGTACCTTACGAGATACGCTCTTAGTCGCTATGTTGAGTCTCTTGATTGTGTTGATTTGATATGCCTTGCTTACCATTTCCTTTCATCCTTGAGGTGATTTGAGTAGATTGACTTATTATTTGACATAGGACATGTAGCGTAGGCGGGTAGCGTTTCTTAGACTACCCATCCACTTAACATTGTACATGCTCGTATTAGTGAAATGAAAACTTGAATCTATGTCATTGTTTGAGCCTATTTGTTCTTAAATGATCGAGCATTGCACGAAGAGGTACTTGTTTTTGGTTACGATTTTATATTAACTCCACATGGCCAAATAGCTTGCTTTTCTACCCTCTAGACTTAGGTCCGCATTTGTAGCCCGGCCCTAGCCTTTGTAGCTTTGTTTTGAGCAATTTTAAATATATATTGAGCTACATTCCAGAATTATCCTACCCGGCTGATCAGTTGCATTAGGGGATTTTGAGTTATCACGGAGTATTTGGTTGGGAAGGAAGTGGGTTGAGTCCGTGATTTACTTGTCTTGTGAGTTGGAGTTGTGGGTTGATGTTTTGCAGTATTCTGGAGTGAAACTAAGTGGGCTAAGTTTCACTCAAAGGATGAACACAAAACGACTTTGAATGCTCTTAAAAATCTCGGCTCAAGTGTATGTTTTTGGTGAAGTATTTTTCTGATTTTTGTTGTTAAATGAAAGAACATAAAGATAGTCACTAAATCTACACACAAAGTAATAGATTTAGGTTTTGATTAGTTTAAGCACAAAGCCACTAAACTAATCTATCACTAACTCACACACAAAGTAATGAGAAAATGAAGAACTCTCAATAAACACTAGGGTTTTTTCTCTTCAATCAAATCTCAAAATTATGTTGTGGAGAGGCTTGGTTTATATAACCCAAGGCCTTACATCTTGACCCTACAATTGAAGCTAATCTAAGGGCTCTAGTTGGTCCTTGAATTACAACAAATACACGGCTCCTAGGAGCTTACAATAGCTGAAAAATTCAAACTAACAACAAACAACAAAAGCATAAAGCATAAAGGTAGATAGTGGCGTGTAGGAAAGGGACATATTGAGGAACAACATGTGAGCCTTCCCTTGATTTTTTTTCGACAGACTTGGGACCTTCTCCAATTTGATTTTTGCTCTTGATGATTTAATTGACTTGTGGTTCGAACCCTCTTGGGTGCACTCGAGCGATCACATTCAAAAATAGCACTTTAGTCGACTTTCGGTTGCTCTCCTCCTTGACTTTCCTTGACTTCCATGACCCACCAAGCTTGACCAAGATTTTATGCTTTAAAATTACTCAAAATAAGCTCGGGTGGACCTTAGGACCGGGGTCTAGCCCATGGTTCGAGCCCAAGGACCCAAACCGTGATTTGGACAAAAACCGCCTTTGCTCGCCTTGACCATTTTTGGTTCACAGGTACTTGAGGACTCTTCGTCCTTAGTATTTATGAGAACAGGCCTCGACATGGCCTTGCTCGGCCCCCTCTGCTGAAGGGCCTCACCTTCTCTCGCGTGCTACTCCGAAGTACTTTACAGCTGGACTGATTTGGATGCAAATTCGTGGACTAGTAGCCGCACTCCATGCTTCACTTCGGTTTGGGGGAGCTCCAGCTTGATAATGTGAGCTTTCTTTACCCCTTTTCCCTCGCTTCCTCGTTTTATTTTCCTACCCCTTCTTTTATTTGTCCTTCTCTGCTTGTGGTTGTGCTGTTTTCCACATTGAGGACAATGTGTGATTCTGGTTTGGGGGAGGAAATCACTTTCGCGCTTATTTATTTGCATTTTTCATTTTGTGTGCATTTATTAAAAATTCAAAAAATTAAAAAAATTTCAGAAAAATCCAAAAATACGAGTCTTTTTGGTTCTTTTTGTCGTCTTAGTAACCTTTGTGCAGGATTAGCTTTAGTGTCTTTCGAGATACGCTCTTAGTCGCTATGGTGAGTCTCTTGATTGTGGTGATTTGATATGCCTTGCTTACCATTTCCTTTCATCCTTGAGGTGATTTGAGTAGATTCTCTGATTATTTTACATAGGACATGTAGCGTAGGCAGGCGCGTTTCTTAGACTACCCATCCACTTAACATTGTACATGCACGTATTAGTGAAATGAAAACTTGAATCTATGTCATTGTTTGAGCCTATTTGTTCTTAAATGATCGAGCATTGCACGAAGAGGTACTTGTTTTTGTTACGATTTTATATTAACTCCACATGGCCAAATAGCTTGCTTTTCTACCCTTTAGACTTAGGTCCCGCATTTGTAGCCCGTCCTAGCCTTTGTAGCCTGTTTTGAGCAATTTTAAATATATATTGAGCTACATTCCAGAATTATCCTACCCGGGCTGATCAGTTGCATTAGGGGATTTTGAGTTATCACGGAGTATTTGGTTGGGAAGGAAGTGGGTTGAGTCCGTGATTTACTTGTCTTGTGAGTTGGAGTTGTGGGTTGATGTTTTGCGAGTATTCCTGGAGTGAAACTAAGTGGGCTAAGTTTCACTCAAAGGATGAACACAAAACGACTTTGAATGCTCTTAAAAATCTCGGCTCAAGTGTATGTTTTTGGTGAAGTATTTTTCTGATTTTTGTTGTTAAATGAAAGAACATAAAGATAGTCACTAAATCTACACACAAAGTAATAGATTTAGGTTTTGATTAGTTTAAGCACAAAGCCACTAAACTAATCTATCACTAACTCACACACAAAGTAATGAGAAAATGAAGAACTCTCAATAAACACTAGGGTTTTTTCTCTTCAATCAAATCTCAAAATTATGTTGTGGAGAGGCTTGGTTTATATAACCCAAGGCCTTACATCTTGACCCTACAATTGAAGCTAATCTAAGGGCTCTAGTTGGTCCTTGAATTACAACAAATACACGGCTCCTAGGAGCTTACAATAGCTGAAAAATTCAAACTAACAACAAACAACAAAAGCATAAAGCATAAAGGTAGATAGTGACATGTAGGAAAGGGACATATTGAGGAACAACATGTGAGCCTTCCCTTGTATTATTTTCGGCTGACTTGGGACCTTCTCCAATTTGATTTTTGCTCTTGATGATTTAATTGACTTGTGGTTCGAACCCTCTTGGGTGCACTCGAGCGATCACATTCAAAAATAGCACTTTAGTCGACTTTCGGTTGCTCTCCTCCTTGACTTTCCTTGACTTCCATGACCCACCAAGCTTGACCAAGATTTTATGCTTTAAAATTACTCAAAATAAGCTCGGGTGGACCTTAGGACCGGGGTCTAGCCCATGGTTCGAGCCCAAGGACCCAAACCGTGATTTGGACAAAAACCGCCTTTGCTCGCCTTGACCATTTTTGGTTCACAGGTACTTGAGGACTCTTCGTCCTTAGTATTTATGAGAACAGGCCTCGACATGGCCTTGCTCGGCCCCCTCTGCTGAAGGGCCTCACCTTCTCTCGCGTGCTACTCCGAAGTACTTTACAGCTGGACTGATTTGGATGCAAATTCGTGGACTAGTAGCCGCACTCCATGCTTCACTTCGGTTTGGGGGAGCTCCAGCTTGATAATGTGAGCTTTCTTTACCCCTTTTCCCTCGTTTCCTCGTTTTTATTTTCCTACCCCCTTCTTTTATTTGTCCTTCTCTGCTTGTGGTTGTGCTGTTTTCCACATTGAGGACAATGTGTGATTCTGGTTTGGGGGAGGAAATCACTTTCGCGCTTATTTATTTGCATTTTTCATTTTGTGTGCATTTATTAAAAATTCAAAAAATTAAAAAAATTTCAGAAAAATCCAAAAATACGAGTCTTTTTGGTTCTTTTTGTCGTCTTAGTAACCTTTTGTGCAGGATTAGCTTTAGTGTCTTTCGAGATACGCTCTTAGTCGCTATGTTGAGTCTCTTGATTGTGTTGATTTGATATGCCTTGCTTACCATTTCCTTTCATCCTTGAGGTGATTTGAGTAGATTGACTTATTATTTGACATAGGACATGTGGCGTAGACGGGGCGCGTTTCTTAGACTACCCATCCACTTAACATTGTACATGCTCGTATTAGTGAAATGAAAACTTGAATCTATGTCATTGTTTGAGCCTATTTGTTCTTAAATGATCGAGCATTGCACGAAGAGGTACTTGTTTTTGGTTACGATTTTATATTAACTCCACATGGCCAAATAGCTTGCTTTTCTACCCTTTAGACTTAGGTCCCGCATTTGTAGCCCGTCCTAGCCTTTGTAGCCTGTTTTGAGCAATTTTAAATATATATTGAGCTACATTCCAGAATTATCCTACCCAGGCTGATCAGTTGCATTAGGGGATTTTGAGTTATCACGGAGTATTTGGTTGGGAAGGAAGTGGGTTGAGTCCGTGATTTACTTGTCTTGTGAGTTGGAGTTGTGGGTTGATGTTTTGCGAGTATTCCTGGAGTGAAACTAAGTGGGCTAAGTTTCACTCAAAGGATGAACACAAAACGACTTTGAATGCTCTTAAAAATCTCGGCTCAAGTGTATGTTTTTGGTGAAGTATTTTTCTGATTTTTGTTGTTAAATGAAAGAACATAAAGATAGTCACTAAATCTACACACAAAGTAATAGATTTAGGTTTTGATTAGTTTAAGCACAAAGCCACTAAACTAATCTATCACTAACTCACACACAAAGTAATGAGAAAATGAAGAACTCTCAATAAACACTAGGGTTTTTCTCTACAATCAAATCTCAAAATTATGTTGTGGAGAGGCTTGGTTTATATAACCCAAGGCCTTACATCTTGACCCTACAATTGAAGCTAATCTAAGGGCTCTAGTTGGTCCTTGAATTACAACAAATACACGGCTCCTAGGAGCTTACAATAGCTGAAAAATTCAAACTAACAACAAACAACAAAAGATAAAGATAAAGGTAGATAGTGACATGTAGGAAAGGGACATATTGAGGAACAACATGTGAGCCTTCCCTTGTATTATTTTCGGTGACTTGGGACCTTCTCCAATTTGATTTTGCTCTTGATGATTTCATTGACTTGTGGTTCGAACCCTCTTGGGTGCACTCGAGCGATCACATTCAAAAATAGCACTTTAGTCGACTTTCGGTTGCTCTCCTCCTTGACTTTCCTTGACTTCCATGACCCACCAAGCTTGACCAAGATTTTATGCTTTAAAATTACTCAAAATAAGCTCGGGTGGACCTTAGGACCTGGTCTAGCCCATGGTTCGAGCCCAAGGACCCAAACCGTGATTTGGACAAACCGCCTTTGCTCGCCTTGACCATTTTTGGTTCAATCTCCTCTCCTTGAAAAGGATTTGTCCTCAAATCCTCGGTCTCTCTTCCTCTTGCTCGGTTTGAACTATAGTTTGACTCATGGCTTGAACCTTTGCCTTCTTCTCGACTCGGACTCTTGTTGGCTTCATGACTTGATTCGTAGAACATGATGAGGGGTGCCCCATGAGCCCCATGACCAACCTTGGGCTCCATGGCTCTAGACTTCCAAGAATTCCACTTGCTTAGAGATTGAATGAGAGATTGATTCTTGTAAACTCGGTTCATTGAATTGAACTTGCTCTCTCCCTTACTCATGGTTTCTTTGGATTCACTATTATCCCCTAGCACAACTCGATGTTCCTCATGCATAGAATCGTCACCTAGCCTCTCTTTGTCATGATTGAGCCCAACGTTTTCTCCCATTTCAAGGACTTACTTGAACTTTCCATCACATCGTCCTTTGCATCTCCAAATGATTCATTCTCCTTGTACTTCATTGAGTGCCCGAATTTTCAGTTTTGAGCTCATTGAGCTCCTCTCCTTGACTTCCCCCTATTGCTCTAGGATTGTCTTTGATCAAATGGAGGGCTACCTTCTCATTCATGAAAGTACTTGTTGAATTGGATGACCTAAGGATCGTGAACAGCCCACGTATGGCATTGAGGGCCGTGTTCTCCTCCCACAAATCGATCTTTCGACTTTCACTTGAGCCATCTTCTTTCTTGAGCTTAGGCGAAGATTGTAGAAGATCATCACTTAGCTCTTTTTGTTCAAGCTTAGTTCCCCCTTTGAATCCCCATCTCATGAATCCACTTGAGTAGACTTGGTTATGACAACCACATAGCATTTCTTTGGTATTGTTAGTTCCCACTTTGAACTTCCATTTTAGAAATTCCCTCGACTCTTTGCTTGTATCAACATTCTCATACCACATGAATATCCTTTCCATAAGCTTAGGTAGACTTCTCATCTCACATTCATCCCCTTTCTTGAGCATAGGTAGACTTTCTTTTCCAAACTCATCTTGATCATTAGGGATGTCTTTGAGAAGAAGAACACATCCAACCTTCTCATCACTAAACCCATGCTTGATTAGTACTCCACTCAAAATAACCTCTTTGGTTGACTCAAGTATGGAGGGCGGTTTGCATTGCTCTTTGGGAACTCCTTAGCAAGGACATTAATCTCTTCCTCCCCATGACTAACCCCAAGTTCAATTGCTGGTACCCCATCAATCCCCATTTTTTGGTGTGACATAAACAAGGAGGGTGGGTTAGGGTTCTTCAAAATCGGAGGTAAGGGTGCAAGTTTGATTTTCTTAGCTCCAATCTTGAAAGTATAGGTATTGTCCCTCCCATCATGATGAGCATTTCTTTCCAACTTCCATGGTCTCCCCAAGAGGAGATGACAAGCATCCATGGGAATCACATCACACAAAACCTCATCCATGTAATCCCCACCAATGGAGAAAGAAACCAAGCATTGTCTAACCACACTTACACTCATCTCGGCTCCATTGTTTAGCCACTTCATCTTGTAAGGGTTAGGGTGTTCTTGTGTAGGCAAGGCTAATTTTTCAATGAGGGTGCTTGAGGCCACATTAGAACAACTCTCCCCATCAACAATCAAATTACAAACCCTTCCCATAATGGTACACCTAGACCTAAAGGTTTCGACTTGGTGATTCTCTTCTAGGGTTAGGGTTAGGGTTTGAGTATGTGAGTCTCTACAACCCATACGGCCATGGCTAGGGGGTGGCTCTCCTCCTAACCGAGCCATTCTAGCCTCTAATTCCCTTTGACCCCTCAAAGTCACAAGATCAAGGTTAGGGTTAGGTTTAAGTCTACCCCTCATTTGACTCATTTTGATTTCAAGCTCCCTTTTAGCTTTCTCCATAGAATCATACATGGTCTTACCAAGAGTAGTATCACAAGAAACATCAAAAGGAAGAAACATACCCATTAATATAATCAAAGAAACAAAATCTGAAAATTTTGAGTAAAGCAAGGATCTTTGAGTGTAAGAACCGAACCAACACTAACACAAGTGTAGATCTTCAACCATTTTTTGTGAAAATTTGTGAGAATTTTGTGGAAGTTTTGTGGAAACAAGAAAAATAAAAGAGAAAAACGAAAAAATAAAAGAGGACAAACAAGAGTATAACCGAGTAACACAAAAATAAATCGAAAATCAAGAACAAACCTAGGCTTTGATGACCAATTTGGAGTGAAACTAAGTGGGTTAAGTTTCACTCAAAGGATGAACAAAATCGAACTTGAATTGCAAGTGAAAATCTCGGCTCAAGTGTATGTTTTTGGTGAAGTATTTTTCTGATTTTTGTTGTTAAATGAAAGAACATAAAGATAGTCACTAAATCTACACACAAAGTAATAGATTTAGGTTTTGATTAGCTTAAGCACAAAGCCACTAAACTAATCTTTCACTAACTCACACACAAAGTAATGAGAAATTGAAGAACACTCAATAAACACTAGGGTTTTTTCTCTTCAATCAAATCTCAAAATTATGTTGTGGAGAGGCTTGGTTTATATAACCCAAGGCCTTACATCTTGACCCTACAATTGAAGCTAATCTAAGGGCTCTAGTTGGTCCTTGAATTACAACAAATACACGGCTCCTAGGAGCTTACAATAGCTGA
Source organism: Dianthus caryophyllus (assembly GCA_023091065.1). Lineage (NCBI taxonomy): Eukaryota > Viridiplantae > Streptophyta > Magnoliopsida > Caryophyllales > Caryophyllaceae > Dianthus > Dianthus caryophyllus. The sequence goes on from CM041521.1 coordinate 16,701,934, forward strand.
AAAATTCAAACTAACAACAAACAACAAAAGCATAAAGATAAAGGTAGATAGTGGCGTGTAGGAAAGGGACATGTTGAGGATCAACATGTGAGCCTTCCCTTGTATTATTTTCGGCTGACTTGGGACCTTCTCCAATTTGATTTTTGCTCTTGATGATTTAATTGACTTGTGGTTCGAACCCTCTTGGGTGCACTCGAGCGATCACATTCAAAAATAGCACTTTAGTCGACTTTCGGTTGCTCTCCTCCTTGACTTTCCTTGACTTCCATGACCCACCAAGCTTGACCAAGATTTTATGCTTTAAAATTACTCAAAATAAGCTCGGGTGGACCTTAGGACCGGGTCTAGCCCATGGTTCGAGCCCAAGGACCCAAACCGTGATTTGGACAAAACCGCCTTTGCTCGCCTTGACCATTTTGGTTCAATCTCCTCTCCTTGAAAGGATTTGTCCTCAAATCCTCGGTCTCTCTTCCTCTTGCTCGGTTTGAACTATAGTTTGACTCATGGCTTGAACCTTTGCCTTCTTCTCGACTCGGACTCTTGTTGGCTTCATGACTTGATTAAGTAGAACATGATGAGGGTGCCCCATGAGCCCCATGACCAACCTTGGGCTCCATGGCTCTAGACTTCCAAGAATTCCACTTGCTTAGAGATTGAATGAGAGATTGATTCTTGTAAACTCGGTTCATTGAATTGAACTTGCTCTCTCCCTTACTCATGGTTTCTTTGGGTTCACTATTATCCCTAGCACAACTCGATGTTCCTCATGCATAGAATCGCCACCTAGCCTCTCTTTGTCATGATTGAGCCCAACGTTTTCTCCCATTTCAAGGACTTACTTGAACTTTCCATCACATCGTCCTTTGCATCTCCAAATGATTCATTCTCCTTGTACTTCATTGAGTGCCCCGAATTTTCAGTTTTGAGCTCATTGAGCTCCTCTCCTTGACTTCCCCCTATTGCTCTAGGATTGTCTTTGATCAAATGGAGGGCTACCTTCTCATTCATGAAAGTACTTGTTGAATTGGATGACCTAAGGATCGTGAACAGCCCACGTATGGCATTGAGGGCCGTGTTCTCCTCCCACAAATCGATCTTTCGACTTTCACTTGAGCCATCTTCTTTCTTGAGCTTAGGCGAAGATTGTAGAAGATCATCACTTAGCTCTTTTTGTTCAAGCTTAGTTCCCCCTTTGAATCCCCATCTCATGAATCCACTTGAGTAGACTTGGTTATGACAACCACATAGCATTTCTTTGGTATTGTTAGTTCCCACTTTGAACTTCCATTTTAGAAATTCCTCGACTCTTTGCTTGTATCAACATTCTCATACCACATGAATATCCTTTCCATAAGCTTAGGTAGACTTCTCATCTCACATTCATCCCCTTTCTTGAGCATAGGTAGACTTTCTTTTCCAAACTCATCTTGATCATTAGGGATGTCTTTGAGAAGAAGAACACATCCAACCTTCTCATCACTAAACCCATGCTTCAATTCGGGTACTCCACTCAAAATAACCTCTTTGGATGACTCAAGTATGGAGGGCGGTTTGCATTGCTCTTTGGGGAACTCCTTAGCAAGGACATTAATCTCATCCTTCCCATGACTAACCCCAAGTTCAATTTCTGGTCCCCCATCAATCCCCTTTTTTTCGTGTGACATAATCAAGGAGGGTGGGTTAGGGTTCTTCAAAATCGGAGGTAAGGGTGCAAGTTTGATTTTCTTAGCTCCAATCTTGAAAGTATAGGTATTGTCCCTCCCATCATGATGAGCATTTCTTTCCAACTTCCATGGTCTCCCCAAGAGGAGATGACAAGCATCCATGGGAATCACATCACACAAAACCTCATCCATGTAATCCCCACCAATGGAGAAAGAAACCAAGCATTGTCTAACCACACTTACACTCATCTCGGCTCCATTGTTTAGCCACTTCATCTTGTAAGGGTTAGGGTGTTCTTGTGTAGGCAAGGCTAATTTTTCAATGAGGGTGCTTGAGGCCACATTAGAACAACTCTCCCCATCAACAATCAAATTACAAACCCTTCCCATAATGGTACACCTAGACCTAAAGGTTTCGACTTGGTGATTCTCTTCTAGGGTTAGGGTTAGGGTTTGAGTATGTGAGTCTCTACAACCCATACGGCCATGGCTAGGGGGTGGCTCTCCTCCTAACCGAGCCATTCTAGCCTCTAATTCCCTTTGACCCTCAAAGTCACAAGATCAAGGTTAGGGTTAGGTTTAAGTCTACCCCTCATTTGACTCATTTGATTTCAAGCTCCCTTTAGCTTTCTCCATAGAATCATACATGGTCTTACCAAGAGTAGTATCACAAGAAACATCAAAAGGAAGAAACATACCCATTAATATAATCAAAGAAACAAAATCTGAAAATTTTGAGTAAAGCAAGGATCTTTGAGTGTAAGAACCGAACCAACACTAACACAAGTGTAGATCTTCAACCATTTTTTGTGAAAATTTGTGAGAATTTTGTGGAAGTTTTGTGGAAACAAGAAAAATAAAAGAGAAAAACGAAAAATAAAAGAGGACAAACAAGAGTATAGCAAGGTAACACAAAAATAAATCGAAAACAAGAACAAACCTAGGCTCTGATACCAATTTGGAGTGAAACTAAGTGGGCTAAGTTTCACTCAAAGGATGAACACAAAACGACTTTGAATGCTCTTAAAAATCTCGGCTCAAGTGTATGTTTTTGGTGAAGTATTTTTCTGATTTTTGTTGTTAAATGAAAGAACATAAAGATAGTCACTAAATCTACACACAAAGTAATAGATTTAGGTTTTGATTAGTTTAAGCACAAAGCCACTAAACTAATCTATCACTAACTCACACACAAAGTAATGAGAAAATGAAGAACTCTCAATAAACACTAGGGTTTTTTCTCTTCAATCAAATCTCAAAATTATGTTGTGGAGAGGCTTGGTTTATATAACCCAAGGCCTTACATCTTGACCCTACAATTGAAGCTAATCTAAGGGCTCTAGTTGGTCCTTGAATTACAACAAATACACGGCTCCTAGGAGCTTACAATAGCTGAAAAATTCAAACTAACAACAAACAACAAAAGATAAAGCGTAAAGGTAGATAATGACACGTAGGAAAGGGACATATTGAGGAACAACATGCGAGCCTTCCCTTGTATTATTTTCTACTGACTTGGGACCTTCTCCAATTTGATTTTTGCTCTTGATGATTTAATTGACTTGTGGTTGAACCCTCTTGGGTGCACTCGGCGATCACATTCAAAAATAGCACTTTAGTCGACTTTCGGTTGCTCTCCTCCTTGACTTTCCTTGACTTCCATGACCCACCAAGCTTGACCAAGATTTTATGCTTTAAAATTACTCAAAATAAGCTCGGGTGGACCTTAGGACCGGGTCTAGCCCATGGTTCGAGCCCAAGGACCCAAACCGTGATTTGGACAAACCGCCTTTGCTCGCCTTGACCATTTTTGGTTCACAGTACTTGAGGACTCTTCGTCCTTAGTATTTATGAGAATAGGCCTCGACATGGCCTTGCTCGGCCCCCTCTGTGAAGGGCCTCACCTTCTCTCGCGTGCTACTCAAGTACTTTACAATTTGGATCGATTTGGATGCAAATTCGTGGACTAGTAGCCGACTCCATGCTTCACTTCGGTTTGGGGAGCTCCACTGATAATGTGAGCTTTCTTTACCCCTTTTCCCTCGCTTCCTCGCTTTTATTTTCCTACCCCTTCTTTTATTTGTCCTTCTCTGCTTGTGGTTGTCTTTGTTTTCCACATTGAGGACAATGTGTGATTCTGTTTGGGGAGGAAATCACTTTCGCTTTATTTATTTGCATTTTTCATTTTGTGTGCATTTATTAAAAATTCAAAAAATTAAAAAAATTTCAGAAAAATCCAAAAATACGAGTCTTATTGGTTCTTTTTGTCGTCTTAGTAACCTTTTGTGCAGGATTAGCTTTAGTGTCTTTCGAGATACGCTCTTAGTCGCTATGTTGAGTCTCTTGATTGTGTTGATTTGATATGCCTTGCTTACCATTTCCTTTCATCCTTGAGGTGATTTGAGTAGATTGACTTATTATTTGACATAGGACATGTGACGTAGACGGGGCGCGTTTCTTAGACTACCCATCCACTTAACATTGTACATGCTCGTATTAGTGAAATGAAAACTTGAATCTATGTCATTGTTTGAGCCTATTTGTTCTTAAATGATCGAGCATTGCACGAAGAGGTACTTGTTTTTGGTTACGATTTTATATTAACTCCACATGGCCAAATAGCTTGCTTTTCTACCCTTTAGACTTAGGTCCCGCATTTGTAGCCCGGCCCTAGCCTTTGTAGCCTGTTTTGAGCAATTTTAAATATATATTGAGCTACATTCCAGAATTATCCTACCCGGGCTGATCAGTTGCATTAGGGGATTTTGAGTTATCACGGAGTATTTGGTTGGGAAGGAAGTGGGTTGAGTCCGTGATTTACTTGTCTTGTGAGTTGGAGTTGTGGGTTGATGTTTTGCGAGTATTCCTGGAGTGAAACTAAGTGGGCTAAGTTTCACTCAAAGGATGAACACAAAACGACTTTGAATGCTCTTAAAAATCTCGGCTCAAGTGTATGTTTTTGGTGAAGTATTTTTCTGATTTTTGTTGTTAAATGAAAGAACATAAAGATAGTCACTAAATCTACACACAAAGTAATAGATTTAGGTTTTGATTAGTTTAAGCACAAAGCCACTAAACTAATCTATCACTAACTCACACACAAAGTAATGAGAAAATGAAGAACTCTCAATAAACACTAGGGTTTTTTCTCTTCAATCAAATCTCAAAATTATGTTGTGGAGAGGCTTGGTTTATATAACCCAAGGCCTTACATCTTGACCCTACAATTGAAGCTAATCTAAGGGCTCTAGTTGGTCCTTGAATTACAACAAATACACGGCTCCTAGGAGCTTACAATAGCTGAAAAATTCAAACTAACAACAAACAACAAAAGCATAAAGCATAAAGGTAGATAGTGACATGTAGGAAAGGGACATATTGAGGAACAACATGTGAGCCTTCCCTTGTATTATTTTCGGCTGACTTGGGACCTTCTCCAATTTGATTTTTGCTCTTGATGATTTAATTGACTTGTGGTTCGAACCCTCTTGGGTGCACTCGAGCGATCACATTCAAAAATAGCACTTTAGTCGACTTTCGGTTGCTCTCCTCCTTGACTTTCCTTGACTTCCATGACCCACCAAGCTTGACCAAGATTTTATGCTTTAAAATTACTCAAAATAAGCTCGGGTGGACCTTAGGACCGGGGTCTAGCCCATGGTTCGAGCCCAAGGACCCAAACCGTGATTTGGACAAAAGCCGCCTTTGCTCGCCTTGACCATTTTTGGTTCAATCTCCTCTCCTTGAAAAGGATTTGTCCTCAAATCCTCGGTCTCTCTTCCTCTTGCTCGGTTTGAACTATAGTTTGACTCATGGCTTGAACCTTTGCCTTCTTCTCGACTCGGACTCTTGTTGGCTTCATGACTTGATTCGTAGAACATGATGAGGGGTGCCCCATGAGCCCCATGACCAACCTTGGGCTCCATGGCTCTAGACTTCCAAGAATTCCACTTGCTTAGAGATTGAATGAGAGATTGATTCTTGTAAACTCGGTTCATTGAATTGAACTTGCTCTCTCCCTTACTCATGGTTTCTTTGGATTCACTATTATCCCCTAGCACAACTCGATGTTCCTCATGCATAGAATCGTCACCTAGCCTCTCTTTGTCATGATTGAGCCCAACGTTTTTCTCCCATTTCAAGGACTTACTTGAACTTTCCATCACATCGTCCTTTGCATCTCCAAATGATTCATTCTCCTTGTACTTCATTGAGTGCCCCGAATTTTCAGTTTTGAGCTCATTGAGCTCCTCTCCTTGACTTCCCCCTATTGCTCTAGGATTGTCTTTGATCAAATGGAGGGCTACCTTCTCATTCATGAAAGTACTTGTTGAATTGGATGACCTAAGGATCGTGAACAGCCCACGTATGGCATTGAGGGCCGTGTTCTCCTCCCACAAATCGATCTTTCGACTTTCACTTGAGCCATCTTCTTTCTTGAGCTTAGGCGAAGATTGTAGAAGATCATCACTTAGCTCTTTTTGTTCAAGCTTAGTTCCCCCTTTGAATCCCCATCTCATGAATCCACTTGAGTAGACTTGGTTATGACAACCACATAGCATTTCTTTGGTATTGTTAGTTCCCACTTTGAACTTCCATTTTAGAAATTCCTCGACTCATTGCTTGTACCAACATTCTCTTACCACATGAATATCCTTTCCATAAGCTTAGGTAGACTTCTCATCTCACATTCATCCCCTTTCTTGAGCATAGGTAGACTTTCTTTTCCAAACTCATCTTGATCATTAGGGATGTCTTTGAGAAGAAGAACACATCCAACCTTCTCATCACTAAACCCATGCTTCAATTCGGGTACTCCACTCAAAATAACCTCTTTGGTTGACTCAAGTATGGAGGGCGGTTTGCATTGCTCTTTGGGGAACTCCTTAGCAAGGACATTAATCTCATCCTTCCCATGACTAACCCCAAGTTCAATTTCTGGTCCCCATCAATCCCCATTTTTAGGTGTGACATAATCAAGGAGGGTGGGTTAGGGTTCTTCAAAATCGGAGGTAAGGGTGCAAGTTTGATTTTCTTAGCTCCAATCTTGAAAGTATAGGTATTGTCCCTCCCATCATGATGAGCATTTCTTTCCAACTTCCATGCTCTCCCAAGAGGAGATGACAAGCATCCATGGGAATCACATCACACAAAACCTCATCCATGTAATCCCCACCAATGGAGAAAGAAACCAAGCATTGTCTAACCACACTTACACTCATCTCGGCTCCATTGTTTAGCCACTTCATCTTGTAAGGGTTAGGGTGTTCTTGTGTAGGCAAGGCTAATTTTTCAATGAGGGTGCTTGAGGCCACATTAGAACAACTCTCCCCATCAACAATCAAATTACAAACCCTTCCCATAATGGTACACCTAGACCTAAAGGTTTCGACTTGGTGATTCTCTTCTAGGGTTAGGGTTAGGGTTTGAGTATGTGAGTCTCTACAACCCATACGGCCATGGCTAGGGGGTGGCTCTCCTCCTAACCGAGCCATTCTAGCCTCTAATTCCCTTTGACCCCTCAAAGTCACAAGATCAAGGTTAGGGTTAGGTTTAAGTCTACCCCTCATTTGACTCATTTTGATTTCAAGCTCCCTTTTAGCTTTCTCCATAGAATCATACATGGTCTTACCAAGAGTAGTATCACAAGAAACATCAAAAGGAAGAAACATACCCATTGATATAATCAAAGAAACAAAATCTGAAAATTTTGAGTAAAGCAAGGATCTTTGAGTGTAAGAACCGAACCAACACTAACACAAGTGTAGATCTTCAACCATTTTTTGTGAAAATTTGTGAGAATTTTGTGGAAGTTTTGTGGAAACAAGAAAAATAAAAGAGAAAAACGAAAAAATAAAAGAGGACAAACAAGAGTATAACCGAGTAACACAAAAATAAATCGAAAACAAGAACAAACCTAGGCTTTGATAACCAATTTGGAGTGAAACTAAGTGGGCTAAGTTTCACTCAAAGGATGAACACAAAACGACTTTGAATGCTCTTAAAAATCTCGGCTCAAGTGTATGTTTTTGGTGAAGTATTTTTCTGATTTTTGTTGTTAAATGAAAGAACATAAAGATAGTCACTAAATCTACACACAAAGTAATAGATTTAGGTTTTGATTAGTTTAAGCACAAAGCCACTAAACTAATCTATCACTAACTCACACACAAAGTAATGAGAAAATGAAGAACTCTCAATAAACACTAGGGTTTTTATCATTCAACTAAAATCTCAAAATTATGTTGTGGAGAGGCTTGGTTTATATAACCGAAGGCCTTACATCTTGACCCTACAATTGAAGCTAATCTAAGGGCTCTAGTTGGTCCTTGAATTACAACAAATACACGGCTCCTAGGAGCTTACAATAGCTGAAAAATTCAAACTAACAACAAACAACAAAAGCATAAAGCATAAAGGTAGATAGTGACATGTAGGAAAGGGACATATTGAGGAACAACATGTGAGCCTTCCCTTGTATTATTTTCGGCTGACTTGGGACCTTCTCCAATTTGATTTTTGCTCTTGATGATTTAATTGACTTGTGGTTCGAACCCTCTTGGGTGCACTCGAGCGATCACATTCAAAAATAGCACTTTAGTCGACTTTCGGTTGCTCTCCTCCTTGACTTTCCTTGACTTCCATGACCCACCAAGCTTGACCAAGATTTTATGCTTTAAAATTACTCAAAATAAGCTCGGGTGGACCTTAGGACCGGGGTCTAGCCCATGGTTCGAGCCCAAGGACCCAAACCGTGATTTGGACAAAAACCACCTTTGCTCGCCTTGACCATTTTTGGTTCAATTCCCGTTCATATTGCGCTTTCCTACATGTTTTATAGTCTCACCCGATCTCGTTTCATTTTATTCAAAAGAAAGAAAAGGAAAAAGAAAGAAAAAAAAAGAAGAAAAAGCAAAAATCCAAAAAAAAAGAGAAAAAAGAAAAGAAAACAAAAAGAAATAGTTGGTTCGTAATTATGTTATTTTATTTCAATAAAAAGATCGGAAGTGTTAGTAGGAAGCGATGTTTATCATTCTTATACGGGAATTGTGGTTTACTTTGAATGGTGATTCGAGGAGGAGTTGTGATTGTTGTGGGTGTTGATTTAGATGCAGCTGTTAAGCCGTTGAGCTCCACATATCCAAATACATTTTCCACCTTTTTACCCCTTTGACCCGAGCCTAACATTACAACCCTTGGAAACCTCGCTCGACGTGATTTTGAGACATTTTGGGTGACGACGTGCTTAGTTCGAGTAGTTTTCCTAGTGTCGATGTTTGTGAGATTATTTATAGCCTCAGCGTTAATGTGGATGCATACGGTCGAAAGTCTTTGCATGGAGTTTGCGTTATTATGTTCCGCCGTCTCTTATTTGTTCAGTTTTCTCCCTAACTCTTCAATTTATTGAAGAGGAAGCAGGTATTGATCTGATTCGCTTTTGTATGAGGCGACGATACTTGAGACTTTGAGTTGCATTTTCTGTACTAGTTTGTCCTCGTGATTATGTGCTATGTTTGGGTACTTTGCTTGAGGACAAGCAAAGGTTTGGTTTGGGGAGTTTGATATGTGCATTTTATATAGCTTTTATGCCCCCGGTTAGTCGCATTCTAGCTCGCGTTTAGTTGTATTTCTTATGTTTTTACGAGCTATTTGTTATGTATTGCGGTACTGCTTCTTTCTGTTTATATTTTGTAGCTTTTGGCGGTCCTGAGCCAAATAACGAGTCAAGTGAAGCAAGCACAAGTACCGAGACTACGAGACCAAGCTCGAGCCATCACGGGAGCTCGGGATACGAGTGACGACGTAGTGGATCCGAGCTACAAGCGACGAATGAAGCATATAAGCCAAGAAACGAAGTAACTTGCCAAATACACCTGGGTCGGATTCTTGATGAATCCGGATTCTGAGAAATCTGCTTGACTCTGTCAACTGTGGGCTCGTGTGTTTTGGGCCTAATTTTGAGAACTTGTATAAATATGAGACTTAGTATCTCTTTGACATATCTTTTTACTGAGTTTTAGTTTTAGTTTTTACTGCTTTTCACATACACTTAAAATAATTAGGTCTAGATTTAATTACTTTGCAAGATTCGATCTTTTCATTCCGATTCAAGATTAATTTCAGGTTCATTGTTTTTTCTTTCATCATGCCTTCTTATTATTATTACTTTGTTTTAATCTCAACCATGTCTAGCTAATTCTCCTATTAGGGTTTGAGGGGAATTTGTGCCTTTGGTTCAGGAACATGTTTTTAGATTAAATTGGTTGAATATATTGTGCAATTGATTTCTTTCTACGCGTTTTATGCCAATTGAATTAGGATTATTTCGCCTGATCAACGAATTCATCTGAGTTTAATTGAACCTGAGTAAGTTTTGATTTAAGATCGAAAGCCGAGTTAAAACTAGACTTACGCGAGATTGATAAGTTGAATTTAGTACGTAGCGAGAGCCCGCTAAATTTGCTTAAGGCTAAAATTGACTCGAGAGAGCGTTTTCTAAACCTAATCATTTTGCACAGTTTATTGTTCCTTCTTATAACTTGAGTTCCTGAATCATTGTCATGATGAACCCGATTGCCCTAATCTTCCCCTTTATAGACTTCTATTCATTTCCTTTATTGCTTTAGTTTATAGTTCAAATCACCCATTTTCATACCCCTTTGAGTCAAACCTGTTTTCGCCCAACTTAGCTTATAACTACACCGTTTCCCTGTGGATTTCGACCCTGCTTACCACTAGCTTCTGTTAGTTGTTTGTTTAGGTTTATTTTGATTAGGCGTGACGACTTTAGCCTCATCAGGGGTAGACTTAAACCTAACCCTAACCTTGATCTTGTGACTTTGAGGGCTCAAAGGGAATTAGAGGCTAGAATGGCTCGGTTAGGAGGAGAACCACCCCCTAGCCAAGGCCGTGTGGTTTGTAGGGACATGCTTGCTCAAACCCTAACCCTAGAAGAGAATCACCAATTCCAAATCTTTAGATCTAGGTGTACCATTATGGGAAGGGTTTGTAATTTGATTGTTGATAGGGAAAGTTGTTCTAATGTTGCCTCAAGCACCCTCATTGAAAAATTAGCCTTGCCCACACAAGAACACCCTAACCCTTACAAGTTAAAGTGGCTAGACAAGGGAGCCGAGATGATGGTGGATAGACTATGCTTGGTTTCTTTCTCCATTGGAAGGGATTACATGGATGAGGTTTTGTGTGATGTGATTCCCATGGATGCTTGTCATCTCCTCTTGGGGAGACCTTGGAAGTTGGAAAGAAATGCTAATCATGATGGGAGGAGCAATACCTATACTTTTAAAATTGGAGCTAAAAAAATTAAACTTACACCCTTACCTCCGATTTTGAAGAACCCTAACCCTCCCTCCTTGATTGGGTTGCACGAAAAAGTGAAGGTTGATGGGAGACCCGAGATGAAACAAGAGCAAACTGAAATGGTGGTGGTAAGGCCGTGTGATATGATACTAGAGGACACACCAACACCCCTACCTTCCACCTTGAAGTATTCCACCCCACCCTCCATGGTTGAGCCAAGCAAAGATGTTGTATTAAGTGGAGGGCCAGAAATGAAGCATGAGTTTAGTGATGAGAAGGTTGAATGTGTTCTTCTTCTCAAAGACATCCCTAATGATCAAGATGAGTTTGGAAAAGAAAGTCTACCTATGCTCAAGGAAGGGGATGAATGTGAAATGAGAAGTTTACCTAAGTTCAAGGATTGGAGATACATTTGGAGTGGGAATGTTAATGCAAGCAAAGAGTTTTGGGATTTCCTAAGATGGAAATTCAAAGTGAATACTAACAACAACAAGGAGGATGAGTCCAATGAAAGTCCAAAGATTGATTTGTGGCAAGGGTACCTCCAAATGAGAACCCAAGAAGAGGATGTGTGGGAGAGAGACACGGCCCTCAAGGCCATACATGGGATGGTCACCCTTCTTAGGTCGTCTAATTCAACAAGTACCTTCATGATTGAGAATGTAACCCTCCATATGATCAAAGACAATCCTAGAGCAATAAGGGGAAGCCAAGGAGAGGAGCTCAATGGAGCCAAAGCTGATATTTTGGGAAACCCAATCAAGTGGAAAGAAAATGAATCATTTGGAGATGCAAGGGTTGATGTTTTGGAAAGATCAAGAAGAACCATGAAGTGGAGGATCATGGATGTAAGTGACTGCGACAAAGAGTGGTTTCATGGCAATCCTAAGCGAGCCTCAATTGAGTTTGGGCATGAAGAGCTCAAGAATGAGCTAGGAAATGAATGTGGATCCAAGGAAGCCATGGTAAGGGAAGAGAGTAAGGACATTTGCACGAGCCAAATAAGGAACAATTATTCTCTCGATCAATCTCTAGGCCTATGGTGTTCTTGGGCATCAATAACCATGGAGTCTAATTCTTGTCAAGAAGCAAAAGGAGTATCAATCAATCTCATCAATGATCAAGGTCCACACCGAGCAAGGGGAAGAGAGACCGAGGATTTGAGGGCAAATCCTTTTCAAGGAGAGGAGATTGGACCAAAAATGGTCAAGTCGAGCGAAGGCGGTTTTTGTCTAGATCACGGTTTGGGTCCTTGGACTCGAACCATGGGCTAGGCCACGATCCTAGGGTCCACCCGAGCTTATTTTGAGTTAATTAAACAATAATATCTTGGTCAAGCTTGGTGGGTCAAGGAAAGTCAAAGAAAGTCAAGAAGGAGAGCAACCGAAAAGTCAACAAATGTGCTATTTTGAGTGTAATCGCTTGAGTGCACCCATGTGGGTTCGAACCCCAATAAAACACGAGCCAACAAGGTCCAAGAAAGTCAGCTAAGAGGGGAATTTCGGCTGACCCAAGAAGCTCTCAAATGATACATTATTTTGTGCTTTAAGTCGTTTTCACTAGTGTCACTTTCATTACTTTATGCTTTATTGTTTTTAGTTGATAAAATCTGATTTGTGAGGAGCTTTGGACGTCCCACATGCTCTCCCAAGGTCTATCATGACCCTTGGATGATCACCTAAAAGTATGGAGAGGATTGAGCTACAAGTCGCTATCACACTTTATGCTTTTGTAGTTGTTTGTTTGCTTTTGAGTTTTCAGATTTGTAAGGTCTTTAGGACCAACTTTTTCGGCTGATCTAAGGCCCTTTATGAGCCCTTAGATTAGATATTAGATGAAGGGTCAAGATTAGAGTGTGGGTATTATATAAACCCTCACTCTCCCATTGTAATTTTCAGATTTGTTGAATGAGAAAAAACCCTAGTTTTCATTATCTCTTAGCTTAGTGCTTGAGTTAGTGAGTTTATGATTAATTAGTGGCTTTGTGCTTGATTAATCAAACCCTAATTCTATTGCTTTGTGCTTAGAATTAGCCTATCCATTTATGTTTCCTTTGTTTTCACAAAAAATCAGAAAATTTCCACAAAAACACAACACTTTGGCCGAGTATTTTACATTCAATTCAAGATCGATTCTTGTTAGTCTCTTGAGTGAAACTTATCCCATCAAGTTTCATTCCATTTTCCCAAGTACAATCACCCGTCAATAGGGGCATAAACATAAATGTACGCGGGAATAATTACAACCACCGGACGCTAAGTAAACACACGGTCCCGGTATGGATAACATACAAAGAAAAAAGTTAGAAATTTAGCTAAGTGCAAAGAATGTGGTATATCTAAACAATGTCACCCAGCCCCGGTACAAGTAACAGAAAGCAACGAGAGGCTGAGTGAAAGGTAAAGTCAGAAGAAAACATGGCAGAAACAAAACGAAATCACCCTGTCCCGGATAAAAACAATGCGAGTGAAAACAAAATAAAACAAGCTATGGAAAACAAGACAACGTTGATGAAAGAGGAAACGCTTGAAATAAAAAGTATATTACAAGGTGCTGCCCCTGAGCCCACAAACCGGGCCGGGAGCAAGCTGATGCGAATAAAAAGAAAGCTACAGCTAAAAGACCTACCGGAGTCGGCGGCCGTCTACCACAAAAGGCCCGCGTACTGCAGACTATTGTAAGTCTTATTGAAATAAAAAACAGACAAAATGTAGGCTAATGGGAGACCCAGCAGATCATCCCGAGCAGGAGGATTCGGAAGACAGCAGCCCGAATTCCTAGCAACCGGCGTCCCCGCCAGTCGCAGCATTTCTCGTTTGGGGGCCCGCTCCCTTCCTGGCTTGATTTTCCCGGTCCTTGGCCTCTTCCAGCTCCGCGAGGCGGGCAAAGTTGAAGTTGGGGTCGACTTTGTCGATAAATCCTTTGGTCTCGTTGGAGCCAAAGTCAACCCCGTCATAGAAGGAGTTGGTCCGGACCTGGATCAACTCAGCTTGGTGAGCTACCTTCATCTTCTCCATCTCGAGCTAAAGACGAGCCGCTTTGGCCTGCCCCGCCGCCCTCTCGGCCTCAATCGATTCTGCCCGGGCGACGGCGGTGTCCCGAGCCTGGAAGAGCTATGTAAATTGGAGAGATAGGCTCTCCTTCTCCTTGGAGAGTTCCTCCAGCTGGGACTCCTTCTCTTTCAGCTTGCCCAGAAGGGTCTGCACCTCAGCCTTCAGGGCGGCGGCTTCCCGTTCGCGGGCCCTGATGGATTTTTTCAGACGGGCAGCCGCCTCCTTCTTCTCTTTGTTGGCCTCAGTAGAGGCTGCCTCGCGCCGTAAACGGTCGAGCTCGCCTGCGGTGTCCTGGGCAAACTTAGAGAAGGTATCCACGGAACGGCGGATTTTCATGGCCAGCTTAATGGCCTTTATAACTAGGCCCCCAGCAATAGGTGGGGTCTCTTCAACGAGACCCGCTGGGTGCCTCTCTGCACCACCCGTACCCGAAGCTCCCGCACCCGGGACAGCAATAGAAACTTGACCGTGAGCGCCAGCCCTGACCCCGGAAGAAGAGCCCTGGATGGAGAAAGACAACAGATCATAAATGTCCTGCTCACTGATGGGAAAAACAGAAGAAAGACCGTCTGAAGGAACGTCCAGGGGGCGCCCCTCAGATAGACTCCCCCATGAGAGCGCGAAGCTAACCTGCTTATGCCTCTTAGGAGGCCTGACATCTTCCGAGTGGGGGGACTCGGACTCTATGAGTTCGACCTCCTGGGCCGGAGGCGGTTGAGGAACCCTGACCTCCCTCGGCGGACTGGGGAGAGGAGCCTCGGGCGTAGCCCCGGGCACACCCCCTACAGGTGTGGATTCAAATACGTCGCCTTCCGGTCCCGGGTGGGGGGACGAAACAGACCCGGCAGGTTTTGCCCCCTGCTCGGCTTTCCTCTCCTGGAGTGGTTTGTAAACCTTGTGCTTCCTGCCCATTGGTCTTAAGGGAATTTCACCCTGCATTATCAGCTCCCTCAACGTTGGTTTACGCCGCTTCAAGTCTACGGCGGCCGGCTGTTCAAGCGAGCGATTCTTCGCGTCTAGGCCAATGGACGCCAAATCCTCCGGAGTTAGGTAGCCCAGAGAACCTACGATAGACGAAACTGAATCAAAGCAGGAAAGAATGGGAAAGCAAAGTAAACACAAGTAAAGATGACTATGACACTAAATTCTCGGCCACCCGGCCCCTGCTTACCTGCTTCAAGGGTCGGGACCAGGCCGACCACGCTCAGAAATTTGTCTTCGGAAGTCGTATCGGCCGGAGGAAGCCATTTCTTGGGGAACAGATCTTTCCCCACTTTGTAGGCCTCAAAATAGGCCACGGCATCCGACTCATCCTTGGTCAGTGGGACTTTCTTCCAGGGAAGGATGCTCCCCGGGACCCACTCCTCCCGGGTCTCTAGACGGCCTCTCACATCGTTGTGAAAGCATCGAGGGTGGTTGAAAGGTACAGGGGATTTGAGGAAGAACCACCTCTCATTCCATCCTTTCATCGATGTACTGACCGGAAAGTGGGTCAGGTAGCCCGTCTCGGTGACTAAAGACCATCACCCCTTCGTCGACTTATTGGTACAGGGCCGGAAATGATGGAGACGGCGGAAGAGATTTACCGTGAGAGGGAAGCCCAGATACAAACACGTCCAGGCGAAGGCAACTATGATTCTCATACCAAATGGTGTCATCTTGGAGTGAAACTAAGTGGATCAAGTTTCACTCAAAGGATGAACTAAAATCGATTTGTGAAGGTGCTTGAAAATCTCGGCCAAGTGCTATTTTTGTGAAGTATTTTTCTGAAATTTTGTGGAACAATAAAACATAAAGGATAGTCACTAAATCTACACACAAAGTAATAGATTTAGGTTTGTAATTAGTTAAGCACTAAGCCACTAACTAATTAATCACTCAACTCAAGCACAAAGCTAAGAGAGAAATGAGAGCACTCAAGTTTTAAACACTAGGGTTTTTCATTCAACAAATTCTGAAAATTATGTTGTGTGTGAGTGGGTTTATATAATACCTCATCTCTAATCCACACCTTACAATTCAAACTAGATCTAAGGGTCCTAAAAGACCTTACAACCAGCCGAAATTAGGGGCTTCTAAAGCCTTACAAATGCTGAAAATTTGAAGGTAAACAACAAAACATAAAGCATAAAGTATAAAGCATAAAAGGTAGATAGTGACATGTGTTGAAAGGGACACATTGAGGAAAAACATGTGAAGCTTCCTTGATCATTTTTTTCGGCTGACTTGTAGCTCTTCCCTTGACTTTTGCTCTTGAAAATTTATTTGACTTGGTGGTTCGAACCCACTTGGGTGCACTCGAGCGACCGCATTCAAAAATAGCACAATCGTCGACTTTCGGTTGCTCTCCGTCTTGACTTTCCTTGACCTCTTTGACCCACCAAGCTTGACCAAGATATTATTATGCAATTCACTCAAAAATAAGCTTGGGTGGACCTTAGGTTCGTGACCTAGCCCATGGTTCGAGCCAAGGACCCAATCCGTGATTTAGTCGAAAACCGCCTTTGTTCGTCTTGACCATTTTTGGTCCAATCTCCTCTCCTTGAAAAGGATTTGTCCTCAAATCCTCGGTCTCTCTTTCTCTTGCTCGGTTTGGACTATAGTTTGACTCATGGCTTGATCCTTTGCCTCCTTCTCGACTCGGACTCTTGTTGGCTTCATGGCTTGATTAAGTAGAACATGATGAGGGTGCCCCATGAGCCCCATGACCAACCTTGTGTTCCATGGCTCTAGTCTTCCAAGAATTCCACTTGCTTAGAGATTGAATGAGAGATTGATTCTCGTAAACTCGGTTCATTGAATTGAACTTGCTCTCTCCCTTACTCATGGTTTCTTTGGATTCACAATTATCCCCTAGCACAACTCGATGTTCCTCATGCATAGAATCGTCACCTAGCCTCTCTTTGTCATGATTGAGCCCAACGTTTTTCTCCCATTTCAAGGACTTACTTGAACTTTCCATCACATCGTCCTTTGCATCTCCAAATGATTCACTCTCCTTGTACTTCATTGAGTGCCCCGAATTTTCAGTTTTGAGCTCCTCTCCTTGACTTCCCCCTATTGCTCTAGGATTGTCTTTGATCAAATGGAGGGCTACCTTCTCATTCATGAAAGTACTTGTTGAATTGGATGACCTAAGGATCGTGAACAGCCCACGTATGGCATTGAGGGCCGTGTTCTCCTCCCACAAATCGATCTTTGGACTTTCACTTGAGCCATCTTCTTTCTTGAGCTTAGGTGAAGATTGTAGAAGATCATCACTTAGCTCTTTTTGTTCAAGCTTAGTTCCCCCTTTGAATCCCCATTTCATGAAACCACTCGAATAGACTTGATTATGATAACCACATAGCATTCCTTGGGTATTGACAATCCCCACCTTGAACTTCCATTTTAGAAATTCCCTCGACTCTTTGCTTGCATCAACATTCTCATACCACATGAATACCTTCCTCTTGACATTGGCCAAACACTTCTCATGATCATACTCATCCCTTTGCTTGGCATTGTACCCCATGCTTTCCTCTTGAGTGTTCGGATCATCTTTAGCAAAGTGAATGGTCAATCTCTCACCAACATGCATTTCCTCACTTGTTTCGGCCTCTTCACTCAAAATAACCTCTTTGGACGACTCAAATATGGAGGGCGGTTTGCATTGCCCTTTGGGGAACTCCTTAGCAAGGACATTAATCTCATCCTTCCCATGACCAACCCCAAGCTCAATTTCTGGTCCCCCATCAATCCCCATTTTTTCGTGTGACAAAATCAAGGAGGGTGGGTTAGGGTTCTTCAAAATCGGAGGTAAGGGTGCAAGTTTGATTTTCTTAGCTCCAATCTTGAAAGTATAGGTATTGTCCCTCCCATCATGATGAGCATTTCTTTCCAACTTCCAAGGTCTCCCCAAGAGGAGATGACAAGCATCCATGGGAATCACATCACACAAAACCTCATCCATGTAATCCCCACCAATGGAGAAAGAAACCAAGCATTGTCTAACCACACTTACACTCATCTCGGCTCCATTGTTTAGCCACTTCATCTTGTAAGGGTTAGGGTGTTCTTGTGTAGGCAAGGCTAATTTTTCAATGAGGGTGCTTGAGGCAACATTAGAACAACTCTCCCCATCAACAATCAAATTACAAACCCTTCCCATAATGGTACACCTAGACCTAAAGGTTTCGACTTGGTGATTCTCTTCTAGGGTTAGGGTTAGGGTTTGAGTATGTGAGTCTCTACAACCCACACGGCCAAGGCTAGGGGGTGGCTCTCCTCCTAACCGAGCCATTCTAGCCTCTAACTCCCTTTGACCCCTCAAAGTCACAAGATCAAGGCTAGGGTTAGGTTTAAGTCTACCCCTCATTTGACTCATTTTGATTTCAAGCTCCCTTTTAGCTTTCTCCATAGAATCATACATGGTCTCATCAAGAGTAGTACCACAAGAAACATCAAAAGGAAGAAACATACCCATTGAAATAACCAAAGAAACAAATCTGAAAAATTTGTGCAAAGTTTGGACCTTTGAGTGTAAGAACCAAAACCAACACTAACACAAGTGTAGATCTTCAACCATTTTGTGAAAATTTGTGAGAATTTTGTGGAAGTTTTGTGGAAACAAGAAAATTTAAAAGAAAAAAAACGAAAAAATAGAGAGGACAACAAGAGTATAACCGAAAATAACAAGATCAAACCGAAAACAAAAGCAAATCGAAAACAAGACAACTCGGCAACACAAAGAACAAATCGAAAATGAAGAACAAACCTAGGCTTTGATTACCAATTTGGAGTGAAACTAAGTGGATCAAGTTTCACTCAAAGGATGAACTAAAATCGATTTGTGAAGGTGCTTGAAAATCTCGGCCAAGTGCTATTTTTGTGAAGTATTTTTCTGAAATTTTGTGGAACAATAAAACATAAAGGATAGTCACTAAATCTACACACAAAGTAATAGATTTAGGTTTGTAATTAGTTAAGCACTAAGCCACTAACTAATTAATCACTCAACTCAAGCACAAAGCTAAGAGAGAAATGAGAGCACTCAAGTTTTAAACACTAGGGTTTTTCATTCAACAAATTCTGAAAATTATGTTGTGTGTGAGTGGGTTTATATAATACCTCATCTCTAATCCACACCTTACAATTCAAACTAGATCTAAGGGTCCTAAAAGACCTTACAACCAGCCGAAATTAGGGGCTTCTAAAGCCTTACAAATGCTGAAAATTTGAAGGTAAATAACAAAACATAAAGCATAAAGTATAAAGCATAAAAGGTAGATAGTGACATGTGTTGAAAGGGACACATTGAGGAAAAACATGTGAAGCTTCCTTGATCATTTTTTTCGGCTGACTTGTAGCTCTTCCCTTGACTTTTGCTCTTGAAAATTTATTTGACTTGGTGGTTCGAACCCACTTGGGTGCACTCGAGCGACCGCATTCAAAAATAGCACAATCGTCGACTTTCGGTTGCTCTCCGTCTTGACTTTCCTTGACCTCTTTGACCCACCAAGCTTGACCAAGATATTATTATGCAATTCACTCAAAAATAAGCTTGGGTGGACCTTAGGTTCGTGACCTAGCCCATGGTTCGAGCCAAGGACCCAATCCGTGATTTAGTCGAAAACCGCCTTTGTTCGTCTTGACCATTTTTGGTCCACATCTAACATATGGCTATATTAGCCCGGTCAAGCACTTCCTCGATAAAGGGGTGGAGGGGAAACCGAAGCCCATGCTCCAGGTTCTTTATGTACACAGCGGTGTGAAGGTCCGGAGGCTAAACTACATGTTGGTGCCTTCCCGGCACGACGAATTCCCATTTTTCGGGTAAATTATAGTGTTCAGCCGCCAGCTTAGGACAGTTACGCTCATTCAAAAAGCCTCTATAGCCAATATGAATCCTAGTGTCCATGGGAATCTGGAACACCGCGGGCTCCAGAATCCGTACATATGAAGGCCCGGCCTGGGAGGGTCCAGCCTGAGAGGTCCCAGCCTGGGCCTCTACATCAGTTTCTCCTTCCCGGCCAAGGGTCAAATCCTCAATCTCAGGCTCTACTTCCGAGTCTGTAACTACGTTATAGTCTGAAGCAGTTCTAGAAGACGAATCGGCTGAGGCGCTCATTGTTCTCTACTAATTAATCAAACTTACAAAATCTAAAACCAAGTATGAAAATTACCTTTTGCAAGAGTACAATCAAAGATGAAGTTGAAGACGAGATTAAGCAAAAGGAGGACACAAGCGAAATCTGAAGAAATCGGACAAGTTTTTATGAAGATTTAGAATGTTTTAGAGGTGAATAAAGGGGGAAATGAAACGAAATGAGGGGGTATTTATAGAGAAAGGGGTGCACAGTGCACTTCCACCCGTTGTACGACACGTGTTGGGCCAGAGGAGGCAAAACGTCGCCTACCTTGGGGTTTGAAATTCAAAAATTGCGCCAAAATAAAAGCGTACTCAGCACCCCACCTCTGAGCGGGATGGGAAGGACACAAGGTCAGGAAGCAGGAATGCAAGGAGAGCTTACTTATCCGGGTTAGGGGAAAACAACCCGCCTAGAAAGTCAGGTCATACAGAGCAAGCCTACGACTTCCGCTGTGTGGGGGCAGTTGTTGGGGGTGACTTCTCCCGGGTCTTCCACTCGCGGACCGGCAGGACCATGGACCGGAGGGTGCCATACATCCACTAATCTATCAATATCTCCCGAGTCTGGCAGCATAGGGCCGGGAGGATTACGGACCGGGGCATCTCATGTGCCAAGGGACCCAGTGGTCCACCCGGGTCTGGGGCAGACATGGCCCACCCAGGTCCGTACCGTACGGCCTGAAGACACAAGAGGACAAATCTAGGTTGAGTATAAATGGAAGGCAAAACCCTAAAAACTATTCATTCACACACACAACACAAAACACTACACAAAAGGTTTTTCTCTCTCTTTTCTCTCTCTAAGTTCATTTGTTTTCATAACTGACTTGAGCGTCGGAGGGCCATCACCCGGAAGGCCCCGGGGCTAGGTTTGTTACGTGATTTCAGGACGAGAGGAAGGGAGAGGACAACCGGGAGCTAAGGACCGTCCAGGACTTAGTTTATTTAGTTTGTAATCCGCATTCAACTTGTAATCGTTTGTATTTAGTTTTGGTATTTAGTTCCTAACTTTGTACCCGAAACAAAAGGAAACATGAGATGTCTAATTTTATATGAGAACGAGTCTTGGAATCATTTATATAATTTTGTGGGAGATCATTATATAAATGGACATTTGTTTTAAAAGGAGTTTTAGCAAATGTCATTATGAACAATGAATGCTTATATATTTCCTCATATTTGTTGTAGAATTATTTATTTCAAATCGCAATGGCATCATCATCATCAACTCCCGCGCCCATTTTGGGTAAAGACTCATGGTTGAGAATTGTGATGGATAAGTGTATCCTAAAGGATGACGGTAGCAACTTTGTCGAATGGGATTCGACGATGAGGGGCGCCGCTCAATCCGACAATGTGCTCAAACACCTTACCGATCCACCACCCGCCGAACCCGCTTCTCGAACCGAGGCGACACAAGCCGCCTATGATGAGCATGTGAAGGTGGACAATGACGTGAAAAACATCTTGATTTGGTCCATGTCACCCGCTCTTAAACTCCGTTTTGTCACTCACAAAAGTGCATATGAGATATTCACTAAAGTGACAACCATGTTCTCCAAAGCACTGCAAATTAGGCTTTATGAAGCCGCGGTGCGGTTTTTCGATGCTAAGCTTGAGAGGAACCAAAAAGTTGGTCCTCATGTGCTCAAAATGGTTGAGTACATAGACACTCTTGAGCGTCAAGAGTGTGCTATACCGAGAGCTCTTGCGATTAACCGCATTCTCCATTCTCTTCCAAACAAGTTTGCTCATTTTCGAGTAAACTACAACATGAATAACATGGATAAGAGTTATCATGAACTTCATGCACTCTTGGTCCAAGCCGAGAGGGATATGGAAGTGAATGAGATGGAGAAGAAAGATGTTCTAGACTGAAACGGTTTGGTGATTTGGTTCCGATTTTTGGTCTAGGATCTAACCATGGTCCTTGGGCTAATGGTTCAAGAAAAGTCAGCCAAAATAGGCCAATATCTCGGCTGAAAAAAACCAAGTCCCATGATACACACTAATTCAAGTGCAAGTCCCGTTCAATATAGTTTGCTTTATGCTTTATGTCTTTGTCACCTTTTAGTATTGTGTAAGGAAGTTCAAAATCAGCTTGGGGGACCTTAGATGGACCGACCAAACTTGCTCTCCAAGGAGCAATCAAGGCCCTTGGATGAACAATAACAAAGATTGGTGAAGATGTTCCAAAAGGTCGCTATCTACTTTAGTTGTTATTGTTTGTTGTATGCTGATTTTGTAAGGCCAATAGGGCCGTTATTTTTGTTGTACTTGGGAGT
This sequence comes from Dianthus caryophyllus, assembly GCA_023091065.1. Classification (NCBI taxonomy): domain Eukaryota; kingdom Viridiplantae; phylum Streptophyta; class Magnoliopsida; order Caryophyllales; family Caryophyllaceae; genus Dianthus; species Dianthus caryophyllus. The sequence goes on from CM041521.1 coordinate 16,724,387, forward strand.
ATTTTTCAGCCCTTAGATCATGTATTAATTGTATGGCTAAGATGTAAGCCTTGGTCCTATATAAACCAAGCATTCCTCTTGTAAAGTGAGGTTTCCTCTTGAAAAATCCTCTCATCTCTCATGGCTAAGTGCTTGAGAAAACCTCCTTAGCTTAGTGCTTGGAGTTCTTTGGGTGATGACCCTTGCTTAGTGCTTGGTCGGATCCTTAGTCATAGGCTTTGGCTATGTGCTTAGTCTAATTCATATCCATCTATCTTTGTTTTTATGTTTTACAATAAAATCAAAAACTTAACCACCCATATCAGCCCCTAAAAACGTGTGCTTTGAGTGATGTTCATAAGTGAACCGACACTACTATAATATTGACCTCTTGCAACATTTTGTGTGCAACACTTTGTAATTGTGTTGCAATTTAGGAGAGAGATTTCAAGTGTGCAACACTTGATTCATAAGTGTTGCAATTACTAATATAATGCAACATTTTTATTGAAATGTTGCATTTCACATTCAAATTCGCAACATTTTTTTTATAAATGTTGCATTTATAGTTACTAATGCAACCTTTGTATATTATTTTTTGTTTAATATATTTAATATAGTTATTTTATTACTAATGTAATGACAATTAATGTAGCTCGTAAAACAAACCTACTTTGTTCCTTTTATAATACTCTGTATTTCTCATATCTTGTTATAAGTCCAGTCTTAAATTTTAAGCTGGATCTTATATTTTAATTCGAGTTTATATGTAAACATGTAATAATAATAATAATAATAATAATAATAATAATAATAATAATAATAATAATAATAATAATAATAATAATAATAATAATAAGAGTGGAAATAGAAATAGAAGTTACCTAAAAACTAAAACAAGCCTATCGCAGAAACTGTAATACTCCGTTTTTTTCGTATCTTGTTATAAACAAGTTTCGTATTTTAAGTTGGATTTTATAATTTTAAGTCGAGTACCACAAGGTAGTTGACTTACAGGTAGTTTACTAACCGCTGCAGCTAACCAACCACCCCGGAGATCTCTAACCCCGGGACTAAGCGCTGCTAACCAACGACCCCAGGGAAAGTGCCCTAAGATTGCACACCCAAAGACTTGTTTTGCTAAAGAGGGATCCCTGGCAACAGAGTTAATCAAAGAAGGGAAGACATTCCCAACACCAGCAAGTGCAATGGGAGAAGCTCCAGCACCTAGGACTTTAGTTAGTTTTGCACCTTCAAACATGATTAGAAGAGAATTAGAAGCTTTCTTAGTTATATGATGTTTAATGTCTATAACAATCTCAATAATGAGTTATAGCTGCTTAATCATATGAGATCTCATTTCTAGAAGATGTTTTTGAAAGACTAGCGATACATCATCTCCTGTAAGTCGAGTTACTTCTAGTAGCTAGGGCCTCTCTTGTAAATGCTTCCACTGGCACTTGTTCCACCGGCTTATCTATGGGCACTGTCTGCTTCCACTTCTACTTAACACTTGGATACGGTTTCCCGATCGGAGATCTCACCCTATATATAATATAGACTCAGAACTCTTGTCTTTCGCCTCTCCTTCGCACCTTTCGAAAGACCAACCCAATCTTGAAGAAAATAGAAAAAAAAAGTCTAATTTACGTTTACTTACATGACACTGGCTGCTACGCCCTAATACTCAAAATAGGCCTAGGCAAACCAACCTCTTCGCTTATTATATTATAATAGTAAGTGAGTTCTGCTTATCTTATCTATATCTATATCTATAGGCACTGGCTTTGGGACAGTAACTGGCAGCTGTAGTTCCACTTGTTGTCTTTCGCTCTGGAAGAAGAGTAGACAACCAGAACGACCTCTCCCTCTCGCATACGCTCGAGTTACTTCGTACCTCTCCCTATAACAAGAATGGCATACCCGAATACCTGCTTTGCTAAAGACTGATTCCTAGCCACAAAATGAATCAACGCGCTAAAGACATTCCCATTCCCAATGTCGATTCCAGCTAGAGCTAAAAAAGCTATGACTTTTCTTCAAACATCTTATAAAGAGAATGATACGCTTCTATTAATTATCTTCTTTTAGAACACACTTTTTTAAGACTTTGTCTATGAGATCTCATTTCTAGAAGATGTTTTTGAAAGACTAGCGATACATCATCTCCTGTAAGTCGAGTTACTTCTAGTAGCTAGGGCCTCTCTTGTAAATGCTTCCACTGGCACTTGTTCCACCGGCTTATCTATGGGCACTGTCTGCTTCCACTTCTACTTAACACTTGGATACGGTTTCCCGATCGGAGATCTCACCCTATATATAATATAGACTCAGAACTCTTGTCTTTCGCCTCTCCTTCGCACCTTTCGAAAGACCAACCCAATCTTGAAGAAAATAGAAAAAAAAAGTCTAATTTACGTTTACTTACATGACACTGGCTGCTACGCCCTAATACTCAAAATAGGCCTAGGCAAACCAACCTCTTCGCTTATTATATTATAATAGTAAGTGAGTTCTGCTTATCTTATCTATATCTATATCTATAGGCACTGGCTTTGGGACAGTAACTGGCAGCTGTAGTTCCACTTGTTGTCTTTCGCTCTGGAAGAAGAGTAGACAACCAGAACGACCTCTCCTCTCAGATACGCCGAGTTACTGCACTCTCTCCTATAACAAGAATGGCATACCCGAATACCTGCTTTGCTAAAGACTGATTCCTAGCCACAAAATGAATCAACGCGCTAAAGACATTCCCATTCCCAATGTCGATTCCAGCTAGAGCTAAAAAAGCTATGACTTTTCTTCAAACATCTTATAAAGAGAATGATACGCTTCTATTAATTATCTTCTTTTAGAACACACTTTTTTAAGACTTTGTCTATGTTATTATAAGTATTCGGACTAACGCTCCCTTCTTAGACAACGACAACAGACCTCAACCCGAGGCGTCCTCTGAAAATGGAGTCCTTGTTACGAGTTCACAACCTGTGTTATCAGATCTCTTGTACTGGCGTCTTCCTTAGGCACTGGCAGCAGTAGTTCAACCGGATCTCTCACTGTTGTAACTGGCTGTTCTTGTTATACAACTTAGGAACTGGCTTCTCTTGGTAGTTTACATCCTCTATAGTTAGAGGTATGTCTATATGCTATCGGCAGTCTTCAACTCCTTATTCCTCTCCCATCCCAATTGGTATTGGTCGAGACACTGCTTACAGACACTGCTTACCTTACACTAGCTACGCCCCAAAGGCAGCTGCTTCTCTATAGGTCCAGACCTAGGATATCGAACCCCTTCAGCTCCTTGGGCTTCAATTGCTTTGGCTGCTTTGGCTTCAACGGCTTCGTCAGCAGCTGAAACTGCTTCATCCACTGCTTCATCGACCTCAAAGGCCTCTTCTTCAGCGGAAACAGTTGGGGCTTCATCGACTGCGTCTGTCTATTCTTATTCTTATGACAGTCTTCGCTGGGGCTTCCCCGTAACAATAAGAATAAGACCCTGCGAACCTCTCCTTTCAGTCTAGTCACTGCTAACCAACGACCCCAGGCCAAGCTCACAAAGCCTCAAGACTGGTGTCGTGTCGTTTGCCTTTCCTGTAAGTCGACTAGCTACGCCGCATACTTTTCCAACCCTGAAAAAGAGAAAGAAGAAGTGTCTCAAACGCTAGTTATAGGGAGTTTAAACATTTAAGTCCGCATATGTCATATCACTTGATATTAAGAATGCACAAAAATGGTTAAGCTCATTTTTGCTCGATTTGAGGCTTGGGCTAACTTGGGTCCTATGGCTTGAGCCATGGCTTAATTTGTGATCATTAGGATCAAACCAAGTGAAATGTACAAGGAGGAACAAAGGAAATCAGCCCACACATGGAAAACAACAACCTAGGCCATGAACCATGAAGCTTATCTTGACATGTCGGTAGAGATTGTAACATAACTCCAAATCTACTCATCCAATTGAGGTGAGACCAATTGCATATGAAAGCTAGCTCAAAGAGCTTTCATTTGACATATGGTTGGCTATCTGGATCAAAGGGAGCTGAGAGTTATGGCCTCTACAAGTCAGGGGTCAGATTGTGAAACTTCAGTCCAAAGGAGGATTCGACATGTCCGTACTAAAAGTTGCATATCTTGAGCTCTAGGCAATATGTTTGGGTGATTCTTTTTGCATTGGATAGCCAACTCCAATACCTTTCCAATGACATATCGTGGGCCTTCTAATTCAACGTGAGCATGAAATGGTGAAGCGTACAAGTCACTGTCAGATTATGAAATCCGGTTAGAAACTGTTTTGGGGTTAATGAGCAATGCACTTGTCCTACCTTCTCCTCCTTGGGTGAGCTCACTTGGGGACCAATTGTAAGTCTTCCCATGAGCCTAGGGCTCACATGGGACGTGCCAAATGCAAAGACGGCCAAGGAGATCAGCTGAAATTCAAACAACAAGTCACACATTATCTTGTGAAGCATGTCCCTTTCAATCAGACATTTTATGCTTTATGTCCTTTTCCACTTTATATTGTTGTTGTTTGTATGCTAAAATCAGATTAGAAGGGGCCTTGAACCAAGTACACCTTGCTCTCCAAGATTTAAATCTTGACCTTTGGATCTCTAACTTATGCAAGGGTGTAGATGGCCTCAAGTGTCATTATCTACTTTATACTTTAGTTGTTAAGTTGTGATCAGATTTTGTATGGCTTATAAGGGCCGAAATTCTTTAGGGTTTTAGGGTCACTTATGACCATTAGATCATGAAGAGATGTAGGGCTTAGATGAGAGCATTGGTATTATATAAACCAAGCTCAGAACCTTGTAAAAATCAGATTTTGTTGAATGATAAACCCTAGAGTTTTCTTTGAGTGTTCTTCATTTTTCTCCTTGCTTTGTGCTTGAGATTGTGAAAGATTAATTAGTGGCTTGGTGCTTGATTAATCACAACCTAAATCTATTACTTTGTGTGTAGATTTAGTACTATATTTATTGTTTTCTTTTATGTTACAAAATTTCAGAAAAATTATCCCACAAAATACATCATTTGGCCGAGATTTTCATAAGTCTCACAAGTCGATTTTAGTTCATTTCTTGAGTGAAACTTGACCCACTTAGTTTCACTCCAAATTGGTTATCAAAGCTTTGGTTAGAAAACACAAGTTCCATACTTGTGCTAATTTGTTTTCGGTTCATACATCAAAATAAAAACTTTGTCACAAAATCAGTTTTTGTTTCTTGAGTTACAATGAGTCTTTCTTTTCCTTTTGGTTCTACACTTTTTTCCTATGGTACTTCATATGAAACCCCTAGAGGTGAGTCGGTTTTTGAATCTATGGAAAGAGTTGGGAAAGAGTTAGAAGCCAAGGTGGCTAAGATGAGAGGAAAATCTGTCCAAATGAGTGTGGGTAAAAGGATGGCTACTTTACTTGATCCTCCTACCAAAACACCACCCTATGAGCCACCCATGAGAGCCAAAATCGTTGAACCCACTACAATCCCAACACCACTAACCCTAGACCAAAGGGAGGCGATTGACCCTAGCCACAAAAAAACCATCACCCTCAAAAAATGTTGTCAATGTCTAGGGTATGGTCACAATGCCAAGGAATGTCCCACAAAGAATACCGTGAACTCGTGTGAGATTGCTCATTGGGAGGGAGATGAGATCCTTGTTTGTAAGGATGAGGAAAAGGAGGAACTTGTTTGTGAGGATGAGGGGAATGAGGTCCTTGCTAATGAGGATATAGAGGAAGAGAAACAAGAGCAAACCGAAATGATGGTGGTAAGGCCATATGATTTGGTCATACCTAAAACCCTACCTCATACCTTGAAGTGTTCCTTCCCACCCTCCATGTTTGAGCCTTGTAGAGAGGTTGTAATAAGTGAAAAATCTGATAAGGGTTTGTGTGATGTGGATGTGAGGGATGCTTGTCATCTCCTCTTTGATAAGGTTGGGGAGCACAAGGAGGATGAAGAGGTTGGTCATGAAGGGAACTCAAATGGAAGTCAAGGGGTGAATGTTGGTGAGAGTGTACACATTGAATTTGCTAATGGTGATCCAAACATTCAAGAGGAGAGCATGGGGAATAATCTCAAGGGAAAGGTTGAGCTTGATCTTATGAGATGTTCACCTAAGGCCAAGAAGAAGAAGCTCATGTGGAATGGGAAGCTTGGCACAAGCAAGAGGTCAAGAGGATACTTGAAATGGAAATTCAAAATGGGGAGCTTAGTCAAGAACAACCCTAAGACACTAGGTAGGAATCAAGAAGAGGAGCTCAAGCAAATGTTAAGAACCCCAAAGTTTGAGGACAAACTTTTTTGAAGAAGAGGAGATTGCACAAAAATGGTTAAGCTCATTTTTGCTCGATTTGAGGCTTGGGCTAACTTGGGTCCTATGGCTTGAGCCATGGCTTAATTTGTGATCATTAGGATCAAACCAAGTGAAATGTACAAGGAGGAACAAAGGAAATCAGCCCACACATGGAAAACAACAACCTAGGCCATGAACCATGAAGCTTATCTTGACATGTCGGTAGAGATTGTAACATAACTCGAAATCTACTCATCCAATTGAGGTGAGACCAATTGCATATGAAAGCTAGCTCAAAGAGCTTTCATTTGACATATGGTTGGCTATCTGGGTCAAAGGGAGCTGAGAGTTATGGCCTCTACAAGTCAGGGGTCAGATTGTGAAACTTCAGTCCAAAGGAGGATTCGACATGTCCGTACTAAAAGTTGCATATCTTGAGCTCTAGGCAATATGTTTGGGTGATTCTTTTTGCATTGGATAGCCAACTCCAATACCTTTCCAATGACATATCGTGGGCCTTCTAATTCAACGTGAGCATGAAATGGTGAAGCGTACAAGTCACTGTCAGATTATGAAATCCGGTTAGAAACTGTTTTGGGGTTAATGAGCAATGCACTTGTCCTACCTTCTCCTCCTTAGGTGAGCTCACTTGGGGACCAATTGTAAGTCTTCCCATGAGCCTAGGGCTCACATGGGACGTGCCAAATGCAAAGAGGGCCAAGGAGATCAGCTGAAATTCAAACAACAAGTCACACATTATCTTGTGAAGCATGTCCCTTTCAATTGTATTACTTTATGCTTTATGTCCTTTTCCACTTTATATTGTTGTTGTTTGTATGCTAAAATCAGATTAGAAGGGGCCTTGAACCAAGTACACCTTGCTCTCCAAGATTTAAATCTTGACCTTTGGATCTCTAACTTATGCAAGGGTGTAGATGGCCTCAAGTGTCATTGTCTACTTTATACTTTAGTTGTTAAGTTGTGATCAGATTTTGTATGGCTTATAAGGGCCGAAATTCTTTAGGGTTTTAGGGTCACTTATGACCATTAGATCATGAAGAGATGTAGGGCTTAGATGAGAGCATTGGTATTATATAAACCAAGCTCACAACCTTGTAAAAATCAGATTTTGTTGAATGATAAACCCTAGAGTTTTCCTTGAGTGTTCTTCATTTTTCTCCTTGCTTTGTGCTTGAGATTGTGAAAGATTAATTAGTGGCTTGGTGCTTGATTAATCACAACCTAAATCTATTACTTTGTGTGTAGATTTAGTACTATCTTTATTGTTTTCTTTTATGTTACAAAATTTCAGAAAAATTATCCCACAAAATACATCATTTGGCCGAGATTTTCATAAGTCTGACAAGTCGATTTTAGTTCATTTCTTGTGTGAAACTTGACCCACTTAGTTTCACTCCAAAGAATGTGATAATTCACTAATACCTGGACACATGGTAGTTTACTGACTCTTGCGCTAGTAAGAGAGCCTTTACATATATGGCACTTGAGCGTTAGCGAAAGGAAGCGAAGTAACTCGACTAGAAGGTAGTTGACTCTCTTAATGCGTTAAGGAGAGGAGCGAATGTGAGAGGTACGAAGTAACTCGAGCGTATGCGAGAGGAAGAGGACCTGTAACTGTCTGCTTTAGCTTTATAGGCTTTATCCACTGTCTGTATCTTATCTTATGGGGCAGATCTCTTTGCTTGCACAGGCAGCTTTGGCACATTCTGTAAGAGATTAGAATGCTTAAGAGCTTACCTACGGACTAACCTATAACTGACTATAGAGTTCTTTCAGACCTCTTCACTAGCGTTATAGTCACTTGCTGTACAGTCTGATCTTGCTTAGGCACTTGCAGCTTAAAAGATTAAAGAGTACTGGCTAACTACTAAAGTAAAGACCCCAAGGCTGTTGACTCTCTTAACGCTATGCGTTAAGGATGCTGCTATCGGCGCACTCGCCACCCGCGGCAGCGGATCCTCATAGACCATCCAACCAAAAACACCTCTTAATATAAGATAAGAGAATGTTTAAGAGATGAACAACGGTATACTCTTAAAAGTAGAAGCTACCTGGCTTATGCTTAATGGAATGGCTTATGAGAAGCAGTTATAGCTTAGTTTAACAGCAGTTTAAGCATAGTCATTGCATATTAACATCATATTAATCATTCTTTTCTGATACATTAAACTACCTAATAATGTTTAAGCTAACTAGAATGACTCTTATAACTCTGCAAGCGCCTCAAAACAACTATTTAAGGAAGGTCTTGTAGGTCAACCGTCAACCTAAGATGGGCGGAACGCAGATAAGCAAGGCGAGTTTACCAACGCCACTGTCCAAGAAAAAACCAAGCGCAACTGTCATGCTGCCAACTATTATTTGATTTCATAAGATGAAATCTATTCCTCCCATTCCAGAATGTGGCTAAGGAAGGTACCGCTGTTAGGTGAACGGTTAGAAGAGAAACCAATCAGCGTGCACGTGGAGGCAGACTTCTCTTCATTTAGTGCAATCAGGAATGGAATAGCAGCGTCAACAGCAAAAGCAAAGAGCTGTGCCGCCAGGTTTGGATTTTTCGAGTGGGGAGGTAGAAAAGTCGTATTTGATCAAGGCCACTTATTTTATGTTTTCAAACCTCTTGATTTTGATGTAGTTAGGACACTATGACAACTAAGCCTACTGTACTGCTAGGCCTATTCTTATCTTAGGCCTGTAGTCGGATGCTCGGCTGACTGCGCTTGGATTGTATTCTCATAAGTCCCGAGATAAGATGGCTTTTAGGAGTCTACTTAACGCAGAGAGAATGCTCTCCCCATTTCACCGGTGTAATCCTCTTAGTAAGCCTTTACTTGATAGCAAAGATTCTATACCAAAGGGGAGTAAGGCGCACGAGAAGCCCTATTCTACACGAAATGTCCCACTTTCAACCAACCACGGATAGTTTTTTCTTTGTGCGCGGGCTGGCCTATCTGATGCGGGAGCCTGGAATCACGGCGGAAACGCAAGCACAACCAGTGGAAACGCAAGCACAAACAGTGGAAACGCAGAAACTGTCAGACAGGAAACGCAGAAACACGTTTGCAGCTGTTAACTGGAAACGTGTAAAACAGGCTGCTGGAAACACGACTTTCCTAAAATTGAATCGTGTTAATTTAGCTTATTTTATTATCTTTATTCAGTTTATTTAGTTGCAAATAAACTTGGAAAGTTTCCTAGAAGTGGTAGGAGTAATAATTTAATTTAGTTGATTTTATTTTGTTAGTTTATTTCCTAATTAGATTAGGAAAGTCTTAGTTGATGAATAATTTGGTTTCCTAATTATCCTAGGACCAATATAGTTGTTTAGAGTACTATAAATAAGGTTGGATTGTGACCTTATTTTTCAGATTACTTTGAGAAATAAAATTCAAGTTTATACTTGTGTGTTCTTATTAACTTGCGAGTTATAAGAGTGTTAATTCTTCCTTGCGAGGTTGAATTCTTGTTAACTTGATTCCTTGCGAGGTTGAGAGTTACCAAAAACGAGTTAATCGAGTAGTCTTGCGAGATTACTAGTTTAATTCTAGTCTTAGTTGAGGGGTCTTGCGAGATTTTCTTAGCTAATTCATATCTTTTATTTTCCGCTGCAAAATATCGAGTCTGTTCTACATCAAATTGGTTACCAGAGCTATGTTCAAATTTGTTTCTTAACAAATTTATCTTGGGAAGCACACAATCATGGGTTTAAAAAAATTGAAACATGCATTGAACGAGTTGGAAAGAGGTCATGCTTCATTATTTTGGAAAGAGGCACTGAGAAGGGTTGATCGTATAACGAACCTTCTTCACAATATGGAAAATAAACTTGAGCAATCTTATGAAAAGAACAACAAAGTGACTAATATTGAGTCTTCTAATTTTGTTCCCTATCTAGAAGAAGATAAGGATGCAAAAGATGAAATTCTCACATATAGTTTCGAGCCGTTAGATAGTGGTTATCTAGAAGATGTTGTGGTTGAAGATTAACTGTTTTCTTTTGAGGATGAATCACATGGAGACATTACATCCTTATTTGATCCTGATCTACCACCAATTTTCGACGAAGAATTGGAAGAAGTTTCTAATGAAATTAGCTTGAACAAAAGTGATTGTACAAGTTATGAGGATGAACTTATGTTGACCTTAGATGAGAAGGTTTTTGACAACAATATTATCTTGGACTCTCATATTAAAGTGATTGTAGATGATAGTCTTATCATACCAAGCAAGCTCTCTTTTGGGTTTGGTAAACATGTGCAACAAGGGTGCTGGATTGGAAAGCCCAAGACAAGATCTAAAAAAAGACAAATTCTTGGAAATTACAATCTTGGAAAGTACGAGTTGAATTGGAGTAATTATAGAAAGCCTAGGAAGAACATGAATCAGTTTCAAGTTTGGATCGAGGATGATGAGCTCAAGGATGATTCAAGAACAATGCCATTCCTTGTCAATAACTTTGCATTCAGATTTATGAGATTTGTATTTGATCCGGGAGGTTGTTCGTTCAAGAATCGGGACGATTCTTTTTTGAAGAAGGGGAGTATGATGCGGGAGCCTGGAATCACGGCGGAAACGCAAGCACAACCAGTGGAAACGCAAGCACAAACAGTGGAAACGCAGAAACTGTCAGACAGGAAACGCAGAAACAAGTTTCCAGCTGTTAACTGGAAACGCGTAAAACAGGCTGCTGGAAACACGACTTTCCTAAAATTGAATCGTGTTAATTTAGCTTATTTTATTATCTTTATTTAGTTTATTTAGTTGCAAATAAACTTGGAAAGTTTCCTAGAAGTGGTAGGAGTAATAATTTAATTTAGTTGATTTTATTTTGTTAATTTATTTCCTAATTAGATTAGGAAAGTCTTAGTTGATGAATAATTTGGTTTCCTAATTATCCTAGGACCAATATAGTTGTTTAGAGTACTATAAATAAGGTTGGATTGTGACTATTTTTCAGATTACTTTGAGAAATAAAATTCAAGTTCATACTTGTGTGTTCTTATTAACTTGCGAGTTATAAGAGTGTTAATTTGCACAAAAATGGTTAAGCTCATTTTTGCTCGATTTGAGGCTTGGGCTTACTTGGGTCCTATGGCTCGAGCCATGGCTTAATTTGTGATCATTAGGATCAAACCAAGTGAAATGTACAAGAAGGAACAAAGGAAATCAGCCCACACATGGAAAACAACAACCTAGGCCATGAACCATGAAGCTTATCTTGACATGTCGGTAAAGCTTTTAACATAACTCCCAATCTGCTTATCCAATTGAGTTGAAACCACTTGCATATGAAAGCTAGCTCAAAGAGCTTTCATTTGACATATGGTTGGATATCTAGTTCAAAAGGAGCTGAGAGTTATGACTTCTACAAGTCAGGGGTCAGATTGTGAAAACTCAGTCCAAAGGAGGATTCGACATGTCCGTACTAAAAGTTTCATATCTTGAGCTCTAGGCAATATTTTTGAGTGATTCTTTTTGCATTGGATAGCCAACTCAAATACCTTTCCAATGACATATCATGGGCCTTCTATTTCAACGTGAGTATGAAATGGTGAAGCCTGCAAGTCACTTCAATCTCATCAAACTCGGTTAGAAACTGTTTTTGGGTTAATGAGAAATGTACTTGTCCTACCTTCTCCTACTTGGGTGAGCTCACTTAGGGACCATTTTGAAGTCTTCCCATGAGCCTAGGGCTCACATGGGACGTGCCAATACTAATAGGGACCAAGGAGATCAGCTGAAATTCAATTCAAACAACAAGCTCAACTTTAGATGCAAGTCACTATCAATAAAGAGCCTTTCTACTTTATGTCCTTTTCCACTTTATATTGTTGTTGTTTGTATGCTAAAATCAGATTAGAAGGGGCCTTGAACCAAGTACACCTTGCTCTCCAAGATTTAAATCTTGACCTTTGGATCTCTACATCATGCAAGGGTGTAGATGGCGCCAGTCATCATTGTCTACTTTATACTTTAGTTGTTAAGTTGTGATCAGATTTTGTAAGGCCAATAGGGCCGAGTATTTGGCTGTATTTTTAGAGTCTTTTGTGGCCCTTAGATTAGATATTAGATGTAGGGCTTAGATGTAAGCATGGGTCTTATAAAAACCCACTTATCTCCCTTGTAAAAATCAGATTTGTTGAATGAGATAAAACCCTAGATTTTGAGAGCTTAGTGCTTGAGTTAGTGAGTTTATGATTAATTAGTGGCTTTGTGCTTGATTAATCAAAACCTAAATCTATTGCTTTGTGCTTAGATTTAGCCTATCCAGTTATGTTTTCCTTTGTTTCACAAAATTTCAGAAAAATTATCACAAAAAAAACATCACCTTGGCCGAAATATTTACAAGTATTATAAATCGATTTTTGTTGTCTCCTTGAGTGAAATCAAACCCCATAGGTTTCACTCCAAATTGATATCAAAGCTTTGGTTAGAAAACACAAGTTCCATCCTTGTGTTAATTTTGGTTTCGGTTCCTACATTCAAAGATCCTAACCTTGGTTACAAAATCAGGTTTGTTTCCTTGGGTTACAATGGATCTATCTTTTCGATTTGGTTCTCCATCTTTTTCCTATGGTACTACATGTGAAACCCCTAATGTTGAGTCCATTTTCGAGTCTATGGAGAGGGTTAGAAAGGAGTTGGATTCCAAGGTGGCTAAGATAAGAGGAAAGGCTGTAAATTTTGGTATGGGTAAAGGGTTGACCGTTTTACTTGACCCTCCTACTAAAACACAACCCTATGAACCACCAAAGAGAGTCAAAGTTGTTGAGCCTACTCCTACACCTAAGCCACCAGCCCTAGACTTGGGGAAGGAAGACATCCTTGCTAATAAGGATGAAGAGGATGTGAGGCAAGATCAAAATGAAACCGAGATGGAGGTGAGGCCATGTGATTTGGTCATGGATGGAGGAAACTCTATCAAGGTGGCTCCTAACACTCATATTGAGGAGTTAGCCATTTGGAGTGAAACCTATGGGGTTTGATTTCACTCAAGGAATCAACAAAAATCGACTTGATTTGCTCTTGAAATTCTCGGCCAAAGTAGGACTTTTTTTGTGTGAATTTTTCTGAAAATTGTAATTGAAATGAAAACATAAAAGATAGGACTAATTCTAAGCACAAAGCAATAGAATTAGGGTTTGATTAATTAAGCACAAAGCCACTAATTAATCATAAACTCACTAACTCAAGCACAAAGCTAAGAGGAAATGAAAAGCTCTCAATTTTTAGGGTTTAACCTTCATTCAACAAATCTGAAAATTATAATGTGAGAGTGAGGGTTTATATAGCACCCACACTCTAATCTTGACCTTACATTTTAAAGGAGATCTAAGGGCTACAAGTAACCCACAAAAGATACAAAAAAAACGGCTCATATGGCCTTACAAGAGCTGAAAATTTGAAGGCTAACAAACAAATATAAAAGCATAAAGTAGACAATGACTTGGGGATCCATCCTATCCTTGCATTTTGAAGATCATCCAAGGGCCAAGATTTGGGGACTTGGGGATCAAAGGGGACGGTCAAGGGGGGGTTATTACAAGGTTTATATTGTCTACATTCAATAAAACATAAAGCATAAAGTAGCGAAAGTGACATGAATGAAAAAGACATAAAGTTCAAAATAATGTGATGGTTGTGGGGACTTGATTGAAGCCGGCTCCATGGACCTCCTTGAGCTAGCTTTTGAGAGCCATGTGAGTCTTTTTATTGGAGGGTTAACTCACATGGTTGTACCCAAGGTGACCACATTCAAAAATAGCATTCCATTGACTTTTTAGTTGCTCTCCAACTTGACTTCCTTTGACTTCCTTTGACCACTAAGTATGGCTAGATTTGACCATAGAATTGACTTGACTTAACTCTTAGTGGCCCCTAGGACCATGGTCTAGGCTTGGGTTTGAGCCCAAGGACTCAACCCTTGGCTCAACTCCATCTCTTCCTTGACCACCTTGACCATTCTTGGTCCAATCTCCTCTCCTTGGAAAGGATTTGCCCTCAAATCCTTGGAGATCCTTTTGCTTCCCCCTTGGCTCGATTTCATGCTCAGTTCTCGACTTAACCCTTGCTCGACTTTGGCTTTCACGGCTTTGGACTTCCAAGGGCACCACTTGATGATGGTTTGGAGGAAAGGTCGAACCCCCTTGCCTTGGTTCTCGTGAATGGCCATGGTTTCATCTTTGATCACGGCTTGCTTAACCACACATTCGTCCTCGAGCATTTCTTTGAGCCCTCGACTCATAGCCATGCCATCCATCCATTCTTGCTCATGATCGAGCCCATCAATGATTCTCCATCTTAAAGACCCACTCGATCTTTCCATGCCATCAATTTTTGATCTTTCTTTGACCACATTCTTGTTGTAGTCGGTTGTTTCATTGTTGATTGATGTATCACCTTCTTGTTGCTCCTCTCCTAGAATCCTTCTTATCATGCTCGGGCTTCCTTATCGTTCTAGGCTCACCATCTCTTCACCTACACCCATTGTCGGCTCCTCACCCACCTCTTTGCTAGGACTCCCTTCCTTGAATGATTCGAACAAACAAGCATTGGCTTTATAACCCATCATTGGTGGTAGGGGGGCTAGGACTATAAGCTTTTCACCGTATTTGAACGAGTAGGTGTTATTTCTTCCATGATGGGAAGAATTCTTCTCATATTCCCATGGCCTACCAAGCAACACATGACACGCATCCATGTCTAACACCTCACACATAATCTCATCCTTATAGTCTTGTCCAATCGAGAACGAGACTTTGCATTGCTTATCGACCTTTACCTCGGCTCCTTGATTAAGCCACCTTAGCTTGTAAGGATGAGGATGCTTCAAAGTAGGTAAGGCAAGTTTATCAATGAGGGTTTTTGAAGCAACATTAACACAACTTCCTCCATCAATAATTAGATTACACACTCTCCCCTTGATTGTACACTTGGACCGTAAAATTTGGTGTCTTTGGTCCATGCTCTCATTTGATTCTTGAGTGTGCATCACTCGCCATGTGACCAAGCTCAACCCCGAGTCCGGGGGAACTAGGGTTTCGGCCACCTTCACCTCCTCTACTCCCTCTTTTTTTTCTTCCTCACAAACTAAGACCTCATCGTCTCCCCAATGCACTACTTCACTTGTGTTCAAGGCTCTCTTGTTAGGGCACTCCTTAGCAAAATGACCATACCCTTGACATTGGTAGCATCTCTTGAGAGGAATCGTTTTCTTAGGGCCATAGTCAATTCCCTTCCCCTTGTCAACACTTGATGGCTTGATAGTGGGGCATGGCTCGGCTACCTTGACCCCTTGGAGCAAAAATGGCCAAGGTGGTCAAGGGTGAAGTCGAGGGAGACCATGGGTTGGGGCCATGGGCTCAAACCCAAGCCTAGGCCATGGGTCAAGGGGATCACTAAGGGCTAAGTAAAGTCAATTCTATGGTCAAATCGAGCCAACCTTAGTGATCAAGCAAAGTCAAGGGGAAGTCAAAGTTGGAGAGCAACAAAAAAGTCAAGATTGTGCTATTTTTGAATGTGGTCAAAGTGGGTGCACCCATGTGAGTTAACCCTCCAATAAAAGGACTCACATGGTTCACAAAGCTAGCTCAAGGAGGTCCCATAGGAGCCGGCCCAACAAGTCCCAACAAACAATCACATTGTTTTATGTTTATGTCATTTTCATTCATGTCGCTTTCGTCACTTTATGCTTTATTGTTTTAGTTTGTAAAAATCAAATTGAAGAGCATGTGGACCGTCCTCCTTCATGACCAAGGCTCACTCAAGGACCCTTGGATGATCCTAAACAAAGAATGGAGAGGATTGAGCCTAATGTCAACATCTACCTTTATGCTTTTATCTTTTGTTTGTTAGCTTTGAAAATTCAGCTCTTGTAAGGCCTCTTGGCCGCTTTTTGGATGTCTCAAAGGCTCATGAGCCCTTAGATTAACTTTGAAATGTAAGGCTTAGATTAGAAGCGAGGGTCATATATAAACCCCCACTCTAACATCAAAATTTTCAGATTTGGAATGATAAAAGAAAACCCTAGTTGTTTACTTGAGTTTCTTCATTTTCTCATTACTTAGTGTGTGAGTTAGTGGAAGATTAGTTTAGTGGCTTTGTGCTTAAACTAATCAAACCCTAAATCTATTACTTAGTGTGTAGATTTAGATACTATCTTTATGTTCTTGCATTTAACAACAAAAATCAGAAAAAATACAACACAAAACACCACATTCGGCCGTTTATTTTTTCAAGGGTTTGAGATCGATTTTGTTCATCCTTTGAGTGAAGCTTTATCCACTTAGTTTCACTCCAAATTGGTCATCAAAGCCTAGGTTTGTTCTTCATTTTCGATTTGTTTTTTTGTTTTCTCGGTTTACCCTTTGTTTTCCTCTTCAATTTTTCGTTTTTTCTTCCTTCTTTTCCTTGTTTATTTTCCACAAAACTTACACAAAAATCTCACAAAATTGTCACAAAATGGAAGAGGATAGAGGAGAGGGTAAAAGGCTTTCCGATTTAGAAGAGAAGTTAACTCAACTCACCGGTAATTGTACCTTAATGATGAATGCTCTAAACACCCTCTTAGACCAAAATCTTAATGAACCAAGAAGGGGTGGAGGGGGAAGAGGGCGTGGGTATGGGTATGGGGGCCGTGGGAGAGGACAACCTCCTCCTCACATGGAAGATCAATTTTCGGATTCGGAAGAGTCCCTTGAAGCCCACCCTAGAGACCATGACCGAGATATCAAAGTGGATATACCCGATTTTTATGGAAGCTTGGACCCCGAGGATCTCCTAGATTGGCTTAGATCGGTTGAGAGAATTTTCGAATTTAAGGAGTATCCCGATAGGAAGTGTTTTAAGGTGGCCATCATGAAATTCAAAGGATATGCCTCCCTTTGGTATGAGAACCTTAAGAATCAAAGAAATCGAGAGGGAAAGGAACCCATTAGGTCATGGCTCAAACTCAAAAAGAAACTCAAAGACAAGTTTGTTCCCAAGGATTATACCCAAGACATGTCCCTCAAACTAGCTCAACTCAAACAAGAGACACAACCCATTGAGTCTTACCTTAGGGACTTTGAGCAACTCACATTACAATGTGAGATGAATGAGAAGCTTAGAACAAAAATAGCTAGGTTTGTCGAGGGCCTAAACCCTAGGATAGCAAATCGGGTCAAGATGCAAAACTTGTGGTCATTCGATGAGGCCGTTACCATGGCCACACGTGTGGAAAGGCTAGAGAAGGGGAGAGGGGATTCGGCCAAAAGCAACACCAAGGCCCACCCTAACTCGAGCCAAGGAGGGGTCAAAATTGTCGAACCTAGCCCTACCATCAAGCCATCAAGTGTTGACAAGGGGAAGGGAATTGACTATGGTCCCAAGAGAACAATTCCTCTCAAGAAGTGCTACCAATGTCAAGGGTATGGTCATTTTGCTAAGGAGTGCCCTAGCAAGAGGACCTTGAACACAAGTGAGGTTGTGCATTGGGGAGACGATGAAGTGTTAGTTTGTGAGGAAGAAAAAAAAGAGGGAGTTGAGGATGAGAGGGTGGCCGAAAAAATTGTTCCCCCGGACTCGGGGTTGAGCTTGGTTACTTGGCGAGTAATGCACACTCAAGATTCAAGCGAAAGCATGGATCAAAGGCACCAACTATTTCGAACCAAATGTACCATCATGGGGAGAGTGTGTAATCTCATTATCGATGGGGGAAGTTGTGTTAATGTTGCTTCTAAAACCCTCATTGATAAGCTTGCCTTGCCCACTTTGAAGCATCCTCATCCTTACAAGCTAAGATGGCTCAATCAAGGAGCCGAGGTAAAAGTCGATAAGCAATGCAAAGTCTCGTTCTCGATTGGACAAGACTATAAAGATGAAATTGTGTGTGAAGTGTTGGACATGGATGCATGTCATGTGTTGCTTGGTAGGCCTTGGGAGTATGAAAAGAATTCTTCCCACCATGGAAGAGACAACACCTACTCATTCAAGTATGGTGAAAAGCTTATTGTCTTAGCTCCCCTACCACCAATGATGGGTTGTAAATCCAATGCGTGCTTGTTTGAATCCATCATTGGCTCAAACCCTAGCATGAAGATGAAGTTGGAGCCGAGCTTGAATGAGCTTGAGGACTTGAAGGGCTTTGAGCCGAGTAGAGAAGAGCAAGGGGAAAAGATGAACTTGGAATGTGAGGGAAGCTCTAGCATGATAAGGAGGACTCTAGGAGAGGAGCCTCATGAAGGTGAAGCATCAATCAACAAGGAAACAACCGACTACATTGAGAATGTAGTCAATGAAAGAACAAAAATCGATGGCAAGGAAAGATCAAGTGGGTCTTTAAGATGGAGAATCATTGATGGGCTCGATCATGAGCAAGAATGGATGGATGGCATGGTTATGAGTCGTGGGCTCAAAGAAATGCTCGAGGAAGAATGTGTGGTCAAGCAAACCGTGACCAAGGAAGAAAACATGATCAATTCTTCGAGCCAAGGCAAAGGGGTCCAACCACTTCTACAAACTCTAGCTAAGTGGTGCCCATGGAAGACTAAAACCGTGAAGGCCAAGATCGAGCAAGGGATGAGCCGAGAATCAAGCATGAAATCGAGCAAGGGAGGAAGCAAGAGGATCTCCAAGGACTTGAGGACAAGTCCTTTCCAAGGAGAGGAGATTGGAGCAAAAATGGCCAAGGTGGTCAAGGGTGAAGTCGAGGGAGACCATGGGTTGGGGCCATGGGCTCAAACCCAAGCCTAGGCCATGGGTCAAGGGGATCACTAAGGGCTAAGTAAAGTCAATTCTATGGTCAAATCGAGCCAACCTTAGTGATCAAGCAAAGTCAAGGGGAAGTCAAAGTTGGAGAGCAACAAAAAAGTCAAGATTGTGCTATTTTTGAATGTGGTCAAAGTGGGTGCACCCATGTGAGTTAACCCTCCAATAAAAGGACTCACATGGTTCACAAAGCTAGCTCAAGGAGGTCCCATAGGAGCCGGCCCAACAAGTCCCAACAAACAATCACATTGTTTTATGTTTATGTCATTTTCATTCATGTCGCTTTCGTCACTTTATGCTTTATTGTTTTAGTTTGTAAAAATCAAATGGAAGAGCATGTGGACCGTCCTCCTTCATGACCAAGGCTCACTCAAGGACCCTTGGATGATCCTAAACAAAGAATGGAGAGGATTGAGCCTAATGTCAACATCTACCTTTATGCTTTTATCTTTTGTTTGTTAGCCTTGAAAATTCAGCTCTTGTAAGGCCTCTTGGCCGTTTTTTTTGGATGTCTCAAAGGCTCATGTGAGCCCTTAGATTAACTTTGAAATGTAAGGCTTAGATTAGAGCAAGGGTCATATATAAACCCTCACTCTAACATCAAAATTTTCAGATTTGGAATGATAAAAGAAAACCCTAGTTGTTTACTTGAGTTTCTTCATTTTCTCATTACTTAGTGTGTGAGTTAGTGGAAGATTAGTTTAGTGGCTTTGTGCTTAAACTAATCAAACCCTAAATCTATTACTTAGTGTGTAGATTTAGATACTATCTTTATGTTCTTGCATTTAACAACAACAATCAGAAAAAATACAACACAAAACACCACATTCGGCCGTTTATTTTTTCAAGGGTTTGAGATCGATTTTGTTCATCCTTTGAGTGAAGCTTTATCCCCTTAGTTTCACTCCAACCCTCCTTGACTTGTGGTGGGATTGGCCTTGGTAGTGTGTTTGGCCGAGTCCCCTCTCCCTTTCTCTAGCCTTTCCACTCTCATGGCCATAGTGACGGCCTCATCGAATGACCATAGGTTTTGCATCTTGACCCGGTTTGCTATCCTAGGGTTTAGACCCTCGACAAATCTTGCAATCTTTTGCTCGGGTTTTTCACTCATCTCACATTGTAAAGTGAGTTGTTCAAAGTCCCTAAGGTAGGATTCGATGGGTTGTGTCTCTTGTTTGAGTTGAGCCAATCTAAGGAACATGTCTGAGTGTAATCCTTAGGAACAAACTTATCCTTGAGCTTTTTCTTGAGTTTGAGCCATGACCTAATGGGTTCCTTTCCCTCTCGATTTCGTTGGTTCTTAAGGTTCTCATACCAAAGTGAGGCATAACCTTTGAATTTCATGATGGCCACCTTAAAACACTTTCTATCGGGGTATTCTTTAAATTCAAAGATTCTTTCAACCGACCTAAGCCAATCTAGTAAATCCTCAGGATTCAAACTACCATAAAAGTCGGGAATTTCTACCTTGATGTCTCGGTCATGATCTCTTGGGTGGACTTCAATGGACTCCTCCGAATCGGAGTATTGATCTTCCATGTGAGGAGGTGGTTGTCCTCTCCCACGGCCTCCAAACCCACGGCTCCTTCCTCCTCCACCCCTAGGTGGTGGTCTTGGTTCATGAATGTTTTGTTCCAAGAGGGTGTTTAGAGCATTCATCATTAAAGTACAATTACCGGTGAGTTGAGTCAACTTCTCTTCTAAATCCGAAAGCCTCTTATCCTCTTCCATTTTGTGAAAATTTTGTGAGATTTTTGTGGAAGTTTTGTGGAAATAAACAAGGAAAAAGAAGGAAGGAAAAACGAAAAAATGAAGAGGAAAAAACAAGAGTAAAAACCGAGAAACACAAAAACAAATCGAAAACAAGAACAAACCTAGGCTTTGATGACCAATTTGGAGTGAAACCTATGGGGTTTGATTTCACTCAAGGAATCAACAAAAATCGACTTGATTTGCTCTTGAAATTCTCGTCCAAAGTAGGACTTTTTTTGTGTGAATTTTTCTGAAAATTGTAATTGAAATGAAAACATAAAAGATAGGACTAATTCTAAGCACAAAGCAATAGAATTAGGGTTTGATTAATTAAGCACAAAGCCACTAATTAATCATAAACTCACTAACTCAAGCACAAAGCTAAGAGGAAATGAAAAGCTCTCAATTTTTAGGGTTTAACCTTCATTCAACAAATCTGAAAATTATAATGTGAGAGTGAGGGTTTATATAGCACCCACACTCTAATCTTGACCTTACATTTTAAAGGAGATCTAAGGGCTACAAGTAACCCACAAAAGATACAAAAAAAACGGCTCATATGGCCTTACAAGAGCTGAAAATTTGAAGGCTAACAAACAAATATAAAAGCATAAAGTAGACAATGACTTGGGGATCCATCCTATCCTTGCATTTTGAAGATCATCTAAGGGCTAAGATTTGGGGACTTGGGGATCAAGGGGGACGGTCAAGGGGGGGTTATTACAAGGTTTATATTGTCTACATTCAATAAAACATAAAGCATAAAGTAGTGAAAGTGACATGAATGAAAAAGACATAAAGTTCAAAATAATGTGATGGTTGTGGGGACTTGATTGAAGCCGGCTCCATGGACCTCCTTGAGCTAGCTTTTAAGAGCCATGTGAGTCTTTTTATTAGAGGGTTAACTCACATGGTTGTACCCAAGGTGACCACATTCAAAAATAGCATTCCATTGACTTTTTAGTTGCTCTCCAACTTGACTTCCATTGACTTCCTTTGACCACTAAGTATGGCTAGATTTGACCATAGAATTGACTTGACTTAACTCTTAGTGGCCCCTAGGACCATGGTCTAGGCTTGGGTTTGAGCCCAAGGACTCAACCCTTGGCTCAACTCCATCTCTTCCTTGACCACCTAGACCATTCTTGGTCGACCTTACCTACACAAGAGCATCCTAATCCTTGCAAGATAGGGAGATTAAACAAAGAAGCCGAGATGAGGAACAAATCTGATGAGGTTTTGGATGATGTACTTGAGAAGGGTACTTGTCATCCCCACCATGATGAGCCTTGTGAACCATGGGACTATGAAGGTGATTTAGTCCATGGTGGGAAAGATAGCAACTACATCTTTAAGGTTGGATGGGAGGAGGTAGAAGCAAATCAAGGGTTCAATGTTGTTGAGAGTGCACCCATCCAATTTGGAAATGGTGATCCGAAAGTTCAAGAGGAGAGCATGGGATACAATCTCAAGGATGAGGATGAACTTGACCCTATGAGATGTTTAGCTAATGTCAAGAAGAAGATGCTCATGTGGAATGGAAAGCTTGGTACAAGCAAAAGGTCAAGAGGATTTTTGAAATGGAAATTCAAAATGAGAAGCTTTTTCAAGAACAACCACAAGGCACTAGGTAGAAATCAAGAAGAGGAGCTAAGGGGAAGGGACGGCTGGTCAAATGCGGAGTTCTTGGTCCATGTCAAGCTCAAGCAAATGTTAAGAACCCCAAAGTTTGAGGACAAACTTTTTTGAAGAAGAGGAGATTGCACAAAAATGGTTAAGCTCATTTTTGCTTGATTTGAGGCTTGGGCTTACTTGTGTCCTATGGCTCGAGCCATGGCTTAATTTGTGATCATTAGGATTAAACCAAGTGAAATGTACAAAGAGGAACAAAGGAAATCAGCCCACACATGGAAAACAACAACCTAGGCCATGAACCATGAAGCTTATCTTGACATGTCGGTAAAGCTTTTAACATAACTCCCAATCTGCTTATCCAATTGAGTTGAAACCACTTGAATATGAAAGCTAGCTCAAAGAGCTTTCATTTGACATATGGTTGGCTATCTAGTTCAAAGGGAGCTGAGAGTTATGACTTCTACAAGTCAGGGGTCAGATTGTGAAAACTCAGTCCAAAGGAGGATTCGACATGTCCGTACTAAAAGTTTCATATCTTGAGTTCTAGGCAATATTTTTGAGTGATTCGTTTTGCATTGGATAGCCAACTCAAATACCTTTCCAATGACATATCATGGGCCTTCTAGTTCAACGTGAGTATGAAATGGTGAAGCCTGCAAGTCACTTCAATCTCATCAAACTCGGTTAGAAACTGTTTTTGGGTTAATGAGAAATGCACTTGTCCTACCTTCTCCTACTTGGGTGAGCTCACTTAGGGACCATTTTGAAGTCTTCCCATGAGCCTAGGGCTCACATGGGACGTGCCAATACTAATAGGGACCAAGGAGATCAGCTGAAATTCAATTCAAACAACAAGCTCAACTTTAGATGCAAGTCACTATCAATAAAGAGCCTTTCTACTTTATGTCCTTTTCCACTTTATATTGTTGTTGTTTGTATGCTAAAATCAGATAAGAAGGGGCCTTGAACCAAGTACACCTTGCTCTCCAAGATTTAAATCTTGACCTTTGGATCTCTACCTAATGCAAGGGTGTAGATGGCCTCAAGTGTCATTGTCTACTTTATACTTTAGTTGTTAAGTTGTGATCAGATTTTGTAAGGCCAATAGGGCCGAGTATTTGGCTGTATTTTTAGAGTCTTTTGTGGCCCTTAGATTAGATATTAGATGTAGGGCTTAGATGTAAGCATGGGTCTTATAAAAACCCACTTATCTCCCTTGTAAAAATCAGATTTGTTGAATGAGATAAAACCCTAGAGTTTGAGAGCTTTTCATTTTCTCTTAGCTTAGTGCTTGAGTTAGTGAGTTTATGATTAATTAGTGGCTTTGTGCTTGATTAATCAAAACCTAAATCTATTGCTTTGTGCTTAGATTTAGCCTATCCATTTATGTTTTCCTTTGTTTCACAAAATTTCAGAGAAATTATCACAAAAAAAACATCACCTTGGCCGAAATATTTACAAGTATTATAAATCGATTTTTGTTGTCTCCTTGAGTGAAATCAAACCCCATAGGTTTCACTCTATAATTCTTCCTTGCGAGGTTGAATTTTTGTTAACTTAATTCCTTGCGAGGTTGAGAGTTACCAAAAACGAGTTAATCGAGTAGTCTTGCGAGATTGCTAGTTTAATTCTAGTCTTAGTTGAGGGGTCTTGCGAGATTTTCTTAGCTAATTCATATCTTTTATTTTCCGCTGCAAAATATCGAGTCTGTTCTACATCACTATCAATCTAGGTTTTTCAACCAACCGGCGGAAATCTTTCACAAAAATTTTACTTTCCTTATTAAGCATAGGAATTTTCTTTGTAACCTTTTATACGGGCACGCCTTTTAACGTGTTTTTGCCTCCACTTGACCTCTCGAAATAGTGATTTCATCGATTACATACGATGATTCTCACGTACACTTGGTGACCACTTATGCTACAAAAGAGCCTCCTTCTCTTTAATATTATATTATACGATTGAATTCGCATACTTAATGATCTGGTCTGCTTCCACCGATGTAAATTCAGTGACGCTTTAGAGAAAAGGAATCTGTATTCAATCTCCTTCATGATGGTGCGCCCGCTAACCTAAGAAGGAAAGGGCAGTCCTGGTACTTAATTGGACTCTCACCGTGGCGGCATCTCCTCAACCAGGGAACATATCCTCACTTTTTGCAGCAAGTTACGCTCGCAGCTGGTCTTGCAAGCTGAACACAAAGACGTAAGCCATGCGGTACTCTCCCTCAAGCTTAGGTTTCTGACTGATTGTAGTCCAACGAGTGGAGTCATAAGAAAGAAAGCCGCTCTCCTGGATTGGATATGCCAGCAAGTTCACTCCGCCCTTTACTTACTTAAGTAAGCAGGTCTTATACTGCAGGGGGGTCCGATCCTCTATATCAATTCCTTAAACATATCTTAGTCCGACCATCCATCAGGAATATATTCACGAAGCCCAGTCTTGTGTTAAATGTTTATGTACTTTGCTTTCTTCTTTAACGCTTTTGCTATGACCAGGGCTTTTGGGAAGCTCCCTTTGTAAGTGTCCTGTCTTCGTAGAATGCGCCTACAAAAGTAACCGCTCACTAGACCCTGCTTATGCGAGTCCGCTTCTGCTAACACCTACACTATATAATAGCTTTCACAGCCAGCACCGTTAACGGGGACTTGCTGCTCCGACTTCTGTTTGCCGGCACCTCGTTTCCCTTATTTTACCTGGCACTCGTTACGAGACTCCACGGGGTTCTCCGAGAAATAGACTCTTCTCTTATTCCTACTTCACCCTGTTCGGCTCAAGTAGACAAGGATCTTGTTGAGGAAAGATGGACAGATAGGGTTGTTCCGCCGGAATACCTGCCCGAGTAAACAGTAGCGTAGGAAGTTGATGCGCTAGAAGTGAAATCATCCCTTATTGGAATGAAACCTAATGGGTTAGATTTCACTCAAAAGAACAATTAAAATCGACTTGAGATTTGTCTTGAAAATCTCGGCCAAGTGACTAGAAAAGTGTTTGATTTTTCTGATTTTTGTAAGTGAAATGAAAACATAAAAGGATAGGCTAAATCTAAGCACAAAGCCAAAGATTTAGGGTTGAGTAATTAAGCACTAAGCCACTAATTAACTCGATAATCATTCAAGCACAAAGCAATGAAAATAAGGAAGAGTATGAACTCAAACTTAGGGTTTTTATCAAAAGCAAATCTGAAAAATACAAGGCAAGAGAGTGGGTTTATATAATACCCAAACTCTAATCTCAACCCTACAATCTAAGTTGATCTAAGGGCCTTAAGAGGCCTTACAAAATCAGCCGAAAAATATGGTCCTAAAGACCTTACAAATCTGAAAATAAAGCAACCTAATACATAAAGTAGATGGTGACCTCCAAGAGCATCCACACCTTGCATTGGGTCTTATTCATCCAAGGGTTTAGATTACACCTTGGAGCACAAGTTGTGGATCACCAAATGGAGTGAAACTAAGTGGATCAAGTTTCACTCAAGGGATGAACAAAAATCGACTTGAGAAACCCTTGATAATTTCGGCCAAGGTGATGTTTTTTGTGAGATAATTTTCTGAAATTTTGTAAACAAGGAAAACATAAAGATAGTAACTAATTCTAAGCACTAAGCAAGAGAATTAGGGTTTGATTACCTTAAGCACAAAGCCACTAAACTAATCTTTCACTAACTCAAGCACAAAGCAATGAGAAAAATGAAGAACACTCAAATAAACAACTAGGATTTTTCATTCAACAAAATCTGAAAAATATGATGTGAGAATGGGGGTTTATATAATACCCTCATTCTAATCTTGACCTTACATCTCAAGTTAATCTAAGGGTCACAAATAACCCACAAATTCAACATAATACTCGGTCCTCTAGGCTCACATGAGCTGAAAATTTGAAAGGAAAACAACAAATACATAAAGTATAAAGCATAAAGCATAAAAGATAGATAGTGACATGTGTTGAAAGGGACTTATTGAGGAACACATGTGAAGCTTCTTTGTGACATATTTTCGGCTGTTTTGGGTCTCTCCCTCTTGACTTTGGCTCTTGATAATTTAATTGACTTGTGGTTGACCTTTGGACCTAAGGTTGGAAGCGGGCCCTAGGTCAATGGATTGCGAGTTCTCAACTCCCGTTGCAATCTCCCCGGGTTGAAAAGGATTTGCCCTCAAATCCTCTTCTTCTTCATCTTCCAAGTCTTCAAGATACGGACTAAAATCTCCCACGTTAAACGTGCCATGGACTCCGTACTCTCCCGGTAAATCAACTTTGTAAGCATTCGGTCCAATTTTCTCAAGTATCTCGAAGGGACCCTCGGCCCTAGGCATGAGCTTGTTCTTTCTCTTATCCGAAAACCTTTCCTTCCTCAAGTGCAACCATACCAAGTCTCCCGGCTCGAATTCTTTTGGAGTCATTCGGCCCTTTGACCTAGTCTTGTAGGTCTCATTCGACTTCTCGATTTGTTTCTTGACTTGGTTGTGGATGCTCATCATGAACTCAACACGCTTCTTGGCATCGTAACTCATCTCCTTGCTCTTGACGGGGGCTAGGTCCGTGGGCATGAGAGGGTTGGCTCCATAGACCACTTCAAACGGTGATTGTCCCGTGCTAGAAGAAGGGGCACGGTTAAAAGCGAATTCGGCGTGGGCAAGCTTGAGATCCCAATCTTTCAAGGATTTGGAAACGATGCTCCTAAGGATCCTCCCCAAGGTTTTATTAGTGACCTCGGTTTGGCCATCCGTTTGAGGATGGTGACTTGTGCTAAACAAGAGCCTCGTTTTTAGCAATTTCCACAAGGTCTTCCAAAAGTGGCTCATGAACTTGGTGTCTCGATCGGATACAATGGTTTTGGGGACTCCATGCAATTTGACCACTTCCTTGAAGTACAATTCGGCCACACTCATGGCATCTTCGGTTTTCTTGCACGCAATGAAGTGAGCCATCTTGCTAAATCGATCCACCACAACCATGATGGAGTCCTTACCTCGTTGAGTTCTTGGAGTGAAACTAAGTGGGCTAAGTTTCACTCAAAGGATGAACACAAATCGATCTTGAAATACCCTTGAAAATCTCGGCCAAGTGTATGTTTTTGTGGGATATTTTTCTGAAATTTTGTAACATAAAAGAAAACAATAAAAGATAGTACTAAATCTACACACAAAGTAATAGACTTAGGGTTTTAATTAGTTAAGCACAAAGCCACTAACTAATTAGTCACTAAACTCAAGCACAAAGCAATGAGAAAAATGAAGAACACTCAAATAAACACTAGGGTTTTTTCATTCACCAAAATCTGAAAAATACAAGAGGGATAGGTGGGTTTATATAAGACCCAACCTCTAATCTACACCCTTCAATTCAAAGCTAATCTAAGGGCCACAATTGACCCACATTACATCCAAAAAAACGGCTGAAATATGCCTTACAAATGCTGAATTTTTGAAGGAAAACAAACAAAAACATAAAGTAAAAGCATAAAAGAGGATAGTGACATGTGTGAAAGGGACATGTTGAGGAGAAACATGTGAGCCTCTCCTTGATTTAATTTCGGCTGACTTGGGGTCTTCTCCCAATTGATTTTTGCTCCTTGTTGACTTAGTTGACTTGTGGTTCGAACCCACTTGGGTGCACTCGGGCGATCACATTCAAAAATAGCGTTTTGTTGACTTTCGGTTGCTCTTTGTCTTGACTTTCCTTGACCTCTTTGACTCACCAAGCTTGACCAACATATTATGATGTAATTCACTCAAAATAAGCTTGGGTGGACCTGAGGATCGTGGTTCAGCCCGTGGTTCGAGCCCAAGGACCCAAACCGTGATTTAGTCAAAAACCGCCTTTGCTCGCCTTGACCATTTTTGGTTCAATCTCCTCTCCTTGAAAAGGATTTGTCCTCAAATCCTCGGTCTCTCCTCCTCTTGCTCGGTTTGGACTATAGCTTGACTCATAGCTCGATCCTTTGCCTCCTTCTCGACTCGGACTCGTGTTGGCTTCATGACTTGAATCGTAGAACATGATGAGGGGTGCCCCATGAGCCCCATGACCAACCTTGGGCTCCATGGCTCTAGACTTCCAAGAATTCCACTTGCTTAGAGATTGAATGAGAGATTGATTCTTGTAAACTCGGTTCATTGAATTGAACTTGCTCTGTCCCTTACTCATGGTTTCTTTGGATTCACAATTAACCCCTAGCACAACTCGAAGTTCCTCATGTTTAGGACCGTCAATTAGCCACCCTTTGTCACGTTTAGACCCCACGTTTTTCTCCGCTTTCAAGGACTCACTTGAACTTTCTAACACATCGACCTTTGCATCTCCAAATGATTCACTTCCTTTGCACTTGATCGAGTTTCCCAAATTTTCAGTTTTGACTTCATGAAGCTCCTCTCCTTGGCTTCCCCTTATTGCTCTAGGATTGTCTTCGATCACATGGAGGGCTACATTCTCGATCATGAAGGTACTTATGGCATTAGACGACATAAGGAGTGTGACTAATTCGGGTATGGCCTTGAGGGCCGTGTTCCCCTTCCACAAATCGAGCTTTGGTCTTTCAATTGAGCTATCTTCTTTCTTGAACTTAGGTGAAGATTGTAGAAGATCATCACTTAGCTCTTTTTGTTCAAGCTTAGTTCCCCCTTTGAATCCCCATTTCATGAACCCACTTGGAAAGACTTGAATAGGATGATCACATAGTGGCTCCTTGTTGTTATTGTTCACCTTGAATTTCCATTTTAGAAATTCCCTTGACTCTTGGCTTGTATCAACATTCTCATACCACATGAATACCTTCCTCTTGACATTGGCCAAACACTTCTCATGATCATACTCATCCCTTTGCTTGGCATTGTACTCCATGCTTTCCTCTTGAGTGTTAGGATTATCTTTAGCAAAGTGAAGGGTCAAATTTTCACCAACATTCATTTCCTCACTTGTTTCGGCCTCTTCACTCAAAATAACCTCTTTGGATGACTCAAGTATGGAGGGTGGTTTGCATTGCTCTTTGGGGAACTCCTTAGCAAGGACATTAATCTCATCCTTCCCATGACTAACCCCAAGTTCAATTTCTGGTCCCCCGTCATCCTTTGCATTTTCGGGTGACTCAACCAAGGAGGGTGGGTTAGGGTTCTTCAAAATCGGAGGTAAGGGTGCAAGTTTGATTTTCTTAGCTCCAATCTTGAAAGTATAGGTATTGTCCCTCCCATCATGATGAGCATTTCTTTCCAACTTCCATGGTCACCCAAGAGGAGATGACAAGCATCCATGGGAATCACATCACACAAAACCTCATCCATGTAATCCCCACCAATGGAGAAAGAAACCAAGCATTGTCTAACCACCATCACACTCATCTCGGCTCCATTTCTTTGGCATTTCATCTTGTAAGGGTTAGGGTGATCTTGTGTAGGTAAGGCTAGTTTTTCAATGAGGGTATTTGAGGCAACATTAACACAACTTTCCTCATCAACAATCAAATTACAAACCCTTCCCATAATGGTACACCTAGACCTAAAGATTTGGACTTGGTGATTCTCTTCTAGGGTTAGGGTTTGGGCAAGCATATCCCTACAAACCACACGGCTTGGGTTAGGGGGTGGTTCTCCTCCTAACCGAGCCATTCTAGCCTCTAATTCCCTTTGACCCCTCAAAGTCACAAGATCAAGGCTAGGGGTTAGGTTTAAGTCTACCCCTCATTCGACTCATTTTGATTTCAAGCTCTCTTCTAGCTTCCTCCATAGAATCATACATGGTTTCACCAAGAGTAGTACCACAAGAAACATCAAAAGGAAGAAACACACCCATTGATATAATCAAAGAAACAAAATCTGAAAATTTTGAGTAAAGCAAGGACCTTTGAGTGTGAGAACCGAAATCAACACTAACACAAGTGTAGATCTTCAACCATTTTGTGAAAATTTTGTGAGAATTTTGTGGAAGTTTTGTGGAAAAACAAGGAAAAATAAAAGAGAACAAAAACGAAAATAAAAGAGGAAACACAAGAGTAATCCGAAAATAACAAAGATCAAACCGAAAACAAAACAAATCGAAAAACAAGAACAAACCTAGGCTTTGATAACCAATTTGGAGTGAAACTAAGTGGGCTAAGTTTCACTCAAAGGATGAACACAAATCGATCTTGAAATACCCTTGAAAATCTCGGCCAAGTGTATGTTTTTGTGGGATATTTTTCTGAAATTTTGTAACATAAAAGAAAACAATAAAAGATAGTACTAAATCTACACACAGAGTAATAGACTTAGGGTTTTAATTAGTTAAGCACAAAGCCACTAACTAATTAGTCACTAAACTCAAGCACAAAGCAATGAGAAAAATGAAGAACACTCAAATAAACACTAGGGTTTTTTCATTCATCAAAATCTGAAAAATACAAGAGGGATAGGTGGGTTTATATAAGACCCAACCTCTAATCTACACCCTTCAATTCAAAGCTAATCTAAGGGCCACAATTGACCCACATTACATCCAAAAAAAGGGCTGAAATATGCCTTACAAATGCTGAATTTTTGAAGGAAAACAAACAAAAACATAAAGTAAAAGCATAAAAGAGGATAGTGACATGTGTGAAAGGGACATGTTGAGGAGAAACATGTGAGCCTCTCCTTGATTTAATTTCGGCTGACTTGGGGTCTTCTCCCAATTGATTTTTGCTCCTTGTTGACTTAGTTGACTTGTGGTTCGAACCCACTTGGGTGCACTCGAGCGATCACATTCAAAAATAGCGTTTTGTTGACTTTCGGTTGCTCTTTGTCTTGACTTTCCTTGACCTCTTTGACTCACCAAGCTTGACCAACATATTATGATGTAATTCACTCAAAATAAGCTTGGGTGGACCTTAGGATCGTGGTCTAGCCCGTGGTTCGAGCCCAAGGACCCAAACCGTGATTTAGTTAAAAACCGCCTTTGCTCGCCTTGACCATTTTTGGTTCAGTTCTAGGCAAAGCGACGATGAAATCCATGCTAACATCTTCCCATGGCCGATTTGGGACGGGTAGAGGAGTGTAGGGCCCCGTTTGAAAGAAGGACTTGGATTGTTGGCACGAAGCGCATCTCTTGATCACATCTTGGACATCTCCAAGCATCTTGGGCCAATAGAATTGATCTTGAAGGATGTCGTAAGTCTTTTGAATACCAAAATGCCCGGCCAAACCATTAGAGTGAACCTCACGTACTAGGAGAAGTCGATAGGAACCCTTAGGAATGCACAACCGATTCCCCAAGAATAGGAATCCCTCTTGAAGTGTGTACTTGCTTCCTACCTTGCTTTGCCCTTCACGAATGGAGTTCCACTCATCCTTGAAGTCGGGATCCTCCACATAGAGCTCTTTCATGAATTCAAAACCCAACACTCTTTGTTCCATGTAACTTAGCATGGTGTGCCTCCGAGATAATGCATCGGCCACCACGTTGTTCTTTCCTTCGATGAACTTGCTCGAGAAAGAGAATGATTGAAGAAACTCGACCCATTTGGCATGCCTATGATTCAACTTGTGTTGCCCATTGATGTATTTGAGTGCCTCATGATCCGAATGAAGAACAAACGGTTTGGGTTTGAGATAATGGCTCCAATGAGCGAGAGCCCTAACGATGGCATAGAATTCTTTGTCGTAGGTGGAATAATTGAGCTTGGCACCATTCAATTTCTCACTAAAGTAAGCGATTGGCTTGTGTTCTTGTAATAGAACGGCCCCAATTCCAACTCCACTAGCATCACATTCGACTTCAAAAAGCTTATTGAAATCCGGTGGTGTAAGAATAGGTGAATCACACAACAACTTCTTGATTTTATTGAAGGAAATCTCGGCCCCCTCACTCCACTTGAATTCCCCTTTCTTCATACACTCGGTGATGGGTGCCATGACGGTGCTAAAATCCTTGATAAATCGTCGATAAAAAGAAGCCAAGCCATGAAAGCTTCTCACCCTGCTATGTTCTTGGGAATGGGCCATGATTTGATAGCCTCCACTTTCTCTTGATCCACTAGTATACCTCGGCTAGAGATGATATAGCCCAAGAATTGGACTTCGCTTTGCATGAAGGAACACTTTTCTAGCTTGCCATACAACTTGTGGTCTCGAAGTGTCTCAAACAACACTTGCAAGTGATGTAGATGAGCCTCTTTGGAAGGGCTATACACCAAGATAACGTCAAAGTAAACCACAACGAACCTTCCCAAGTAAGGTCTCAAAACCTCGGTCATCAACCTCATGAAGGTGCTAGGAGCATTGGATAGTCCAAAAGGCATGACTAACCATTCATATAACCCATGCTTCGTTTTAAAAGCCGTCTTCCATTCATCACCCTCTTTGATTCTCACTTGATGGTATCCTTGTCGCAAATCAATCTTGGAAAACAATCGAGCCCCACTAAGCTCATCAAGAATGTCATCAAGTCTAGGTATAGGAAACCTATACTTGACCGTAATATTATTAATAGCTCGACTATCCGTACACATTCTCCAAGTTCCATCCTTCTTAGGTACCAAGAGTGTAGGTACGGCACAAGGACTAAGAGATTCTCTTACAAACCCCTTTTCCATGAGTTCCCCAATTTGTTGTTGAAGTTCTTGTGTAGCCTTAGGATCACTTCGATATGCGGCCTTATTAGGTAGTGTAGCTCCCGGAACAAGATCAATTTGATGCTCAATGCCCCTAATAGGGGGTAGGCCGTGTGGTAGCTCGAGAGGAAACACATCCTTGTAGAGCTCTAAGAGCTCTTGAACTTCACATGGAATCGATTTTTCACTTTCCTTAGGACTTTCTTTGGCAATGAGGGCATAAACAACCATTCCCTTGCTAAGCTCTTGTTTCATTTCTTGTTCCCCAACTAGTAGAATTCCCTCAAGTGGCTTGGTTAGAGGAGGAGTGCCTCGGCCACCCATGTTTGGAGGCAAGGGGGTGAGTTTAATCCTCTTGTCTCTAAACTTGAAAGTATAGGTGTTGTCTCTTCCCTCATGAGTCGCATTTCGATCAAATTCCCAAGGTCTCCCTAATAAAAGGTGACAAGCATCCATAGGAATCACATCACACCACACTTCATCCACATAGTCTCTTCCCATCGAAAAAGAAACCAAACATCGTTTATCAACCAAAATTTCGGCCTCCCTATTCAACCATCTCAACTTGTAAGGGTTTGGGTGTTTTTGTGTGGGTAAGGCAAGCTTATCGATGAGGGTTTTTGAAGCAACATTAACACAACTCCCCCCATCAATAATGAGGTTACAAACCCTCTTCCCAATGGTACACTAAGACCTAAAAATCTGATTCGGCTTCTTCCAAGGAATGGGGTTGGGTATGCATAACCCTCCAAGTTACAAGACCAAGTTTTGACCCAACTCCTCCTTTCATTCGGCTCAACTTAGCCTCTATTTCTATTCTCAATTTCTCCATAGAGTCATATATGGTTCCCTCAAGAGTAGTATCACAAGAGAGAGGCATACTCATTGAGAAAACAAAGAAGAACAAACCTGAAAATTTCAGGTGAAGCAAGGATGTTTTGGACCGTGTGTTTCTTCAAACCCAACCAAAGCTTTGATAACCAATTTGGAGTGAAACTAAGTGGATCAAGTTTCACTCAAGGGATGAACAAAAATCGACTTGAGAAACCCTTGATAATTTCGGCCAAGGTGATGTTTTTTGTGAGATAATTTTCTGAAATTTTGTAAACAAGGAAAACATAAAGATAGTAACTAATTCTAAGCACTAAGCAAGAGAATTAGGGTTTGATTAGCTTAAGCACAAAGCCACTAAACTAATCTTTCACTAACTCTGCACCAAAATGGATAAGCTCATTTTTGCTCATTTTGAGGCTTGGGCTAACTTGGGTCCTATGGCTCGAGCCATGGCTTAATTTGTGACCATTAGGGTCAAACCAAGTGAAATGTACAAAAGAAGAACGAAGGAAATCAGCCCACACATGGAAAACAACAATCTAGGCCATGAACCATAAAGCCCATCTTGACATGTCGGTAGAGATCGTAACATAACTCCCAATCTACTCATCCAATTGAGGTGAAACCACTTGCATATGAAAGATAGCTCAAAGAGCTTTCATTTGACATATGGTTGGCTATCTAGTTCAAAGGGAGCTGAGAGTTATGGCCTCTACAAGTCAGGGGTCAGATTGTGAAACTTCAGTCCAAAGGAGGATTCGACATGTCTGTACTAAAAGCTCAATATCTTGAGTTGTAGGCCATATTTTTGGATGATTCTTTTTGCATTGGAAAGCCAACTCAATTACCTTTCCAATGACATATCATGGGCCTTCTAATGCAACGTGAGTACGGAATGGTGAAGCCTAGAAGTCACTGTCAGATTATGAAATCCGGTTTGGACTGTTTTGAAGTAATGAGCCATGAACTTAACCTACTTCATTCTCTTTGGGTGAGCTCACTTTGGGGACCATTTGGGAGTCTCCTAATGAGCCATGGACTCACATGGCACGTGGGATACACAAGAGAAGACCCAAAGATCAGCTCAATTCCACATTCACAAAATCAGCTCAACTTCTTATACATGTCATTGTCACTAGTAGTCCTTGTTTTGCTTTATGTCTTTGTCCTCTTTATTGTCTTGTTTCTTTAGTTTTATGATCAGTTTGAAGGGGTCATTAGGACCACCTATACTTGCTCTCCAAGGCCATAATCTTGGCCATTAGATTAAGGCATCAATTGTAGGGTGTAGATTTAGGGAAGTGTCATTTTCTCTCTTTATGCTTTTAGCTTTGTTTGGATCAGTTGTAAGGTCCTTTGGACCGTTTTTTTTTTAGCTGAGTGTATGGTCATTTTGTGACCCTTAGATCTAGTATAGATGTGTGGTTAGGATGTGTGGACAAGGGAATTTGATCCACGCGATGTTTTATTTCAAAAACATTTTTGATTCGAAAAGAGTCGCCACTAAATTTTTAGGTGGAATTTAGAAACCAATTTTAGAGAAAATGAGTTCGTGTGAGTTTACGTGTTAGGAAGTTTAAAAGAATTTCATTAATTTAACGCCTAACCCCGCCCGTCGTAAAGACGGTCTCTACTAGGTAAAACCATAGCTATTACGAGTACACATGCGGATATGCAAACAAATGTTTTAATCCTAAACAAAATATATCCATTCTAGGTCATTTAATGCACATATAATTTCGTCGAAATAATTTAACATGGGTTCATTTACTATTCTAGCAAACAAAGAAAAGGAGCAGAAATACTTACCGACAAAGATAAGATAGATTAACAAACGTTAGCGGCATTTAATAAAAAAATAATCAAGCACCTACGAATCACGAGCAAGTAAAAAAAAGGTCGATTTAACAAACACAAACATGTAAACTAAATACAACTAATACACAAATCACAGCCAACAAAACGTGCAGACAAACATGGAAATTAATGACTAACATACTATCATGTGTAAATGACACAACCAAAAGTCAACCAATACACTAATGTCTACACATACACATGATAACAAACAACACAAGCCCACGTACAAACCATATAAACAACTAAATACAACCGATTTCCAACTAAATCACACAAACAAGACATGTATGCCTAACAACGGGTATAACTAGATGAACATTGCAGGCCTATGTAAAACTCACAGATACAAACAATAAATAAACGGCTGACAGTCATGTAAATGGACACCCAAATAGCCAAGTACAACTTAATGAATATACAAACGTAATCCGATAACATGGGGACCAAAACACGACGCATGAGAGACCTACTTATGCAGCCCTATACATGACTTGGCTAAGCAGCTTCAGACTTAGGAAGTAACACGAAAGCAACAGCGAACAAAAATAGCTTTGACAAGACTAACGACATACAACTATCACGCAAGCGCTAAACAACAGCATGAATTTACGAAAACTAACTCGACATATGAATGCAAATTGCAAATCTGAAGTATAACGTGAAAGACTAGATCACACAAACCTACACAGCTCGAAACTTTAGGGGACGGAGCAGAATCAGCTGACATCAGAACCACGCAGTACACGAATTTACATAATCGACACAGCTAAACGTTATTCAAAGGCTAAATGACGAAACAAAATCATGATAACTAAGACGATATGCAGATGTGGGTTATTAATTAGAGGAGCATGACAGATCACTGATATAACTAACATGAATGAGGCCTTTTTATATAATAAGCTAGCGAACGAATCAAAAATCAAACTAACGACAACATGTTACGCTACGCAAGTCATATTACCCAAGAGAACTACACACGTATTCTAAGTGAACAAAGGGGCCCGAAACGTTTTCACACACAAGTCATAATCATGCTAAAAGTATCAGTATAAAACAAACGAGAAAAAAAAGCAATCACTATGATGATAAGCGACAGAGAATAAAAAAATGACAGAGGCTATAAAAACAATAAAAAACGATAAATTAACAAAATAAAAAGAGTATTTTGCACCCTCAACTTACATGTATCGTTGACCAAATATCCGAGTCGTAATCGATTGTAAGATTTTATCCCGAGGGGCCGTCGTCGATTTAAAACCAATATTAAATCCGTACTTCGTGCCAAAACTGTCTTCAATTTTCAAAAGCTTGTATCTCCTTCGTTACTCAACGAAATTTCGAACCGAAAGATGTTTAGAATCGTGGTAAGGTGAACTTTAATACTAGGTAAACAAATCAGAGAGGCGAGAAGGTTACAACACTAAAAACGAATCGAAAGAGGTAATAGTAGACCGAAAAACACGAGGGAGTGCTCTGCTTTTCGACCACTATTTCCACTTCTTCTTGGGGCTTTTGAGGCTTTGTGTTATGTGTGTGAGCTGTGTATTTAAATGCCTGTAATGAAGGCCTGTGAAGGTATGCATATATAGGGACAAAAGGTAGGGTTTTGAAGGTAAAGAGCAATATGCCCTATCCTCGAGGGCTCTTTGTTTAGTGGGTCTTTGTAGGGTTTTGGAGGGGTTTTCTTGAGGGTTAAGCAAAGGTATATGAGTAGGATAGCTAGGGTTTTGATTCGGTCGTGGGTAGGCGATTTGGAGTTGGGTTTTGGGTCAAATCGAGTCACGTAACAGTGGTACAAGGATGGGAGCTGAGGTGTTGTATTTCAGTCATTGGGATGGGTTTTGGTCGTGATTTCGGCTGGGTTTAAACTTGGGGCCTAGGGACGGAGGTGGGAGAAAAGAGGCCTTGAAATTCGTGTTGAAACGGGCTCAAAATCGTTCTTAAAATCGAGCTTGAAACGAGTTATAAAACTTGCTGTTAAGAAAACGAATTCGTCGAATACGATTTATTAAACTGTTTTAAAAGCGTGAGAAACGACTTTTCAAGTCAAAAAAAGAATTTGTAAAAGCGACTTTTCAAATCGAAATACTTAAAGTGATTTTTCAAATCAAAACATTTTATTTTCAATAAAACATACTTGCGACAAATAAAATTTGACAGAGCCGAAT
Source organism: Dianthus caryophyllus (assembly GCA_023091065.1). Lineage (NCBI taxonomy): Eukaryota > Viridiplantae > Streptophyta > Magnoliopsida > Caryophyllales > Caryophyllaceae > Dianthus > Dianthus caryophyllus. Next base: position 16,762,247 of record CM041521.1, read on the forward strand.
AAATCAAACATTCTTTGAATTAATAAACATTACGTCGACAGCGCCTCGACTTACATCGTAAAACGAACTCAAATAAATGATACGAAGACACGTTGTCCTATCATCATAGGGTATTTGTCGGGTTTTCTATAAATTTCCATATCGACAGATACGGGTATCTACAGAGCCCCCACTTTGACTAAGGCTTGGACAGGCGAAAGTCAAAGTAGACTCACGAGTTGATCGAAGATCACAACTTGAGAGCTTTACGGGTCGTTTATGGTCCCTTAGACCTGTGTATATAAGCTCACCAGCCATAAGAAGAAATCATACCTGAAACTTGATTATGGATGCCTTTATTTTCATCAGGGCGTGGGTTGAGCCTTATTCTGAGGCGCCTACGTATCTGTTGCGACAGAATCAAACCCGTATCGTAGTTCGAGCTCGCTGGCCTGTAGCTTTCTGCTGCTTCGGCCCAAAACAAATGATATTTGTTTACTCGATCGAGTAAAGCGTATATCTGCATTCTTTTTGGAAGTGTCACTTCTTTTAGCTTCTGCTAGTACTTCTTCATTTCGAGGATATCATCCTGTCGTCGGGGTCTAAGGTGGATAACTTTAGAGCCCCCGGTTGGAGCGTTCCTGCTCAATCCTAACAACAAATCATAGCACACGACTCACATAGTGAAATCTGCGACTTTTGAAACAAAAAGGATGGTTCATTGATCCGAACTGAGAATTTTATTCGAAAATGGGTCTTCGACCTGCTTTTAAAAAGGATGGATCATCGATCCGAACTGAGAATTTCAATTTGAAAATGGGTCTTCGACCTACTTTTTAAACAAAAGGGATGGATCATCGATCCGAACTGAGAATTTTAATTTTGAAAATGGGCCATCGACCTGCTTTTTAAACAAAAGGGATGGATCATCGATCCGAACTGCGAACTTTAATTTTAAGTATTGCTTGAAAATGGATATCGCGCTGGAAATGAGTCATCGACCCGAGCTAAAATCAACATTTGCGTCCTCGATTCGCATTTCAAAATTTTTGTGTCCTCGACCTATTCAAAATTTTGTGTCCTCGACCTATATTTTTAGATTAAAGAGTGGTGGGTCGTCGACCGGAAACTGTAAACATCTTTTGAAAATGAGTCGTCGACTGGAAACATTTTTTGAAAATGGGTCGTCGACCCGCATCTTGGAAAGTGGATGAGTCATCGACTCGAACTAAAAACATCATTTGAAAATGGGTCTTCAACCCGCATCTTGAAAAGTGGATGAGTCATCGACTCGAGCTATAAACATCATTTGAAAATGGGTCTTCAACCCGCATCTTGAAAAGTGGATAAGTCATCGACTCGAACTATAAACATCTTTTGAAGATGGGTCTTCAACCCGCATTTTGATTTAAGTAGATGGGTCATCGACCCGAACTATGTTAATCATTTGAAAATTGGGGCCATCGACCCGTATTTTGAGGAAAAGGCGGATAGGTCATCGACCCGAACTATAATGGTCATTGAAAACTGGGGCCATCGACCCATATTTTGGAGGAAAAGATGGATGGGTCATCGACCCGAGCGCAAGACATCATCTGAAAATAGGTCATCGACCCCTATTTTGGAAAATGGATAGGTCATCGACCCGCATAGCAAATTTCATTTGAAAATCGAAAGAGGTCATGAACTTTGGTTTTTGAGCATTTTGAATAATTCGGCCATTAACTTAATTTAAAAACATCGTTTTTAAAGTGGGATTGCGGGTCCAACCTAGACTACAAAAATTACTTGGAAATTGGCGTGGGGTATTGGTTAGCATGCATCAAATCGAATTGGGTCCTCGACCCGAATTGTAAACATCATTTTGAAAAAAAATCAAGAAGAGTCATCGACTCGGAATGTAGACATCATTTAGAAATTGAAATGGACCATCGGTCCGCAAGCATCGTTTTGAAAATTGAAGTGGGTCATCAACCCGCATTTGAAATTTGACCTCGGATCATCGACCCAGACTTTGCAAAAAGGTTCTTGAAATGTTTGAGATTGAAGCATGGCCAAGTGAGCATGAGACGCGACACGAGTGTGACATGAATGCAATAAGGACGCGGCACGAGCAACTGACATTTAAACGTTCGACTATGACCAACTCGACCTAAGACAACGTTTCACTGACGGGTAGACTAGTAACTGTGCAAGGTCTTTTAGGATGATTGACACGTGGTCTAAAATAGACGTGGGTTAATGGTATCATGTTTTCCCCCTAAGCAAATTCTTTGTCGAGATGCGAACTAACTGTCAAAGTAAACATCTTTGCCAATTCCCATTAAGAAAAAGATCATTCCAAGACTGGACAATTACTTATCAGAACATTGATTCTTATCTCATTCTAAATCGAGCACTAAGACAGACTCAACAAAAGTTGCTTCATTTGGACCTTGTAAAGACCCGTAAAAAATTGACCAGATGACAAATTAGATGATGGGTGGTGGATTGTATCCCATATTCTAAAGGATTGCCTACATATTCGCGTGGGGCGAAATCAAATCCGATGTAGTTCGATCTAGGTGCGTAAACATGGCAATTTTTCTTGTGTGTAACACTCGAAGGTTTCACCTAAGGTATCATGTTGTAGGATCCCTTCTGGACCCTAAACGCTTGGATACAACTACATAAACCAAAGATTCTCAGAACTCAAGATTATGTCTCCATTACCGTTTTAAGAATGACTTAAAAAGAATTGACGGTACTTTCTGACCGTTTTGGCTTCGCCTTTAATTTTGACTTTGATCTTCGATCTCTGACGTCTTGCCACTCAATTTTTTGTATTTTTGTATTTCTGTTTGCGTTTTTGAGGATAGGCCGCACCCTTTGTGGCTTGGGCTTGTTCCAACTTTCCTAGATCTTGCGATGGGCGGTCGCATGTGGTCATATGTATATCACGCCGGACTCCTCTGACAAGTTCGTTTGCTTATTAGGCACGCGATCGAGTACACGGAGGGCGATCCATGAGTATTCGTACTTTTGGTCGCGATCAAATTCATGACCACTGTGGAGCTCCAAATTAATGGATCCTCCTCCAAAGGCAGAGGAATAGTATACCACAAGCTGACAAATGGAATTGAAACCCCTTTGGTCTTTGTTTTTGTCTTGAGTTGGTGCTGCACCTCACCATTTAGAATTGAACACGTATTTCTACCCCAGGGACACCCTTCGAGTGCGTTGTGCATTTTTATCAGTTGCATTATGGAAGCAAATTAGAGACAAGATCAATTTCATTGATTTTGAGAAGGGGTTAGAAATAATTGTGGGAAAAAACGAATCTTAGACTCAACTCAGACATAAGACTTGAACACGAATTCTGACTTATAATCACCAACCTTGGCTTTGAACTTTTCTCCTTTCAGGAGTTGATTTGGATGCTTGGTTTGAAAGCTACCCCACTTTTGCAACGTGATTTTGACTTGAGGAGGAGAATACGCGACTCGGGTTCAGAAATCGACATGGTTTCGTTACTATTTGTAAATTGGTAGAGTTTTCATTCTATTTAACAACTCGAGATGCAAATGGACTGGACCAGATTAATCATGAAAAGACTCAGAGCTTAACGACATGGTCTACGACCTAACTATGCAAATGTATGCGACATGTGGACTTGAAAACAGACTCACGGTATGAGACTTAGACCCAACTAGACATGGACTCGGTGCATTTCATGCTTACTCGTGACTTGAAAAAGAAACTTGTTTTTTGAAGTTGGGGTTTGAAATGGGCAGCACTTCGACTTAAAAAAAAACCTACTTGGTTCGAAATTTCAGTTTAACTTGGGCTAGATTTTAACTTTGAAAAACTTCGTTTTGGTTGGAAAAAATTCTATTCCCAAATGGGTAGCATTTCAAAAGTGTTCGAGATTATTCTAATCCTAAACGTATAGCATTTCAGCTTAAAAACTATTCTTTTTTCAAAAGATGTAGTGTTAAAAATCGTTCGGAATTAATCTAATTCTAAACGGGAAGCATTTCAGCTTGAAAGGATTCTTTTTTCAAAAGAGTTAGTGTTGGGAACTGTTCGAGAAGGATCTTTTTTCAAAAGAGTTAGTGTCGAAGATTGTTCGAGATTGTTCTAATCTCAAACGGATAGCATTTCGGCTATAAAAGGATCTTTTTTCAAAAGATAATTTTCATTTAAAGAAAAAAAAGTTTTAGGATTTTCTAATCCTAACGAGGAGCATTTCAGCTTAGGAAAGATCTTTTTCAAAAGAGCTAATATTGAAAATTATTTAAGATTGTTCTAACCCTAACGAGGAGCATTTCAGCTTAGGAAAGATCTTTTTTCAAAAGAGCTAATATTCAGAAAATTGTTTAAGATTGTTCTAATCCTAAGCGAATAGCATTTCAGCTAAGAAAAGATCCTTTTTCAAAAGAGCTAATGTCGAAAATTGGTTAAGATTATTCTAACCCTAAACGAATAGCATTTCAGCTTAGAAAAGATCTTTTTTTTTTCAAAGAGGCAATATCGAAAATTGTCTAAGATTATTCTAACCCTAAACGAATAGCATTTCAACTTAGGAAGAGATCTTTTTTCAAAAGAGCTAGAATCGGAAATTATTTATGATTATTCTAATCTTAAATGAAATAGCATTTCAGCTAGGAAGAGATCTTTTTCAAAAGAGCTAAAATCGGAAATTATTTAAGATTATTCTAATCCTAAACGAATAGCATTTCAGCTAGGAAGAAATCTTTTTTCAAAAGAGCTAAAATCGGGAATTATTTAAGATTATTCTAATCCTAAACGAATAGCATTTCAGCTAGGAAGGAATCTTTTTTTCCAAAAGAGCTAATATCGAAAATTTTTTAAGATTATTCTAACCCTAAACGGATAGCATTTCAGCTAGGAAGAGATCTTTTTTCCCAAAAGAGCTAAACTCCGAAATTATTTAAGATTATTCTAATCCTAAGAGGAAAATTATTTAAGATTGTTCTAATCCTAAACGAGTAGCGTTTCAGCTTGGAAAAGATCTTTTTTCAAAAGGGCTAATATCGAAAATTGTCTAAGATTATTCTAATCCTAAGCGAATAGCATTTCAGCTAGGAAGAGATCTTTTTTCAAAAGAGCTAAAAAAAATCGGAAATAATATAAGATTATTCTAATCCTAAGAGGATGGCATTTCAGCCAAGGTAAGATCTTTTTTCAAAAGAGCAAATATTCAGAAAATATCTAAAATTATTCTAATTTTAGAAGGAAAGCATTTCAGCTTAAACAAAAATCTTTGTTTTCCGAAAGAGATAGTGTGGAAAATATTTAAGATTATTCTAATCCTAAAAAAAAGAGCGTTTCAGCTAAAAAGGACACTTTTGGAAAACATTCGATTTGAAAGATGACAGTTTTGACTAAAAAGGATTGAAAACATGGCTTTGGAGGTCACAGAGCAATTAGTCATACGCAGTTCAAGGATGCAATGCATGACCTAGACTATTCTAAGTCTCGAAAAGGGTCCATGCCAATGATTCCACGTTGTTAGGGAACTCACAATCCCCCATAAGTCGGGGACGAAATGGGGGACGGCGGTTGCTAACCTCGGCGGAACCACCTTGGTATTTAAACCAGACACAGTGAACGTCATTTCCCTACTTTGAGGTCGACCCAAAGGGAGAAATGGTTCGAATCCTAACAGTATGATGCATAAATAACATAGAAAGAAAGGGTACTCTAAATAGCCATTATTTTACTTTTCAAGTTTCACTGTCCCCAGCGGAGTCGCCAAATTGTGGACAAGGGAATTTGATCCACGCGATGTTTTATTTCAAAAACATTTTTGATTCGAAAAGAGTCGCCACTAAATTTTTAGGTGGAATTTAGAAACCAATTTTAGAGAAAATGAGTTCGTGTGAGTTTACGTGTTAGGAAGTTTAAAAGAATTTCATTAATTTAACGCCTAACCCCGCCCGTCGTAAAGACGGTCTCTACTAGGTAAAACCATAGCTATTACGAGTACACATGCGGATATGCAAACAAATGTTTTAATCCTAAACAAAATATATCCATTCTAGGTCATTTAATGCACATATAATTTCGTCGAAATAATTTAACATGGGTTCATTTACTATTCTAGCAAACAAAGAAAAGGAGCAGAAATACTTACCGACAGCATAAGATAGATTAACAAACGTTAGCGGCAGACGAATAAAAAAATAATCAAGCACGACAGAATACGAGCAAGTAAAAAAAACAGTGCTGACGAACAAACACAAACATGTAAACTAAATACAACTAATACACAAATCACAGCCAACAAAACGTGCAGACAAACATGGAAATTAATGACTAACATACTATCATGTGTAAATGACACAACCAAAAGTCAACCAATACACTAATGTCTACACATACACATGATAACAAACAACACAAGCCCACGTACAAACCATATAAACAACTAAATACAACCGATTTCCAACTAAATCACACAAACAAGACATGTATGCCTAACAACGGGTATAACTAGATGAACATTGCAGGCCTATGTAAAACTCACAGATACAAACAATAAATAAACGGCTGACAGTCATGTAAATGGACACCCAAATAGCCAAGTACAACTTAATGAATATACAAACGTAATCCGATAACATGGGGACCAAAACACGACGCATGAGAGACCTACTTATGCAGCCCTATACATGACTTGGCTAAGCGACGGACTTAGGAAGTAACACGAAAGCAACAAATGAACAAAAATAGCTTTGACAAGACTAACGACATACAACTATCACGCAAGCGCTAAACAACAAAGCATGAATTTACTTAAAACTAACTCGACATATGAATGCAAATTGCAAATCAAGTATAACGTGAAAGACTAGATCACACAAACCTACACAAATTTCGAAACTTTAGGGACGGAGCAGAATCACCGGTGACATCGTAACCACGCTTACACTAATTTACATAATCGACCGCATAAACGTTATTCAAAGGCTAAATGACGAAACAAAATCATGATAACTAAGACGATATGCAGATGTGGGTTATTAATTAGAGGAGCATGACAGATCACTGATATAACTAACATGAATGAGGCCTTTTTATATAATAAGCTAGCGAACGAATCAAAAATCAAACTAACGACAACATGTTACGCTACGCAAGTCATATTACCCAAGAGAACTATACACGTATTCTAAGTGAACAAAGGGGCCCGAAACGTTTTCACACACAAGTCATAATCATGCTAAAAGTATCAGTATAAAACAAACGAGAAAAAAAAGCAATCACTATGATGATAAGCGACAGAGAATAAAAATGACAGAGGCTATAAAACAATAAAAAAACGATAAATTAACAAAATAAAAAGAGTATTTTGCACCCTCAACTTACATGTATCGTTGACCAAATATCCGAGTCGTAATCGATTGTAAGATTTTATCCCGAGGGGCCGTCGTCGACGAAAACCAATAATAAATCCGTACTTCGTACCAAAACTGACTTCAATTTTCAAAAGCTTGTATCTCCTTCGTTTCTCAACGAAATTTCGAACCGAAAGATGTTTAGAATCGTGGTAAGGTGAACTTTAATACTAGGTAAACAAATCAGAGAGACTGAGAAGGTTACAACACGAAAAACGAATCGAAAGAGGTAATAGTAGACTGAAAAACACGAGGGAGTGCTCTGTTTTTCTGACCACTATTTCCACTTCTTCTTGGGGCTTTTTGAGGCTTTGTGTTATGTGTGTGAGCTGTGTATTTCGTCTGTAATGAAGGCCTGTGGAGGTATGCATATATAGGGACAAAAAGGTAGGGTTTTTTGAAGGTAAAAGAGCAGCTATGCCCTATCCTCGAGGGCTGCTGTTTCGTGGGTCTTTGTAGGGTTTTGGAGGGGTTTTCTTGAGGGTTAAGCAAAGGTATATGAGTAGGATAGCTAGGGTTTTGATTCGGGTCGTGGGTAGGCGATTTGGAGTTGGGTTTTGGGTCAAATCGAGCTGTCAGAACAGGGTACAAGGATGGGAGCTGGGCTGTTGTATTTCGAGTCATTGGGATGGGTTTTGGTCGTGATTTCTGGCTGGGTTTAAACTTGGGGCCTAGGGACAGGAGGTGGGAGAAAAGAGGCCTTGAAATTCGTGTTGAAACGGGCTCAAAATCGTTCTTAAAATCGAGCTTAAAACGAGTTATAAAACTTGCTGTTAAGAAAACGAATTCGTCGAATACGATTTATTAAACTGTTTTAAAAGCGTGAGAAACGACTTTTCAAGTCAAAAAAAGAATTTGTAAAAGCGACTTTTCAAATCGAAATACTTAAAGTGATTTTTCAAATCAAAACATTTTATTTTCAATAAAACATACTTGCGACAAATAAAATTTGACAGAGCCGAATAAATCAAACATTCTTTGAATTAATAAACATTACGTCGACAGCGCCTCGACTTACATCGTAAAACGAACTCAAATAAATGATACGAAGACACGTTGTCCTATCATCATAGGGTATTTGTCGGGTTTTCTATAAATTTCCATATCGACAGATACGGGTATCTACAGGATGTAAAGCCTTGGTCTATATAGACCAAGCACTCTCTCCTTGTATTTTTCAGATTTGATGAATGAAAAGAAAACCCTAAGTTTGAGAGTTCTCAACTTATTTGAGTGTTCATTATTCTCTTAGCTTTGTGCTTGAGTTTAGTGAGTAATTAGTTAGTGGCTTAGTGCTTAACTAATTAAAACCTAAATCTATTACTTTGTGTTTAGATTTAGTTACTATCTTTTATGTTTTCATGTTATCTTACAAAATCAGAAAATTCTCACAAAAAATACATCATACTCGGCCGTTTTAGTTCAAGTGTTAGAAATCGATTTTTGTTGTCTCCTTGAGTGAAACTTAACCCATCTAGTTTCACTCCAAATTGGTTATCAAAGCTTTGGTTAGAAAACACAAGATCCACCATTGTGTTAGTTGTGATTTCGGTTCTTGCAAGCAAAGGTACAAACTTTGTCACAAAAATCAGTTTTTGTTTTTGAGTTATAATGGATCTATCTTTCCGATTTGGTTCTCCATCATTTTCTTATGGTACTTCATGTGAAATCCCTTGTGTTGAGACTATTTTCGAGTCTATGGAGAGGGCTAGAAAGGAGTTGGAATTCAAGTTGGCTAAAATGAGAGGAAAGGCTGAAAATTTTGGTATGGGTAAAGGGTTGACCGATTTACTTGACCCTCCTACTAAAACACAACCCTATGAGCCACCAAAAAGAGTCAAAGTTGTTGAGCCAACCACTTCTACTAAACCACCAGCCCTAGACAAAAGGGAGGCCATTGACCCTAGCCACAAAAAAACCATCACCCTTAAGAGATGCTATCAATGTTATGGCTTTGGTCACCTTGCTATGGATTGTCCTACAAAGAGAGCCCTTAGTTCATTAGAGGTTGTTCATTGGGGAAAGGAAGAGATACTTGTTTGTAAGGATGAGGAGAATGAGGTCCATGCTAGTGAGGATGAAGAGGGTGTGAATCAAGAGCAAACTGAAAAAATGGTGTGTAATCTGGTCCTTGAGGAAGAGGGCACGACCAAGATGGCTTCTAAGCCTCTAATCAAGGAGTTAGCCTCACATACCCAAGAGCATCCTAATCCATTCGAACTAAGTTGGTTAGACAAAGGGGACAAGCTTAGGGAGAAATCTGATGAGAATTGTTGTGATGTACTTGAGAGGGGTGCTTGTCACCCTCTCTTTGATAAGCTTAGGGAACCGTGGGAGCATGAAGAGGCTGGTCAAGAAGGGAACTCAAATGGAAACCATGGAATGAATGTTGGTGAAAGTTTAACCATCCACTTTGCTAATGATGATCCTAAGTATCAAGATGAGAGCATGGGGAATAATCTCAAGGGAAAGGTTGAGCTTGATCTTATGAGATGTTCACCTAAGGCCAAGAAGAAGAAGCTCATGTGGAATGGGAAGCTTGGCACAAGCAAGAGGTCAAGAGGATTCTTGAAATGGAAATTCAAAATGAGGAGCTTAGTCAAATGTTAAGAACCCCAAAGTTTGAGGACAAACTTTTTTGAAGAAGAGGAGATTGCACCAAAATGGATAAGCTCATTTTTGCTCATTTTGAGGCTTGGGCTAACTTGGGTCCTATGGCTCGAGCCATGGCTTAATTTGTGACCATTAGGGTCAAACCAAGTGAAATGTACAAAAGAAGAACGAAGGAAATCAGCCCACACATGGAAAACAACAATCTAGGCCATGAACCATAAAGCCCATCTTGACATGTCGGTAGAGATCGTAACATAACTCCCAATATACTCATCCAATTGAGGTGAAACCACTTGCATATGAAAGATAGCTCAAAGAGCTTTCATTTGACATATGGTTGGCTATCTAGTTCAAAGGGAGCTGAGAGTTATGGCCTCTACAAGTCAGGGGTCAGATTGTGAAACTTCAGTCCAAAGGAGGATTCGACATGTCTGTACTAAAAGCTCAATATCTTGAGTTGTAGGCCATATTTTTGGATGATTCTTTTTGCATTGGAAAGCCAACTCAATTACCTTTCCAATGAAATATCATGGGCCTTCTAATGCAACGTGAGTACGGAATGGTGAAGCCTAGAAGTCACTGTCAGATTATGAAATCCGGTTTGGACTGTTTTGAAGTAATGAGCCATGAACTTAACCTACTTCATTCTCTTTGGGTGAGCTCACTTTGGGGACCATTTGGGAGTATCCTAATGAGCCATGGACTCACATGGGACGTGGGATACACAAGAGAAGACCCAAAGATCAGCTCAATTCCACATTCACAAAATCAGCTCAACTTCTTATACATGTCATTGTCACTAGTAGTCCTTGTTTTGCTTTATGTCTTTGTCCTCTTTATTGTCTTGTTTCTTTAGTTTTATGATCAGTTTGAAGGGGTCATTAGGACCACCTATACTTGCTCTCCAAGGCCATAATCTTGGCCATTAGATTAAGGCATCAATTGTAGGGTGTAGATTTAGGGAAGTGTCATTTTCTCTCTTTATGCTTTTAGCTTTGTTTGGATCAGTTGTAAGGTCCTTTGGACCGTTTTTTTTTTAGCTGAGTGTATGGTCATTTTGTGACCCTTAGATCTAGTATAGATGTGTGGTTAGGATGTAAAGCCTTGGTCTATATAAACCAAGCACTCTCTCCTTGTATTTTTCAGATTTGATGAATGAAAAGAAAACCCTAAGTTTGAGAGTTCTCAACTTATTTGAGTGTTCATTATTCTCTTAGCTTTGTGCTTGAGTTTAGTGAGTAATTAGTTAGTGGCTTAGTGCTTAACTAATTAAAACCTAAATCTATTACTTTGTGTTTAGATTTAGTTACTATCTTTTATGTTTTCATGTTATCTTACAAAATCAGAAAATTCTCACAAAAAATACATCATACTCGGCCGTTTTAGTTCAAGTGTTAGAAATCGATTTTTGTTGTCTCCTTGAGTGAAACTTAACCCATCTAGTTTCACTCCAAACTCAAGCACAAAGCAATGAGAAAAATGAAGAACACTCAAATAAACAACTAGGGTTTTTCATTCAACAAAATCTGAAAAATATGATGTGAGAATGGGGGTTTATATAATACCCTCATTCTAATCTTGACCTTACATCTCAAGTTAATCTAAGGGTCACAAATAACCCACAAATTCAACATAATACTCGGTCCTCTAGGCTCACATGAGCTGAAAATTTGAAAGGAAAACAACAAATACATAAAGTATAAAGCATAAAGCATAAAAGGTAGATAGTGACATGTGTTGAAAGGGACTTATTGAGGAACACATGTGAAGCTTCTTTGTGACATATTTTCGGCTGTTTTGGGTCTCTCCCTCTTGACTTTGGCTCTTGATAATTTAATTGACTTGTGGTTGACCTTTGGACCTAAGGTTGGAAGCGGGCCCTAGGTCAATGGATTGCGAATTCTCAACTCCCGTTGCACCAAATCAGATTTCTAAGCTCCATACAACATAACTAAAAAGTGAAAATGACATAAAGTAAATAAGATAAAGACATAAAGCATAAAGGTGAAACTTAAAAGCGACTTGTTTCAAATTAGTGTATCATGTGAGGGCCTTTGGGTCAGCCGAATTTAGCTCCCCCATGGCTGACTTTCTTGGACCATATTGGTTCTTGTTTTATTGGGGATCGAACCCACATGGTGGCACCCAAGTGATCACACTCAAAAAAGCTCATGGTTGCATTTGTTGCTCTCCTTCTTGAACCTTTCCTCGACTTCCTTGACCCACCAAGCTTGACCGAAAAATATTGCTTGGTTTACTCAAAATTAAGCTTGGGTGGACCCTAGGACCATGGCCTAGCCCATGGTTCGAGCCCAATGACCCAAACCGTGTTCTAGACTAAAACCGCTTTTGCTCGACTTGACCAATCTTGGTTCAATCTCCTCTCCTTGGAAAGGATTTGCCCTCAAATCCTTGTGGTTCCCTTTACTTGACTCATGACTCGAACCTTTGCCTCCTCCTTGACTTAGACTCTTGTTGGCTTCATGACTTGATTCTTAGAACATGATGAGGGGTGCCCCATGAGCCCCATGACCAACCTTGGGCTCCATGATCCTAGACTTCCAAGAACACCACTTGCTTAGAGATTGAATGAGAGATTGATCCTTGTAGACTCGGCTCATTGAATTGAAATTGCTCTCTCCCTTACTCATGGTTTCTTTGGATTCACAATTAACCCTTAGCACAACTCGAAGTTCCTCATGCTTAGAATCGTCACCTAGCCACCCTTTGTCATGATTGGGCCCTATAATGATCTTCCATCTCAAGGGCTCACTTGAACTTTCCAAAACATCAACCTTTGCATCTCTAAATGATTCACTCTCCTTGCACTTGATTGAGTTTCCCAAATTTTCAGTTTTGACTTCATTGGGCTCCTCTCCTTTGCCTTGCCCTATTTCTCTAGGGTAGTCTTTGACCATAAGGGTTGATTTTTCCTCTCCATCACTTTCGGTTTCCCTTGGCTCGAGCTCCAACCCTAGAACATCCTTAGGATCTTCTTTCTTGAACTTAGGTGAGGATTGTAGGAGATCATTGCTTAGCTCTTTTTGTCCAAGCTTAGTTACTCCTTTGATGAATCCCCATTTCGTGAATCCACTTGGAAAGACTTGCTTAGGATAATCACATAGTAGCTCCTTGTTGTTGTTAGTATTCACTTTGAATTTCCATTTTAGGAAATCCCTTGACTCTTTGCTTGCACCAACATTCCTACTCCAAATGAATCTCCTTTCCTTGAACTTAGGTTGACTTCTCATTCCCAAGTCATCTCCTTCCTTGAGCATAGGTAGACTTTCTACTCCAAACACATCTTCTTCCTTGATCTTGGTGAAATTCCTCATAGAATCAAACTCATTCCTTCGCTTGAGATTCTCTACCTTGCTTTCATCTTGATTTTTAAGATCACCATAAGCAAAGTGAGCGGGTTCACTCTTACCAACGCTATACTCTCGACTTGTCTTGACCTCCTCACTCAACAATATTCTCGTGGAGGGCTCAAACTGGAGTGAAACCTATGGGGTGTGATTTCACTCAAGAGACTAACTAAAATCGATTTGTGATGGTGATGAATATTTCGGCCTAGGTGTTGTTTTTTTGGGATAAATTTTCTGATTTTTGTGTAAGTAAATGAAAACATAAAAGATAGAACTAAATCTAAACACAAAGTAATAGATTTAGGTTTTGATTAATCAAGCACTAAGCCACTAATTAATCATTCACTAACTCAAGCACTAAGCTAAGAGAATAATGAAGGAAACTCAACTCAAACTCTAGGGTTTTTTTCATTCAATCAAATCTGAAAATACAAGGGGTAGAGTGAGGGTTTATATAATACCCTTCCTCTAATCTTGAGCTTACAATTCAAAGATGATCTAAGGGCTCACAAGAGTCCCTCAAATGCAACAAAACAAAACGGCTCACATGCCTTACAAGAGCTGAAAATTTCAAAGATAAATACAAACTACAAAAGCATAAAGTAGACAATGACTTGTGGTTCCATCCTCTCCTTGTGTTTTTGATGAGCATCCAAGGGACCAAGATTGGAGTCTTGGGGATCAAGGGGGGACGGTCAAGGGCTTATTACAAGATCATTTTGTCTACATTCAATAAAACATAAAGCATAAAGTAATGAAAGTGACATGAATGAAAAAGACATAAAGCACAAAATAATGTGATTGTTATGGGGGATTGTTAAGGCCGGCTCCTTGGACCTCCTTGAGCTAGCTTTTGTGAGCCATGTGAGTCTTTTTATTGGAGGGTTAACTCACATGGGTGCACCCAAGGTGACCACATTCAAAAATAGCATTCCATTGACTTTTTAGTTGCTCTCCAACTTGACCTTCCCTTGACTTCCTTTGACCACTAAGTATGGCTAGATTTGACCATAGAATTGACTTGACTTAACTCTTAGTGGCCCCTAGGTCCAAGGCCTAGGCTTGGGTTTGAGCCCAAGGACCCAACCCATGGCCTACTTCTTCTCCATCCTTGATCACCTTGACCATTCTTGGTCCAATCTCCTCTCCTTGGAAAGGATTTGCCCTCAAATCCTTGGAGATCCTTTTGCTTCCCCTTTGGCTCGATTTCATGCTTGATTCTCGACTTAGCCCTCGGCTAACCTTGGCCCTCACGACCCTAGGCTTCCAAGGACACCACTTGATCAAAGTTTGGAGAAGAGGATGGACCCCTTTTGCTTGGCTCGTGTGATTGACCACGTTTTCTTCCTTGATCATGGCTTGCTTGTCTACACATTCTTCCTTGAGCATTTCTTTGAGCCCACGACTCATAGCCATGCCATCCATCCATTCTTGCTCATGATCGAGCCCATCAATGATTCTCCATCTTAAAGACCCACTCGATCTTTCCATGCCATCAATTTTTGATCTTTCTTTGACCACATTCTTGTTGTAGTCGGTTGTTTCATTGTTGATTGATGTATCACCCTCATGTTGCTCCTCTCCTAGAATCCCTCTTATCATCCTAGGGCTTCCCTCTCGATCTAGGCTCACCATCTCTTCACCCACACTCATTTTCGGCTCCTCACCCACCTCTTTGCTAGGACTCCCTTCCTTGAATGATTCGAACAAACAAGCATTGGCTTTATAACCCATCATTGGTGGTAGGGGGGCTAGAACTACAAGCTTTTCACCGTATTTGAACGAGTAGGTGTTATTTCTTCCATGATGGGAAGAATTCTTCTCGTATTCCCATGGCCTACCAAGCAACATATGACACGCATCCATGTCCAACACCTCACACACAATTTCATCCTTATAGTCTTGTCCAATTGAGAACGAGACTTTGCATTGTTTATCGACCTTTACCTCGGCTCCTTGATTAAGCCACCTTAGCTTATAAGGATGAGGATGTTTCAAAGTAGGTAGGGCAAGTTTATCAAAGAGGGTTTTTGAAGCAACATTAACACAACTTCCTCCATCAATAATTAGATTACACACTCTCCCCATGATAGTACATTTGGACCGAAAAATTTGGTGTCTTTGGTCCATGCTCTCGTGTGATTCTTGAGTGTGCATCACTCGCCATGTGACCAAGCTCAACCCCGAGTCCGGGGGAACTAGGGTTTCGGCCATCTTCTCTCCAACAACTTCCTCTTTTTTTTCTTCCTCACAAACTAAGACCTCATCATCTCCCCAATGCACAACTTCACTCGTGTTCAAGGCCCTCTTGTTAGGGCACTCCTTAGCAAAATGACCATATCCTTGACATTGGTATCACCTCTTGAGGGGAATCGTCTTTTTAGGGCCATAGTCAATTCCCTTCCCCTTGTCAACACTCGATGGCTTGATAGTAGGGCAAGGCTCGGCTACCTTGACCCCTCCTTGGCTTGTGGTGGGATTGGCCTTGGTAGTGTGCTTGGCTGAATCCCCTCTCCCTTTCTCTAGCCTTTCCACTCTCATGGCCATAGTGACGGCCTCATCGAATGACCATAGGTTTTGCATCTTGACCCGGTTTGCTATCCTAGGGTTTAGACCCTCGACAAATCTTGCAATCTTTTGCTCGGGTTTTTCACTCATCTCACATTGTAAAGTGAGTTGTTCAAAGTCCCTAAGGTAGGATTCGATGGGTTGTGTCTCTTGTTTGAGTTGAGCCAATCTAAGGAACATGTCTTGAGTGTAATCCTTGGGAACAAACTTATCCTTGAGCTTTTTCTTGAGTTTGAGCCACGACCTAATGGGTTCCTTTCCCTCTCGGTTTCGTTGGTTCTTAAGGTTCTCATACCAAAGTGAAGCATATCCTTTGAATTTCATGATGGCCACCTTAAAACACTTTCTATCGGGATATTCCTTAAATTCAAAGATTCTTTCAACCGACCTAAGCCAATCTAGTAGATCCTCAGGATTCAAACTACCATAAAAGTCGGGAATATCTACCTTGATGTCTCGGTCATGCTCTCTTGGGTGGGCTTCAATGGACTCCTCCGAATCCGAGTATTGATCTTCCATGTGAGGAGGTGGTTGTCCTCTCCCACGGCCACCAAACCCACGGCCTCTTCCTCCTCCACCCCTTGGTGGTGGTCTTGGGTCATTAAGATTATGGTCCAAGAAGGTGTTTAGAGCATTCATCATTGTATTACAACTACCGGCGAGTTGATTCAACTTTGCTTCTAAATCCGAAAGTCTCTTATCCTCTTCCATTTTGTGAAAATTTTGTCAAAATAAACAAGGAAAAAGAAGGAAGGAAAAACGAAAAAAATGAAGAGGAAAAACAAGAGTAAAAACCGAGAAAACAAAAACAAATCGAAAACAAGAACAAACCTAGGCTTTGATGACCAATTTGGAGTGAAACCTATGGGGTGTGATTTCACTCAAGAGACTAACTAAAATAGATTTGTGATGGTGATGAATTTTTCGGCCAAGGTGTTGTTTTTTTGGGATAAATTTTATGATTTTTGTGTAAGTAAATGAAAACATAAAAGATAGAACTAAATCTAAACACAAAGTAATAGATTTAGGTTTTGATTAATCAAGCACTAAGCCACTAATTAATCATTCACTAACTCAAGCACTAAGCTAAGAGAATAATGAAGGAAACTCAACTCAAACTCTAGGGTTTTTTTCATTCAATCAAATCTGAAAATACAAGGGGTAGAGTGAGGGTTTATATAATACCCTTCCTCTAATCTTGACCTTACAATTCAAAGATGATCTAAGGGCTCACAAGAGTCCCTCAAATGTAACAAAAAAAACGGCTCACATGCCTTACAAGAGCTGAAAATTTCAAAGATAAATACAAACTACAAAAGCATAAAGTAGACAATGACTTGTGGTTCCATCCTCTCCTTGTGTTTTTGATGAGCATCCAAGGGACCAAGATTGGAGTCTTGGGGATCAAGGGGGGACGGTCAAGGGCTTATTACAAGATCATTTTGTCTACATTCAATAAAACATAAAGCATAAAGTAATGAAAGTGACATGAATGAAAAAGACATAAAGCACAAAATAATGTGATTGTTATGGGGGATTGTTAAGGCCGGCTCCTTGGACCTCCTTGAGCTAGCTTTTGTGAGCCATGTGAGTCTTTTTATTGGAGGGTTAACTCACATGGGTGCACCCAAGGTGACCACATTCAAAAATAGCATTCCATTGACTTTTTAGTTGCTCTCCAACTTGACCTTCCCTTGACTTCCTTTGACCACTAAGTATGGCTAGATTTGACCATAGAATTGACTTGACTTAGCTCTTAGTGGCCCCTAGGTCCAAGGCCTAGGCTTGGGTTTGAGCCCAAGGACCCAACCCATGGCCTACTTCTTCTCCATCCTTGATCACCTTGACCATTCTTGGTCCACAAACAAACTAGGGGCATCCTCGAGCCACAAAGTAGGAGGGATTGGAGTAAGGACTTATTGTTTAACTTCATGAGATTCGAGTATGGCTTGTACTTCTCTTGAGGGCAGCCCTTCTTGATCTTTTGGGGTTTCCTTAACAAGGAGAACAAACACATCCTTCCCATGACTAACCCCAAGTTTCATTTCTGGTCCTTCACTCAATTCAACATCTTTGCAAGGCTCAACCATGGAGGGTGGTGTTTTAGTAGGAGGGTCAAGTAAAATAGCCATCCCTTTACCCAAACCAAAATTATCAGCCCTTCCCTTCATTTTAGCCACCTTGGCCTCTAACTCATTTCTAGTCCTCTCCATAGACTCGAAAATGGTCTCAACAGAAGGGGTTTCACATGTGGTACCATAGGAAAAAAATGTGGAACCAAAAGGAAAAAATAGAACCATTGTTACCTTAGGAAACAAAACTGATTTTGTAGCAAAGGTTGGATCTTTGCTTGCTAGAACCGAAACATAGACTAACACAAGGATGGAACTTGTGTTGATTAACCTAGGCTTTGATGACCAATTTGGAATGAAACCTAATGGGTTAGATTTCACTCAAGAGAGCAACTAAAATCGACTTGTGATTTGTCTTGAAAATCTCGGCCAAGTGACTAGAAAAGTGTTTGATTTTTCTGATTTTTGTAAGTGAAATGAAAACATAAAAGGATAGGCTAAATCTAAGCAGAAAGCCAAAGATTTAGGGTTGAGTAATTAAGCACTAAGCCACTAATTAACTCGATAATCATTCAAGCACAAAGCAATGAAAATAAGGAAGAGTATGAACTCAAATTAGGGTTTTTTATCAAAAGCAAATCTGAAAAATACAAGGCAAGAGAGTGGGTTTATATAATACCCAAACTCTAATCTCAACCCTACAATCTAAGTTGATCTAAGGGCCTTAAGAGGCCTTACAAAATCAGCCGAAAAATATGGTCCTAAAGACCTTACAAATCTGAAAATAAAGCAACCTAATACATAAAGTAGATGGTGACCTCCAAGAGCATCCACACCTTGCATTGGGTCTTATTCATCCAAGGGTTTAGATTACACCTTGGAGCACAAGTTGTGGATCACCAAATCAGATTTCTAAGCTCCATACAACATAACTAAAAGGTGAAAATGACATAAAGTAAATAAGATAAAGACATAAAGCATAAAGGCGAAACTTGAAAGCGACTTGTTTCAAATTAGTGTATCATGTGAGGGCCTTTGGGTCAGCCGAATTTAGCTCCCCCATGGCTGACTTTCTTGGACCATATTGGTTCTTGTTTTATTGGGGATCTAACCCACATGGTGGCACCCAAGTGATCACACTCAAAAAAGCTCATGGTTGCATTTGTTGCTCTCCTTCTTGAACCTTTCCTCGACTTCCTTGACCCACCAAGCTTGACCGAAAAATATTGCTTGGTTTACTCAAAATTAAGCTTGGGTGGACCCTAGGACCATGGCCTAGCCCATGGTTCGAGCCCAATGACCCAAACTGTGTTCTAGACTAAAACCGCTTTTGCTCGACTTGACCAATCTTGGTTCACTTATAGTATATAATAAAGCGAGAAAAGGCAAAGGCGAGGCGTTAGAGGAGTGGGTTGGGCCCCTGTTCCGAGAAAGCCAAGCCACCTGCTGTGCTTGAGCGAACCATTGCAACGGGAGTTGAAAGTTTGCGATCCATTGACCTAGGGCCCGCTTCCAACCTTAGGTCCAAAAGTCAACCACAAGTCAATTAAATCATCAAGAGCAAAAATCAAGTGGGAATGGACCCAAATCAGCCGAGAAAGTCATCAAATGAGGACTCACATGTGTTCCTCAATAAGTCACTATCAACACATGTCGCTATCTACCTTTATTACTTTATGCTTTTTACTTTAAGTATTTGTTGTTTTATGTTCAAAATTTTCAGCTCAAGTGAGCTTGTTGGACCGAGTAAAATGTAGTATTTGGGGGTTGATTGTAGCCCTTAGATTATCTTGTAATGTAGGGTTGAGATGAGGCATTGGGTAATATATAAACCCACCCTCACACCTCATATTTTTCAGATTTTTGATGAATGAAAACCCTAGTTGTTTATTTGAGTGCTCTTCATTTATCTCATTACTTTGTGTGTGAGTTAGTGAAAGATTAGTTTAGTGGCTTTGTGCTTAAACTAATCAAAACCTAAATCTATTACTTTGTGTGTAGATTTAGTTACTATCCTTTATGTTTTCCTTGTTTACAAAATTTCAGAAAAATACTTCACAAAAACATTACGTTTGGCCGAGATTTTCAAGACACATCAAGTTCGATTTTTGTTCATCCCTTGAGTGAAACTTAACCCACTTAGTTTACTTTGACCGAGGTTTTGAGACCTTACTTGGGGAGATTCATTGTGGTTTACTTTGACGATATCTTAGTGTATAGCCCTTCCAAGGAAGCTCACCTACATCACTTGCAAGTGTTGTTTGAAACACTTAGAGATCACAAGTTGTATGGCAAGTTAGAGAAGTGTTCCTTCATGCAAAGCGAAGTCCAATTCTTGGGCTATATTATATCAAGCCGTGGTATTCTAGTGGATCAAGAGAAAGTGGAGGCTATCAAATCATGGCCAATTCCGAAGAACATAACCGAGGTGAGGAGTTTTCATGGCTTGGCTTCTTTTTATCGACGATTTATCAAGGATTTTAGCACCGTCATGGCACCCATCACCGAGTGTATGAAGAAAGGAGAGTTCAAATGGAATGAGGGGGCCGAGAATTCTTTCAAGAGGATCAAAGAGTTGTTGTGTGATTCACCTATTCTTACACCACCGGATTTCAACAAGCTCTTTGAGGTCGAGTGTGATGCTAGCGGAGTTGGAATTGGGGCCGTTCTCTTGCAAGAACACAAACCGATCGCTTACTTTAGTGAGAAATTGAATGGAGCCAAGCTCAATTATTCCACTTATGACAAAGAATTCTATGCCATCGTTCGGGCTCTCGCTCATTGGAGCCATTATCTCAAACCCAAACCGTTTGTTCTTCATTCGGATCATGAGGCACTCAAATACATCAATGGGCAACACAAGTTGAATCATAGGCATGCCAAATGGGTCGAGTTTCTTCAATCATTCTCCTTCTCGAGTAAATTCATTGAGGGGAAGAATAACGTGGTGGCCGATGCTTTGTCACGGAGGCACACTATGCTAAGCTACATGGAGCAAAGAGTGTTGGGATTTGAATTCATGAAAGAGCTCTATGTGGAAGATCCCGACTTCAAGGATGAGTGGAATTCCATACATGAAGGACAAGGCAAGGTGGGAAGCAAGTACACACTTCAAGAGGGATTCTTGTTCTATGGGAATCGGCTATGTATACCTAAGGGCCCTTATCGAAATCTCCTAGTGAGGGAAGTTCATTCTAATGGTTTAGCCGGGCATTTCGGAATTCAAAAGACTTATGACATCCTCCAAGATCAATTCCATTGGCCCAAGATGCTTGGAGATGTCCAAGATGTGATCAAGAGATGCGCTTCGTGCCAACAATCCAAGTCCTACTTTCAAACGGGGCCCTACACTCCTCTACCTGTCCCAAATCGGCCATGGGAGGACGTTAGCATGGATTTCATCGTCGCTTTGCCTAGAACTCAACGAGGTAAGGATTCCATCATGGTTGTGGTAGATCGATTTAGCAAGATGGCTCATTTCATTGCGTGCAAGAAAACCGAAGATGCTATGAGTGTAGCCAAGTTGTATTTCAAGGAGGTGGTTAAATTGCATGGGGTCCCTAAAACCATTGTATCCGATCGAGACACCAAGTTCATGAGCCACTTTTGGAAGACCTTATGGAAGTTGCTAAAAACGAGGCTCTTGTTTAGCACAAGCCATCATCCTCAAACGGATGGCCAAACCGAGGTCACTAATAAAACCTTGGGGAGGATCCTTAGGAGCATCGTTTCTAGGTCCTTGAAAGATTGGGATCTCAAACTCGCCCACGCCGAATTTGCCTTCAACCGTGCCCCCTCTTCTAGCACGGGAAGCTCACCATTTGAAGTGGTCTACGGGACTAACCCTCTCATGCCCACGGATCTAGCCCCCGTCAAGAGCAAGGAGATGAGTTACGATGCCAAGAAGCGGGTTGAGTTCATGATGAGTATCCACAACCAAGTCAAGAAGCAAATCGAGAAGTCAAACGAAGCCTACAAGGCTAAGTCCAAGGGCCGAAAAAATCCAAGGGAGTTTGAAGCGGGAGATTTGGTGTGGTTACACTTGAGGAAGGAAAGGTTTAGGATAAGAGAAAGAACAAGCTCATGCCTAGGTAGAGGTCCCTTCGAGATACTTGAGAAAATTGGGCGAATGCTTACAAAGTTGATCTCAGGAGAGTACGGAGTCCATGGCACGTTTAACGTGGGAGACCTTAGCAGTATCATGAAGACTTGGAGGATGAAGAAGGCGAGGATTTGAGGGCAAATCCTTTTCAACCTGGGGAGATTGCAACGGAGTTGAAAGTTTGCGATCCATTGACCTAGGGCCCGCTTCAACCTTAGGTCCAAAAGCCAACCACAAGTCAATTAAATCATCAAGAGCAAAAATCAAGTGGGAATGGACCCAAATCAGCCGAGAAAGTCATCAAATGAGGACTCACATGTGTTCCTCAATAAGTCACTATCAACACATGGCGCTATCTACCTTTATTACTTTATGCTTTTTACTTTAAGTATTTGTTGTTTTATGTTCAAAATTTTCAGCTCAAGTGAGCTTGTTGGACCGAGTAAAATGTAGTATTTGGGGGTTGATTGTAGCCCTTAGATTATCTTGTAATGTAGGGTTGAGATGAGGCATTGGGTAATATATAAACCCACCCTCACACCTCATATTTTTCAGATTTTTGATGAATGAAAACCCTAGTTGTTTATTTGAGTGCTCTTCATTTATCTCATTACTTTGTGTGTGAGTTAGTGAAAGATTAGTTTAGTGGCTTTGTGCTTAAACTAATCAAAACCTAAATCTATTACTTTGTGTGTAGATTTAGTTACTATCCTTTATGTTTTCCTTGTTTACAAAATTTCAGAAAAATACTTCACAAAAACATTACGTTTGGCCGAGATTTTCAAGACACATCAAGTTCGATTTTTGTTCATCCCTTGAGTGAAACTTAACCCACTTAGTTTCACTCCAACCATCTTCGCTTGCTGCATACAGTTGGTTTCGTCCAGCCCGCCCATACGCCTGGGGTCCGGTAGTGGAATGAAACTTGATGGGTTAAGTTTCACTCAAGGGACTAACTAAAATCGATTTGTGATGGTGATGAATATTTCGGCCAAGTGATGATTTTTTTTTGTGAGAATTTTCTGATTTTTGTAGGTAAATGAAAAACATAAAAGATAGAACTAAATCTAAACACAAAGTAATAGATTTAGGTGTTGATTAATCAAGCACTAAGCCACTAATTAATCATAAACTCACTAACTCAAGCACAAAGCAAAGAGAAAGATAAGAGAGCTCTCAAATTAGGGTTTCAACTCATTCATTCAAATCTGAAAATACAAAGGGGTGAGTGAGGGTTTATATAGCACCCACACTCTAATCTTGGCCTTACATTTTAAAGAAGATCTAAGGGCTACAAATAACCCACAAAAGTTACAAAATAACGGCTCAAATGAGCTCAATAATCTGAAAATTTGAAGAGAAACAAACAAAAACATAAAGCATAAAGCATAAAAGGTAGATAGTGATACGTGTGTTGAAAGTGACTTATTGAGAACACATGTGATGCCTCTCTTGATCATTTTCGGCTGACTTGGGCTTGTTTCCCACTTGATTTTTGCTCTTGATGATTTAATTGACTTGTGGTTGACCCTTGGACCTAAGATTGGAAGCGGGCCCTAGGTCAATGGATCGCAAACTCTCAACTCCCGTTGCAATCTCCCCGGGTTGAAAAGGACTTGCCCTCAAATCCTCTCCTTCTTCATCCTCCAAGTCTTCATGATACGGGCTAAGGTCTCCCACATTAAACGTGCCATGGACCCCGTATTCCCCCGGTAGATCAACTTTGTAAGCATTTGGTCCGATTTTCTCAAGTATCTCGAAGGGACCCTTGGCCCTAGGCATGAGCTTGTTCTTTCTCTTATCCGGGAATCTTTCTTTTCTCAAGTGTAACCATACCAAGTCTCCCGGCTCGAATTCTTTTGGAGTCTTTTGGCTCTTTGACCTAGACTTGTAGGTTTCATTCGCTTTCTCGATTTGCTTCTTGACTTGATTGTGGATGCTCATCATGAACTCAACCCGTTTCTTGGCATCGTAGCTGGAGCGATTCGAAGCGGGCCTCTTTGTACCTTGTAACCATCCTCACCCTAAACTCGACTCACTCATGAGCACTCACTAATCTCACACGTTTTAGGGCTGATTTGAGTGGGAAGTTCTCGGTTTTTATTTGAACAAAACATAAAACGAAAAATAAAGGGATATGAATTAGACTAAGCACAAAGCCACTAGCCTAAGACTAAGGTTCCGATCAATCATCGCACTAAGCTATGACCTTCACCCATGGAAACTCGAATCTCCAAGCACAAAGCTAAGGAGGTTTGAAGAGAAAACCCTCTCTAAAACTCATCTTTTTTATATATCACAAATCTGATTTTTACAAGGGAGATAGGTGGGTTTATATAAGACCCATGCTATCATCTAAACCCTACATCTATTATCTAATCTAAGGGCTACAATTGACCCACAAAAGCAACAAAAATCTCGGCTCACATGAGCTACAAATTCAGCATACAAAAACAACAACAACAACTAAAGTAGATGGGGACATCTTGGAGCATCCTCTCCCTTCATTTGTGTTGTTCAATCAAAGGCCTAGATCATCTCCTTGGAGCTTCATTTACACGTCCAACTTGGTCCCTAGCTGATTTTTGTTGTTTGAATTCAAAAGACCAAAAGGTGGCAAGGACATAAAGTAGTAAAACAAACTTTATTGAAAGGGACTTGTGTTGAATTAAAATGTATCATCCTTGAGCTCATTTCAGCCGAGATTTAGGCCTATTTTGGCTGAAAATTCGTGACCATGAGTCCAAGGACCATGGTTCGATCGTAGACCAAAAATCGGGTCCAAATTGTCAAGCCGTTTCAGTGCAGTAGCTCATCTCCTTGCCCTTGATGGGGGCTAGGTCCGTGGGCAGGAGAGGGTTGGTCCCATAGACCACTTCAAACGGTGAATTTCCCGTGCTAGAAGAAGGGGCACGATTAAAAGCAAACTCGGCGTGGGCAAGCTTGAGATCCCAATCTTTAAAGGACTTGGAAACGATGCTCCTAAGGATCCTCCCCAAGGTTTTATTAGTGACCTCGGTTTGGCCATCCGTTTGAGGGTGGTGACTTGTGCTAAATAAGAGCCTCGTTTTTAACAATTTCCACAAAGTCTTCCAAAAGTGGCTCATGAACTTGGAGTCTCGATCGGATACAATGGTCTTGGGAACTCCATGTAATTTGACCACTTCTTTGAAGTACAACTCGGCCACACCCATGGCATCTTCGGTTTTCTTACACGCAATGAAATGAGCCATCTTGCTAAATCGATCCACCACAACCATGATGGAGTCCTTACCTCGTTGAGTTCTAGGTAAAGCGACGATGAAATCCATGCTAACATCCTCCCATGGCCGATTTGGGACGGGTAGAGGAGTATAGGGTCCCGTTTGAAAGAAGGACTTGGATTGTTGGCACGAAGCGCACCTCTTGATCACATCTTGGACATCTCCAAGCATCTTGGGCCAATAGAATTGATCTTGGAGGATGTCGTAAGTCTTTTGAATCCCAAAATGCCCGGCTAAACAATTAGAATGAACCTCACGTACTAGGAGAAGTCGATAGGAACCTTTAGGAATGCACAACCGATTCCCCAAGAATAGGAACCCCTCTTGAAGTGTGTATTTGCTTCCTAGCTTGCTTTGCCCTTCACGAATAGAGCTCCACTCGTCTTTGAAGTCGGGATCCTCTACATAGAGCTCTTTCATGAATTCAAAACCCAACACTCTTTGTTCCATGTAGCTTAGCATGGTGTGCCTTCGAGACAATGCATCGGCCACCACGTTATTCTTTCCTTCAATGAACTTGCTTGAGAAAGAGAACGATTGAAGAAATTCTACCCATTTGGCGTGCCTATGATTCAACTTGTGTTGTCCATTTATGTATTTGAGAGCCTCATGATCCGAATGAAGAACAAACGGTTTGGGTTTGAGGTAATGGCTCCAATGAGCGAGAGCTCGAACGATGGCATAGAATTCTTTGTCGTAGGTGGAATAATTGAGCTTGGCACCATTCAATTTCTCACTAAAGTAAGCAATTGGCCTGTGTTCTTGCAAGAGAACGGCCCCAATTCCAACTCCACTAGCATCACATTCGACCTCAAAAAGCTTGTTGAAATCCGGTGGTGTAAGAATAGGTGAATCACACAACAACTCTTTGATTTTCTTGAAAGAATTCTCGGCCCCCTCATTCCACTTGAACTCCCCTTTCTTCATACACTCGGTGATGGGTGCCCTGACGGTGCTAAAATCCTTGATAAATCGTCGATAAAAAGAAGCCAAGCCATGAAAACTCCTCACCTCGGTTATGTTCTTCGGCATTGGCCATGATTTGATAGCCTCCACTTTCTCTTGGTCCACTAGTATACCTCGGCTAGAGATGATATAGCCCAAGAATTGGACTTCGCTTTGCATGAAGGAACATTTCTCTAGCTTGCCATACAACTTGTGGTCTCTAAGTGTCTCAAACAACACTTGTAAATGATGTAGATGAGCTTCCTTGGAAGGGCTATACACCAAGATATCATCAAAGTAAACCACAATGAATCTCCCCATGTAGGGTCTCAAAACCTCGGTCATCAATCTCATGAAGGTGCTTGGAGCGTTGGATAGTCCAAAAGGCATGACTAACCATTCATACAACCCATGCTTTGTTTTAAAAGCCGTCTTCCATTCATCACCCTCTTTGATTCTCACTTGATGGTATCCTTGCACTGAAACGGCTTGATGATTTGGTCCCGATTTTTGGCCTACGACCTAACCTTGGTCCTTGGACCCATGGTCACGAAATTGAGCCAAAATAGGTCCAAAATCTCGGCTAAATTGAAGTCAAGGATGATACATTTTAATTCAATACAAGTCCCTTTCAATAAAGTTTGTTTTACTACTTTATGTCTTTGTCACCTTTTGGTCTTTTGAATTCAAACAACAAATCAGCCAAGGGGGCCTTATTTTGGACGTGTAAATGAAGCTCCAAGGAGAAGATCTAGGCCTTTGATTGAACAACACAAATGAAGGGAGGAGATGCACCAAGATGTCACCATCTACTTTAGTTGTTGTTGTATTTTTGTTTGCTGATTTTGTAGCTCACATGTGAGCCTTTTTTTATTGTATTTTGTGGGTTATTTGTAGCCCTTAGATCTTAGTTAGATGAGTGGTTGAGATTAGAAGCTTAGGCTTATATAAGCCAAGCTAAAACCATGTAATTTTTCAGATTTGTGATATATAAAAAAGATGAGTTTTAGAGAGGGTTTTCTCTTCAAACCTCCTTAGCTTTGTGCTTGGAGATTCGAGTTTCCATGGGTGAAGGTCATAGCTTAGTGCGATGATTGATCGGAACCTTAGTCTTAGGCTAGTGGCTTTGTGCTTAGTCTAATTCATATCCCTTTATTTTTCGTTTTATGTTTTGTTCAAATAAAAACTGAGAACTTCCCACTCAAATCAGCCCTAAAACGTGTGAGATTAGTGAGTGCTCATGAGTGAGTCGAGTTTAGGGTGAGGATGGTTACAAGGTACAAAGAGGCCCGCTTCGAATCGCTCCAAATTGGTTATCAAAGCCTAGGTTTGTTCTTGTTTTTTCGATTTGTTCTTGTTGTCGGTTTGATCTTATTTTTTTCGGTTATACTCTTGTGTTTCATCTTTTATTTTCGTTTTTCTCTTTTATTTTTTCCTTGTTTATTTACACAAAACTTCCACAAACATTCTCACAAAATTTTCACAAGATGGTTGAAGATCTACACTTGTGTTAGTGTTGGTTTCGGTTCTTACACTCAAAGATCCTCACTTTGCTCGAATTTTTCAGATTTGTGTCGTTGTTTTCTCAATGAGTATTCCTCTTTCTTATGATACTACTCTTGAGGGAACCATGTATTCTATGGAGAAATTGAGGAGGGAATTAGAGGCTAAGTTGAGTCGAATGAGGGGTAGACTTAAACCTAACCCTAACCTTGATCTTGTGACTTTGAGGGGTCAAAGGGAATTAGAGGCTAGAATGGCTCGGTTAGGAGGAGAGCCACCCCCTAGTCTAGGCCGTGTGGTTCATAGGACCATACATGCTCAAATCCTAACCCTAGAAGAGAATCACCAAGTCCAAATCTTTAGATCTAGGTGTACCATTATGGGAAGGGTTTGTAATTTGATTGTTGATGGGGAAAGTTGCAATAATGTTGCCTCAAATACTCTCATTGAAAAACTAGCCTTGCCTACACAAGATCACCCTAACCCTTACAAGATGAAGTGGCTAAACAATAGAGCCGAGATGAGTGTAAGTGTGGTTAAACAATGCGTGGTTTCTTTCTCCATTGGAAGGGACTACATGGATGTGGCTTTCTGTGATGTGGTACCCATGGAAGCTTGTCATCTCCTCTTAGGGAAACCTTGGAAGTTGGAAAGAAATGCTAATCATGATGGGAGGGACAATACTTATAACTTTAAGATTGGAGCCAAGAATATCAAACTTACATCCTTACCTCCAATTTTGAAGAACCCTAGCCCACCCTCCTTGGTTGAATCACACGGAAACATGAAGGTTGATGGGGGACCCGAAATGAAACAAGTGCAAGCTGAAATGGTGGTGGTAAAGCCGTGTGATGTGACACTAGAGGAACTACCAACACCCCTACCTTCTACCTTGAAGTGTTCCACCCCACCCTCCATGTTTGAGCCAAGCAAGGATGTTGTATTAAGTGGAGGACTAGAAATGAAGCATGGGTTTAGTGATGAGAAGGTTGAATGTGTTCTTCTTCTCAAAGACGTCCCTAATGATCAAGATGAGTTTGGAAAAGAAAGTCTACCTATGCTCAAGAAAGGGGATGAATGTGAGATGAGAAGATTACCTAAGTTCATGGAAAGGAGATTCATGTGGAGTGGGAATGTTGATAAAAGCAAGGAGCCAAGAGAATTTCTAAAATGGAAATTCAAAGTGAATTCTAACAACAACAAGGAGGATGAGTCCATTGAAGGTCCAAAGATTGGTTTGTGGCAAGGGTACTTCCAAATGAGAATCCAAGAAGAGGATGTGTGGAAGAGGGACACGGCCCTCAAGGCCATACACGGGTTGATCATGCTCCTTAGGTCGATTAATTCAACAAGTACCTTCATGATTGAGAAGGTAGCCCTCCATTTGATCAAAGACAATCCTAGAGCAATAGAGGAAAGCATGGGGTACAATGTCAAGCATGGGAATGAGTTTGATTCTATGTGGGATTTAACCAAGGTCAAGAGGAAGTTGTTCAAAGAAATGCAATGTGGTTATCGTAACCAAATCGATTCAAGTGGTTTCATGAAATGGGGATTCAAAGGAGGAACTAAGCTTGAACAAAAAGAGCTAAACAATGATCTCCTACAATCCTCACCTAAGCTCAAGAAGGAAGACCTTAAGAGTATACTAGGGTTAGAACTCGAGCCAAGGGAAACCAAGAGTGTTGGAGAAGAAGGATCACTCCTTATGGTCAAGAACGACCCCAAGACACTAAGGAGGAAACAAGAAGAGGAGCTTAATGATGACTCCTTTCAAGCATACCCTAGACTCGAGTGTGAGGTGCATAAGATCATGCTAGGGAGTGGCTACAACTTAAAGGCCACTATGAAGAAGAAGAAGAAGAACACGGCCAAGCAAGACCAAACGAGCCAAGCCAAAGTTGTTCAATCTTTCATCCGTATTTTATGTCAAGGTTGTTCTTTGAGGCCAAAACCTATTGAGACCAAGGTTGGTTGTGGGTCTAATAAGGTGCCTCTCCTTGGAGGTTATGATCAATATCAAGATGAAACTCATGTTAAGAACCCTAAGGATTTGAGGACAAATCCTTTTCAAGAAGAGGAGATTGGACCAAAAATGGTCAAGGTGAGCAAAGGCGGTTTTTGTCTAAAACACGGTTTGGGTCCTTGGGCTCGAACCATGGGCTAGGCCACGGTCCTAGGGTCCACCCAAGCTTATTTTGAGTGAATTAAACCATAATATCTTGGTCAAGCTTGGTGGGTCAGAGAAGTCAAGGAAAGTCAAGTTGGAGAGCAACCGAAAAGTCAATGTATGTGCTATTTTTGAGGTGTGAACTTTGGGTGCACCCATGTGGGTTCGAACCACAAGTCAATTAAATCATCAAGAACAAAATCATGTGGGAAAAGGTCCCAAGTCAGCCGAAAAAGGATCAAATGGAGGCTCACATGTTGTTCCACAATATGTCCCTTTCCCACATGTCACTATCCACCTTTATGCTTTATACTTTAGTTGTTGTTATTTTCTTTCAAAATTTTCAGATTTGTGTAAGGTCTTTGGACCGTTTTTTTTGATGTTTTTCAAGGCTCATGTGAGCCCTTAGATGGTCTTGAAATGTATGGTTAGGATGTAAAGACTTGGTCTATAAAAACCAAGCTCAAACATCATAATTTTCAGATTTGATTGAAGAGAAAAAACCCTAGTGTTTATTTGAGTTTCCTCATTATCCTCTTTGCTTTGTGCTTGAGTTAATGTTTTGATTAGTTAGTGGCTTAGTGCTTAACTAATTAAACCCCTAAATCTATTACTTTGTGTTTAGATTTAGGTACTATCTTTTATGTTTCCTTGCTTACAAAATTTCAGAAAATTATCTCACAAAAAAACAACACTTTGGCCGAAATTCTCAAGGGTTTCACAAGTCGATTTTAGTTCATCCTTTGAGTGAAACTGGATCCACTTAGTTTCACTCCAAATTGGTATCAAAGCTTCGGCTCTCGAGTTTTCTTAAACCGAGACGATCTTGGGATGAGTTGGGTCTTGGTGTCTTCGAGTGTAGCCTTACAAATCTGGGCGAGTCTTGGTTTGTGAGTGTCGACTTGATTCGAGCACCTTTGTAGGTGTTTGAGTCGAGTTGGCTAACAAGAGGATTCGATGAATTTGCTATGTGCTTTTCATAGGATGTGCTCTTGTTGTTTCACTCTTTTACATCCAACTTTACTTTCTTTCAAAATCGTTTTTTGTTTTCTGAAAATTCATCTTTTGGATACCATGTTTTAGTTGGCTAAAGTTTGAGGACAAACTTTTTTTGAAGAAGGGGAGAGTTGCACTGAAACGGCTTGACGATTTGGTCCCGATTTTTGGCCTACGACCTAACCTTGGTCCTTGGACCCATGGTCACGAAATTGAGCCAAAATAGGTCCAAAATCTCGGCTAAATTGAAGTCAAGGATGATACATTTTAATTCAATACAAGTCCCTTTCAATAAAGTTTGTTTTACTACTTTATGTCTTTGTCACCTTTTGGTCTTTTGAATTCAAACAACAAATCAGCCAAGAGGGCCTTATTTTGGACGTGTAAATGAAGCTCCAAGGAGAAGATCTAGGCCTTTGATTGAACAACACAAATGAAGGGAGGAGATGCACCAAGATGTCACCATCTACTTTAGTTGTTGTTGTATTTTTGTTTGCTGATTTTGTAGCTCACATGTGAGCCTTTTTTTATTGTATTTTGTGGGTTATTTGTAGCCCTTAGATCTTAGTTAGATGAGTGGTTGAGATTAGAAGCTTAGGCTTATATAAGCCAAGCTAAAACCATGTAATTTTTCAGATTTGTGATATATAAAAAAGATGAGTTTTAGAGAGGGTTTTCTCTTCAAACCTCCTTAGCTTTGTGCTTGGAGATTCGAGTTTCCATGGGTGAAGGTCATAGCTTAGTGCGATGATTGATCGGAACCTTAGTCTTAGGCTAGTGGCTTTGTGCTTAGTCTAATTCATATCCCTTTATTTTTCGTTTTATGTTTTGTTCAAATAAAAACCGAGAACTTCCCACTCAAATCAGCCCTAAAACGTGTGAGATTAGTGAGTGCTCATGAGTGAGTCGAGTTTAGGGTGAGGATGGTTACAAGGTACAAAGAGGCCCGCTTCGAATCGCTCCAATCCTTGTCGTAGATCAATCTTGGAAAACAATCGAGCCCCACTAAGCTCATCAAGAATGTCATCAAGTCTAGGTATAGGAAACCTATACTTGATCGTAATGTTGTTGATAGCTCGACTATCCGTACACATTCTCCAAGTTCCATCCTTCTTAGGTACTAGAAGCGTAGGCACGGCACAAGGACTAAGTGATTCTCTTACAAACCCCTTTTCCATGAGCTCCCCAATTTGGTGTTGAAGTTCTTGTGTAGTCTTGGGATCACTTCGATATGCGGCCTTATTAGGTAGTGTAGCTCCCGGAACAAGATCAATTTGATGTTCAATGCCCCTAATAGGGGGTAGGCCGTGTGGTAGCTCGAGAGGGAACACATCCTTATAGAATTCTAAGAGCTCTTGAACCTCATATGGAATTGGTTCTTCACTCTCCTTAGGAGTTTCTTTGGCGATGAGGTCATAAACAACCATCCCCTTGCTAAGCTCTTGTTTCATTTCTTGTTCCCCAACTAATAGAACTCCCTCAAGAGGCTTGGTCATAGTATGAGTAGCTCGGCCACCCATGTTTGGAGGTAAGGGTGTGAGCTTGATCCTCTTGTCTCTAAACATGAAAGTGTAAGTGTTGTCTCTTCCTTCATGAATCGCATTTCGATCAAATTCCCAAGGCCTCCCTAGTAAAAGGTGACAAGCATCCATGGGAATCACATCACACCAAACTTCATCCATGTAGTCTCTCCCCATAGAAAAAGAAACCAAACATCGTTTATCAACCAAAATTTCGGCCTCCCTATTCAACCATCTCAACTTGTAAGGGTTTGGATGCTTTTGTGTGGGTAAGGCAAGTTTATCGATGAGGGTTTTTGGAGTGAAACTAAGTGGATCAAGTTTCACTCAAGGGATGAACAAAAATCGATCTTGAACACTTGAAGAATTTCGGCCGAGTATATGTATTTTTTATGTTGAAATTTTCTGAAATTTTGTGAAAAACAAAAGAACATAGAGATAGTCACTAAATCTACACACTAAGTAATAGATTTAGGGTTTGATTAGTTTAAGCACAAAGCCACTAAACTAATCTTTCACAAATCTCAAACACAAAGTAATGAGAAAAGGAAGAACACTCAAATAAAACTAGGGTTTTCTTTCATTAGCCAAATCTGAAAATTTTGATGTGAGAATGAGGGTTTATATATTACCCTCATTCTAATCTTGACCACACATTACAAAAGGATCTAAGGGCTCACAAAAATCCCCAAATACTACTAAAAAAAACGGCTCCTAAGCTCACATGTGAGCTGAAAATTTCAAAGGAAAACAACAAATTACAAAGCATAAAGGTGATGGTGACACTTGGACTGAAACGGCTTGACGATTTGGTCCCGATTTTTGGTCTACATTCTAACCATGGTCCTTGGACCCATGGTCACGAATTTTCAGCCCAAAGAGGAGCCAAAGTCGGCTGATTTTTGATATTCGAAGTGCTACATTATAATTCATACATGTCCCTTTCAATTATAGTTACTTTAAACTTTATGTCTTTGTCACCTTTTAGTCTTTTGTATTTTGTATGGGAAGCATGAACAAAATCAGCTAAGGAGGGCCTTATTTTGGACGTATGACTTGCACTCCAAGGGCAAATGAAGGGCCTTGATTGAACAACACAAAGGAAGGGTGAGGATGCTCCAAGTTGTCACCATCTACTTTAGTTGTTGTATTTTTTTTGTTTGCTGATTTTGTAGCTCTATATGACCCGTGTATTTATTGTATTTTGGGGGTTAATTGTAGCCCTTAGATTAGATATTAGATGAAGGGTTTAGATGTAAGCTTGGGGCTTATAAAAGCCAAGCCTTCCCTCTTGTATTTTCAGATTTGTTGAGTTATAAAAAAATGAGTTTTAGAATGAGTTTTCTCTTGAAACCTCCCTAGCTTTGTGCTTGGAGATTCGAGTTTCCATGGGTGAAGGTCATAGCTTAGTGCGATGATTGATCGGAACCTTAGTTTTAGGCTAGTGGCTTTGTGCTTAGTCTAATTCATATCCTTTATGTTTCGTTTTATGTTTTGTTCAAATAAATTTCAGAAAACAAACCACCTATTTTCGTCCCTAAAAACGTGTGATATGAGAGAGGCTCATGAGTGAGTCGAGTTTAGGGTGATGTGGTCACAAGGTACAAAGAGGCCCGCTTCGAATCGCTCCAAAAATTGTCGAACCTAACCCTACTATCAAGCCATCAAGTGTTGACAAGGGGAAGGGAATTGACTATGGCCCTAAGAGAACAATTCCTCTCAAGAAGTGCTACCAATGTCAAGGGTATGGTCATTTTGCTAAGGAGTGCCCTAGCAAGAGGACCTTGAACACAAGTGAGGTTGTGCATTGGGGAGACGATGAGGTGTTAGTTTGCGAAGAAGAAAACAACGAGGGAGTTGAGGATGTGAAGGTGGCCGAAACATTAGTTCAGGACTCGGGGTTGAGCTTGGTTACTTGGCGAGTAATGCACACTCAAGATTCAAGCGAAAGCATGGATCAAAGACACCAACTATTTCGAACCAAGTGTACAATCATGGGGAGAGTGTGTAATCTCATTATCGATGGGGGAAGTTGTGTTAATGTTGCTTCGAAAACCCTCATTGATAAACTTGCCTTACCAACCTTGAAGCATCCTCATCCTTACAAGCTAAGGTGGCTTAATCAAGGAGCCGAGGTAAGAGTTGATAAGCAATGTCAAGTTTCGTTCTCGATTGGACAAGACTATAAGGATGAAATTGTGTGTGAAATGTTGGACATGGATGCATGTCATGTGTTGCTTGGTAGGCCTTGGGAGTATGAGAAGAATTCTTCCCACCATGGAAGAGATAACACCTACTCATTCAAGTATGGTGACAAGCTTATTGTCTTAGCTCCCCTACCACCAATGATGGGTTATAAAACCAATTCATGCTTGTTCGAATCAATCAATGGAGAGAGCTCTAGCCAAGAGTTGGGAGAAGAGCCGAATGTGGGCTTTGGAAAAGAAGTGATGAGCTTGGAAATCAAGAGAAACCCTAGAGCAACAAGGGGAGTTCTAGGAGAGGAGCGACAAGAAGGTGATGCATCAATCAACAATGAAACAACCAATGTGAACAATGAGAGGGCAAAAATCGATGGACTAGAGAGGTCAAGTGGGTCTTTAAGGTGGAGAATCATTGATGGGCTCGATCATGAGCACGAATGGATGGATGGCATGGTTATGAGTCGTGGGCTCAAAGAAATGCTCGAGGAGGAGTGTGTGGTCAAGCAAACCGTGACCAAGGAAGAAAACATGATCAATTCTTCGAGCCAAGGCAAAGGGGTCCAACCATTTCTACAAACTCTAGCTAAGTGGTGCCCATGGAAGACCAAAACCGTGAAAGCCAAGATCGAGCAAAGGTTGAGCCGAGAATCAAGCATGAAATCGAGCAAGGGAGGAAGCAAGAGGATCTCCAAGGACTTGAGGACAAGTCCTTTCCAAGGAGAGGAGATTGGACCAAAAATGGTCAAGGTGGTCAAGGGTGAAGTCGAGGGAGACCATGGGTTGGGGCCATGGGCTCAAACCCAAGCCTAGGTCATGGACCAAGGGATCACTAAGGGCTAAGTAAAGTCAATTCTATGGTCAAATCGAGCCAACCTTAGTGATCAAGCAAAGTGAAGAGGAAGTCAAATTTGGAGAGCAACAAAAGTCAAGATTATGCTATTTTTGAATGTGGTCAATTAGGGTACACCCATGTGAGTCAACCCTCCAATAAATGGGCTCACATGGCTCATCAAGCTAGCTCAAGGAGGTCCCAAGGAGTGGCTCAATTAAACCACCCAAGCCATCACATTGTTTTTATGTTTTATGCCATTTTCATACATTATCATTTCTTTACTTTTTACTTTATGCTTTAATGTAAGGAGACAATATAGTCCCTTGTATTTTGGTCACTTGGACCGTCCAAACCCACCCCAAGGCTCACACAAGGGCCCTTGGATGATCATCAACAAAGAAGGGAGAGGATGGACTCAAGTGTCACCATCACCTTTATGCTTTATAGTTTGTCTTTTAGGTTGAAAATTTTCTGCTCACATGTGAGCTTAGGGACCGAGTATTATGATGTTTTGTGGGTTATTTGTGAGCCCTTAGATCCTCTTGTAATGTATGGTTAAGATTAGAATGAGGGTAGTATATAAACCCTCATTCTCACCTCATATTTTTCAGATTTTTGATGAATGAAAACCCTAGTTGTTTATTTGAGTGCTCTTCATTTTTCTCATTACTTTGTGTGTGAGTTAGTGAAAGATTAGTTTAGTGGCTTTGTGCTTAAACTAATCAAAACCTAAATCTATTACTTTGTGTGTAGATTTAGTTACTATCCTTTATGCTTTCCTTGTTTACAAAATTTCAGAAAATTATCTCACAAAAACAATACATTTGGCCGAGATTTTCAAGGGTATTCAAGTTTGATTTTTGTTCATCCTTTGAGTGAAACTTGATCCACTTAGTTTCACTCCATTATATACCATAGATTAAGCCTCTGGCGGTGCTTATGGGTTATAGAAGTGTGTGCTTTACTGATTTCTTTCTAGGAACTACTGTCGAATAGTTCTATAGTAAATTATTAAGAGCACCTACATAACGTGTTGGGATAAGTGTTCATTAAGATCTTAGATGTCAAAAATAATGTGTAGGACAGTTTTGACGTGGCAGTGTGACGGATAAGGTACTGAGAGTATAAGTATCATGAGTACGAGAGTGGTTGTATTAGATTAAAAGAATAGATTGAATGTGTATAAGCTTGAAGGTAAAATGAAGTGTGTTCATTAGTTGGTTCAAGCGAGTGAGCAAAGGCGAGAGTATATGTGATAATTGGGAAACCGGCTCGTGTTTTGAGTATGTCATTGTGTGAATTATTCTTGATGGCACACTTTGGAAGCGAGATAGAATATTGTTGTATATATTGTTTGAGCGTATGTATGAATAGATATGGGTATTAAATGTTATGAGACCGCGATTTAAGTGCTCGTCGAATATGGGCTACGTTTAAGTAAGAGGGGATTAGCTAGTGAGGTATATATGAGCTGTGGGAGCTAGTTGAGATATAAATAAGTAAGACGTTATGGAAATGGTTTATACGGTATTTTATACGTACATGGACCCTATGAGTTAAAACAATGTATGTAATACAGGCGGATAAAGAGCAGGGTAACGATAGGTAAAGGTTGAGAATGACGATATGCAGGATTACGTTAATAATAGGGGTATGTTAGCAATAACTCAATAAGTGTGTAGGGGACCAGAAACTTGAGTAAGTTAGGAACTGAAAACTTGAGTTTGAGAACATAAATTTGGATATATGTACGTAAACCGAGGGTTTGGGACGACAGATAAGGGATACGGTGGAAAACGAGCAACGTAAGTGATATATACCTTGTGAGTTAGTTGACACCAATGACACAACTTGAGCGTACAGAGCCTTCGTGGATGTAAGGATAAGGTAAGGTATGAGTTATATGAGTTATATGAGTGACTTGGCTATCGGTTAGTGGGGAGAATGGTTAAATCTTTGAAGATTGTCAAGCTAATAAGAGATGAAAGTGTATGTTTGGAATAAGTAAAGGAAGTGTGATGGTGAGGTGAAGTATAACTTGTCTGTTGTTATAAGGGTCATGAAATTGGTGCATGTTTCGAGGGAACGGTCATGCGTACGTTTAGTGGTTAAATACATGATGGATTTTTGGACCATGTAAAAACAACATAACTGAGACTTTGTGTTAAATATCATTCTATGCCAGCTAGTGTTTGGGTAGGATGATGGGGAGGTATAGTGATAGTTATCTTCTTCGAGGGCTCACCCAGACGATCCCGATTCTCGCGAGTAACCGGCTATGTTAGCCAAATTGATTGAATACGAACATAGTAGGTTGACGATTTAGTAGTATATGTACTATAGATAGCATGTCATAATGAGATATGTGTTAAAAGCGGTTATAAAGGGGATGACAGTTAATGCAGAATGTAAACTTAAAAGAATATGTTCTAGACCTTGTTGGATATAGGTTAGCATAGAACGATAAGGGTACGACAAAGCCGGTGAAGTATGATATCCAATAAAAGTATAAGGTAGATAGGTGTAGACTTCAGGAGTGTACAACTACGTGATGTCAAAAAAGGTTACAAAGGTGATACATTTTGGCAAAGGTGTAATTTTGGGAGAATAAACATGTTACATTCGATTTGGGAAACGTCAAGATGTTTGACCTTCTAAGGCGTACATGGTATAAAGTTCAATAATCTTATAAATAAGATATTAGTGTATTGGATAAACTAAGGAAAGGTAGTTAGTTGTATTTGTAAAATGTCAATAGTTAGGACACGATGAAGATAATGAGTAAGTCAAGAGAGTCTTAAGAGCACGTCGATTACGGAATAACAGGGAGCAAATTCAGCAGAATTATTAGGGCAGTTATGCAAGTTAAGCAATTATATAAGCATGGCAGAAATATAGAATCGTAGCAAACTAACTAGTAAGGTATTTGTGTATCGATCGATTGGGTCTGGGTATAATCACGATGGAGTCGGTGCCCGAAGAAATT
The DNA here is from genome assembly GCA_023091065.1 of Dianthus caryophyllus. Lineage (NCBI taxonomy): Eukaryota > Viridiplantae > Streptophyta > Magnoliopsida > Caryophyllales > Caryophyllaceae > Dianthus > Dianthus caryophyllus. The sequence goes on from CM041521.1 coordinate 16,800,771, forward strand.
TGTAACATGGATACGTAGGCTATAATTCGTAGGTAACGATGTGATTAGGAATATGAAGCCTCGAGGGACACGAATTAAGGAACCTAATACAGCCAAGTGTGTGATAAATGCGTAGGGATTGTAATAGTTGTTGGGGTATATGGTCAAAATGCAGGGTTAGTGGTACGTGTATGGTTATGAGTGCGGTTACCAACTCAGTGGTTTAGAATTGTTAAGATGGTTTGAACTGAAGTTCCATTAGCTACGTTTAAGTGTAAGGTTACGGTAATACCTTGGGTTTCATTAGAGTCAACAGATGTGATATAAGTGTAGTGATAGTTGTGGTGCAATGTCTTCAATTGGGCATTATTATAGCAGGAGGCCTACCTTATTGATTAGACTGGTAAGTTAGAAGGAGTGTGATATTATTTACATGCTTGGAATAGAGGTGAATTTGATGGTGATGTTTAGTTTAGTCTTTTATATTTGTAAGACTTTGTACTTTTTTTAAATTTATTTTAACTTTGTAAGACAAGTTATTTTACTTATTTATTATTTTGACAAATTTATGGTCTTTTAGTTGGCCAAATTTATATGTTTGTTGTTAAGAGTTACAAAATCCTTTTTTTTCATATATATATTGACTTTTATTTTGCCGTATCGCGTATCCTGGAATTTTAGGTGGCCGTATCGCGTGTCCGATACGTATCCGTATCGGGAGTCCGTATCGGTATCGGTGCTTCCTAGCCTATCGCCGCCTTTGTAGTTGAGTTTTATTTTCTTTACACTCTCTTTTAACTGTTTTGGGCATAAGCTAACTAGTGTTTGGTTGTTGTGTGTTTTTGTGTTGTTTTCCCCACCCCGTAGGTACTCGGACGCTTGCTTGCTAGTGGGGGCGCTAGGAGGGATCACTGGTGTCTATTCTGATTCTAGTTGTCACCGTAGACCATTCTTATTTTATCGCTTTCAGTTTTTACGCCTGCGTGGTAGCCTTTGTCTGAGTGACGGTTGTATTTTGGGGAGTTTTGTTACCCATTTGCGTTGCAGTTATATTTATGTATATGTTTTCAGGTGTTTGTCTTGAGTTAACAGGTGTTTGCCCATGGACCCGTTCAGTCGGGTCCCATAACACCCTCATTTAGGTGGGGTCCGCCCGACTTAAACGGGGATGTTACACTTTTTATTTTTATCACTAAAATAATTTAATTAGTTAAGTAATGAATTATAATAAAAACAAAAAGAAAAAAGATGGGTACAAGTGATAGAAGGGCCACGGCATTTTCACATTAAATGGGTCCATTTTGATCAAAATGAATTTATCACTAAGTCATTAAAATTGATTAGTTAATAGGATTAAATTAAATTGTAAAATGAATTGTTAATAAAAAGAATCGACGAAATCGATAAAAATAATGTTAGACATATATAAAATGAATAAATTCGAGTGTTACTACCTTTGCTTAAATATGGACTTGGACATACGGACAAATTGGATAAACCATGACAAAATCGCTAAAAATGGAAACCGCTAAAATATTAGCTAAGTATACGACTAAATATAACCTAGTGCCACTTTTAAAATATAATTATTTATCACTAAATACAAAACGAACTTAACAACTTTGGAACTAGAAAATTTTACTTAGTAAAAAAAAATTAAGTTTTACACTTAGGAAAATATCTAGATATTTTATTTTTAACAGAGTGATTAAGTTTAATAATGAATAATAACCGTCATGAATAGTAAAATGATGAATAGTAACCGTGATGAATAGTAAAATGATGAATAATAACCGTGATGAATAGTAAAATAATGGATAGTGAAAATATTTAAAGTATACGAACGGACCCAAAATAAATATTTAAGTTTTCTATGTGCTTCCGTTTACCTGAAGAATTGATAGATTATGAATTTTCATTATACAAGTTTGACGTTGTAAATTAGTAAGAACTATCACTTAAGTAATAAGAGAACGAGAAAATGACAAATGAAGTACTTGTTAAATACTCGGGTGTCTGTCATGTTGCAAATCTATTGTGCCATCGTTGGAAAGGTAGCCGCGTATGGGGACTCTTTCACTCTCAGTGCTGACTGAGGCGATCTAATGGCTTTCACAGTCGTTAAACAACGTGGCGTATACTGGAGTGAAACCTATGGGGTAAGAATTCACTCAAGGAAACAACAAAAATCGAACTTGTAACACTTGAAAATATTCGGCCAATGTGATGTTTTTTGTGATGAATTTTCTGATTTTTGTAAGTAAAAGAAAAGCATAAATGGATAGGCTAAACCTAAGCACTAAGCACTAAGCAATAGATTTAGGTTTTGATTAATCAAGCACAAAGCCACTAATTAATCACTCACTAACTCAAGCACTAAGCTAAGAGAATAATGAACACTCAAATAAGTTGAGAACTCTCAAACTTAGGGTTTTTTTCATTCATTCAAATCTGAAAATTATGTTGTGGGAGAGAGGGGTTATATAGTACCCAATCTCTAATCTACACCCTACAAACTAAAGATGATCCAAGGGTTACAAATAACCCACAAAACAACATAAAACTCGGCTCACATAGCCTTACATTAGCTGAAAATTTGAAATGAAAACAACAAATGCATAAAGTATAAAGCATAAAGTAGGATAGTGACATGTGTTGAAAGGGACTTGTTGAGGAACACATGTGATGCTCCATTTGTTGAATTTCGGCTGACTTGGGGTTGTTTTCCCACTTGATTTTTGCTCTTGATGATTCAATTGACTTGTGGTTCGAACCCATACGGGTGCACCCAAAGTTCACACTTCAAAATAGCACATTCATTGACTTTTCGGTTGCTCTCCAACTTGACTTGCCTTGACTTCTTTGACCCACCAAGCTTGACCAAGATATTATTGTTTAATTCACTCAAAATAAGCTTGGGTGGACCCTAGGACCGGGGCCTAGCCCATGGTTCGAGCCCAAGGACCCAAACCGTGTTCTCGACTAAAACCGCCTTTTCTCGCCTTGACCATTCTTGGTCCAATCTCCTCTCCTTGGAAAGGATTTGCCCTCAAATCCTCGGAGTTCTCTTTGTTCCCTTTTCGACTTGAACTTTTGCTTGACCCTTGATTTAGCCCTTGGTCATTTTTGGCTCTCACGCTCCTCGACTTCCAAGGATTCAGCTTGCTCAAAGTCCGGAGGAAAGGATGGATCCCTTTGACTTGGCTCGTGTGAGGGGCCATTATCTCTTCATTGCTCACGGTCCTCTTGACCATACACTCTCCCTCGAGCACTCCTTTGAGCCCATGGCTTGTGGGCATGCTACTCTTCCACTCTTGTTCATGATTGATCCTTCCTTCGAATTCCCAATTTTTGAAACCTCTTGAACTTTTGCATTCTTCTTGACTTGGACTCTTGTTGGCTTCATGACTTGATTCGTAGACCATGATGAGTAGTACCCCATGAGCCCCATGACCAACCTTGGGCTCCATGATCCTAGACTCCCAAGAACACCACTTGCTTAGAGATTGAATGAGAGATTGATCCTTGTAGACTCGGCTCATTGAATTGGACTTGCTCTCTCCCTTACTCATGGTTTCCTTGGATTCACAATTATCCCCAAGCACAACTCGAAGTTCCTCATGCTTAGAATCATCATCTAGCCACCCTTTGTCAAGGATGAGTCCCACGTCTTTCTCCCATTTCAAGGACTCACTTGAACTTTCGAACACATCGACCCTTGCATCTCCAAATGATTCACTTCCTTTGCACTTGATTGAGTTTCCCAAATTTTCAGTTTTGACTTTATGGAGCTCCTCTCCTTGGCTTCCCCTTATTGCTCTCGGATTGTCTTTGATCACATGGAGGGCTACATTCTCGATCATGAAGGTACTTGTTGAATTAAACGACCTAAGAAGTGTAACCAATTCATGTATGGCCTTGAGGGCCGTGCCTCTCTTCCACAATTCAATCCTTGGATCTTCAATGGTTTCATCCTCCTTGTTGTTGTTAGTATTCACTTTGAATTTCCATTTTAGAAATTCCCTCGACTCTTTGCTTGCAACAACATTCCCGCTCCACATGAATCTCCTTTCCATGAACTTAGGTAGATTTCTCATCCCCAAGTCATCTCCTTCCTTGAGCTCCCTAATCTGATTTTGGATTGATTTGGTAACCCTAGGCTCACTTCCATGGATAGTCTTGTTGGGTAACAAAGCTCCGGAAACAAATTCATTTGGAAGCTCAATGCCGCCAATAGATGATGACCCACTAAGTATCTCAATGAGGTAGGAATCCTCATAGGTTTCCAACGGCTCTTGCTCTTTCTTGGAGGGTGGTTTGCATTGCTCCTTGGGGTCTTCCTTAGCAAGGACATCAACGACACTCTCCCCCTTGCTAGGCTCTTGTTTCATTTCCGGTCCCCCATCAACCTTCATGTTTTCGTGTGATTCAACCAAGGAGGGTGGGTTAGGGTTCTTTAAAATTGGAGGTAAGGGAGTAAGTTTGATATTCTTAGCTCCAATCTTAAAATTATAAGTATTGTTCCTCCCATCATGATTAGCATTTCTTTTCAACTTCCAAGGTCTCCCTAAAAGAATGTGACAAGCATCCATGGGAATCACATCACACAAAGCTTCATCCATGTAATCCCCTCCAATGGAGAAAGAAACCAAGCATTGTCTATCCACCATCACCTCGGCTCCCATATTTAGCCACCTTAATTTGTAAGGGTTAGGGTGTTCTTGTGTAGGCAAGGCTAATTTTTCAATGAGGGTGTTTGAGGCAATATTGGAACAACTTTTCCCATCAATGGTTAGATTACAAACCCTTCCCATAATGGTACATTTCGACTTAAAAACTTGCTGATTTTCGTTTTCCTCCAAGGGTTGAGGTTGGTTGTACATATCCCTCAAGATCACAAGGTTAGGGTTAGGGATAGGTCTACCCCTCATTCGACTCATTTTGATTTCAAGCTCTCTTCTAGCTTTCTCCATAGACTCATACACGGTTTCACCAAAAGTGGTATCACAAGAAACATCAAAAGGAAGAAACACACCCATTGATACAATCAAAGAAACAAACCCGAAAACTCAAGCAAAGTTCGGATCTTGGATGTAAAAACCAAACACTTAGCACAAGGGTAAATTTTCAGCCATTTTTTTTTGTGAAAGTTTTGTGAGAGTTTTGTGGAAGAAACAAGGAAAAATAAAAGAGAAAACGAAAAATAAAAGAGGAAACACAAAGAACAATTCGAAAAAACAAAGATAAACCGAAAAAAAAAACAAAGAACAAATCGAAAACAAGAACAAACCTAGGCTTTGATGACCAATTTGGAGTGAAACCTATGGGGTAAGAATTCACTCAAGGAAACAACAAAAATCGAACTTGTAACACTTGAAAATATTCGGCCAATGTGATGTTTTTTGTGATGAATTTTCTGATTTTTGTAAGTAAAAGAAAAGCATAAATGGATAGGCTAAACCTAAGCACTAAGCAATAGATTTAGGTTTTGATTAATCAAGCACAAAGCCACTAATTAATCACTCACTAACTCAAGCACTAAGCTAAGAGAATAATGAACACTCAAATAAGTTGAGAACTCTCAAACTTAGGGTTTTTTTCATTCATTCAAATCTGAAAATTATGTTGTGGGAGAGAGGGGTTATATAGTACCCAATCTCTAATCTACACCCTACAAACTAAAGATGATCCAAGTGGAGTGAAACTTATGGGGATAAGAATCACTCAAAGGATGAACACAAATCGATCTTGAAACTCTCTTGAAAATCTCGGCCAAGACACTCTTTTTGTGATAAAATTTTTCTGAAATTTGTATGAACAAGGAAAATAAAAGGATAGTGACTAATTCTAAGCACTTAGCAAGAGAATTAGGTTTGATTAGCATAAGCACAAAGCCACTATACTAATCTTTCACTCACTCACACACAAAGTAATGAGAAATGAAGAACACAAGTTAGAAACTCTAGGGTTTTCTATTTCATCAAAAGCAAATCTGAAAATGTGAGGCAAGGATGAGGGTTTATATAATACCCTCATCTAATCTTGACCCTCCATTACAATCTAATCTAAGGGCTACAATCAATCCCCAAATACATCAATAATACTCGGTCCATTTGCTCACATGTGAGCTGAAAATTTGAACAATAAACAACAAATACTTAAAGTAAAAAGCATAAAGTAGTAAAGGTAGATAGTGACATGTGTTGATGGTGACTTATTGAGGAACACATGTGAGTCCTCATTTGATGATTTTCTCGGCTGACTTGGGCCTCTTCTCTTGGCTTTGACTTTTGTTGACTTAGTTGACTTGTGGTTGACCCTTGGACCTAAGGTTGGAAGCGGGCCCAAGGTCAAAGGATCGTGGACTTTCAACTCCCGTTGCAATCTCCCCGGGTTGAAAAGGATTTGCCCTCAAATCCTCGACTTCCTCCTCCTCCAAGTCTTCATGGTACGGGCTAAGGTCTCCCACGTTGAACGTGCCATGGACACCATACTCTCCCGGTAGATCAACTTTGTAAGCGTTCGGTCCAATTTTCTCGAGTATCTCGAAGGGACCCTCGGCCCTAGGCATGAGTTTGTTCTTTCTTTTATCCGGAAACCTTTCTTTCCTCAAGTGCAACCATACCAAGTCTCCCGGCTCGAACTCCTTTGAAAACTTTCGGCCCTTTGCTCTAGCCTTGTAAGTCTCATTCGCTTTCTCGATTTGCTTCTTGACTTGGTTGTGGATACTCATCATGAACTCAACCCGCTTCTTGGCATCGTAACTCATCTCCTTGCTCTTGACGGGGGCTAAATCCGTGGGCATTAGTGGGTTGGTCCCATAGACCACTTCAAACGGCGAGTGTCCCGTGCTAGAGGATGGAGCACGGTTGAAAGCGAATTCGGCGTGGGCAAGCTTGAGATCCCAATCTTTCAAGGATTTGGAAACGATGCTCCGAAGGATCCTCCCCAAGGTTTTATTAGTGACCTCGGTTTGGCCATCCGTTTGAGGATGATGACTTGTGCTAAACAAGAGCCTCGTCTTTAGTAACTTCCATAAGGTCTTCCAAAAGTGGCTCATGAACTTGGTGTCTCGATCGGATACAATGGTTTTAGGGACTCCATGCAATTTAACCACCTCCTTGAAATACAACTCGGCTACACCCATAGCATCCTCGGTTTTCTTGCACGCAATGAAATGAGCCATCTTGCTAAATCGGTCTACCACAACCATGATGGAATCCTTACCTCGTTGAGTCCTCGGCAAAGCGACGATAAAATCCATGCTAACATCCTCCCATGGCCGATTTGGAACGGGCAAAGGAGTGTAGGGACCCGTTTGAAAGAAGGACTTGGATTGTTGGCACGAAGCACATCTCTTGATCACATCTTGGACATCTCCAAGCATCTTGGGCCAATGGAATTGGTCTTGGAGGATGTCATAAGTCTTTTGAATTCCGAAATGCCCGGCTAAACCATTAGAATGAACTTCCCTCACGAGGAGATTTCGATAAGGGCCCTTAGGTATGCATAGCCGATTGCCAAGGAACAAGAACCCCTCTTGAAGTGTGTACTTGCTTCCCACTTTGCTTTGTCCTTCACGTATGGAATTCCACTCATCTTTGAAGTCGGGATCCTCCACATAGAGCTCTTTCATGAATTCAAAACCCAACACTCTTTGCTCCATGTAGCTTAGCATGGTGTGCCTTCGAGACAAAGCATCGGCCACCACGTTATTCTTCCCCTCAATGAACTTACTTGAGAAGGAGAATGATTGAAGAAATTCGACCCACTTGGCATGCCTATGATTCAACTTGTGTTGTCCATTGATGTATTTGAGAGCCTCATGATCGGAATGAAGAACAAACGGTTTGGGTTTGAGATAATGGCTCCAATGAGCGAGAGCCCGAACGATGGCATAGAATTCTTTGTCGTAGGTGGAATAATTGAGCTTGGCACCATTCAACTTCTCACTAAAGTAAGCAATTGGCTTGTGTTCTTGCAATAAAACGGCCCCAATTCCAACTCCACTAGCGTCACATTCGACTTCAAAAAGCTTATTGAAATCCGGTGGTGTAAGAATAGGTGAATCACACAACAACTTCTTGATTAGATTGAAGGAACTCTCGGCCCCCTCATTCCACTTGAACTCGCCTTTCTTCATGCACTCGGTGATGGGTGCCATGACGGTGCTAAAATCCTTGATAAATCGTCGATAAAAAGAAGCCAAGCCATGAAAACTCCTCACCTCGGTTATGTTCTTCGGAATTGGCCATGATTTGATAGCTTCCACCTTCTCTTGATCAACTAGAATACCACGGCTTGATATAATATAGCCCAAGAATTGGACTTCGCTTTGCATGAAGGAACACTTCTCTAACTTACCATACAACTTGTGATCTCTAAGTGTCTCAAACAACACTCGCAAATGATGTAGGTGAGCTTCCTTGGAAGGGCTATACACTAAGATATCGTCAAAGTAAACCACAATGAATCTCCCCAAGTAAGGTCTCAAAACCTCGGTCATCAATCTCATGAAGGTACTAGGAGCATTGGATAGTCCAAAAGGCATGACTAACCATTCATATAACCCATGTTTCGTTTTAAAAGCCGTCTTCCATTCATCACCCTCTTTGATTCTTACTTGATGGTAACCTTGTCGTAGATCAATCTTGGAAAACAATCGAGCTCCACTAAGCTCATCAAGAATGTCATCAAGCCTAGGTATAGGAAACCTATACTTGACCGTAATGTTATTAATAGCTCGACTATCCGTACACATTCTCCAAGTTCCATCCTTCTTAGGCACCAAGAGTGTAGAGTGCGGCACAAGGACTAAGAGATTCTCTTACAAACCCCTTTTCCATGAGTTCTCCAATTTGTTGTTGAAGTTCTTGTGTAGCCTTAGGATCACTTCGATATGCGGCCTTATTAGGTAGTGTAGCTCCCGGAACAAGATCGATTTGATGCTCAATGCCCCTAATAGGGGGTAGGCCGTGAGGTAGCTCTAGGGGGAACACATCCTTGTAGACTTCTAAGGGCTCTCGGACTGCACCTGGAATCGTTTTCACTTTCCTTAGGAGTTTCTTTGGCGATGAGGGCATAAACAACCATCCCCTTGCTAAGCTCGTGTTTCATCTCTTGCTCTCCAACCAATAAGACTCCCTCAAGTGGCTTGGCTAGGGTAGGAGTGGCTCGGCCACCCAAGCTTGGAGGCAAGGGCGTAAGCTTGATCCTCTTGTCTCTAAACTCGAAAGTGTAAGTGTTGTCTCTTCCCTCATGAGTCGCATTTCGATCAAATTCCCAAGGTCTCCCCAATACAAGGTGACAAGCATCCATAGGAATCACATCACACCACACTTCATCCACATAGTCTCTTCCCATCGAAAAAGAAACCAAACATCGTTTATCAACCAAAATTTCGGCCTCCCTATTCAACCATCTCAACTTGTAAGGGTTTGGGTGTTTTTGAGTGGGTAAGGCAAGCTTATCGATGAGGGTTTTTGAAGCCACATTAACACAACTCCCTCCATCAATAATTAGGTTACAAACCCTCTTCTCAATGGTACATTTAGACCTAAAAATCTGATTTTTTTGACTTTCATCCAAGGAATGGGGTTGGGTATGCATAACCCTCCAAGTTACAAGACCAAATTTTGACCCAAATCCTCCATTAACTCGGCTCAACTTAGACTCAATTTCCCTTCTCAATTTCTCCATAGAATCATACATAGTTCCCTCAAGAGTAGTATCACAAGAAAGAGGCATACTCATTGAGAAAAACAAACACACAAAATCTGAAAATTTCGAATACCTCAATATGCTCCTTTGGACCGTGTGAATTTAGCACAAAGATGGGATCTTGTGCTCTTCAAACCAAAGCTTTGATAACCAATTTGGAGTGAAACTTATGGGGATAAGAATCACTCAAAGGATGAACACAAATCGATCTTGAAACTCTCTTGAAAATCTCGGCCAAGACACTCTTTTTGTGATAAAATTTTTCTGAAATTTGTATGAACAAGGAAAATAAAAGGATAGTGACTAATTCTAAGCACTTAGCAAGAGAATTAGGTTTGATTAGCATAAGCACAAAGCCACTATACTAATCTTTCACTCACTCACACACAAAGTAATGAGAAATGAAGAACACAAGTTAGAAACTCTAGGGTTTTCTATTTCATCAAAAGCAAATCTGAAAATGTGAGGCAAGGATGAGGGTTTATATAATACCCTCATCTAATCTTGACCCTCCATTACAATCTAATCTAAGGGCTACAATCAATCCCCAAATACATCAATAATACTCGGTCCATTTGCTCACATGTGAGCTGAAAATTTGAACAATAAACAACAAATACTTAAAGTAAAAAGCATAAAGTAGTAAAGGTAGATAGTGACATGTGTTGATGGTGACTTATTGAGGAACACATGTGAGTCCTCATTTGATGATTTTCTCGGCTGACTTGGGCCTCTTCTCTTGGCTTTGACTTTTGTTGACTTAGTTGACTTGTGGTTGACCCTTGGACCTAAGGTTGGAAGCGGGCCCAAGGTCAAAGGATCGTGGACTTTCAACTCCCGTTGCACCAAGGGTTACAAATAACCCACAAAACAACATAAAACTCGGCTCACATAGCCTTACATTAGCTGAAAATTTGAAATGAAAACAACAAATGCATAAAGTATAAAGCATAAAGTAGGATAGTGACATGTGTTGAAAGGGACTTGTTGAGGAACACATGTGATGCTCCATTTGTTGAATTTCGGCTGACTTGGGGTTGTTTTCCCACTTGATTTTTGCTCTTGATGATTCAATTGACTTGTGGTTCGAACCCACATGGGTGCACCCAAAGTTCACACTTCAAAATAGCACATTCATTGACTTTTCGGTTGCTCTCCAACTTGACTTGCCTTGACTTCTTTGACCCACCAAGCTTGACCAAGATATTATTGTTTAATTCACTCAAAATAAGCTTGGGTGGACCCTAGGACCGGGGCCTAGCCCATGGTTCGAGCCCAAGGACCCAAACCGTGTTCTCGACTAAAACCGCCTTTTCTCGCCTTGACCATTCTTGGTCCATATACACCCCTGAAAAGGGCAATCATGTTGCGACCGCGGACCCATACGAGGTAACGGAAAATGACCATCCCATCCGGGGACCTTGTCGATAGGTATTAATCGTTTTATTTAGGAAAGCATACTCTCTTGAATAGCGAGGTTTATGTCGATTCTAAGTAGAGGTGTACGCATACATTAGATAAGGGATTGAATCGTCCTTCTTACCTATTGGTATCTTTATCAATTAAAGTCCGTTGATGTATCCAGCAACGCTACTGCGCAGGCCTGGCTTTTGTCGGGTTTTGCATGCTTCCGTCCTTACTGGTTGTGGCTCATAGGACAATGTATGATAGATTATCCACATTGCGTTAGATATTAGGTAGTTATCATGTCCGCTACTTAGTGTTTGATCTGATTTACGGGTCTGAGTAGCTAGTGCACTTTGATAGGAAATTATATGGGTGATTTACTATGAGAGTACACAAGCCGCTCTGTAGTCAAGACTCGCGAGTTTTATGTTACTATACGAATATAATTGATTAGGGTCGACTACCCCGAATATGAATGAAATGATAATGCGTTGTCCTCCATGTTTATGAATCGAGATGATTTGATGATTCAATTGCTATGTTGAATGAATTACTCTACGTTACGTTTTATGAACTGCATTGTTGTATGTTTATTTGCGTTGATTGAATTACATTCGTACATGTTAATTGTTATATGTTTACCGCTATGGGTTTTATATGGCTTAGCGTGTGCGGGGTCATAATCGAGTCTAATGGCATTTTCCCGTAGGTACCCCGAGGCTTAATTGACGATTTATACCAGGGGATTGATAGGCTTAATCGCGTCACCTAATCAAAAATAATACTAAACTCAACACTCTTCGAATTCGATGAATTTTTCTAGAAAACTCTTTTCTTGAATATCATTCAAAAAAGTTTCCGATTGCTTAGTATTCCACCAATTAGCAACCCAGGATTCCAGACTTTTTTGATATGAGAGTGCGATCCACCAGGGTAAAAAGACTATAGATACAAGATATAGAAAAGCAATAAATGTTTTCTTTTTTTCCATTTTTTCATCTATAAATTGTATATGAACTCCTCGGGAGATGGTCGCAATGTTGGTTACTTTGGAGTGATTCTAGTCTCGGTTCGAGTGTTTGAGGTTTACTAAAACTAGAGCGTAGGAAAGGTTTAACTTATAAGGAGAAAAGTCTAGGAAGTCGGGTTAGACAATGGGTAAGCTAGGTCAAAGATGATGATCGGGATGAGCAAGGAATCGCACATGCCAAGGGTAAAGCTCATCCTCTCGGTCTAAAGCTTTCTCTAGGTCTCAAATGCGGGCTCTCGCAACTTACAATCGAGGGTCCTAATGTTTAGTCTCGCGCCTCTCCTAAAACTAGACTTTCGTTCTTAAGTTCAAGGGTGCTAGATACTCGCTAAAACTCGATCAAGGAATCAACAAGTACAATCAAGCAGAGACTAAATAAAGCAAGCACAAAACCCTAACTCAAAATGATCATCAAACACAACCAAAGCTAACACCCATGCTTCACCCTTCCCCCTAGATAATGAAACTACTCACACATAATGAAAACGATAACAAAAGTAAGGGAAAAAGGTGAAGACATGATCAAGCACAACAAGAAATGAAATTTCAATGAAAAGAGAGAGGAAATAACAATACCAAATCAAAAAAACCAAAGGAGAAATGGATGAATTCAAGCAACAAATACCAAATAGATGATCAAACTAGTGTAATCCGAGTCGGGAATTGAAAGTACAAAAGTTGAAAAGTATGAACCCTAAGTTTTTGAGAGAATGAAGTTTAAAGTGTTCCTAAAACAATGTAAAAAGATAGGCTTCGAACAATGACCAAAACCCCTTTAAAATAGACGACGAATTAAAGCACGCGAGGAGTCGGGGGCCGTCCCTGGGGTCCGGGACACACAAGCAAGCAGCTCCCTAGCATACGGGAAGCTCATCCCGAGTACATCAGCTTTTTTGTCTTTTTTGGCACTTTGTTTACTTAGCTTTTCTTCACTTGTATGTCGTCCCAAGGCATATGGACGAGGCCTAGGGGTAGGGACGAGGTCTAAAATGATCATGTGAGCTTCATATCCCGTCCCAAGGTCTCTACAAAATAGACATAAAAAGGGCACGAAACCAACTCGAAACACCACGAAGCTTCACGAAACTTCCCGAACAGCATCCAAACCTCCAAATAAGCGCGTTTCCCTACAAAATAGACATAAAATCGCAGCAGAGCCCATACGGAGAGAAATAGAAGGCTAAATGCAAATAAAAGCACGGGAATCGCAAAGAATCGCTAGTGAACAAGGGGGTATAAGTATATATATAAACGACCATAGGATTTCAGAAATGATTGAACTTGAATTGGTAGCAATCCGTGAGATCGAGAACAAGGCCGAACAATGTCACACAAGCCAAGCAATAGGTGTTCAATCTTTCATCCGTACTTTAAGTCAAGGTTGTTTTTTGAGGCCAAAACCTATGGAGTCCAAAGCTGGTTGTAGGACTAATAGGGTGCCTCTCCTTGGAGGTTATGGTCCATGTCATGGTGAAGTTAATGTTAAGAACCCCAAGGATTTGAGGACAAATCCTTTTCAAGAAGGGGAGATTGAACAAGGAGAGATCAAGCCAAAGGAGGACGGTTTGGAAGAGGGCAATGGTTTGGGTCCTTGGGCTCAAACCATGGTCTAAGCCTTGATCCTAGGGTCCTACTAAGTGTAATGTCATGAGAATCAAGGGCTAAATTGGCCAAACTTGGGGGACCTAAGGAGATAGAGCTGATTTTAAGAAGGGGAGCAACAACAATCAACAATGAGCTACTTTTGGGTGGAGTCACTTGGGTGCAACCATTTGGGTTAGACCTCCAATAAAGCTAGACCCAAATGGGTCAAGAAAATCAGCTAAGGGGGCCAAGAACTCGGCTGGTTATGAACACCAAGGATGCACATTATGTTTGAGTACAAGACATTGTCTTGGATCAACCTTTATGCTTTATGTCATTGTCTTCTTTTCTTTATGTCATTTTCACCTTTTAGTTTATGTTGGATGTTAGTTTGGATCAGATTTTGGGGACCCTTTTGACCGAGCTACTTGTGCTACAAGGAGGTAATCTAAGCCCTTGGATGAACAACACAAATCCAAGGTGTAGAAGCTTCAATGGGTCACTATCTACTTTAGTTGTTATAGTTTGTTTTCTCATCAGATTTTGTGGAGTGAAACTAAGTGGATCAAGTTTCACTCAAGGGATGAACAAAAATCGATCTTGAACACTTGAAGAATTTCGGCCGAGTATATGTATTTTTTATGTTGAAATTTTCTGAAATTTTGTGAAAAACAAAAGAACATAGAGATAGTCACTAAATCTACACACTAAGTAATAGATTTAGGGTTTGATTAGTTTAAGCACAAAGCCACTAAACTAATCTTTCACAAATCTCAAACACAAAGTAATGAGAAAAGGAAGAACACTCAAATAAAACTAGGGTTTTCTTTCATTAGCCAAATCTGAAAATTTTGATGTGAGAATGAGGGTTTATATATTACCCTCATTCTAATCTTGACCACACATTACAAAAGGATCTAAGGGCTCACAAAAGTCCCCAAATACTACTAAAAAAACGGCTCCTAAGCTCACATGTGAGCTGAAAATTTCAAAGGAAAACAACAAATTACAAAGCATAAAGGTGATGGTGACACTTGAGTTCATCCTCTCCCTTCTTTGTTGATGATCATCCAAGGGCCCTTGTGTGAGCCTTGGGGTGGGTTTGGACGGTCCAAGTGACCATATTACAAGTGATTATATTGTCTCCTTATACTAAAGCATAAAGTAAAAAGTAGAGAAAGCGACATGTATAAAAATGACATAAAGCATAAAAACAATGTGATGATCTTTGGTGACTTGATTAGGCCGGCCCCTTGACCTCCATGAGCTAGCTTGATGAACCATGTGAGCCCATTTATTGGAGGGTTGACTCACATGGGTGTACCTTAATTGACCACATTTCAAAAATAGCATAATCTTGACTTTTTGTTGCTCCCCAACTTTGACTTCCTCTTGACTTTGCTTGATCACTAAGGTTGGCTTGATTGGACCATAGAATTGACTTTACTTAGCCCTTAGTGACCCCCTTGACCCATGGCCTAGGCTTGGGTTTGAGCCCATGGCCCTAACCCATGGTCTCCCTCGACTTCACCCTTGACCACCTTGACCATTTTTGGTCCAATCTCCTCTCCTTGGAAAGGACTTGTCCTCAAGTCCTTGGAGATCCTCTTGCTTCCTCCCTTGCTCGATTTCATGCTTGATTCTCGGCTCATCCCTTGCTCGATCTTGGCCTTCACGGTTTTAGTCTTCCATGGGCACCACTTAGCTAGAGTTTGTAGAAGTGGTTGGACCCCTTTGCTTTGGCTCGAAGAATTGATCATGTTTTCTTCCTTGGTCACGGTTTGCTTGACCACACACTCTTCCTCGAGCATTTCTTTGAGCCCCGACTCATAACCATGCCATCCATCCATCCTTGCTCATGATCGAGCCCATCAACGATTCTCCATCTTAAAGATCCACTTGACCTCTCTAGGCCATCGATTTTTGCCCTCTCATTGTTCACATTGGTTGTTTCATGGTTGATTGATGTATCTCCTTCTTGTTGCTCCTCTCCTAGAACCCTCCTTGTTACACTAGGGTTCCCCTCGCTTTTCAAACTTATCATCTCTTCCCCCGCACTATCATTCGGCTTCTCCCCTTCCCCTTGGCTAGAGCTTGCTCCATGGAGTGATTCGAACAAGCAAGAATTGGTTTTACAACCCATCATCGGTGGTAGGGGGGCTAGAACGATTAGCTTTTCACCATACTTGAAGGAGTATGTATTGTCTCGTCCATGGTGGGAAGAATTCTTCTCATACTCCCACGGTCTACCAAGTAGCACATGACACGCATCCATGTCCAACACTTCACACACAATTTCATCCTTGTAATCTTGTCCAATCGAGAACAAAACTTGACATTGCTTATCAACTCTTACCTCGGCCCCTTGATTAAGCCACCTTAGCTTGTAAGGATGAGGATGTTTCAAAGTGGGTAGGGCAAGCTTATCAATGAGGGTTTTAGATGCAACATTAACACAACTCCCTCCATCGATAATGAGGTTACACACTCTCCCCATGATTGTACATTTGGTTCGAAAAATTTGGTGCCTTTGATTCATACTCTCACTTGAATCTTGAGTGTGCATCACTCGCCAAGTAACCAAGCTCAACCCCGAGTCCGGGGGAACAATTGTCTCGGCCACCTTCACATCCTCAACTCCCTCGTTTTTTTCTTCCTCACAAACTAACACTTCATCGTCTCCCCAATGCACAACCTCACTTGTGTTCAAGGTCCTCTTGCTAGGGCATTCCTTAGCAAAATGACCATACCCTTGACATTGGTAGCACTTCTTGAGAGGAATTGTTCTCTTAGGGCCATAGTCCATTCCCTTCCCCTTGTCAACACTTGATGGCTTGAGGGTAGGGCTAGGCTCACCAATTTTGATCCCTCCTTGGCTCGACATGGGGTTGGCCTTGGTGGTGTTTTTGGCCGAGTCCCCTCTCCCCTTCTCTAGCCTTTCCACACGTGTGGCCATGGTGACGGCCTCATCGAATGACCACAAGTTTTGCATCTTCACTCGGTTAGCAATCCTAGGGTTTAGGCCCTCGACAAACCTAGCTATTTTTTGTTCGGGTTTCTCATTCATCTCACATTGTAATGTGAGTTGCTCAAAGTCCCTAAGGTAAGACTCAATTGGTTGTGTCTCTTGTTTGAGTTGAGCTAGCTTGAGGAACATGTCTTGGGTATAATCCTTGGGAACAAACTTGTCTTTGAGTTTCTTTTTGAGTTTGAGCCATGACCTAATGGGTTCCTTTCCCTCTCGATTTCTTTGATTCTTAAGGTTTTCATACCAAAGGGAGGCATATCCTTTGAATTTCATGATGGCCACCTTAAAACACTTCCTATCGGGATATTCCTTAAATTCAAAGATCCTCTCTATCGACCTAAGCCAATCTAGGAGATCCTCGGGGTTCAAGCTACCATAAAAATCGGGTATATCCACTTTGATATCTCGGTCATAGTCTCTTGGGTGGGTTTCAAGGGATTCCTCCGAATCCGAAAATTGATCTTCCATGTGAGGAGGTGGTCGACCCCTTCCACGGCCTCCTATCCCACGGCCCCTTCCTCCTCCACCCCTTCTTGGCTCCTCAATGTTTTGATCCAAGAGAGTGTTTAGAGCATTCATCATTAGAGTACAATTACCGGTGAGTTGAGTTAACTTCTCTTCTAAATCGGAAAGCCTTTTATCCTCCCCTCTATCCCCTTCCATTTTTGTGAAATTTTTGTGAGATCTTTTGTGGAAATTTTGTGGTAAATTTATAGAAATTAAACAAGGAAAAGGAAGAAGAAAAACGAGAAACTAAAGGAGGAAAACAAAGGAACAACTCGACACTACTAAGGAAAAACCGAAAAATAAGATAAAAATCGAAATTCAAGAACAAACCTAGGCTTTGATGACCAATTTGGAGTGAAACTAAGTGGATCAAGTTTCACTCAAGGGATGAACAAAAATCGATCTTGAACACTTGAAGAATTTCGGCCGAGTATATGTATTTTTTATGTTGAAATTTTCTGAAATTTTGTGAAAAACAAAAGAACATAGAGATAGTCACTAAATCTACACACTAAGTAATAGATTTAGGGTTTGATTAGTTTAAGCACAAAGCCACTAAACTAATCTTTCACAAATCTCAAACACAAAGTAATGAGAAAAGGAAGAACACTCAAATAAAACTAGGGTTTTCTTTCATTAGCCAAATCTGAAAATTTTGATGTGAGAATGAGGGTTTATATATTACCCTCATTCTAATCTTGACCACACATTACAAAAGGATCTAAGGGCTCACAAAAATCCCCAAATACTACTAAAAAAAACGGCTCCTAAGCTCACATGTGAGCTGAAAATTTCAAAGGAAAACAACAAATTACAAAGCATAAAGGTGATGGTGACACTTGAGTTCATCCTCTCCCTTCTTTGTTGATGATCATCCAAGGGCCCTTGTGTGAGCCTTGGGGTGGGTTTGGACGGTCCAAGTGACCATATTACAAGTGATTATATTGTCTCCTTATACTAAAGCATAAAGTAAAAAGTAGAGAAAGCGACATGTATGAAAATGACATAAAGCATAAAAACAATGTGATGATCTTTGGTGACTTGATTAGGCCGGCCCCTTGACCTCCATGAGCTAGCTTGATGAACCATGTGAGCCCATTTATTGGAGGGTTGACTCACATGGGTGTACCTTAATTGACCACATTTCAAAAATAGCATAATCTTGACTTTTTGTTGCTCTCCAACTTTGACTTCCTCTTGACTTTGCTTGATCACTAAGGTTGGCTTGATTGGACCATAGAATTGACTTTACTTAGCCCTTAGTGACCCCCTTGACCCATGGCCTAGGCTTGGGTTTGAGCCCATGGCCCTAACCCATGGTCTCCCTCGACTTCACCCTTGACCACCTTGACCATTTTTGGTCCATTTTGTAAGGCTTTGAGCCGTTTTATTTGTTGCTTTTAGGGGGCTTTTTTCAGCCCTTAGATCCTTAGGAAATGTAGGGTTAAGATGTAAAGCTTAGGCCTATATAAGCCAAGCTTACTACAATATAATTTTCAGAATTTGATGAATGAAAAAGAACCCTAGTTTGAGTGTTTACTCAACTTAGTCTCTTTGCTTACTGCTAGAGTTGTAAACATAGGGTGTTTAGTGGCTTAGTGCTTAAACACTCGATCCTTCTATCCTTGGCTAAGTGCTTGGAAGAAGACTATCCTTGTTTACCTTTTAATGTTTACACAATTTCACAAAATCAATCACAAAAACAACAAAAACAGCCGAGTCATTTTCTTGATGTTCAAACCGATTTTGATTGAGTCTTGAGTGAACTTTGAGCCCTTGAAGTTTCACTCCAACGTCCTCCAAAACACCTAAAGGGCGTTTGACAGGACGACCCGCCATTTGGAGCGTGATGTTTGTAACTTTCAAAGGCCCCATGTTAAGCTTCTCGCACACCGAGTACGGCATGACGCTCACGCTTGCACCTAGATCACACAAAGCATTATCAATAAAAGTAGTGCCAATAGTGCAAGGGATGGAGAAGCTACCCGGATCTTTTAGTTTAGGAGGAGACTGGTTTTGCAAAAGAGCGCTGCATTCCGCTGTAAAAGCCACAGTCTCGACCTCATTGAAAGATCGTTTCCGGGTGAGAATGTCTTTTAAAAACTTTGCGTAAGCGAGAACTTGCGTGACAAGCTCGGTAAAAGGGACCGTTACCTTCAAGTCCTTGACTACCTCCATGAACTTACCAAATTGTGAGTCAAGCTTAGACTTTACCACTCGACTCGGGAATGGCAATTTGATTTGAATCGGTAGCTCAACCGGCTTGTCTTTCTCGGCCTCCTTGTTCTCCACGTGTGAACTTCCTCCACTCACGCCTCCTCCATTTGTGGGAGGCACGGCTGCCCCTTCCTTGGGCCCCACGGCCGCCCCTTCCTTGGGCCCCACGGCCAACCCTCCTCCTTTGGCTCCACTCGTACTTGCTCCTGCAAAACCATCACTAGAAGCACTAAAATCATTAGGAAAAAGAGAAGGGTCTACCTCACTTACCACCTTCGCGGGTGGAGCATCAAAAGTAGGCATAGGCGGACCATCGTAGCTTGTGCCGCTACGCAAGGAGATAGCATTCGCCGTCTCGTGAGGTTGTGACCCTTGTGATGGAAGAGAACCCGGCTTCCTTTGAGGATTAGAGGAAGCAAGTTGAGCCACTTGTGTTTCAAGCATTTTAATGGCCGCATCCTTTGCTTGGTCATTCTTTTGCATGTGAGCCATCATAGTCTCTTGTGTCTTAGCCATTTCCATCATCATGGCTCTCATGTCACTCATCATCGGATCAACACTCGAAGACGGAGCGGCTTGCATCGGTGGCGGAGAATTTTGAGGTTGAAAATTGGGGCGATTAAAGCCCGGTGGGTTGTAAGGCCGTGGGGGATTATATGAGCTGAAATTTTGTGGAGTGTTATGTTGTGGTTGTTGTGGTGGAGGGTTTAAGACATTGTTACTTTTGTAGGACAAATTGGGATGATTCTTGTAGCCTTCGTTTGTAAAAGTTTGAGTAAGGGTTGTTTTGTGAATGAGATTGAGATTGAAAAGCAAGGACGGGAGCATACATACCTCGGCATTCATGGGAAGAATGGCCGGAAATGCCACATGAACCGCAAGTTGGATCATGGGAAGTGTGCATCGCCGCTACCGTTTGACCACTAGCATGTGAGGAACTGCCACCCGCTCTCATCTCGCTCATCATAGCGGTCATTGCATCAATTTTTGCCGTAGGCAATGCCACCGCATCAACATCATGCTTACCTCCGCTCCTAGGAACATTCCTAGAACTACCATATTGCGCATTATGAATCGTCATGGCCTCGATCGTGTCAATAACCTCATCAACAACATCAATGTTGTCAAACCTACCATTCGCCGCGGAGTCAAGCACTTGGCGTGACTCATTGTAGAGACCGTTGTAGAATTGCATGACGATAAACCATTTGTCCATACCATGGTGCGGGCATTGGCGTTGCAAATCTTTATACCTCTCCCACGCATCGAACAAGGACTCGTCCCCCCGTTGGCGGAAGCTAGTGATTTGACTCCTTAGCATTGCGGTCTTCTCGGGTGGGAAATACTTTTGGTAGAAGGCTAGCACAAGGGAGTTCCAATCAACAATCGCTAAGGCTACCCGGTTCAAGGAATTTAACCACAACTTTGCTTTGTCCCGAAGTGAGAACGGGAAAAGCATTTCTCGGATTTGATCTTGGGTCACTCCAGTTTGTTTTATTGTCGAGCAATAGTCACAAAAATTTTGAATGTGGAGATTTGGGTCCTCACCGGGGTTCCCTCCAAATTGACTACGCTCTATGAGGTTTATAAACGCGGGCTTAACCTCAAAGTTGTTGGCCGCTATGGTTGGCATAGCATTGCCGGTTGGAATTTGAGCGGCGGTGGGTTTAGAATGATCGAAGAGCTTCACCATCTTCTTTGGTTCGGATTCAACGTGAGCTACCTCGGTGGATGAAGTAGAAGGGGAAACAGCTTCCAAGTCCCTCAACAAGTTCTTTCGCCTTAGGAATGTACGCTCCGGTTCTGGGTCAAAAGGAATTGCCAAACCTTTTTGAGACGTACGCGATTGCCTGGGCATAAACAACACTAGGGTAGACGTAAGAAGCGGCCTCAAGGAATTGAGGTTCCTTGAGACAAGAAAAAGAAAAAGACAAGAACCAAATAAACAACAAAAACTAAGCCGTCTCCCCGGCAACGGCGCCAAAATTTGATAGGCTTAATCGCGTCACCTAATCAAAAATAATAACAAACTCAACACTAGGGTAGCTAGGGCAAGTCGGGATCGTATCCACAGGGAGATGGTCGCAATGTTGGTTACTTTGGAGTGATTCTAGTCTCGGTTCGAGTGTTTGAGGTTTACTAAAACTAGAGCGTAGGAAAGGTTTAACATATAAGGAGAAAAGTCTAGGAAGTCGGGTTAGACAATGGGTAAGCTAGGTCAAAGATGATGATCGGGGTAAGCAAGGAATCGCACATGCCAAGGGTAAAGCTCATCCTCTCGGTCTAAAGCTTCCAAGGGTGAGCAAGGAATCGCACATTCATATCCCGAGACAAAGGACTAATCATTTAAATATTAGTCATGTATGACAATTTTCGTCGAGCAATGCACTTGAGCACACATGCAAATATTAGAATCAAATATGTAGAGCTTCAAATTAGATGACAATTGAATTATCGACAAATATCATTGGATTTAGTCAAAATCCGTTGGTTTTAATTTTAAATTGAATAGAAAAATGAAAAATAGTCATAAATCGCTAAGGAAATGATGTATTTTTATTGACAAGTTTCATTTACATTATTTTTTATTAACAAAAGATAAATCATTCATTATTAAATATAACTTACTCATTAATAAAATAAATCATTCATTATTAAATACACATTATTAAAACCCGTTCATCGCACGAGCTTTAAAACTAGTTGAGGAACACTTTTGAATTTTTATGTGAAATTTATATACATATTTTAGAAAAATCAATATATTAAATATTACATATTTAAATTGAATTGCATCATAATTGGTAAATATATAATTAAACAAATATACATGATTATACGGAGTATTTTATATAAAAATAAAAATAAATTTAAAAGATAATGATAGAGGGTCTGGGCGGGACAGGAGACGCAAATTAGTACTTCCTCCATTCCATTTGATTCTATACATATTCCTTTTTCGGAAATTCCAATCAATTCTATACATTTCTATTCTGGTCCGTACTTTATTAAACTAAAAGACCAATATACCCTTCATTACCCCACCCAACCCACTTGCAATATCCTTTTTTAAAGAATAAAGTAGGGGTAGTGATAGTTGTTATTTTTATATGATTTTACCCCCGTCCCGAGCTGCTTTTTATTGTCAAAATGCGTCCTACGTGGCCATTTTGTTCTCACATTACGTCCTAGAGGCGCTTTTGTTGTATTTCCGTATTTTGCAGGATTTTATTCATTTACTAGGCGTTTGAGCTGAAAAGTGGATTTGACGGAAACCCAAAAGACGACGTAAGGTTGAGCTCGGGACCGAAAGCCGAGAATTAGAACAAAGGGGCCGAAATGTGGAAGGAAATAGCAAGGGCCCAAGTGCTAGAAGATGTAAGCCCAAAACGATTGGGCTCGAATACCTGTGCACCGGAGCCGGTGCATGACCGGCGGCCGGTCGGCCGGCCGTGGTGCATTTTCACTTACGGAAGCTGCTGTTTTATGTTATATTAATTAGAAACTTTAAGTTGGAGATTATCTTATGTTTTATTAGACCTAGACTACGAAATATTTTTTCTCTAATCTCTCTCCTAGTTTAGCCTCTCCTTTATTTATCTTCAAACATTAGAATTCAAGTTTGGATTTCATCTTTGAATATTGTAACCGTCGGTTCTTCGCACTTTCAATTCAAGCATTCAGTTCTGGTAATTATGTTTCTACTTTATTCCTTTATCAATTTATCTTTTGCCCTAGATATGAGTAGCTAATCCCCTAACTAGGGTTGAGGGGGAATTATGCCTTTAATCCGGAGTTTTGGTTAAATTGTTGTGATTGATTAGTTTATGCTTGTGCGATTTCTTCCTGCGCGATTAATTGACAATTGAATTTAGGGACGCCTTGATTTAATTGTACTTAGGGTAATATTGATTTAAGATCGAAAGCCTAATCAGTATTAGACCACTACGCGTAATTGATAAGATGATTTAGTAAGTCGCGAGAGCCCGCTAAATTAGCTTAAGGTAACATTGATTCGAGAGAGCGTGTTTTGCCCTAATCGCCTTGCATATTTTGATTGATTGCTATCTTGTTGGAAGTTATATTATCCGGATTATTGACATAAGGAACCCGAGATCCTAGCCTTTTACCAATCGTTAAACCCTCTTTTTATCGTTTTAGTTTGCTTTATTAGTTTTATAGTTCACTACAAAACCCCCAAACTCCATACCTTAGGAATAGCCTGGGCTTAGTAAACCTGCGAGTATACGTTTCCCTGTGGATTCGATCCCTTCTTACCGCTAGCTATCGTTAGTAGTCCGTAGGGTTATTTTGATACCGGTGATACGACTAAGCCGTGTCAATTTTGGCGCCGTTGCCGGAGAGACGGTTTTATTTCGCTTTTGCTTAGTAGGTTATTTCCTTTTGTCTCAGGGAACTCTCGTTCCTTGAGACCGTTTCTCATTTCTCCTTGTAGTTTTTGTTTATGCGCAGGTCACCTTCAAGTTTAGTTCCATTCGATCCTGAACCTGAGCGTACTTTTCGCCGGTCGCGTAACTTCTTCAAGAAGATTGCCCAGGCTTACGGACCTGAGATTGTGGAAGTTTCAGACGAAGAAGAATTTCGTGCGGAAACATCGTCCTGCGACGAGGACACTACTCCACCTTCTACTTCTATTATCGTTACTGAGGCGCAAGTGACTATGTCGAAGCTATCTAGTCACTCTTTGCCCAAGACGGAGTCCATTCCTGATGGATTCCAAATGCCTGCTACCTTGCAGGGCAACTTTGAGATTCGCCCCGCCTTTCTTAGCTTGGTGGAGCGTAATCAGTTTGGAGGCAATCCAACGGAGGATCCTGGTCGTCATATGCAGGTTTTCACAGATTACTGTTCGACGATAAAACAGAACGGGATTACTCAGAACCAGATTAGGGAAATGTTGTTCCCTTTCTCGCTACGTGATCGAGCTCGTGAATGGATCACCGACTTAGACAGGACAGCCGCAGGTATTACGGATTGGAGTGGGTTGGCTCTTGCATTTTATAAAAAGCATTATCCTCCAGAGCGGACCAATCAGATCCGGAGCCAAATCCAAGGCTTTAAGCAAACTTTCGACGAATCACTTGCTGAAGCTTGGGAACGCTACAAGAAACTCATTCGTGAATGTCCTCATCATGGTTTGAGTGATTGGCTCGTGATCATGATGTTTTACAACGGGCTGTACGCCGAGAGTCGAGCTATTTTGGATTCAGCTGCAGAAGGGCGGTTTGCCAACAATGTCGATGATGACAAGGCGTGGGCATTGATCGAGCAAATGGCGATCCATTCCTCCCAATATGATCGACCTAAGGGAAATTCTCGCGCGGCTCATGGTGATCGCGAGAAGGATTCTATGAATGCTTTAGTGAGCCAAATTTCGGTTCTATCGATGAAGGTCGACAAGCTGAGTGGTGCGAGTTCGTCTAATGCGCAGCAGGTTAATGCGGTTACGGGGCACGAAGCGGGATGCAATAATTGCGGGGCTGCAGGTCATTATGCACATGAGTGCATGGGTTCGCCGGAGCAAGTTAATGCTTTTAATTCTTATCGTTCTAACTTACCGTATCAGAACCAACCGGGTTATGATCGTTCTTTACTTTCCTACCGGAATCAGAACGTTCTCAATCCTACTCCGCAACCGCCGCAACAACAACAATCAACGTACGTCCCGCCGCACAAGAACTTTCAATCTAATTATCAAAGGCCGCCGTACAATCCACCACAACAGTACAATAATAATTCACCGCAACAAAGCTATCAGCCTCCTGCTCAACCGGCTAATGGTCCTATGGCCGAGATGCGTACAATGATGATGTCGATGCAGAAAATGCAGATGGAAACTAATCAAGCCGTCAAGCATTTGGAAACGCAAGTGGCGCAACTCGCTACATCACAATCGACTCGTCAACCGGGACAATTACCACCACAAGGTAACCCGCCGCAAAAGCATGAGCAAGCGAATGCTATTCAGCTGCGAAGCGGCACGACGTACGATGGTCCGAAAATGCCTGGATCCGATGAGCCTGTTGTTGAGGATATTGAGAATGACGAGGCGGATAAAGTGGCGAAGTTATGGATCTTTGAAAAGCAGGCGAATTTGCTAAAACGAGTCACCAGACAGGGCGAGTCGGCCGTGGCGATCGGCCAGCGGGCCGACTTCGATGTTCTGACATCTTCGGGAGTTTCTGGTGGAATCTCCAATGACACCAAAGGTAAGGGGATAAAGGGTACGGATTCTTCTTCTCCTGAAATCCAGATAAAGCTCCCGTTTCCGAACCGGGCTCGCAACACGAAGGTTGATCAACAATTCGGTAAGTTTATGGATGTTGTGAAGAATCTTCAAGTCACCGTTCCTTTCACCGAACTCATCTTACAGGTACCTTCCTATGCTAAGTTTATGAAAGATATTTTGACTAGGAAGCGTTCTATGAGTGACATCGAGACTGTAGCCTTTACGGGGGAGAGTAATTCCCTTTTACTAGGCAAAGCCCCTCTAAGCTTAAGGACCCGGGTAGCTTTTCTATTCCTTGTACTATAGGAACCCAGGTCATCGATAAGGCGTTGTGCGACTTAGGAGCGAGTGTTAGTGTTATGCCCTATTCTGTTTGTGAGAAGTTGAACATGGGGGGGGGGGGGGGGGGGTGGAATGCACTAACGTTACCCTACAGATGGCAGATAGGTCAGTTAAGCACCCCTTAGGTGTCTTAGAGGATGTCCCTATGAGAATTGGGAAGTTTTTCTTTCCAGTTGACTTTGTAGTGCTTGATATAGCTGAGGACACCCATATACCTATCATCTTAGGGCGACCATTCCTACACACGGCGGGGGCGGTGATAGATGTTAAGAATGGGAAGTTGACTTTAGAGGTCGGTGAGGATAAGGTTACCTTTAACCTCACAAATGCTATGCGTAGTCCCATGATCGAGGAGTCCTGTTGTATGATAGATATGGTCGATTCTATTGTTGAGGGGAACTGGCCTCCATCCCATTTGCGGGACCCCTTGAGGCGTTTATGGTTTTAGATGCTTGTGCAGGTGACACAGGTTATGGAGCTTTCGTGGATGTGCTGGAGGCAACTTTGGAAGGACGGCAGCTGAGCCGTAAGGAAAGCGCGTTAGTAAGTGAGTTGGTTCAACCTACCTATGCTGCAGAGGTAGTGACGCCTGAGCTCAAACCGTTGCCGGCTCATTTGCAATATGATTTTCTAGATGATACAAAGTCTTTTCCTGTCATTGTTAGTGCGTCTTTATTTGAGAGTCAGTTGTCTGAACTGCTTGATGTACTTCGTCGCAATAAGAAGGCGCTTGGTTATTGCTTGGATGACTTGAAAGGTATTAGTCCTGATTTTTGTATGCATAGGATTAACCTTGAGGATGGTCATCGCCCCCGTATTCAGGGGCAACGTCGGCTTAACCCTAACATGCAGGAAGTTGTGAAGAAGGAGGTCATGAAATTGCTAGATGCAGGTATTATCTATTCGATCTCCGACAGCAAGTGGGTGAGTCCAGTGCAGGTGGTTCCTAAGAAGGGTGGAACTACAGTGGTTCGTAACGACAAGAACGAGCTCGTGCCCACTAGAGTTGTTACAGGGTGGCGAATGTGTATTGATTACAGGATGCTGAATGCGGCCACCCGCAAAGATCATTTTCCTCTCCCCTTTATTGATCAGATGCTTGAAGGGTTAGCTTCTCACTCGTTCTTTTGCTATTTAGACGGGTACTCTGGGTTCTTTCAGATCCCTATTCATCCTGATGATCAGGAGAAGACTATCTTCACATGTCCATACGACACCTTTGCTTATCGCAGGATGCCATTTGGACTGTGTAATGCACCTGCCACTTTTCAGATATGTATGATGGGAATTTTCTCTGAATTCCTTGAATCTTTTATGGAGGTGTTTATGGATGACTTTAGTGTCTATGGCACTGATTTTTCATCATGTCTGGTTAATTTGGAAAAGGTCTTAAAACGCTGTGTCGAAGTTAACTTGGTTTTAAATTGGGAGAAATGCCACTTCATGGTCAAAGAAGGAGTGGTATTGGGTCATATTGTGTCCGAAAAGGGCATCCAGTGTAACACCCCGTGTTATTTTAACACAATATTATAATAGAATTTAATTCCTTAAATTAAATTCATCCTTTTTCCTTATAATAAAAATACGTCTGAATTTTTTTTCGCCAAATAATACTAAATTTCCTAAGTACAAATTTAAAAATTTTGAAAAATAAAATATGTTGTATTATCTTTAGAATTCAAAAAGAAAAACAATTCAAAATTTTATAAAAATCAACACAAAATTATTATCGCCTTTCAAATTTCAAAAATGTTAATTTTTTTTTTTTTTTTTTTTTTTTTTTTTTTTTGATGACAAGGGGTTGAGTCCCCCCGGGTACATGCATTCCCGCACCACCACATGTACCATGTAAGCCACCCCGACGGGGGCTGCGGTAGCCAAGTGGTGTGCTTTGGTTTTTTTTTTTTTCTTTTTGGTTCCAGGTGAGATTTGAGTCTGGGACCTCACACTTTGTTACACTTCCAGGTTAACCCAAAAATGTTAAGTTATGTTTACTATTCATAAAAATAAATGTAAAACCTTTTATTCATAGAATTCAATTTCGAACATTTTTCATTTTCAAAATAAATAAAAAAAACATTAGTTTTAATATCAAATCACTATTTCGTTTCTATTAAACTAGCTTTTTTCTAAATTGTCGAAATTTGAAGTCACACCTAATTTAAATTGATTAACTTTTTGACGTTTGAATATAATTCTTTAAATCTATAACATTCAACAAAAAAAATAAGTATTTTGACCTAGGAAATTTTTATTCAAAATTTCGAGGATTAAAACTCAATTTTTGTTTTTAGTACCTTTCGAAAATTTATTTTATTTTTATTTCCGATTTTATTTCAGAACACTATTTTAAGATCATATCTTTTATTTCGAAACCTTTTGCGATCGCGCAAATCGAAAATTTCGAGAAATGAAAACCGAGCCCGAAAATTTGACTTTTGACTTTTGGATACCAAAGTCAAATTCTATCCTCTTCCATTTTTCCTTACACAAAATTTAATTTTTCTTACACCTTTATTTTATCATCATCATTTTCATTTATATATTTAAAACTAATGTTTATACTTAATAATAATACATACATACAAATACGATACTACTACTTTAATATTACCATTTTCATTTCCGTCACTTTTAAAATTTTTCTAAAGTAGTAAATAAAATATTTTAGTCTTAAATTTATAAAATGAATACTTTTCAGAAAATCGCCAAAACAGCACATATTAACTTTTATCGTCTTTGCCGCCCGACTTTTTAAAACTGACTTATTTCGTGAAAAACATTTTAAAACATTCAAGGGAACATTACTAACACCAAATAGTAATAAGGACTTTATTAACCAATTAGAATCAATGTGTTCCCTAATATCTTTTAATTAAACTTTACTTAAATAAAACCTAACTTAATATCTAATTTTTGTACACTTTATTTCACAAGATTCATTTGTGCAAAAATCAAACTACTTGTCCTCCATTTTGGACGTAGCATTGCTCTTCTTTTTCTCCCTTTATTTTCTCTCTTTTTCTTACAAAAAACCATTAATAAAAAACCTTAATAATATTTCTAATAAATCTTAAGTATCCTTAGTTCTTTAGATGGGTTTTAGGAGCTAACTTACTTGGATTATTTGGGTGAATATAATGGGTAATATGGGTGAAGACTTTTCGATCTAAAATTTATTTTAGATCCCCGACGATTAACATCCAATTTAAGGTGACTAGTTATATCTCATTTTAACCTGTTTTGTAAATTAATTTGTTTTATCATTATGATTTTATGAGTATGATTTTATGTTAAATATATGTTAAACATCATTTATTTTCACTTGTATGTTTATGTGGAGTATAAGTAATGATAATAAATAAATAATGTTTAAAATAGATAAGTTGTAGTATTATGAAATCATGTTTAATTAAATTGTTTTTGAGTACTTTCAATTATTGTTCATATGATTTATATGTTTATTTATGTTTTAGTTAGGTAGTAATCATTTATAAAAATTATGTTAAATATTAACAATGAGTTTAAAGTGTTTAAAAATCAAAAATAAAAATTGTTGTGTGTGTATGATTTCTCACGGCATTTTGCCTTATTTTTAATATATTTTCACTTTTAATTTTTGTAAATAATATGTTGTATTAAGTTATATTAGAATGGATGTTATCATGTAAAAAAAAAATTTAAATTAGGAAAATAAATTATAAGTTATTAAAAATGAAAATGGTGTTCTTGAGCTTATTGTTAGTGTTCTTAATGTTCTTGAAATCTTCATGTGTGTTCTTCATTTTTACTCATTTTGATGTTGTTTTATTTTATGTTTGTTAATAACTTTTGTTTATGTTTAGTTAATGTTTTATATTATGTTAGTACTATTACATAAATCAACTTAAAAACTTAGAAAATCATTTAGGAAATTTCACTTTATATTTTAACTCGAATTTTAGGCTAATGAAATTTTTAGTAAACTTTCATTTTAGTTTAAGTCGTTTTATTATAATTAAAATAATTAAATTATAAAGACTTTAAGCTAAAAACCGATAAAAATCAAAAAAATGAAATATGGTACATGTACCATTTAGCTACGGCATTCCCCTTTATTTTTGGGTCAAAAATCGTTTTTATCACTTTTTAGTTTATGTGTATAAATAATTTAATTAGTAATTAAGAAATTGAATTAAGAAATTAAAAGAAATAAATCAATTTTGACATATATATAAAACCACACGGCATTACTATATAAAATGGACCAAATTTGATCAAAATGAAATTTTCACTAAGTCACTAAAGTTTAATAGTTAGTAGAATTGAATTTGAGTATAAATCGATTTAGTTATAAATGAAATATGTTAAACCGATTAAAAATGAATAGCCGTTATAAAAATGAACTAAATCGTGTGCTACTGCCTTTGCAAATATTGGACTGTTGGACTTGGACATACGGACTAAAATGAACCATCCACGACACTATGATTATTAAAAATGAAAATCGTTAAAATTAGTAAGTAGATGACTAAATTTAACTAAGTCGTATTTTTAAAATAAATATCATTATCACTTTTTACAAACCGAACTTAACGTTTTTGAAACTAGATTTAAAACTTAGTAACTAAGTTACGATTTTAGATTTTTTTCAAGCAATCATGAATAGTGACCGATAAATAGTGACTGAGATGAATAGTGACAAGTGAATAGTGATTGATGAATAGTGTCGATGAATAGTAATTCGGGACGAAACTTGTTAAGCAAGAAACGTCCCAAATTTCAAGACGGTGAATAGTACCCGGGACGAAACTTGTTGAACAAGTAATGTCCCAAAACCTATTTTAATGGAATTTGAGGTAACTTGTTGAACAAGTTATCTTTTCAAATCCCGAGACGTGAATAGAGAAAAATTCTCGAAACTTGTAAAACAAGTTACGTCTCAAAATTCAAAGACATTTCAGATTTCAAAATTTAAAATATTGTAAATAATTGAAAAATTTACTAAGTATAGAAAATTGAAAATGAATAAGTAAATAACTTAAAGTGTTTGAAAAACACTTAAATAAAATTTGACATACTAATAAACGTATCAATATATAGAAACTGAAAAATGTTAATAATTAACAACACTTCAAATAATAAATGAATATGTTATGTGATCATATGAAACCGAAAACAAATACTTAAACGTTTGACGATGAGACTAGGAGAGTCTAGTAACATGTGATATGTAATATCAAATAAACAATAAATCTTGAGTAAGTTAAATAAAAGGTCAAACGCTTGAGCCTCGGATATGAAAACGTCAATCGTGAG
This sequence comes from Dianthus caryophyllus, assembly GCA_023091065.1. Lineage (NCBI taxonomy): Eukaryota > Viridiplantae > Streptophyta > Magnoliopsida > Caryophyllales > Caryophyllaceae > Dianthus > Dianthus caryophyllus. The sequence continues at coordinate 16,832,133 of CM041521.1, forward strand.
TGAAGTGGGGTTAAGATAGTCTTGTGCGGATACCACTATCTCGGTCTCTGGCTTGGGTCATATCGAATAGTGTGGTTTAAGCCGGCAGTTTTATTGCTTAGCATGCTGCCCATGCCGTTACGCCTTAAGTCGTATAGCCAAAGCCGTACAAGATAAAGAATATGCCAACTTTTTTGGGTCAGGCTTTAGGAAATAGTCGTTTTATTCAGAGTTAAGGTGCTCTATGAATAGCATAGCCCATTCTTAAAGTGAATATTAGTGTATGCATACAAGACTAGGGTTTTATTCCCCTATTTCGCTAAAGTTATCACGGCACCCGTGACCTTGTGGATTCAGGTCGATTATAGCGGTTCTGTCTCCTTGCGGTGTTTCGTTCTTAGTGGGCGACACTTGCATTCGCTCTTGCCACATGTATAGATCACTTGACGAGATTGTATCTGAAGTTCGAATCATTTCGAACACTAGAAGATGAGATGCAAGTACTATAGTATTCGGCGTGGTTTACGAGTCGAGTAAGCCGCTGCACTATGGTAGTGAGATGAAAAGCGACTAGAGTACAATGGTCTACTCAGTGGTCAGGCTCGTAAGCAGTATGTGTTGTTTGTTGTTTGATTAAATGAGAATGAGTGTGTATCATCTTCGAAAACTAAAGACCACAAATTTCTGAAGTGAATCGAGTCTGCATGATGTGAATGATACTATATGTATGTCTGTTTGCGATCTGATATCGCGTCGTAATCCTGTTGAATTGTTGTGATATTATTGTTATGATATTATCTGTTATTGCTTTCATAACTGAATATCATGCTTACAAGATTTATCGCTTTTAACCGCATGCTTAGGATGACTAATATGTCTTTATATGCTATTTGTAATAAGCATGTTTATCGTTTTATCATATTGTTATAATTATAAAGCGATAGTAATAAACCAAAGTAATTGAAATCGAGGGTAAGTATGAGCATAGCTAGTCACTGTCCGCTCAGCGGGCACCCCCCATCAGTTTATTATGCAGGATGATCGTGGACCGGGAGCTGAATTTTGGACGGGGCCACGAGACGTTTTTATGCTTTACCTTTAGACGTTTTTCGAGAGATTTGTAATATACACAACGCTACTCTTTTAAATTTTCGTACTTAGAGTTGTTTTATTCATGGACCAAAATTGGTCAAGGAAGTCAAGGGTGGAGAAGAGGGAGACCATGGGTTAGGGCCATGGGCTCAAACCCAAGCCTAGACCAAGGGTCAAGGGATCACTAAGGGATAAGTAAAGTCAATTCTATGGTCAAATCGAGCCAACCCTAGTGATCAAGCTAAGTCAAGGAGAAGTCAAAGTTGGAGAGCAACAAAAAGTCAAGATTATGCTATTTTGAAATGTGGTCAACCAAGGTACACCCATGTGAGTCAACCCTCCAATAAATGGGCTCATATGGTTCATCAAGCTAGCTCATGGAGGTCAAGGGGGCCGGCTTATTTCAAGTCACCAAGGATCATCACATTGTTTTTATATTTTAAGTCATTTTCATACATGTCGTTTTCATTACTTTTACTTTATGCTTTATTGAAAGGAGACAATGTAATCCCTTGTAATATGGTCACTAGGACCGTCCCACATGCCACCCAAGGTCAAATCAAGACTACCTAAAATGCATGGAGAGGATGTCTTTCGCGTCATCATTTACTCTTTATGTTTTGTTTGTTATCATTTTCAAATTTGTAAGGTCACAAAGACCAACTTAATTTCGGCTGATTTGAGGGACCTTTATGGCCCTTGGATCAACTTGTAATGTGTGGCTAAGATTAGAATGAGGGTAATATATAAACCCTCATCCTCATCTCACAATTTTCAGCTTTGATATGGAATGAAACCCTAGTTGTTTATCTTGAGTTCTCTTCATTTTCTCATTACTTAGTGTGTGAGTTTAGTGAAAGATTAGTTTAGTGGCTTTGTGCTTAAACTAATCACAACCTAAATCTATTACTTAGTGTGTAGATTTAGTTACTATCCCTTTTATTTTCCTTGTTCTCAAAATTTCAGAAAATATTTCACCAAAAACATTCACTTGGTAGAAAATTTCAAGGGTTTTCAAGATCGATTTGTGTTCATCTCTTGAGTGAAACTTGATCCTCCTAGTTTCACTCCAAATTGGTCATCAAAGCCTAGGTTTGTTCTTGATTTCATTTTCTTTCTCTATTTTTCGGTTTTCCTTAGTAAAGTCGAGTTGTTCCTTTGTTTTCCTCTTTTAATTTTTTCGTTTTTCTTCTTCCTTTCCTTGTTTATTTTTCTATAAATTTACCACAAAATTTCCACAAAAGATCTCACAAAATTTCACAAAAATGGAGGAGGATAAAAGGCTTTCCGATTTAGAGGAGAAACTAACTCAACTCACCGGTAATTGTACTTTAATGATGAATGCTCTAAACACCCTCTTAGACCAAAATATTAATGAACCAAGAAGGGGTGAAGGGGGAAGGGGACGTGGCCGTGGGTTTGGGTATGGGGGCCGTGGGAGAGGACAACCTCCTCCTCACATGGAAGATCAATTTTCGGATTCGGAAGAGTCCCTTGAAACCCACACAAGAGACCATGACCGAGACATTAAGGTGGACATACCCGATTTTTATGGTAGCTTGAACCCCGAGGATCTCCTAGATTGGCTTAGATCGGTTGAGAGAATTTTTGAATTCAAGGAGTACTCCGATAGGAAGTGTTTCAAGGTAGCCATCATGAAGTTTAAGGGATATGCCTCCCTTTGGTATGAAAACCTTAAGAATCAAAGAAACCGAGAGGGTAAGGAACCCATTAAGTCATGGCTCAAACTCAAAAAGAAACTCAAAGACAAGTTTGTTCCCAAAGACTACACCCAAGACATGTTTCTCAAGCTAGCTCAACTAAAACAAGATTTGATGGTGGAGGCATTTCATTGCCTATTGATGATTCCCAAAGACTACACTCAAAGACAAGTTTGTTCCCAAAGACTACACTCAAAGACAAGTTTGTTCCCAAAGACTACACCCAAGTCTACACCGATCACGCGGCCTTGAAGTATTTGCTAGCGAAGAAGGAGGCGAAGCCACGGTTGATTCGTTGGATATTACTACTGCAGGAGTTTGACCTTGAGATCCGCGACAAGAAAGGGGCAGAAAATGTGGTTGCTGATCATTTGTCTCGACTGAGATTTGATGGTGGAGGCATTTCATTGCCTATTGATGATTCTTTTCCCGACGACTCGCTGATGTGCGTTGGAAATGTAGGTTCAGGCACCCAACCTGAGCCGTGGTATGCTGACTTTGCCAACTTTATTGTTGGTGAACATGTTAATCCTGATTTGAGCTACCAACAGAAGAAGAAGTTATTGCATGATGTGAAGAGCTACTTTTGGGATGATCCGCACCTGTTCAAGGTGTGCGCAGATGGGTTATATCGGCGATGCGTCGGTCGCTTCTCCTACTAATGACGCTAAGGCGGTCGTTCGTTTACTAAAGAAGACCATATTTCCTCGTTTCGGTGTACCTCGTGCTTTGATCAGTGATGGGGGATCTCATTTCCACGAACGTCAGCTCACCGCTCTATTGGTTAAATACGGTGTCACTCATCGTACTGGACTAGCTTACCACCCACAAACTAGTGGGCAAGTAGAGATCTCTAATCGCGAGATCAAATCTATCCTGGAAAAGGTGGTGGCGAAATCCCGAAAGGATTGGAGTTTGAAGCTGGATGACACTCTTTGGGCTAGAGCTGTCAAAATCTGACCCGACCCGATAAACCGCCCGAAACCGACCTGTAAATGACCCGAAGTAAACCTGTCTTTTTCGACCCGAACCCAAAATCTATCCGAACCCGAAATGACCCGAAAACAATGGGACAAAACCCGACCCGTAGCGGGTTAACCCGTTGAGTAAAAAAACTTACGTTCCTTTATATAAAATGTTTTTATCAGTTTCAATTTACATGTAAAATTTTTACTACACACTAATTTTCAACATTTCACACCTAATAAATTTTTCATAATTGAAAATTTTCACTTAAATAATAATCTTTATTATTCAATAATTATAGAATCAATCATTTTAATAGTGTTTGTTAGTTACATTTGACATTATGAATTTGAGGCATCTGAATCATTATTATTAAATTTTGAAACAAAATATATGTGGAGAATAAATGAGAAAAAAAAAATGATATATTTTTAAGTTGGTAGTTCGAGGTAACATTTTAAATTTGAATATACAACTTGAAAACTACATATATAGATCTAATATTATAAATATCGATTTAATAGAGACACACGCATCTATAAACTTATTTTTAAGTTTTCAGTTTTGGAACTTATAATTAAAAAAAATTAATTTTTCAATAATATATCAATTAGAGTTGGTTTTTTGGAGGCACCATATAGATGACTAATTTTTTTTTTTTCTATTAAAGCACCCTAAAAGTGTAAATAGTGCATTTGGAGGGAAACTAAAAAGTTTAAATTTTTTGATTTGGTGGGATGTAAAATCAAGGAATAAATTTGGGGAGAAGATAAGTGCTTCTACATTCTAAATTTGGGAGGAAAATAGTGAAAACGTATCAGTAACACCCAAAGTCTTCACATTAATAATTCACCCACTTGTCAGTAATGATTAATGAAATGCGATTCTGAGGACAACTTCCACTAATCTTAATATTTGTGTTTTGGCATCAGGTAAAGTTTGACTATAAAGGAAGAGAGTAGTTTTTTTTACTGAAAATTAATCCGTTATACAAAAAAAAGAAAAAAAAATATGGATAAAAAGACGTTGATTAACCCGTATTTTGACCCTAACCCGACCTGGAACCCGTGTACACCCGACCTGTATACTACCCGAACCCGAAATACACCCGACCAGTATGTTACCCGTATAATAGTTACCCGAACCCCAAACCCGCCCGCCCGACCCGTTTGACAGGTATACTTTGGGCATACAGAACAGCTTTTAAGACACCTATAGGCACCTCGCCTTATAGGTTGGTCTACGGTAAATCGTGTCATCTCCCCGTCGAGCTCGAGTACAAAGGTTATTGGGCGATCAAGGAGCTTAACCTCGACCCGACTCTGTGTGAGGAGAAGAGGCTAATGCAACTACACGAGCTTGAAGAATTTCGGTTGCAGTCCTATGAGAATGCGCGCCTTTACTGTAACAACCTGGTTTTTAGTCGACTTTAATTACTAAGGCGGAAATTAATTAAGTCTTAAACCAGTGTCATTAATTATACATAAAACCCGAATATTACAACCTCGTTCGAGAGTTGAATAAAACAACTCTAGATACGGAAATTTAAAGGAGTAGCGTTATATATATTACATATCTCTAAAGAGCAACAAAAGTAAAGCATAAAAACGTCTCGTGGCCCCATCCAAAATTCAGCTCCTGGTCCACGAACGTCCTGCACAATAAATTGATGGGGGGATGCCCGCTGAGCGGACAGTGACTAGCAATGCTCATACTTACCCTCGATTTCAATTACTTTGGTTTATTACTATCGCTTTATAATTATAACATTATGATAAAAACATAAACATGCTTAATACAAATAGCATATAAAGACATATAAGTCATAATAAGCATGCGGTTTAAAGCGATAAATCATATAAACATGATATTCAGTTATGAAAGCAATTAACATATAATATCATAGCAATAGTATCACAATAATTCAACAGGAGTACAATGCGATATCAGATCGCAAACAGACGTACATATAGTATCATTCACAACATGCAGACTCGATTCACTTCAGAAATTTGTGGTCTTTAGTTTTCAAAGATGGTACGCACTCATTCTCAATTAATCATACAACAGACAACACATACTGCTTACGAGCCTGACCACTGAGTAGGCTATTGTACTCTAGTCGCTTGCATCTCACTACCATAGTGCAGCAACTTACTCGACTCGTAAACCACGCCGAATACTATAGTACTTGCATCTCATCTTCTAGTGTTCGAAATGATTCGAACTTCAGATACAATCTCGTCAAGTGATCTTTACATGTGGTAAGAATGAATGCAAGTGTCGCGCCCACTAAGAACGAAACACGGCAAGGAGACAGAACCGCTTAACCGACCTGAATCCACAAGGTCACGGGTGCCCTGATACCTCTAGCGAAATAGGGGAATAAAACCCTAGTCTAGTATGCATACACTAATATTCACTTTAAGAATGGGCTATGCTATTCATAGTGCACCTTAACTCTGAGTTGGCATATTCTTTACCTTGTACGGCTTTGGCTATACGACTTAAGGCGTAACGGCATGGGCAGCATGCTAAGCAATAAAACTGCCAGCTTAAACCACACTATTCGATATGACCCAAGCCAAAGACCGAGATAGTGGTATCCGCACAAGACTATCTTAACCCCACTTCACTCACGATTGACGTTTTCATATCCGAGGCTCAAGCGTTTGACCTTTTATTTAACTTACTCAATATTCATTATTTATTTGATATTACATTTCTCCTGTTACTAGACTCTCCTAGTCTCATCGTCAAACGTTTAAGTATTTTATTTTCGGTTTCATATTATCTCATAACACGTTCGTTTATTATTTGAAGTGTTGTTAATTATTAATGTTTTCAAGTTCCTATATTGAAACGTTTATTAGTATGTCCAATTTTATTTAAGTGTTTTTCAAAACACTTTAAGTTATTTACTTATTCATTTTAAATTTTCTATCCTTAGTAAAATTTTCATTTATTTCCAATATTTCAAATTTTGAAAATTGAAATATCTTTATATTTTGAGACGTAACTTGTTTTACAAGTTTCGTAAATTTTTTCACTATTCATAAATCACTATTCACTTGACACTATTCATCAGTCACTATTCATCGTATTTTATACGTATTTTCATACGTATCCGTATTTTTATACCTCGTATTTTATACGTATTTTTATACGTATTCGTATTTTTATACCTCGTACTTTATACGCTTTTTTTTCACATATTCGTATTTTTATACTTCGTATTCTAGATTTATTTTTATACTTATACGTATTCTTATACTTGTACGTATTTTTATATTTATACTTATTTTTATACTTAAGATATTTTAGGTATAAAACTAAACCTTTTTATTTACTAAGTACAAATTTCTAGTTTCAAAGTCGTTAAGTTCGTTTTGTACTTAGTGATTTGTGAAAATATTTTAAAAGTCTAGTTTTAAAAACGTTAAGTTCGGTTTGTAAAAAGTGATCAATGATATTTATTTTAAAATGAGACTTAGTTAAATTTAGTCGTCTATTTACTAAAGTTAGTGATTTTCATTTTATAATAATAGTATCGTGGATGATTCATTTTAATCCGTATGTCCAAGTCCAACAGTCCAAATGCAAAGGCAGTAGCACACGATTTAGTTCATTTTTATAACGGTTAACCATTTTTATCGGTTTAATACATTTCATTTATAACTAAATCGATTTATAAAAAAATTCAGTTATACTAACTATTTAAATTTAGTGACTTAGTGATAAATTCATTTTGATCAAATTTAGTCCATTTAAAGTGATAGAACCGTGTGGTTTATATATATATATATATATCAAAATCGATTTATTTCTTTTAATTTCTTAATTCTAACTTATTAATTAATAACTAAACTATTTTAACAATAAACTAAAAAGTGATAAAAACGATTTTTGACCCAAAACATGTGTAAATGCCGTGAGCATGTATAGGAAGTGTTCTAAATTTTGTTTTTCGATTTTATCGGTTTTTAGCTTAAAGTCTTTATATTTTAATTATTCTAATTATACTAAAACGATTTAAACTAAAATGAAACTTTACTAGAAATTTCATTAGACTAAAATTTAAGCTAAAATATAAAGTTAAATTTTCTAAATGATTTTCTAAAAGTTTAAGTTTGATTTATGTAATAGTAATGACATAATATAAAACAATAACTAAACATCAACACAAAATATTAACAAACATAACATAAAACAAAATCAAAATGAACAATAATGATGAACATCAACATGAAGATCATATGAACACTTAAGAACACCAAACAAAACTCAAGAACACATATGTGCATATTTAACAACTTATAATTTATTTTTCTAATTTAATTTTTTTACATGAATAACATCCATTTCAACCTAACTTAATCCAACATACTATTTACAAAAAGTAAAAGTAAAAATAAATTAAAACAAAAAGTGGAAATGCCGTGGGTATGTATATGTATATATATTTTTTTATTTTCGATTTTTAATCACTTTAAACTCAATGTTAAAACTTAACATAATTTTTATATATAACTACAACATAACTAAAACATAACTAAACATAAAAATCATATGAATCATAATTAAAAATGCTCAAAATTAATTTAACTAAACATATGAATATTTTACTACAATAATCTATTTAAAACATTATTTAGTTATTATCATTATTTATACAACACATAAACATATAAGTGCATACAAGTGATGTTTAACATATTTTCACATGAACATCATACTCATAAAATTATAATAACAAAACAAATTAATTTACAAAGAGGTTAAAACAAGACAAAGCTAGTCACCTTGATTTGGCAAGTTATTGATTATCGGGATCGACTAAGTTATCTAAGTCCAAGGCTTCACCCAAATACCCGTCTTCACCTTCAAAACCCCGAAGTAAAGTGAGCTCCAAATACCCAAGAATAAACTTAGAACACTAGTGAACTATTAGAATAATATTTAGGGTTTTAATTTAGGATGTTTTAAGTGAAAAATGAAAGAAAATAAAGGGAGCAAAGGGGAGGAGTATCTCGGCTGGTTTGGAGGCCAAAATGGTTGTGTTTTGCACTTGTGAATTATGGGAACAAGTTGTAGGAATTAGGTTAAAGAAATGTATACTATAAGTTTTGTTTTAATTAGAAAATAAAGTTTATTTTAATTAAATTATGAGTCATAAAATCAAGTGGCACAACTTGAGTTATTAGGAAGGTTCCAAATGATATTTTTATGATAAAAAGTTTTTCACGAAATTAATCAGTTTTAAAAAAAAAAGTCGGGTGTCAAAAGCGATAAAAGTTAATGTGTGCGCGTTTGACGATTTTTCGAAATATTTCTACTTTTAAATTCTAAGACTAAAATATTTATTTTATTATTCAAAAATTTTCAAAAGTTTTAAAGAAGTCGATAAATTTTACAAAACGAAAGTTTTGCAAAAATAGAGATTTTAGAAGGTTAAAAGGTTAGGATTTGATTAAAGATTTGAAATTAGAATTTGATGGCTAATTATTGAATTAAATTAACACGGGGTGTTACAAACCTCCCCTCTTAGAAAAGTTTCGTCCCGAAACTTGAATGAAGGATAGGATTTTCACCTGAGATAAACAGCTCGGGGTATTTCTCCTTCATAGAGACCTCGGTCTCCCAAGTTGCTTGTTTGGTCAATTGACCTTTCCATAGCACCTTCACTAAGGGAACCGTCTTCCACCGCAACACCTTGGTTTCTCGCGCTAGAATCTTGACAGGCCTTTCTGAGTATAGCAAGTTAGGCTCAACTGCGATCACGTCGGGAGTAATGATATGACTTGGGTCACTCCTGTACCTCCTCAGTTGAGAAACGTGAAAAACGTTGTGAACCTTGGATAAATTGGGGGGTAGCGCTAGGCGATAAGCTACCTCACCAATCCTTTCAAGTACTTCGTATGGTCCAACGTACTTAGGACTCAGCTTTCCCTTTAGACTGAAACGTCGAACCCCCTTCATGGATGATACTTTCAAGAAGACATGATCACCGACTTCGAACTCAATAGGTCGGCGATGTTTGTTGGCATACATTTTCTGACGGTCTTGGGCCGCATGTAGCCGTTCACGAATGATTTTGATGTGCTCGATCTGGTCTTGAATAACCTGTGGTCCAGTTACCACGTTATCACTAGCATCGTCCCAACAGACTGGGCTACGACACTTTCTCCCGTAGAGTGCCTCGAATGGAGCACAACCCAAACTTGCATGGAAGCTATTGTTGTAGGAGAATTCGATCAAAGGTAGACTTTTCTCCCAATTCTCGTTGAATTCTAAGGCACATGCCCTGAGCATGTCTTCGAGCGTTTGGATGGTTCGCTCAGTTTGATCATCGGTCGCAGGATGGAAAGCGGTGCTCATCTTCAGTTGGCTTCCCAATGCTGCTTGTAACTTTTCCCAAAAATGAGAGGTGAATCTCGGATCCCTATCCGATATAATGTCTAGCGGTACGCTGTGTAATCGGATCACCTCCTTCTCATAAGCCTTAGCTAGCTTTTCAAGGCTCCAAGTGTCTTTGATTGGTAGAAAGTGGGCCGATTTTGTTAAGCGGTCCACTATCACCCAAATCGCATTATTTCCTCTATGAGTCCTTGGCAACCCCGTTATGAAATTCATGGAAATGGAGTCCCATTTTTCCAATGGAATGTCCAAAGGTTGTAGTAATCCCCCGGGTCGCTGATGTTCAAACTTCACCTTTTGGCAGATTAGGCATTTCGCAACGTATTCAGCAATCTCTGCTTTCATTTGAACCCACCAAAACTTCAGCTTTAAGTCTTGGTACATTTTATCAGACCCAGGATGTATGGAGTATCGTGTACTATGTGCCTCGTCAAGGATCCTTCTTTTCAACACAGGTTTGTCGGGCACACACCACCTTCCTTTGAATTTTAAACTCCCGTCTGACTTTATCTCAAACCCTTCTCGATTTCCTTAAGGAATTTCTCTCCTGATCTTCACGAGTTCGTCATCTTCCCACTGTAGGGCTCTAATCTCGTGATATAACTCTGGCTCCGCAATCATTGCGTTCAAATCAGCATCGTCAGACTGAACCAACTCTAAATTCATTCTCTTGAAGTCTCTGACAATACCAGCCAGAATTTCCCAAATTTTGCTAAGGGTATGCGTAGTCTTTTTACTCAGGGCGTCAACAACGACGTTCGCCTTACCTTTGTGGTACAGTAGTTTAATCTTGTAGTCCTTGATCAGTTCTAACCACCGGCGTTGCCTCATGTTGAGTTCTTTTTGTGTGAAGATATATTTCAGGCTCTTGTGCTCTGTGTAGAACTTGATACTCACTCCGTAGAGGTAATGACGCCAGATTTTCAAAGCAAACACCACGGCTGCTAATTCTCGGTCATGAGTTGGGTAGTTTCGTTCATGAACCTTTAACTGCCTTGATGCATAAGCAATGACCTTCCCTTATTGCGTCGCCAAGACGCAACCAGGCCATTCAAATAAGCGCCATCAGAGACTTCATACTCGTCTCCATCCGTAGGGAGAGTTAAGACTGGTGCCGTGGTAAGCCTTGTCTTAAGTTCTTGGAACGCATTCTCGCACTCGTCGCTCCATATGAACTTGGATTCCTTTTGTAGTAACTTGGTCATAGGTCGTGCTACCTTGGAGAAATCGGGAACGAATCTTCTGTAGTAACCAGCCAATCCCGTAAAATCACAAGATCTCAGTTATGTTTGTAGGTGCTTTCCATTCTTTCACTGCGTCGATCTTTGCAGGATCTACCATCACCCCGTCCTTCGAGATGATGTGACCCAGGAATGCCACCTTTTCGAGCCAAAACTCGCACTTGGATAGTTTAGCATACCACTTGTATTTCCTCAGTATCCCCAGAATGATACGGAGATGTTCCTCGTGTTCTGCCCCAGTCTTGGAATAAATCAGGATATCGTCAATGAACACAACTACGCATATGTCTAGATACTCGTGGAAGGTTCTGTTCATTTGATCCATGAACACTGATGGTGCGTTTGTCAAGCCGAAAGGCATGACCTTAAACTCATAGTGACCGTATCTGCTTCTGAAAGCCGTCTTTTGAATGTCTGATTCCCTTACTGCAATCTGATGGTAACCTGACCTTAGGTCGATCTTTGAGAAAACTCCCGCGCCTTTTAATTGATCAAAGAGATCATCGATTCTGGGCAAAGGGTAGCGGTTCTTAATTGTCACCTTGTTTAATTCCCTGTAGTCGATGTAGAGTCTCATACTGCCATCCTTCTTTTTCACAAAGAGAACTGGTGCTCCCCAAGGTGAGACACTCGGTCTTATGAAACCCTTTTCAATCATTTCTTCAAGCTGTTTCTTTAATTCCTGCAGTTCTACCGGTGCCATCCTATAGGGTGCCTTTGAGATTGGGGCCGTGCCTGGCGCAAGGTCGATAGAGAACTCAACGTCACGTGCAGGTGGCAAGCCTGGCAACTCGTCAGGAAAGACGTCAGGAAATTCCCGCACTACGTGAATATCTCCAATGTTCACGCTTTCTTTTACCTCGTTGATGATGCATAGGTACACTTGGTGCCCTTTCCTTTCTAATCGTTGGAGTTGTAGTACAGAGATGATTTTCGCCCCCTTAATTGGCGAAGTCTTCTGAGACGTGACTCTATTCCCCGTAGGATGCTTCAAGTGAATCTTTCGGTCTCGGCACTCGAATATTGCGTGGTATTTAGTCAACCAATCGATACCCAGTATGACGTCGAACTCCGGCATGTCGAAAAGAATAAGGTCGGAAGGAAAGATTGTTTTATGAATTGTGATTGGAGTTTCTTTGAAAATTTTGGAGCATTTGAAAATTTTTCCGTTTGGTAGAGAAATATTTGCGTTGATTGATTCGGAATTTGTGAGATTAGCTTTTGAAACAAACTTAGCAGATATAAAGGACAATGATGCCCCAGTGTCAAACATTACGACAGCGTTCACAGAGTTTACAAGAAAAATACCAGTGATGACGTCGGCCTCGACTGAATCATCTGCCTCATCTTCTGCTTCCGTGAGTACATACACTCGCCCCTGTACCACTACAGATTGTGGTACTCCTGCAGTAGGTGTCGAGTTTGGAAGGTTAGGGCACACATTTGCCTTGTGCCCTAGCTTCTTACAACGGTAGCAAGTAACCTGCTCGCCATTACACAGCCTTCCCTCGTGCTGTGCCTTGCCACACATACGACAACTCCCAGGAATGAATCTTTGTTGAGGAACTCTTCCCCCACCCATAGTTCGATCGTTGCTAAAAGTAGAGGGCCTGTTCTGAAGTGTAGGCCTCTGGAAATTTGGCCTTTGTTGATTAGGACGCTGCTAGCTCGGCTTCTGAATGAAGCTTGACTGTGACACGGAAGGCACAAACACCTTCTTCTTCTTCGTGTCTTCCGCCTCTTCCAACTTTAGAGAAGCCCATACGCTACACGCGCGTTCATACGCTGCAGCAACAGTGGTGTAGGTGCTGGTGCTCAAGTAGGTACGCATACTTGCGGACATATTGCGCAGGTACCTCTGTGTCATGGCCTTCTCGTTGGGAGCGATCGCAGTCCCAAATTTGGCCAGCTGTTGAAACTTCTCAGTGTATTCTTGGAGTGTCATGTCTTCCATCTTAAGACCTATGAACTCCTCCTCTTTCTAGCACCGGAGCTCATACCCAAAGTATCGCCCCTTGATCTTCTCAGTAAATTCGTACCAGGTGAACGTGGTGTCAGGTTCATTGGTCCTGATCACATTCCACCAATCATTCGCCTCGCCTTTCAAGTAGTAGGCGGCGATGTTGACCCTGTCTTCTGGAGGCGTCCTACTCAGATCCATAAGTATTTTCATCTCCTCCGGCCAGTTCGTGAGGTCGATAGGGTTACTCGAACCCGAGTACACTTGAGGTCTGTGACGTGAGAATCGGTCGAACGCGCTTGGCTGATGTTGGCGGTTCGCGTTTTTCGTGGCTATTTCAACCAAACGGATTAACGACTCTTCAGCTAAAATTTGCCTTTTCTCGTTAGTTATTGGAGCTGCAGCCATTCTGAAAGAATTAAGATGTGAAGGAAATTATTAGCATTGCGAGATGTTAGAAAGTATGCTCATCATTGATAGAATTTATTTGAAATAAATGCGATAACAGCAGTTACGCAAGTAAGCACAGAAGTTAGATTTCTTTATAGAAGAATGTAACTTGTACATTCTTTTTGGAAGATAACAAAAGATTGAAGATAGAGAGTGTATTATTGTGGCATTTATTATGAATTTATTAGATGTCTTCACTCCGGGCCGTCTGGTGCTTCTTCGATGCTTCAATCCTCGGGAGTTGAATTTATTATTTAGATTTTATATCCGAGGATAGTTGTTAGCTTTAGTCAGTCACTTCAGCAAGTAGCAAGCCTACGATAGTTAGTGTATTTTATTTTGAGGGAAGTAGTTTGTTATTTAAAAGTCCTTAGCCTATGGTCGGTCCTTAAGGTTTCTACCCATTCTCACACTTTAAAGCGATTTCAAGTTATTATTTAAGTGATCTAATAAAAGAAAAATCTAATCTATTATTTGATCCTAGTTGTCTTGCGGGTTAACATATTAATATGTTTGTATGCAGCCTGTGTGTCTCTCGTTAGGTAAGCATAAATCGCATTAGGCCATTTATGTTACGGTCCTGAAGTCGACTTTGATAATTAATCAGAATAACCTGGTTTTTAGTCGACTTTAATTACTAAGGCGGAAATTAATTAAGTCTTAAACCAGTGTCATTAATTATACATAAAACCCAAATATTACAACCTCGTTCGAGAGTTGAATAAAACAACTCTAAATACGGAAATTTAAAGGAGTAGCGTTATATATATTACATATCTCTCAAGAGCAACAAAAGTAAAGCATAAAAACGTCTCGTGGCCCCATCCAAAATCCAGCTCCTGGTCCACGAACGTCCTGCACAATAAATTGATGGGGGGATGCCCGCTGAGCGGACAGTGACTAGCTATGCTCATACTTACCCTCGATTTCAATTACCTTGGTTTATTACTATCGCTTTATAATTATAACATTATGATAAAAACATAAACATGCTTAATACAAATAGCATATAAAGACATATAAGTCATAATAAGCATGCGGTTTAAAGCGATAAATCATATAAACATGATATTCAGTTATGAAAGCAATTAACATATAATATCATAGCAATAGTATCACAATAATTCAACAGGAGTACAATGCGATATCAGATCGCAAACAGACGTACATATAGTATCATTCACAACATGCAGATTCGATTCACTTCAGAAATTTGTGGTCTTTAGTTTTCAAAGATGGTACGCACTCATTCTCAATTAATCATACAACAGACAACACATACTGCTTACGAGCCTGACCACTGAGTAGGCTATTGTACTCTAGTCGCTTGCATCTCACTACCACAAGAAAGAACTTACTCGACTCGTAAACCACGCCGAATACTATAGTACTTGCATCTCATCTTCTAGTGTTCGAAATGATTCGAACTTCAGATACAATCTCGTCAAGTGATCTTTACATGTGGTAAGAATGAATGCAAGTGTCGCGCCCACTAAGAACGAAACACGGCAAGGAGACAGAACCGCTTAACCGACCTGAATCCACAAGGTCACGGGTGCCCTGATACCTCTAGCGAAATAGGGGAATAAAACCCTAGTCTAGTATGCATACACTAATATTCACTTTAAGAATGGGCTACGAGTCATACAAAAACAAGTAAACCTCTTTTACGAGTCATACAAAAACAAGTAAACCTCTTTTACGAGTCATAAAAAAAACTAAACCTCTTTTACGAGTCATACAAAAACAAGTAAACCTCTTTTACGAGTCATACAAAAACAAGTAAACCTCTTTTACGAGTCATACAAAAACAAGTAAACCTCTTTTACGAGTCACAAAACAAAGTAAACCTCTGTCACGAGTCGAGCAGGCAGGCATGCCCCTAAATATGCAGGACAGTCATGTCTTTAAACATGTACCCAACGTCCCTCCCCGCATTTCCCGGCACTAAGTCCTCGTCTCTACCCGAGATACATGCTTAGCGCCGCCAGATAGTATCGAGACTGTAGTGTTCCGGATACTATCTTTTAAGTTTGACTAGCACTTTAGTCCAAGCTCGACCAAACTGGGGCTCAGTAGATACAGTATCCGCATTCCCCCAAAACAAGCCCGATGACGAAAAAGGACTTTTATGCATGTTTTATAAATAGACGAAACGGTACAAAGTGTCTAAAACATTTTAGTCGTTTTTAACGTATTAATTTAAAATTGCATATTTCGTAAAATAAGCATTTAATTTTGTCGTTATGTTTCAAGCCGAAAAACACGACACGATTATTTCCTCACAAAAACGACCCCAAAACAGCCCACAAAAGCAACCTACAAAAACGACCTCACAAAAATAGCCCGCAAGCCTCAAAATACGTACTCAAAACGAGTCAACACGACTCCCGAATCACATTTTCGTAAAACCAAATTTTACGATATTACAAAAAAATACAACACGAAACAATTTTATTTCAAGCCAAAATCGAAAAACACGACAAAAACCGAGACGCGAAACACAAAAATCGTAAAAACAAGTTCAGCCCAAAATAGGGGACAAACCCCTTGGTCCATAACATGCACCCTCAACAAAATCAGCCCAAAATCAAATCAATACGTCACACAAAAAAGGCGGCCCAAAACCAGCCGCCTGTTAACAGTCGCTGAATTCCAAATTGTCATTAACAGCGATCGAATTCCAGCCGCTTGTTGACAAGCGCCGCCGCGGGCAATTTGTCAATCGCGGCTGGAAATGCCCTACGCTTTATTTTTCGTTGCCAGACGAGCTTGCCTCTATAAATACCCACCCTTACAACCATTAATACACACATCTCACACCTTACTCACTTCTCTCATCTTACTACACTTAGCATTTTCGAATTATCGTCTTTGCATTTTAAGGTAAACACTTTACCTTCGGATTAGACTCCTAGACTCGGACAAAGGGTTACATTAACCCTAACTCAATATTGGTTTAACGAACCCGTATTCGTAATACGGTTGTAGTAATTCGGATTCCTAATCCGTCTAAACCTCGCAAATATTGCATAAATAAACGACTCACTGTCACTAAAGCAAAACCGACATTATATTTTACAATTATGCAAATTCTCATTCATGCATTAAACATTGACTAAACACGGATTCGACATAAACTTGTACCGTTTCAACTAGTCTTTTAAACATGCAAAACTGAGGGTTTCAAAATACTAGAATTAGACAAAAGTCGGAAAATAACGTCTTATATTAATTCAAATCAATGAATTAATTATTTTACGTATATTTCCTATAGCAAAACGTCATGACTTGACGACTCACATTCATTATTTTGCATTATTATCGAGTCATTATTCGCACTTGTACGTAGCGTTTTATTAGCTCAAACATCGAAATTAAATACTTGTTTTCAAATTAGTAGAGACTACTTTTACGTAGGCTTTTTTATTTCGGTTTTTCATAATACATTTTGATAAACTTTCGAAAAGTAACCTTGTCCCGAATCCTCTGTGGTTTCACAAATAACCTTAGAAGGAAAGGTATCGACGCGCCTTGAATTCTAAGACTCGTGTCTTGCAATTCAAGACGCGTTAAAAAGGTTCCAAATTCCTTTAAATATTTGGTGGCGACTCCAAACGCAATTTCAAAACGATTTTCAAGCACTTAAGCAATGATATCCCCCATAGCACTTTACGAAATTAGCTCATTTCTTGCGTAGCGCCTTGCCCCCTAATCGGGCGGGCCCGCGCAAGGCGTCGAGGAGGTTCCCGGTACCTTCAAGTTGGCATATTCATTATCTTGTACGGCTTAGGCAATACGACTTAAGGCGTAAGGCATGGGCAGGATGCTAAGCAATAATGTTGCCGGCTAAACCACACTAACCGGGATGACCCATGTCAGAGACCGAGATAGTGGTATCCGCTACAAGACTATCTTAACCCCACTTCACTCACGATTGACGTTTTCATATCCGAGGCTCAAGCGTTTGACCTTTTATTTAACTTACTCAATATTCATTTTTTATTTGATATTGCATATCTCCTGTTACTAGACTCTCCTACTCTCATCGTCAAACGTTTAACTATTTTATTTTCGGTTTCATATTATCACATAACACGTTCGTTTATTATTTGAAGTGTTGTTAATTATTAATGTTTTCAAGTTCCTATATTGAAACGTTTATTAGTATGTCCAATTTTATTTAAGTGTTTTTCAAAACACTTTAAGTTATTTACTTATTCATTTTAAATTTTCTATACTTAGTAAAATTTTCATTTATTTCCAATATTTCAAATTTTGAAAATTGAAATATCTTTAAATTTTGAGACGTAACTTGTTTTACAAGTTTCGTAAATTTTTTCACTATTCATAAATCACTATTCACTTGACACTATTCATCAGTCACTATTCATCGTATTTTATACGTATTTTCATACGTATCCGTATTTTTATACCTCGTATTTTATACGTATTTTTATACGTATTCGTATTTTTATACCTCGTATTTTATTCGTATTTTTATACATATTCGTATTTTTATACTTCGTATTCTAAATGTATTTTTATACTTATACGTATTCTTATACTTGTACGTATTTTTATATTTATACTTATTTTTATACTTAAGATATTTTAGGTATAAAACTAAACCATTTTATTTACTAAGTACAAATTTCTAGTTTCAAAGTCGTTAAGTTCGTTTTGTACTTAGTGATTTGTGAAAATATTTTAAAAGTCTAGTTTTAAAAACGTTAAGTTCGGTTTGTAAAAAGTGATCAATGATATTTATTTTAAAATGAGACTCAGTTAAATTTAGTCGTCTATTTACTAAAGTTAGCGATTTTCATTTTAAAATAATAGTATCGTGGATGATTCATTTTAGTCCGTATGTCCAAGTCCAACAGTCCAAATGCAAAGGCAGTAGCACACGATTTTGTTCATTTTTATAACGGTTAACCATTTTTATCGGTTTAATACATTTCATTTATAACTAAATCGATTTATACAAAAATTCAATTATACTAACTATTTAAATTTAGTGACTTAGTGATAAATTCATTTTGATCAAATTTAGTCCATTTAAAGTGATAGAACCGTGTGGTTTATATATATATCAAAATCGATTTATTTCTTTTAATTTCTTAATTCTAACTTATTAATTAATAACTAAACTATTTTAACAATAAACTAAAAAGTGATAAAAACGATTTTTGACCCAAAACATGTGTAAATGCCGTGAGCATGTATAGGAAGTGTTCTAAATTTTGTTTTTCGATTTTATCGGTTTTTAGCTTAAAGTCTTTATATTTTAATTATTCTAATTATACTAAAACGATTTAAACTAAAATGAAACTTTACTAGAAATTTCATTAGACTAAAATTTAAGCTAAAATATAAAGTTAAATTTTCTAAATGATTTTCTAAAAGTTTAAGTTTGATTTATGTAATAGTAATGACATAATATAAAACAATAACTAAACATCAACACAAAATATGAACAAACATAACATAAAACAAAATCAAAATGAACAATAATGATGAACATCAACATGAAGATCATATGAACACTTAAGAACACCAAACAAAACTCAAGAACACATATGTGCATATTTAACAACTTATAATTTATTTTTCTAATTTAATTTTTTTTACATGAATAACATCCATTTCAACCTAACTTAATCCAACATATTATTTACAAAAATTAAAAGTGAAAATATATTAAAAAAAAAAAAAAAAAAGTGGAAATGTCGTGGGTATGTATATGTATATATACTTTTTTATTTTCGATTTTTAATCACTTTAAACTCAATGTTAAAACTTAACATAATTTTTATATGAGTAAATTGACGATTACATCCACCGTTTATGGCCAACTTGAAACTTACATCCACATCGTTTTTGACTTTGTAACTACTACTATCTTTGGTTCGGTTAATGGTTACTACCATGTACGGACCCGAAGCTATCAAAATCGAATCTGAGCCGTTGATCTATGTTTGGGTTATTTAATGATAATTTGATTACCTATTTTACCCTTACTCTTCTTATTACTACCCTTACTCTTCTTATTTCAACGTGAAGCTCTTCTCTTTTTTCATTTCCCAAATTTATTTTCCCCTGAAGCACTACTCTTCCTTCAATCTCTTTTGAATTTCGTTTTCAATCTCCCCCTTCAATTTCGTTTTCAATCAGGTAAACACCTAATTTTTCTGGTTCTTTCGTTTTCAATCTCCCCCTTCAATTTCGTTTCAATTTGCTAATTCATGAAGAAAAAAGGATGAAATTAACATAGTAATTCAAGAAAATTAGTGTTGTCATAAAACTAATTCACGAAATTTAGGGTTTTCTCCAAACATAATTCAATAAAATTTGGGTTTTCCCCAGAAATACTTTCACAAATTTGAGGGTTTTTTTTGGTGTTTCATATCCGTACAATTTCGAAAACCAAAATCATTACAAACTTCACGAAAATTTGCTAATTCATGAACATAAACCCAGAAAAATCGAATTTGGGGACGAAATTCATGAAATCAGAAAATCCCAGAAATAATTCAACAAAAAAAAAATGAAATTGACATACCTAATCGAGATAATAACAACACGCAATCAAGAAATCAGAAATACAAGTCGATTTTCGTGGTTCAATGTAAACAAGCTTAATCAATTTGAAGTGAAAAAACAAAACAAGTGAAAAAACGAAAGAGGGAAGCTCAGTAATTTCTAATGTAAGGAAACTCAATTTAGTGGCTGAGTAAAAAAGAAATGAAAAAAAAGAAAGAGGGAAGCCTTTTAAAGGAGGGGCATTTTAGACTTTTCAAGTGGTGTTTTTAGGTTCAGGATAAAAATGGTAGTAACCATTAACCGAACCAAAGTTAGTGGTAGTAGTTACAAAGTCCAAAACGATGTGGATGTAAGTTTCAAGTTGGCCATAAACGGTGGATGTAATCGTCAATTTACTCTTTTTATATATAACTACATGCAACATAACTAAAACATAACTAAACATAAAAATCATATGAATCATAATTAAAAATGCTCAAAATTAATTTAACTAAACATATGAATATTTTACTACAATAATCTATTTAAAACATTATTTAGTTATTATCATTATTTATACAACACATAAACATATAAGTGCATACAAGTGATGTTTAACATATTTTCACATGAACATAATACTCATAAAATTATAATAACAAAACAAATTAATTTACAAAGAGGTTAAAACAAGACAAAGCTAGTCACCTTGATTTGGCAAGTTATTGATTATCGGGATCGACTAAGTTATCTAAGTCCAAGGCTTCACCCAAATACCCGTCTTCACCTTCAAAACCCCGAAGTAAAGTGAGCTCCAAATACCCAAGAATAAACTTAGAACACTAGTGAACTATTAGAATAATATTTAGGGTTTTAATTTAGGATGTTTTAAGTGAAAAATGAAAGAAAATAAAGGGAGCAAAGGGGAAGAGTATCTCGGCTAGTTTGGAGGCCAAAATGGTTGTGTTTTGCACTTGTGAATTATAGGAACAAGTTGTAGGAATTAGGTTAAAGAAATGTGTAGTATAAGTTTTGTTTTAATTAGAAAATAAAGTTTATTTTAATTAAATTATGAGTCATAAAATCAAGTGGCACAACTTGAGTTATTAGGAAGGTTCCAAATGATATTTTTATGATAAAAAGTTTTTCACGAAATTAATTAGTTTTAAAAAAAAGTCGGGTGTCAAAAGCGATAAAAGTTAATGTGTGCGCGTTTGACGATTTTTCGAAATATTTCTACTTTTAAATTCTAAGACTAAAATATTTATTTTATTATTCAAAAATTTTCAAAAGTTTTAAAGAAGTCGATAAATTTTACAAAACGAAAGTTTTGCAAAAATAGAGATTTTAGAAGGTTAAAAGGTTAGGATTTGATTAAAGATTTGAAATTAGAATTTGATGGCTAATTATTGAATTAAATTAACACGGGGTGTTACATTTACAAGGAGCGTACTAAGCGGTGGCACGACGCGAAGATTTTTCCTAGAGAGTTCGCCGTTGGAGATAAGGTATGGATCTTTAACTCCCGTCTGAAACTATTTCCCGGGAAGCTGAGGTCCAAATGGTCTGGACCATACGCTGTTACAAAGGTCAGCAAGTTTGGCTACTGCGAATTGGAGACGGACTCGGGAGAAAGATTTCAAGCAAATGGCCAAAGGCTCAAGCTCTATCATCCATCTGCTGTTGTGGGCGTAGTAGAGGTACTCTACCTTGCGCCCCCGGGTACCTCTTGCTGATGAGGTAATATAGTCGTGCGGGACTTTAAACCAGCGCTTCCGGGAGGCAACCCGCGTATTTTTGTATTTACTGTATCATTTCGATTTTTGCATTTCTTTTAAATTCTTTAGGTGAGGCGAGAGTGAGGGTACTAATGCTTCATTGAGATGCGCAGGAATTAGTGGGATTCGGTACTTAGAATTTTTGATAATTACACAAGGAAAAGGGCCCGGCCGGTTTGGCCACGGAGTCTCAGGCCGCCCGTACAGACCTTTATTTTTGAGGCTCGAAAAATTTGTAGAAAAAACGAAAAAAGTACCAGGGCCGGTCGACCGGCCGCCGGTCATGACCGACCGTGCTGTTTTTCTGCTGGCTTTAAATACCCCGAAATCACCCGAAATAACTTCATTCTCTCATTTTCACTCCTTCTCTCTACCTTCTCTCTAAAAGTCACGAACCAAACCCTCTAAAATACTCTCTAAAAAACCTACCCTCTCATCCTCACCCAAACACTACTTCAAGTTCTAATCACTTTTAATGGCGGACCAAGGACGACAACGCAAGCGAGGTCGAATCAACACCCGTCCACAAGCGGCTCTTCCCGAGGTCGAGCCCGACGTCGATTTTCCCGAGGTAATTTTCGCTTCCGAAACTCAAAAAACGAACTTTCAAGCTTTTAAGCGACGACCCCTCCTCACCTGCGGTTTATTATTAGGAATACCTTGCGTGCCTTAGGTATAGATGCGGTTACTGAAAAGTTGTTTAAGGGCGTCGGTATGGAAACGATGTTTGGGTTGTTGCAATTAACCTATGCCCGCCTCACATGGGAATTCTTGAGTTCGCTTACGGTCGTACGGGAACGATCATCGGATAGTATTGTGCTAAATTTCCGTCTAATGAATAATAATTGTACTTTGACGATGCGTCAACTCGGCGCTATCTTTGGCCTTGCGCATCCTAAGGCGCATACCGCTTCCGATTGGTTCAGTATCGGGGAGCTGTGAACAGCAATCTCGGGCCTACGACAGGAGCCCGGGAAACATATGAGTGCACCATACATTCATCAGCCCGCCATTCGCATTTGGCAACGGTTTATGGGGTGGACGATTTTTGGTCGTAACGAGCCTCACAATGTTAGGACCGAGGAGATTGCTATTCTCGGTCAATACTTGCGCTGCGAACCAGAGCGGTATCATATTGATCTCGCCTACCACCTTGCCCTCCACTTGAGGAAGCTTGCCTCGAACCAGACTTCTAACGTCGGTATACATGTGGGTGGTTTTATCACCCAGATTGTTGTTAAGGTTGCTGGTTTCACCGACGCCCCCCACAGAGCGGTGCAGGGACGTGTTCTCTTGGATATCTCTTACTTGTGTTCGCCGTTGAATTGGCTTCGCCCTGCTTCTGATGGTAAACGTATGTGGATGATCGGTAACAAGGAAAGAGTTAGCCTTCCTGCACCCACGCTCACTGGACTTACTCCGAGCCAGCCCTCTTACTTACTTCCTCTTCAGGGCGTTCCTACGCCATCTATTCCCATCCAGACTTATGGGCGGCGCGACAGGGGGGGTGCTTCTTCATCTTCAGCTGCTGTTGAGGAGCCGGCTCAGCACTTTTCAGTTCCACCGCCTACCGCAGCTCCAGGTCCGCAGTATTTCGACATCCACCCTGATATTGTTTCTATGATGGGTCGTATGGAGCTAGGAGTCACCGGGCTCCAATCTGATTTTGATGACTTTCGTCACCAGTACCGCGATGATTTGAGCGCGACGCACGCGCGTATTGACCGGATATATGCTGATGTGGGGTTGAGCCAGTTCCCGAGTTATGATGCTTACGCGAGGCAGGGCTCTGTTCCGCCAGAGGGACCACACCCGTCCTTTTTCACTTGGCCGGATGGCGGGTATACGGACCCGAGCGTTCATGGAGGGCTTAATCTTCAGCCTGACTACTATTCTACCCCTTATGCTGGTTTTGGGGTTCAGCCAGGTTTTGGTGGGTATGGAGCTCCGCAGCAACCCTATGCTGGTTTTGGTGACGCCGGCGCGTCCGGGTCGGGAGCTGCAGCTTCAGGGATGGCTGTTGATGACGAGGAAGAAGAAGATGATGATGATGATCTTGCTGCTATTGATCGGTACACCGACGACTCTCCTTAGTGGCACGCTGGCCACTAACCCCTGAGCATCTGCTGGCTTGGGGGACCTCCTCTGTACAGTACGTTTTCTATTCTCTGCTTTGTTTTTGTTCCTTCCCCATTTATATTTAGGTCCTCCAGTTGTGTTATTATGGATGTTGGTTGATTGTTTGCTGCTGATCACACTGAGGACACTGTGATGTTTCGGTTTAGGGGAGGAATTAGGTTGTTTATTTTCATTTTTGTATCTTTTGTATTTGTGTGTTAGTTTTACTGCGTTTTACTGCTTTCTTTAAAAAAAAATTCCAAAAAATTAAAAAAAAAATGTTAAAAAATCACAAAAATAGAGTCAGTTTAGATGTAGAAACATGCAAAGCGACGATGATTTCATTTGCTTAATGCTTGTCCTTTTTCTATGCACTTGACTTGATTGAGTATGTTCTTCATGCGGTCTTGAGTCGATCTTACGAGTCAGTTGTTTGGAATGCTGTTGTTGAACCTAGGCTTGACCGTGTTTTAGTGAAACTACATATATATAGTGAGGATTAGAGCCTCCAAGGCCGGTGACATCTATGACTGGTCTCCTTGTTTATTAGGGTGTTTGTAGGTTCTTCTCGTGCAGGGCGTACGTAATATTAACATGCATAAATGTGAATTGATGCGCTTATCTTCGAGTCGTGTCGGGTTGGTGGCTAGCGGCATTACATGAGGAAAGACAGCATTATACTTGTTTTATGAGCTCCACATTAGCCAAATGGCCTATTTTTCTTACCCTTTAGATTATAGGTCTACCACTTTTTGCACCCCGTCCTAACCTTAAAGCCTGTTTTTATACTACATATTATTATTCATCCACGTACCATATCATTTGTCTCCTATCCCTTTCGGGACAGTCGCATATTGTTATTCGTATGGTTGGTTTTGCTTTGAGGTGTTTGATGATGAGGTTGCAGAAAAGAGTTGCAAGTTGGAGGGCTTATGTTTTCTGTCGTTAACCGTTACCCCTTTTATTTTCGTTTGCCTTCTATTTAAAAAAAAAAAAAAATCAAAAAAATCAAAAAAAAAATAAATCGAAAAACAGAAAAAAAAAAAAAAAACAAAAAAACAAAAAAAAAAAAACAAAAACAATAAAAACCACAAAAATACGTTGTTTCGTTTGGGGTTTGTACATAATACGGTTGAATGACATGATTATTCGACTATTCTCATGGAGGTTGTTATTTGAGCTTGAGTACAGTTTTTGTCTCTTAGTCGATTGAGTTGGGTTGACTGTTGTGGTGAGTTGATTTAGTAGTTATATGCGACTACCGATTTTAGCTCCACTTATCCTAAATGCGCTTGTCGCAACCACCTTTCACCCTTTACCCTGGCCTTCCCGCGTAAGTCCTTGGCATGTATTCTGGTCATTTGTTTGGTTGGACACGTACTTTGGTTGTAGAGATCGTTTTCACATTAGATTGCAGGCGTGTTTCACGAGTCGAGTAGGTGAGTGTGTTATCTTGCATCTTTACAGAATATCCACATATAATCACCCTGTTCTATGAGTGTAGAGTGAAACCCGAGAGGATACTAATTCAACGGTCTTGCAAGGTCGACGGTTCAACATATTTAGCTTCCTATGCAGCTTGATTAGTTCGTATCGCGCTTGTCTCCGCAGTTGGGAATTTATTCCTCACACATTTGATTGCTCATGATCGTTAAGTTGTATATGTTTGAGTGACTGTTGCATGCCTAGCTCTGAGTCGCTGTTTCTCATCTTTTGTTTTTTTTGTTGTATGGTTTGCTTAGTCGTTAGATGAGTTGCTTGCTCGAGGACGAGCAAGAGTCTGGCTTGGGGGAGTTTGATAGTTGTTATTTTTATATGATTTTACCCCCGTCCCGAGCTGCTTTTTATTGTCAAAATGCGTCCTACGGGGCCATTTTGTTCTCACAGTACGTCCTAGAGGCGCTTTTGTTGTATTTCCGTATTTTGCAGGATTTTATTCATTTACTAGGCGTTTGAGCTGAAAAGTGGATTTGAAGGAAACCCAAAAGACGACGTAAGGTTGAGCTCAGGACCGAAAGCCGAGAATTAGAACAAATGGGCCGAAATGTGGAAGGAAATAGCAAGGGCCCAAGTGCTAGAAGATGTAAGCCCAAAACGATTGGGCTCGAATACCTGTGCACCGGAGGTTGCATGACCTGGCCGTCGGCCGGTCATTTGGCCGTGGTGCATTTTCACTACTTAAGTCATTGCTTTATGTTATATTAATTAGAAACTTTAAGTTGGAGATTATCTTATGTTTTATTAGACCTAGACTACGAAATACTTTTTCTCTAATCTCTCTCCTAGTTTAGCCTCTGCTTTATTTATATTCAAACATTAGAATTCAAGTTTGGATTTCATCTTTGAATATTGTAACCGTCGGTTCTTCGCACTTTCAATTCAAGCATTCAGTTCTGGTAATTATGTTTCTACTTTATTCCTTTATCAATTTATCTTTTGCCCTAAATATGAGTAGCTAATCCCCTAACTAGGGTTGAGGGGGAATTATGCCTTTAATCCGGTGTTTTAGTTAAATTGTTGTGATTGATTAGTTTATGCTTGTGCGATTTCTTCCTGCGCGATTAATTGACAATTGAATTTAGGGACGCCTTGATTTAATTGAACTTAGGGTAATATTGATTTAGGATCGAAAGCCTAATCAGTATTAGACCACTACGCGTAATTGATAAGATGATTTAGTAAGTCGCGAGAGCCCGCTAAATTAGCTTAAGGTAACATTGATTCGAGAGAGCGTGTTTTGCCCTAATCGCCTTGCATATTCTGATTGATTGCTATCTTGTTGGAAGTTATATTATCCGGATTATTGACATAAGGAACCCGAGACCCTAACCTTTTACCAATCGTTAAACCCTCTTTTTATCGTTTTAGTTTGCTTTATTAGTTTTATAGTTCACTACAAAACCCCCAAACTCCATACCTTAGGAATAGCCTTGGCTTAGTAAACCTGCGAGTATACGTTTCCCTGTGGATTCGATCCCTTCTTACCGCTAGCTATCGTTAGTAGTCCGTAGGGTTATTTTGATACCGGTGATACGACTTAGCCGTGTCAGGTAGTTTGGTAATTCTATTGTCTACCCCACTTGATTTTCTTCTACCTTAATTACCGTGTTTTGATCAAATGTATAAAACCAAACGGAATGGAGGAAGTATTTATTACTTCCTCCATTCCATTAGATTCTTTACGTTTCACTTTTTTGACACTATTCATACGTGTGTAGAATCTTCGATAAAACTTCTAAAATACAAAATAAAAAATAGTCATGTGTGATCTTGTTTTAATTGTCTTAACGAGGACATTATTAATATCAATATTTTAAAATTTTCGAGAATACGAATCTAAAGATATGAACGAAACAAAACGAGTATTGATGTACGTGCATAAAGCAAACGTAAAGAATCTATTGGAATGGAGGAAGTATTAAGGATTACGAGTATTAAGGAATTATCGGTTCAAATCTACACACAGTTACATTTTGTATATTGGTTTTGTTTTTTTCCAATTTAATCTCTCAAACAAACCCTTGCGTAGAATTCTGAGGTAGAGTGTTCAAAGAGACCATCAATGGCGACCAGTCTCTTCTCTCCCACCATATCCAAACTATCCTTCACCACAGAAAACCATGCAACGAGTTTTCCCCCAAAGTCGTCGTCTTTTCTTCTAGGTACTCAACCTCTTTCAGCCTCAACTCTCCCTGTTCATCGACACACCACAGTTTCCCGAAAGTTCTTCAAGTCTCCATGTGCTCAGAAATCTTCTTTTGAACATATTCCAAAGCAGTTTCGACAAGATAACCTCAAAGATGGATGTGAGTACTCATTTAATCGGTTTTTCTCTCTTGTTATTGTGTGTACTCTTAATTGGCGATTTGGGTATGTTGTAGATGTACATAAGTGTTAATTTCTACGGAGTACCTTTTGATCTTTATTTTTTATTTATTTATTTATTTATTTTTTTTGTGATTTGATCTAGCTGTTTATTTTATATCTTCTGTAAAATTTAATCGATTTACTTTGGTTTGATGTGGTTTTCTTTCTTCTTACGGAGTACTCCGTATCATTTTGTATCCATGGATGGATAGAAGTTGTTGGGTGATGCTTTGTGTTTGTTGGTGAATTTGGGTTTTGGACTTCTCGAGAATATAAATTATTGATGGTTAATTGCTGTCATTGGTTGATTTTTGGAGTTGAATTTTTGTACTTGTGGCTTAAGGGCCAAAGTTCGGAATCAAACGAGTTTGTGGCCTTCTTGAACCTACCTGTAGTTGTTTGAATTGCGTGGAAATTTTACCTTTGTTTGATGGAATGTTTTATGTGAGGGAGACAAAATCCCAATTTCGGCGAGGTAATTAGGTTCACACACGAGGGGATTTGGAGGGGAGGGTAAAATGAGCGCTAAATTTATTTACTTTCTCCATCCATTTCAGATTGTTCGTCCCATTTGATTTTCACGGTCTCCCAGACGGTCGTTTGACCATGATTATATGCATCGAAATGATACATTTATTTGTCAAAAGTATATTATTGGAAAGATTTTGATAACAACTGTAGATATTATATTTTCAATCAAAAAATATTTATGATTTTAAATGTATCGACGGTCAAAGTTCGACAACCTTGACCTCCATAAAGCAAAGTGAATCGGAAAGGTTTGCTACGTGAATACCTTTGCTCCAACCCCCTTTGGACTTTATCTCCCTAACCCCAATTTCTTATTTCTTAAATCAATTTCTCTAACATGGGCTGAACTCAAAATGAAATAATTCACTACTTAGGGTTTGATTGGATTACCTGTAATTGTTACAAGGGTAATTTTGGTCAATGCAAGAGCAAATTAGGAAAAAATGGTGGAGAGTGGTGGTTGTAGATGGTGGAAATGGAGGGAGATGGAGTAACAATTACTCCCATAGGGGGTAAAATGTTACCCTAAGTAGGGGGTGGATAACTATTACCCCCATTTATAATATTATTACCCTTTCTTCTTCATTCTCAGCCTCAATTCCCACTGCTTATCACCTTTTTCCTTCCTTTTGCCCTGCATTGACTTTTATTACTAGGGTAATAATTACACTAATGC
This sequence comes from Dianthus caryophyllus, assembly GCA_023091065.1. Lineage (NCBI taxonomy): Eukaryota > Viridiplantae > Streptophyta > Magnoliopsida > Caryophyllales > Caryophyllaceae > Dianthus > Dianthus caryophyllus. The sequence goes on from CM041521.1 coordinate 16,861,454, forward strand.
AAGCAAGCCCTTATATATTACTACCGCCTCCAGATGCAAGAGTCTAGACTCTAAATATAGCACCTTTTGTTGATCATGAGAATCTGAATTAATGTTGTAGCTAGTAGAATCTGTTAACTGACTTTTTCTTTGGAAATTTGGGGTAATAATCAATATACTTACAATTTCACCAAACAAAAAAGGACTTGTTCCTGGAAATAAGTAAAGGATATGGGTAATGATAAGGCTTTTAAGCTATTGGCTTCTAGTGGTCGTCACATGTTTTGTTGGATATTATATATTTCCAAGAAAAGCTTTTGGCTGTGCTACTAGTTTTTCTGGAGGAGACTTTTGTTTAAGTTTACAATTTGTACGACTTTATGATGAGTTATATTTTAAATGATGGAGATATCCGTTCAACTATTAACTCTTCAACTTATTGAGTCTTTTAGTTTCATATTTCTAGTGATGTGAGGACTCTGATGGGAAATTTAGAAATGTAAACAAGACAATGAGATGACAAGATCTGTTTTCCTTTCTTCAAAATGCTTATTTAACTCTGGGTTTCAATGTCATTATGTAATCTATATTAGCGGATCCAAAATATATCCTGTTGTATCACCATGCAAGATACCCACGAAGTCAAATTGAAGGCTTAATAGATATGAAATACAAGAAAGAGTTCATCAGAATGAATAAATGAAGGTGATTTCTTCTAGATATTATAGCGCCGATGGCAAGTCATATGTTGTAACAGAGTAAAAAGACCTTCATACCTAGTTGCACTTCAGGGTCTACAATAAATGGATGAAAATGGGTGAATTACCTAAATAAAGCAAATTTATGGGCATTTAGTATCTGCTGGCTCCTTCTAATGTTAAGGAGGACATACTTTGTGTGATGCCTGCTGGGTTTTGTTTGTTGTTGAGTTTTATAAATTGGTGTACTGGAGTAGCATTCAGAAGCTCACAGTGTTGTGGCGGACACAAATTAAATTATGGTTCACTATGGACTAATGAGCATTTCAATGGCTCGTGCTTGCGCAACAAGCAGTATACGGTGGGAGTCACAGTGACATCACTAGTTGAAGTGTCTGAGACCACATTTCAACGTGTAATAGTACTCGTAAAGATGATGACGAATCGGAAACAGGCATTCTTCTGCAGGATATTTGAAAATGTACGAGTGATGAGGCCAACAGAGCAGACCACAACTATTAACTTTTATATGGACATCCAATAAAACAGATCATTCTAAGATTAAGGGGCCATGAATGATTAGCTCATCAACTAATTATTGTGGCACACGCTCATATTACCTTCGCATTGTCTAGGTTGAACTAGTTTTGAACCGGTAAAAGCTTTTCCTTCAGAGGTCGGTGAAAGGGAGGTTCAAAATAACATCTTTAAACTCTTGTAAATGCTATGTAGGACTTTGACTTTCTTTGAAAAATATATGAAGTGCACTGGACTTCGGAATTCGGATCATGACTATTACCTAGATTTTCTTACCTAAGTGTGCTGTGTGGGAAAAAGAACTACATATAAATTCGCAAAAAGAAAAAGATAAATAAAGTTGATACTGAGGCTCTATTTTGTGAAAGTGTCTGGAAAATTATCCTTTCGTTGAATTCCTTGAATCTGGGTGTACATGTCATTTTGTTTGGGTTAGGATACAACTATAGGTGGATAACCCGTCTTATTGTTTCTTTAGACACAAGTCTGTTAGTTAGCGTAAAATAGGTCCTGAGCCATTGAAGCGCTTTATGGTATCAGCAAGAATAAAGAGTATTCTTAATATGCATGGGTAAGATGTGTGTGCATGGGCATAGTTTCCCCACCTCCGCGATGTGTGTGTTAGTGTGCGTCATTATGTTACTTTCATGCAAACTTCATAGCCGTCCTCTTGGGTTTGATGCACCATGTTGCGTCATTTAGTGAGACATCATATGCTAGTCTTATTTAATATGTATCAGCCGATGTGTATTTGTTATCCATTGCGTTTGAAGAGCCACATTTACAAGATTCAGCGAAAATGTATTGATTAAATTTGAAATAGAAAAAACTCAGGCTACTTGGTCGAGTTGTATATGGTCATTTTTCTCGTTGCTGACATCTATGTTGCTTCATCTATTTTTGCAGTAGAGGATAATTTTAAAAATGTGCCTCAGTATCTTTATGGACTCTCCCCTTCCCAAATGGACATGTTCATGACAGAGGATAATCCAGTTCGTCAACAATCAGAGAGAGTTACAGAGGTTTGCATTTACCTCTAATCAAGTTGTACCTTGCGCTTCAGTTTGTTGGGTATGCCTTATGTTTGAGATAAAATTTTGCAGCAAAGTATCTCGTCAGCTGCCAACTACTTGGATAATGGTGGAATGTGGAGTTGTAGAGGCATGGATGATAGGGGTCCGTCAAAATATAGCATGAGTGTTAGCATGTATCGCGGTGGGGCTAGAGGATTTGGTAGACCAAGAACCGCTCCTCCTGATCTTCCCTCTTTGCTGTTGGATGCTAGGATTGTTTATCTTGGCATGCCAGTAAGACATCACTACTATAACTCTCATCTGCTATGCTGAATTTAAAAGCTCACAAATCATGCTTCACGTTGATTTTGATTTCAGTCACCTTTGTGTCTCGTTGTTTCAGATTGTGCCTGCGGTTACTGAGCTCCTTGTCGCCCAGTTTATGTGGTTGGACTATGACAATCCCTCGAAACCTATATATTTGTATATTAACTCTTCCGGAACACAGGTGAGTATACATTCTATTACCTGGTAATCTGATCACCTTCATATCATGGAACATGACTTCAAGAATGCTGTTATAGCCTCACAAATCACAATGAAGCTTGAGTTTTCATACCAAACTGTATTTGTACCCGGCTTCACTCGGGCCATCTATATTTATCTTTTAAATCTATTTTTGTATAAAATACAATTTATGAATATTTGTCTAATTCATATAATTAACATTTATTATACAATTTTGTATGATATCCAATGCAGCAGTGTTTCTAAAATGTAAAGTTGAAATTGAACATTATCTCTTGTGAAGTTGAAATAAATACTCGTAATAAATTTCTCTATATCTATAAAAATATAATTTACTTAATTTTTATTTGTATGTTGATTAATTAACTTAAGATTATCAACCATATTATAAGACATAATCCCTACTTTAAACGTTACCATTGTTACTTTCATTATTCTCGTTGTAATTACTATTAATATCACTAATACCACTGCTAGTGCTTTTATGTTCACTGTTGCGGTGTTACCGTTATCAATTTTACTGCTCTTGTTGCTATTAATATTACTTAAACAACTCACTACTCACATTGCTATTACCACTAATCTCACTACTCATCATACCGTTTGTTACTTGATTGTAATTTATTAGGCTATCATGCTGAATAAACATACCATTGACTTTTAGTACTGTTATTACATTTACTCTCACTGATGTTACTAATGTTATTTTACTTCCATGAATCACATTTGGTATTTACTACTTCATAATTTCAATTAGCCTCTCTTTTCAAATTTCACATCACAATAAGTGACGGAATGAGGCTTAATGGAAAAGTTGGAGGATGTATTATATTTACTATTCTTGGTGTTACCACATATATTACCCTCCATCTTTTCTAATAAGCCCAATTTCCCTTCTATGAAAATTTTAAAGCCAATTAATCCTATTTCCTTTTATAGTAGCATTTTTTTTTCCTTTTCAAATTACCCTATTTTTCTCACCCTTACCTCACTTTTTCTCACCCTTACCCCACTTTTTCTCACCCATGACCTTTTTCTTATAATTAAACTATCTTACTTTTTGTCACGCTACTCACTTTTTTTCTTTTATACTCCCTTCAATTCCATGATTTTCTTTACATTTGCTTTTGGCACGTGGAATAAGGAATATTTTTAAAAAATTCATTTATACTAAAAACTTGATCCATAAAATTTTTTTAGTAAAATATAATGGATTAAAAATGAAAAACAAAATGCGAGTGGAAAGTTTTTTTAACAAAATTATGCAAAAAATGGAAACGTAAATAAAACGATGGAATTTTCTAAAATGGCAAATGTAAAGAAAACGATGGAACGGGGAGAGTATTATGTGCAAAATGCTATGGGTTAAATGGGAAATATGGAAGGACTGAAAGAGTAATGATTATTTTTCATTTAGTTTTTATAATTTCATTTATTTAATTTTTATATTATTTAACCAAATTTTTAGTTACCTATTGGGGTAAATTAAATATAACCCCTTTTTACAACACTCTTTTTCAAAATAATCCCCTTGTATGTTTTTTTTATAACATGATCCCCTAGACACTTTTGTTTCAAAATCACCCCAACGTCGAATTTTCTTAATTAAGTATGGGAACCAAAGACATTCTAGGGTACGCCTCTTTCAAGTTACAACCATCAATGCCTGAAATATGTCGACACCTCTTGAGAAATCCATCTTGGAGTGTGCTTCAACTATTTTCATTAAATTCAGTTTAAAAAATTCCTGAACTTTTTTTTTTAAATGGAGCAAGTAGTGAGTATAGAGAATTTCAAACGATGATTCATGCTAGCCGATCCCAAACTTTTTGAGACTTAGTTTTTGTTGCTGATATATTTGTTTTGTTGTTGGATAAAGGACATATATTGACTTGTCGTATGATATGTAGAATGAAAAGATGGAGACTGTCGGCTCAGAGACGGAGGCTTATGCTATAGCTGACACAATGGCTGTAAGCATCTCTCTTTATTAGACAAAGGAGATATATTGACGTGTTAAGTCTTTGGCTGATTTGTATTGTATTTTACGGCGCAGTACTGCAAATCAGATGTGTATACAGTGAACTGTGGCATGGCTTATGGTCAAGCAGCTATGCTCTTGTCACTTGGGACAAAGGGTTATCGTGCTCTGCAGCCAAATTCGTCAAGTATGACACATCTTTGAATGTTATCTTGACTACATTTGCCATTGTTCCTTATAAACCATATATGGTTATGCCCCTCTTATCTCTGTTAGTCCATTTATCTCGTTCCCTGAGAGTTCAATTGGAAATTTTATATACATGTATGTATTCACTCTTGTGATTTCGGAGTATCATTTAAATAACACCTATTTTCATATTAAGATTTGTAAAATACTGTAATTAGTTTGTATCGTGAGAAATCAGTGGCCAAAGTTGAAATCATCTGTGGTTGCTGGTTTTGGGCTAGTCATATAAGATAGAGCCCACTTGTTAGTGTCAGTTGGCTAGCTTTCACATCTGTCGTAAACTCTGGCAACTTCTACACATGTGTGAGAACTTCTAAACAGTTATCTAAGAGTGTGATTGTGGGGTTTGACCCCCTCCTCCTCCCTCCCCGGGTTATTACTAGACACTAGACAGCAAGCCTGAGACACCTCAAATGTTGATTTTGTATAGCGTTATTGACTTATTGTAGCGAGAAATTAATTCCAAGAAGTTTTGCTAATCAAACAAAGATTTGGTACTTGTTTTCTCCTCCAACTTGTCCTTGAGGACCCGAATCTTTTGTCTTTCGTCTGAATTTTGAAGTTTTAAGTGTTCTTTTACTAATATCCTCCTTATGTTCGAGACTTTCATTAAGTGTTTTGATGTGTTGAGCTGAGAAAAAGTAAGATGAGGATAACAAGTCGTTCATTCCGTCTATGTTCCTATTATTGTTTATCGTCACACGATAACTTCATCTCACATGTGAATAAAATGGTGTCGTTTTTAATGATGCTTTATGCGGGAATCCTTGTACCTTTGATTTTCCTGATTTTTGTCCTTGATGGCAGCAAAACTGTATCTGCCTAAAGTCAACAGATCAAGTGGAGCTGTGATAGATATGTGGATCAAGGTATGCCTCCTCGTATACCTCCAATTATGTATTTCCGCTTAGATCTGCAAACACATTAATGTAATTTTGAATGTAATGTTCTAAACACTGAACTTGAGAATCTATTGGTTATATGGTCTAAACATAATCTACTCACTTTTGTCAGGCCAAAGAACTAGATGCGAACACAGATTATTATATTGAGCTCTTAGCCAAAGGTACAGGCAAATCTAAGGAAGAACTCGCCAAAGATATTCAGCGTCCCAAATACTTCCAGGCATTGGAAGCCATTGAATATGGTGTTGCAGACAAAATTATCGACTCCAGAGATATTGCATTCGATAAGCGGGTAAGTCTAGTTCAAGCTTATCTTTTGACGTCATTTTTGTTTTAACTTTCCATCGTATTTCTTTTATTCTCCGTAATATTTTATCATTAGTTCTCAGTATTTCTCTTGTCTTCCCTTCCTTTGTATTTAGAACTACGACGAGATGCTATCCCAATCAAGGGCTACAAGGAGGCCAGGGCCAGGACAAGCGGCAGCAGCTCCATCCGGCTTTCGGTGATCGATTGTGAATAAAGAGTCTAGCGATAAAACCTGGTTGAATATGGCACTGTACGACCTTGAACCATGTTCTGATTTTATTAGTGCTTGTGTTGTATACAGTGTAAGATGGTGATACTGTAATGATGTGGTTCAAAGGTGCAAAGATGGTGTAATCATATAATTGAGGATCATGGTGGTCATGTCCTACAGTTTACAATGGATATATGCTAGTTATAGATTGATTTGTGTATACATGCTTTAAGAGTGATAGGTACCACCTATTTAACCTGATTATTTGGGCATTTGTAAGGCGGTTCGCTGGGCTAAATACAGGAATATACGTTGCTTAATAGGTGTCTATCTGTAGTACAGGTCGTTCGATCATTGAAATCAAATGTTGAAAGAGTACTTGTAAATGAAGTATTTAATGGCCTGTTTGGGAAGCTGGATTGTATTTCAAATACTTGATTTGGCCCAAATCAAGTGTTTGGGAACTCAAAAAAACAATTGGATTTGGATTTGGGCCAAATTTTGTGGAATTTTATACAAAACCCACAAGACATAAGACAAATTCCATCTCTTTACCCGTCATTTGCAAATCCAAGTGCACTCAAAATTACTCTCACATGTTCAAACGTACATCTCTCCCACTAAAACCCTAATTTTGCTCAAATTTCCTTCGATTTTCTTCGATTGTGCGTCGATTTTAATGCTATCTGCCAATTTCAATCGGTAAAATTCTTCATAATCCCCATATTTTCATCTAAATTTTGATCATAATCATGTACCTCATTCTATTTCTCTGTTATTTTAGTACTTATTATGTTTATTGTTAGTGTGTATGCGATTTTTCGAATATTTTCAATCATAATTCAATTATTTGATGCAATTATTGTAATAGTTAGTATCCTTATGTGTTCATATTATTATTTGCTTGATTTTTCAATTGTAACTTTGCTGACATTACTCCGTATTGCTTATGTGATTACAAGATGAATATAATTGCATTTGGTGATTTTTGGTGATTTCAGTTTTTAGTGATTTGAGTTTTTGACTGTTGACGATGATAAGATTTTGATTATTTTGTTTTTAATGCGATTTCAGATAGTAAGAATTAAAGGTCGTCAATATGTTTGATGAAATTACAGTACATGAAACAAGGAAACGTGTTAGGATAGATGAAGAAGAAAAGGAAGACGTGTTGGAATTATTTCAGATAGTTGTTTGTTCAAGTTATTCCCAAAAGTGTTCAGTGTCTGATTTACCCTGGAATGAGCGTGAACGCGCTTTAAAAAGAGAAATGTGGTTGGATACATTAAGGAATAATACTAAATGCCTAGAACAATTACGTTTTGATAGACGCTGTTTCAAAAAATTGTGTGTCATTTTAAGAACTAAGGGTGGGTTGGTTACTTCAAGAAATGTCACGGTTGAAGAAGTAGTTGCATTTTTTCTACATATCCTAGCTCACAATTTAAAAAATCGAACAATTCAAGCTCTCTTTGCTCGGTCAGGAGAAACCGTGAGTCGACAGTTTCACTTGGTGTTACGATCCGTGCTTAAAATAGGAAATCACTATATTAAAGGGGTAGACCATAACACCAATTTTACCAACGACCCAAAGTGGAAATGGTTTGAAGATGCAGTTGGTGCGGTTGATGGTACTTTCATAGAAATGACCGTCCCTTTGGAGGATCGATGTAGATATCGAGATAGAAAAGGTCATATTAGTACAAATGTTCTAGCGGCATGTGATCCACAACTTTGCTTCACTTATATTTTACCTGGTTGGGAAGGGTCCGCCTCTGATCGACGTGTTCTTCGGGATGCTCTTCAAAGAAATCCTTTTCACTTGAAAGTTCCGAAAGATAAGTACTATCTTGTTGATCTGGTGCTGCGTGAATTGTCCCTTTTCTGCGTAAATTGTTCAGCTCTAGCTGGTGCTTGTCAGACGTGTTGGTACCTGCTGTATGACGTCCGTGTTTGCTGCTGCCAGCTACTACTTGCTGCTAGCTACTACCTGCTACTATATTTCAGGTTACGCGGTATGGTCACGAGTATGATTTGTTTCTTTTTGAAGGTTAACCCGCATGTGGCACCTTATGCGAACAAAGTCATTGAGCATTGGGAAGATATATGTGTGTTATTTGGACCGGAACGTGCTACTGGTGATGGAGGTGAGCATTTTGAAGAAGGCGCAACTATGATGGATGATGAAGCAGGTGATGGTGCGAGTTCTACTGGTGGTGGTGCTACTTCAACTAGCTCCCGGAAAAAGCAAAAGCGAGATCAGTTGGCAGAAGTTGTTTCAAGTTTTGCAGAGTCGTTTCGAAGCTACGTAGAGACCAAGATGAAGGATGGACAAACTTTGAGCGGAAGAGAAGTTCGTGATGAAGTCTGTAAGGTTTCGGGGCTCCTTCAGTACCAAGTATTAAGAGCAGTGAAGTTATTTATGAAGTGCCCTCGAGAATTTGAGATGCTTAAGGATCTTCCGGAAGAGGATAAACTGGAGTGGATTTTATTGTGTATAAAAGACGGTTCCAACTAGTGTACTTTTTTTAAAAAAAAAGAAAAAATTTACTTGAATTCGTGTTAAGTATAGTCGTGGATAATCATCGTGGTGTTATTTTTATAGAGTTTGTCGTAATGATGTCTTTATAATTTTGAATTTGACATTGAAATTCCGCGATTACCCAAACAATGTATTGGATTTCAAATTTTGTATTTGAAATTTTTGGGGTTGCCAAACAAAGAATTTGGATTTGTAATTCATGATTTCAAAGTTTATATTTCAAATTCGATTATTCAAATCAAATCTTTGTTTCCAAACGCTACCTAAAGGAATTCGTGGCTACTTTTTGAAGACACACAGTAAAGCTGGTTTAAAAGGTCTTTGCCGGGGAGTAGGTGTGCTGCTTGCTTGAAATTCGCAGTACCCATCAGACATTAGTGGTCCCATATTGCCGTTATACATAACAAGTTATTATGCTTTTTTTCAGCACCGTCGCAGTACATTTCAGACTTCAGATGTCAACATACTTCATTGCTAAGACCATGCCCAGGCAAGGTCAAGAGGTGAATCAAGTGCCACTTGTGTCAACATAATTATAATTATGATTAAGAAATCAATTACCATGACCCATATGAAAAGGAGATCAATTTGTGACGCTCCGGAGAAATTGATCTCCTTAGTGACCTAAGATGTGTCTCCATATAATTGGTTGTAGACAATTAAAAAAGTAAAAAAAATAAATTAAAACACATGAATGAGTGCTCTGCTACATTCTGCGACACTCCACCTCATCTTCTTATTTTTGGTTTCTCAGCAAAATTTATTACACCATACTCCCTCCCATTTCTTATGTTCTTCCCCTTTGTTTTTGGGCTAGAAATTAAGAAGGAAAAAATATGGGGTGGAAAATAGAAGTGAAGAAAAAATGTGGGGCTAAAATGTAGGAGAACCATAGGATGTAGACCAAAAGGGAAATGGAAAGAACAAATAAAATGGGCCAAAAAAGGAAAGTGGGAAGATCATATAAAATGGGAGGGTGTATGTATTTTAGAATTTACTACACTTTAATATCTAAATTGAAAATAATTTTTTATCATCATATTTTTATTTATGTCATTCATGTTTTTTATTTTTTTTTATAAGACTACATGCTTATTTTTTTCGGAAAATCTTATTTTACAAAATTTAATTATCAATCAAATTATTGTCCGCATTTTTAAGTATATTATTTTTAATTATAATTTTTTTGTTTAATATTAAAGTTGAAAAAAAAAATATTTATCATATGGTAGTTTTTTATTTATAATTATATAATACTCTGTACTTCATAAAATTAGGTAAAAGTAAAATGACGAAAGTACGAAATGATTGGGTTGAGACCTAGGTGGTGATTTTCTTGGATGGAAGTGAAAAAGTGAATCAAACTAAGTAAAATGAGTTTATGAGCTAAAACGAATATTGACTCAATTAACTTGATTTCTGGATGGGGATGGTCTTAGTATCATGACCTCGTTTCATTCTTGCCAGATTGTGAGACTCAGCGACCTCACAGTGTAACAACCTGATTTTTAGTTGACTTTAATTACCGAGGCGGAAATTAATTAAGTCTTAAACCAGCGTCATTAATTATACATAAACCCAAAATGTTACATCATCGTTCAAGAGTTGAATAAAACAACTCTAAGTACGGAAGTTAAAAGAGTATAGAGTTATATATTACAAATCTCTCGAAAAACAACTGAAAGTAAAGCATAAAAACATCGCGTGGCCCCGTCCAAAATCCAGCTTCCGGTCCACGATTTCCCTGCACAATAAACTGATGGGAGGTGCCCGCTGAGCGGACAGTGACTAGCTATGCTCATACTTACCCTCGATTTCAATTACTTTGGTTTATTACTATCGCTTTATAATTATAACATTATGATAAAAACATAAACATGCTTATTACATATAGCATATAAAGACATATAAGTCATAATAAGCATGCGGTTTAAAGCGATAAATCATATAAGCATGATATTCAGTTATGAAAGCAAATAACAGGCAATATCATAGCAATAGTGTCATAGCATATCAGCAGGATTACGAAGCGATATCAGATCGCAAACAAACATAAATTTTGTATCATTCACATCATGCAGACTCGATTCACTACAAAAATTTGTGGTCTTTAGTTTTTAAAGATGTTACGCACTCGTTCTCATTTAATTCAAACAACACATACTGCTTACGAGCCTGACCACTAAGTAGGCCATTGTACTCTAGTCGCTTGCATCTCACTACCATAGTGCAGCGACTTACTCGACTCGTAAACCACGCCGAATATTATAGTACTTGCATCTCATCTTCTAGTGTTCGAAATGATTCGAACTTCAGATACAATCTCGTCAAGTAATCTTTACGCAGGGTAGGAACGAATGCAAGTATCGCGCCCACTAAGAACGAAACATGGCAAGGAGACAGAACCGCAAGGTGACAATCGCAATAAGGTCGCGGTGACCCTGTTACCTCTAGCGAAATAGGGGAATTAATCCTAGTCTAATATGCATATTCTAATATTCACTTTAAGAATGGGCTATGCTATTCATAGAGCATCTTAACTCTGAATAAAGCGACTACTTCTTAGAGACTGACCCAAAAGAGTTGGCGTATTCTTTATCTTGTACGACTTAGACATTGCGACTTAAGGCATAAAGGCATGGGCAGGATGACAATCGCAATTAGGCTACCGGCTTAACCACACTATTTGGGATGACCAGCGTTAGAGACCGAGATAGTGGTGTCCGTACAAGACTATCCTAAACCCCACTTCATTTACGATTGACGTTTTCATATCGGAGGCTCAAGCGTTTGACCTGTTCTTTAACTTACTTCGATTTATTATTTATTTGATATGTAATATCACATGTTACTAGACTCTCCTAGTCTCATCGTCAAACGTTTAAGTATTTTATTTTCGATTTCATATGATCACATAACATGTTCATTTATTATTTGAAGTGTTGTTAATTATTAAAGTTTTTAAGTTTCTATATTGATACGTTTATTAGTTTGTCCAATTTTATTTAGGTGTTTTTCAAAACACCTTAAGTTATTTACTTATTCATTTTCAATTTTCTATACTTAGTAAATTTTCAATTATTTACAATATTTCAAATTTTAAAAGTTGAAATATCTTTGAATTTTGAGACGTAACTTGTTTTACAAGTTTCGTGAATTTTTCACTATTCACGTCTCGAGATTTGAAAAGATAACTTGTTCAACAAGTTACCTCAAATTCCCTTAAAATAGGTTTTGGGACGTTACTTGTTCAACAAGTTTCGTCCCGGGTACTATTCACCGTCTTTAAATTTGGGACGTTACTTGTTTAACAAGTTTCGTACCGATTTACTATTCATCGACACTATTCATCTAGGTTACTATTCATCAATCAATATTAACTTATCACTATTCATCTCAGTCACTATTCATCGGTCACTATTCATGATTTAGCTTAGTCACTAAGTTATAAAAATATCTAAATATTTTCTAAGTCAAAAATCGTAACTTAGTCATTAAGTAAATCCTAGTTTCAAAGTCGTTAAGTTCAATTTGTAAAAAGTGATAAGCGATATTTATTTTAAAATGAGACTTAGTTAAATTTAGTCATCTATTCACTAAATTTAGCGATTTTCATTTTTAATAAAAGTATCGTGGTTTGTTCATTTTAGTCCGTATGTCCAAGTCCAACAGTCCAAATTTGCAAAGGCAGTAGTAGCACACGATTTAATTCATTTTTATAACGGTTATACTTTTTAATCGGTTTATTATATTTCTTTTATAACGAAATCGATTTATGCAAAAATTCAATTCTACTAACTATTAAACTTTAGTGACTTAGTGATATTTTCATTTTGATTAAATTTGTTCCATTTTAATCATGTATGTCGTGTGATATGTATATGTAACTAAAATTCATTTATTTCTTTTTAAATTCTTAATTCAACTTATTAACTACTATTTAAATTATTTTAACAATAAACTAAAAAGTGATAAAAACAAATTTAACCCTAAAAAGTCCCTAAATGCCGTGGCCTTTCATGTGGTTATACAATTTTTCATTTTTCGATTTTTATCGGTTTTTGGCTTAAAGTCTTTATTTTCTAATTATTCAAATTACACTCAAACGATTTAAACTAAAATGAAATTTTACTAAAAATTTCATTTATATTTTTGAATAGTGTTTTTCAACACTTTAAATTTCTAACTTTTTAATCTTAAAGATTTAGTTTGTTTAATTTATATAGTTACTAATATAATAACTTATTAGTGAATTAAAACAATAAATAACAATAAACATAAAATAATCAAGAATCAAAATGAGCTACTAATTCAAGAACACATGAACATCAACATGAATACTCAAGAACACAACATGAACATCAAGAACACAAATTGTATTTTTAACAACTTATAATTTATTTTCCTAAATTAACTTTTATAACATAACAACATCCATTTTAATCTAACTTAACATGACATATTATTTACAAAAATTAAAAGTGAAAATTTATTTAAAATAAATAGGAAAACCGTGAGTAGTGTAGTATTGTACATAAATTTTGTTTTCGATTTTTATTCACTTTAAACTCATTGTTAATTTTTAACATAATTTTTATATTTGATTACTACATAACTAAAACTTAAATAAACATAAAAACAACATGAACAATAATTTAAAGTACTCAAAAATAATAAAACTAAACATGATTTCATAATACTACAACTTATCTATTTTAAACATTATTTATTTATTATCATTACTTATACTTCACATAAGCATACAAGTGAAAATAAATGATGTTTAACATATTTCAACATAAAAATCATACTTATAAAAATATAAAAATAATCAAATTAATTTCAAAAGAGGTTAAAACAAGATATAGCTAGTCACCTTATTTGGTAGATTATTAGTTATCGTCGGGGATCTAAAATAAATTTTAGATCGGAAAAATTATTCACCCATATTACCCAAGTTCTTCACCCAAAATAATCCAAGAATTTAGCTCCTAATATACCCACTAATTAACTATAATACTTAGGAATAATTAGAAATAATATTAGGGTTTTATTTTAATGGTTTTTTGGAAGAAAAATGGAAGAAAATAAATGGGAGAATATGGAGAAGGGAGCCACGACATTTTGGAGTAGTGTAGGTTGATTTTGCTCTTTGGAAACTTATAAGGTAAGTTAGAGTAAATTAGGTTAAGTGGATTTAAGAGATAAGGTTTGATTTTTATGAAAATAATGTTTTAATTAAAAGAAAATAGGAAACATAATGATCAACTTTAAACACTAGAGTCCACATTAGTATTTCGTGTTAGAAAATGTTCCCCCGATATTTTAAAATGTTTTTACGAAATAAATCGGGTTTAAAAAGTCGGGCGTCAAAGACGGTAAAAGTTAATGTGTGCGCGTTTGACGATTTTTCGAAATATCTCTACTTTTGAATTCTAAGACTAAAATATTTTATTTACTACTTTAGAAAATTTTTAAAAGTGATGGAAATGAAACTGGTAGTATTAATGTAGTAGTATTGTATTTTGTATGTATGTATTATTATTGTATATAAACATTAAATTTAAATACATAATTAAAAATGATGATGACTAAATTAAAGGTGTAAGTAAAATAAAGACTTGTGTAAGAAAAAATGGAAGAGGATAGAATTTGACTTTGGTGTCCGAAAGTCAAAGGTCTATTTTTCGGGCTCGATTATCGTTTTCGAAATTTTCGATTTGCGCGATCGCAGAAAGTTTCGAAATAAAAGTAGATATGATCTTAAAATAGCGTTTTGAAAAAAAATCGGAAATAAAAATAAAAATAATTTTCGAAAGGGTACTAAAAACAAAATCGAGTTTTAATCCTCGAAATTTTGAATAAAAATTTCCTAGGTCGAAATGCTTATTTTTTTCGTTGAATGTTATAGTTTTAAAGAATTATATTCAACTGTCGAAAAGTTAATTGATTTAAATTAGGCGTGACTTAAAATTTCGATATTATGCGAAAATGTTAGTTAAATAGAATTGAAATAGTAATTAGTTATTAATATAATATGATTTATTAAAAATAATCAAAATGATTATATTTTCTTTAAAAGCTTGATGTTAAGTTTGCTTTTCAAAAATTAAGAAGAAAAAGTGGAAGAGGATAAGATGCTTGGCCTTGATTTGCGTGTTTGAAATCGTTGACTTGAATTTCAAAGTCGAGAAAGATATGAGGGTCCATTTTTATTCGAAAATAAAAAATGTACGAAATTGAATTTTATGAATAAAAGGTTTTACTTTTATTTTTATGAATAGTAAACATAACTTAACCTTTTTGAAATTTGAAAGACGATATTAGTTTTGTGTTGATTTTTATAAAATTTTGAATTGTGTTTCTTTCTGAATTCTAAAGATAATACAACATATTTTTTTTTTCAAAATTTTTTTAAATTTGGACTTAAGAATTTTAGTATTATTTGGCGAAAAAAATTCAGACGTATTTTTATTATAAGGAAAAAGGATGAATTTAATTGAAAGAATTAAATTCTATTATAATATTGTGTTAAAATAACACGGGGTGTTACACACAGTGTACAACATTTGTTACTTGTATGTTGTACTATTACCTAGACCTGGCAAAATGAAATCGAACCCAATAAACCGACTGTAATTGTTGGAATCGACATCTAATCGAACATAGGAAAAGCTTAACTTGAACTTAAATCGTAACCAGATATGACTCGAATAGAACTGAAACTGAACGAAATTCAACACATGTCTGAAAAGACCCAGAGTCGAATAAACTCAAACTGTTTTGAATCCGAATTTATTTCACTCGAACTCGTAGACAATTGAACTGAAAAATAATCAATTAAAACCAAACCAAAAAAAATATTAAACTCATAAATATAAATATATATTAGGTTCCTTTATAGTATGACAAGAGTCATACTCGTTCAAAATCAACACTGGTAAGTTTTGAACTAATTGTTTAAGAGTATTAATTATTTTGGTAATTGAAAATAATGAAGATGACAACTATTTATGACCATATTATCACTTATCTCTAGGTAATTGTTACGACCAAAATTATCACCCTCCAGAATAGTTAGTCCTGGGCTGGCTGGGAGTTATGAAGAACGAAGGAAGAAGATAGGGGAGATAGTAATTGTAACACCCCGACTTTTCCCCTTTTATTTAAATAATTCATTTCGTTAAATTCGTATTTCATTCCTCTTAATTTTGTTATTTTTGGCTCGTGGAATAAGCGATACTGTAGTCAGAACTTAAAAACGGAGTAATTAGCTTAAAAACGGTGTAATTTCCTCATACGGACTCCGATTTAGGCGATTCAAAAGGCTAAACTGCGTATTTTTTCGACGCCGTCGTAACTGCCAAATTTACGATGTGAACCGACCGGTTCAGGACCGAACCGGCTGGTTCTGGTCTGTTTTACGGATCAGTTTTCGTGTTTGTTTTATACACGAAACTCTTTATACTTATAAGGCTTTTTAAACCCTAATTCCTCTTTTATTATTTCTGATGTTTCTCATTCAATCCTAGCCTCTCTTCTCTCTCTTCATTCTCTCATTAGTTCTCATCAAAACATCTCATAAAATTCATTCAATTCATCTCCTAATCAAACCCTAATTGATTCTAATCTCTTCCTTGCTTAATCCTTTGGTAATCCTCTACTCTTGGTATAGTTTTCTGTAAATTTTGTTATTATATGTGTTTATTGTGGTGTGCTTATGTATTGTATGATTTATGTGTGCCCTAATCAATAGGAGAGGATTGGAGAGAAAACCACAAGTTCGGATTTCTCTGACCCAGGTGAACTAAACTGAAGATCGCCGGAGATCCGACCGTTCGATTTTGCTGAAATTTTGTGAGCATGTTTCTGACTCTTGGGCTACCTTTGCACCGTTCAGAAGTTTATTTGGAGCTCTGGATCGTCTGTTATCGCATCTGGACAGAAGGGCTAAAAACTGTGCTTTTCTTTGACTTGTTTGGAAAAGGTAACTAGGTGTAGCCTTGGTGATATTTTGACTTGTGTGAGACCATATAATTGATTGAGGATGAATTGGTTGTTGTTATGTGTGTAGAGCTATGATCTTTGGGTTGGTTGTGCTATGAAATTATGATCTTTGGTCTTAATTGTGATGGTCTCACACTATTATGTCGAATGGAATGAATTGGGATGTTTGTCATATTAAATTTGTGTTATATTGATATTAAGTTGATTAAAGATGATAACTTTGGGAATTATAATGGTTTATTATGGCTACTCTTGAGTTCTTATGGTTATTACTCCGTAATTAACATGTTGATTATGGTTAGTGTTGAGATTGGTTACAAAAGGGGTCAATTATGTTGTAGTTGTGTATATGATGGACATTATGATGATTTTGAGTAAAAGAATAATTAAATAGATGTTGATTGTGAGTTGATTCAGGTTATTGGATTGGCTTATGTTGGTTATGAGTTAATTCAGGTTATTAGATTAGCTTATGTTGGTTAAGAGTTAATTCAGGTTATTGAATTGGCTTGTTTGTATGCTTGAGTTAAGTGTGCGTACGGGTACGGTTATGGCTCGTGCGTGAGGAGATACGACGTCTTTTGTAGGATCTGACATCGCCTCTTTGGGTTCTCAACCGGTTATGGTTAGAGACTATGGTAAGTTGTATGTCGTCACCGGTTATGGTGAGGTTTGGCCAAATTAAGACAGTGTTGAGGATTTCACGGTTATGTGGGTCCATTGAAAGGGAATTCACGGTTATGTGGTTCCGCCATAGGGTTTGGAGGTATCACCGGTTAGGGTGAGGTCCGGGGTGATTCACGGTTATGTGGTTACCCAGTTCTCCGTGCTTTCTCTTGCGTTGTTGATTGTTGATTGTCACTTTGTTGATGACAGGTTGAGCTTAAATAATTATAGTGAATCAGTTATATTTGGGTTGTATGATTTGTAAGATGGTTGTTTGCTTATACTTTGATTATAGGCCATAGGCCAGTTGAGTTGGTTAACTAATGGGTTAGCCTGAGGTTGATTTATGTTTATTCTACATTTGGGTTGTATTGTTGTCTATTTTGGTTATGTTGAAATATGACTAGGAAGCACCTAGTTATTCCCCACTGATTGTGGCTGTTGCATTCTTTGTGGCAGGTTAGTGCGGGATCGGGTTTGTCAAGTGAGGATGCCGTGAGGATGACCTATAGCTAGCCTTGAAGTGATTTTGGTCGAGACTTGTTAGGATGTTTAGTTTTATTATCGTTATCTTACTTTCATTTTTGAGCTGGTTTTGTAAGGGGTATTTACTCCCCACTTCTAGGCCTCAAGGCCTACCTCTTTTATCGTTGTTTAGTTGGTTTAGTGAGTGACGATTTCGGATTACTCTGATTCCGCCACCGTGGTCTTCATTTTATTTTCATTTCCTCTTTAAAATCCTTTTATTTCTTTATTTTATTTTGTTGGAAAATCCGGGTTGTTACAGTTGGTATCAGAGCGAATACGCTCCCAACTCTCTTAGTCGAGTGAGTAGGTTTGACTTAGAACACCGAGTGAGAGCGTTGGGTAGACACATTAGGGCGTTGCGTTGTTTATGTATGTGATTGAGTAGTTTCTTGAAGTGGCATGCTTAGTAAAATGCCGCTATCACCTATGCTTTTGTGTTGCAGATGACTAGAAGCGGAGGAGGAGCCAACAACGACTTGCAACGCATTCGCCGACTAAAGGATGCCATAGTGATACTGGTGCCTCTTTGTCATTCATTTTCCCTTTGTTGATCGAGAAAGCTTAGCTCACTTCCTCTAATTTCGTGGATACTCTTATTACTCTTCCACGAGAGAACACTGTTCCATGTTCATTCCTATTCTTGGATGTCCCTACTTCTTTTGGGGAAATCCGTCCTAGTTGCTTACCTTGTGCGTAGTAGTTGTCCGAGTGTGCGCTTGTCTTGGAGGTGCGTGTGGTTTGGTGGAGTCGACCTAGGCTAGGAGAGCTATCCTTTCGTTGTTGGGGTGAGTAGAGTTGGTCGTCCTTAGAATAGGAATCGTTAGGAGTAGTCTTTTCGTCATTTGCTTTGGGTGTCGTTCGTTCTCAAGTTTCGAGGACGAAACTTCTTTTTAGGTGGTGAGATTGTAACACCCCGACTTTTCCCCTTTTATTTAAATAATTCATTTCGTTAAATTCGTATTTCATTCCTCTTAATTTTGTTATTTTTGGCTCGTGGAATAAGTTTAGACTGTAGTCGTAACTTAAAAACTGAGTAATTAGCTTAAAAGCGGTGTAATTTCCTCATACGGACCGATTTAGGCGATTCAAAAGGCTAAATCTGATTTTTTCGACGCCGTCAGAATCGCCAAATTTACGATGTGAACCGACCGGTTCAGGACCGAACCGACTGGTTCTGGTCTGTTTTACTGATCGCTGTGGTTTGTTTTATACTTATAAGGCTTTTTAAACCCTAATTCCTCTTTTATTATTTCTGATGTTTCTCATTCAATCCTAGCCTCTCTTCTCTCTCTTCATTCTCTCATTAGTTCTCATCAAAACATCTCATAAAATTCATTCAATTCATCTCTTAATCAAACCCTAATTGATTCTAATCTCTTCCTTGCTTAATCCTTTGGTAATCCTCTACTCTTGGTATAGTTTTCTGTAAATTTTGTTATTATATGTGTTTATTGTGGTGTGCTTATGTATTGTATGATTTATGTGTGCCCTAATCAATAGGAGAGGATTGGAGAGAAAACCACAAGTTCGGATTTCTCTGACCCAGGTGAACTAAACTGAAGATCGCCGGAGATCCGACCGTCCGATTTTGCTGAAATTTTGTGAGCATGTTTATGACTCTTAGGCTACCTTTGCACCGTTCTGAAGTTTATTTGGAGCTCTGGATCGTCTGTTATCGCATCTGGACAGAAGGGCTAAAAACTGTGCTTTTATTTGGCTTGTTTGGAAAAGGTAACTAGGTGTAGCCTTGGTGATATTTTGACTTGTGTGAGACCATATAATTGATTGAGGATGAATTGGTTGTTGTTATGTGTGTAGAGCTATGATCTTTGGGTTGGTTGTGCTATGAAATTATGATCTTTGGTCTTAATTGTGATGGTCTCACACTATTATGTCGAATGGAATGAATTGGGATGTTTGTCATATTAAATTTGTGTTATATTGATATTAAGTTGATTAAAGATGATAACTTTGGGAATTATAATGGTTTATTATGGCTACTCTTGAGTTCTTATGGTTATTACTCCGTAATTAACATGTTGATTATGGTTAGTGTTGAGATTGGTTACAATAGGGGTCAATTATGTTGTAGTTGTGTATATGATGGACATTGTGATGATTTTGAGTAAAAGAATAATTAAATAGATGTTGAGTGTGAGTTGATTCAGGTTATTGGATTGGCTTATGTTGGTTATGAGGTAATTTAGGTTATTGGATTGGCTTATGTTGGTTAAGAGTTAATTCAGGTTATTGAATTGGCTTGTTTGTATGCTTGAGTTAAGTGTGCGTGCACGATGCGGTTATGGCTCGTGCGTGAGGAGATACGACGTCTTTTGTAGGACGGATACCGCCCTTTGGGTTCTCAACCGGTTATGGTTAGAGACTATGGTAAGTTGTATGTCGTCACCGGTTATGGTGAGGTTTGGCCAAATTAAGACAGTGTTGAGGGTTTCACGTTTATGTGGGTCCATTGAAAGGGAATTCACGGTTATGTGGTTCCGCCATAGGGTTTGGAGGTATCACCGGTTAGGGTGAGATCCGGGGTGATTCACGATTATGTGGTTACCCAGTTCTCCGTGCTTTCTCTTGCGTTGTTGATTGTTGATTGTTGATTGTCACTTTGTTGATGACTGGTTGAGCTTAAATAATTATAGTGAATCAGTTATATTTGGGTTGTATGATTTGTAAGATGGTTGTTTGCTTATACTTTGATTATAGGCCATAGGCCAGTTGAGTTGGTTAACTAATGGGTTAGCCTGAGGTTGATTTATGTTTATTCTACATTTGGGTTGTATTGTTGTCTATTTTGGTTATGTTGAAATATGACTGGGGAGCACCTAGTTACTCCCACCGATTGTGGTCATTGCATTATTTGTGGCAGGTTAGCGCGGGATCGGGTTTGTCAAGTGAGGATGCCGTGAGGATGACCTATAGCTAGCCTTGAAGTGATTTTGGTCTAGACTTGTTAGGATGTTTAGTTTTATTATCGTTATCTTACTTTCATTTTTGAGCTGGTTTTGTAAGGGGTATTTACTCCCCACTTCTAGGCCTCAAGGCCTACCTCTTTTATCGTTGTTTAGTTGGTTTAGTGAGTGACGACTCGGATTACACGGTGATTCCGCCACCGTGGTCTTCATTTTATTTTTATTTCCTCTTTAAAATCCTTTTATTTCTTTATTTTATTTTGTTGGAAAATCCGGGTTGTTACAGTAATGGTCGATATCAGGTCAGACGTGACGGTTATAGTCCAAGCATCAAGGAGATAATGAGCATCTACAGAATTGGCAGTTCTGGAATTATTCATAGTCAACGTCAAGACTGAAGTCTACGCAGGACTGACAAGACAGGACAGACCAGAGCTCGACTGGGCAGTTATCCTCAGAAGTGGAATAATAGGTGTGCAGTTGACAATCCTTGCAGAATAAGACAGAAGTGCAGATCATGGGTGGTTATTTAACTACCTAAGATCATGGGTAGTTATTTACATGCAGTTCTGCGGATCAGAACAGAAGTCATAATGGGAAGTTACAAGTCATGCATAGTGGGTAGTTATCCAACTACCTAAGTTCATGAGATAGTGGCCCTAGATTTTAGGAGTTGTATTGTGAGTATTCTACCTATATATAGAGGCTCACTTAGACATTTTGGGAGAGCTTTTTGATAGGTTTTTCCTTAGGTTTTCCTTATACTTTCACATAGAAGTACACATAATCGATGTATTAACATTTTTCGCTAGTCCCTCCTAGAAAGTCATCCTATTGTAACCAAAAGCCTTGTAATCACCATGAGATTAATAAAAGAAGTCCTGGCTTGGTAGCCCGCAGTTTTCCCCATCTTCTTCTCGGGGTTTCTGCGTCATCAATCTCGTTGTCCCCTCAATTCTGCTCGGAGAAGACTATGTTCTGCTCTGTTTCATCAATCTTGTAGTCGTTAGTTCTGTTCGGAGAATATTATGTTCTGTTCTGTTTCGCAAACAGTACTAGTTGACCCATCATAGCTCTTTTTCACCCTTGTAGAAAATTTACCAAAACAAATTGGCGCCCACCGTGGGGCATCTAGTTTATTAGTTTGTGAAACTCTTTTCTCAAAAATCCACAAAAAACACACTCTTGTCACGACCACATGGTTGACAAGACCCTTGAACAACTAGCACAATATTTGGAGAAATCCTTCTCAAGGATTGCCTCAATTCTACAAAAAAAAATTACAAGTCTCAAAGAGATTGAGTCAGTCTTAAATCGGAACAGAACTCCAGCGAGACTAGTCAAGCCAGAATTGTCCTTATCTTTCATCATAAAAGAAAAGTTTTTTCCTATCACGATGGGGACAAAGGCTTTGAAGATCAACTCAAAAAGGACTCTCCTAGGAACCAGAAGCTTCTCCTAAGAATATGAAGGACCATCCCCTTCGACAATATCGCGGTTTTGAAGGATGTTCCAAAGAAATTCAACGTTCCATCGATTAATGTTGTGCTATAGAACAGAACATCCTCAAGACCACGTTGCGCAATACAAACAGAGGACGCTCACAGTTCTTATTCCCAAAGATTTGAGGGAAACTTGCATGTGCAAAGGCTCCAGTTCTGTAATGTCAGTCCTGAGCAATTCAGGATTGATCTTTTCCGCCATGTTCTGGACAATTTTCTCCACGCCTGTAGATGGCATGTTTGTGCTGATGTCTGGGTAGGACCTCCAGCTTGTTCTCGCTCCTCGCCTTTCAACTCCTGGAACCTGGAGTAGGTGTGATAACTCCACTTGGAATGGGTGGAGGTTCCACGTCAGAACTACCAGCCAGAATTGCTTGATCGTTGCTTTGGAGTAGTGCAGAGTTGAACAAAGAAAAGATCTCAATTCAATCGTGACAGCTTAGACGTCAGATTTACAAGTAAGGGTCGTCATACTTGAAGAAGATGCCTTCAACAAACAGAACATCGGAGTTTATGTCAGGACATGCCTAACAAGAAAGCTGGAAGTGGTCGTCAGCAGAACAGAACTGGTTCATACTGGAGACAAGAGTGAACACATGTCCATCATCCAGCCCTAAGATAAGAGCTTTTGAATACTCTCTTGTTTTCTGTTCTGGATTGATAATTTCAATATTAACAGTCTTGTTTTCAATTCTGGATTGACAATTTTGATACTAACAGTCTTGTTATAGATTTTTCAGGATTGATTTCCAAGCTTGAGAGTCTTGTTATAGATGTTTCAGTTCTGGACGCTTGAAGGACACGGCCAGTCCTGCACGGAGGAATACGAGCAAGACTGAACAACCAGAGCCAAATCAATGTCCACTTTTTCTCCTTACACTCATAAAGTTGATTATGTTAATGGCGGTTCTGATATATGTGGTTTGACTTGTTTTTTACAGTGCCAAAATGATAGCTTAAGAAGATATGATGTTGTCCCGAATAGAACAGGACTGGAACCAGTTACTCTTGATCATGGAGATTGTCAAGGCAGTTCTGAATGATCATGCTTGGTGTCTTGGAAGAGATGAGGATCAATCATGATAAACTTACTAAGAATTTCAACGTGCTAGTGGGATCCTACGGAGAGACCTAGGCCAACATACTATGGGCAAAATTTTCCCTACCTACACAGGGAGTCTCTTCTTTTAATTATTCTAGTGACATTGATTTAATTTGATGACGTTGTATATCTTGCTTGGTATGTTTTAATTCATAATATCATGCTTGTGCCTTCGACGTACCACTAATACGTCAAAATGTCAATCAAGTAGGGAATAATGGTGATCAACGGAAAGTGGCAGAATACACAAGAGTGCTATGGAGCAGCCTTGAGCCGCTATTCAAGATGTAAATCCAACACGTAGAAATCAAAGAAACTAGTCTCCTTAAATATCAGACATGACAGAACAAAGACATCCTCAACCACTCCTGTTCTGGTGAGAAACTACTGGTAGGTGATGTACCGACTAGAATCAGGTATGACCTTGGTAGTTAATCTTTTTACAATCCAAAGTATCCTATTCTGCGTGGACTCGCTTTGACAGGACTGGTATAAGTCATGTCCTGGTCTGGTCGCTCACAAGTCTGATGTTGGCCCAAAGTTCAAGTCTGTACAGTGGAGACGCAAGAGATTTCCTCTAGAAAGGAAATAATTAACGACGAGGTTCAAAAGCTTCCAGACATGAAATGGTAAGAGAGGTAATGTATCTTGATTGGTTAACCATCGTAGTAATCATCCGACAAAAACATGGTATGTTTCAAGTGTTGATTATGTTTATTTAAGATAAAGTTTGCAATAGATTCTTTTCATCTACCCAATACTAATGTTGTGCTTGCCAAGGTTTCAGGATACAAGTAGCTTACAATTGTGGATGCTTTCATCAAGTCCAATCGAATCGAAGTGTATCCTACTCATCAAAAGATGAATTTTATTTTTTGCATAATATATTTTTAATTTGTTACGCCCTACGCTTTGGGAGATGTAGGGGCAACCTACCAAGGTGGTATTTAGCACAATGTTGGAGTATTTTTATTGGGGACACAACGAATGTGTACACGTATGATTTGGTGATGAAGTCCAAGAGTGTCAAAGATCACGTTCGACCCTAGCAAGCATCCTTTTGTATTCTTGGAGAGATATAACATGAAGTTCAATCTTGTCAAGCACTCATTTGGCGTTTCACCAAGACAGTTCCAAGGGCACATTGTTGGCAAGAGTGGATCTGAAGTCAGTTCTGTGCAAATCATAACTATTATCCAGTGCTGTGCAGATCATACTATTTATCCAGTTCTGATCGATGAAAAGAATAATCTATGATACCCCATATATTGTGCAATCTTGAGAAAGTCTGGGCCGCCGGGAGGATGGTTATATGGTTTTGTGCAGATCATAAGTTTCAGGCCCAAGACTGCCATCAAGTCAGAATCCTTGGCAGATTTTGTGGCGAGTTTAGTCCTGCTCTGGAAGAAAACTTCGACCTTGAAGTTCTGGTCAAGAAAGAATATTAAAAGCTTGGACCATCTATACTGATAGAGTTGCTAATGTCAAAGGACCAAGATTGACGCAGTCCTGAAATCGCCACAAGGGGACAGAATAGCCAAGGTTGTAAGTTGTGAAACTTGTTACAGATCCGATTTTCAGCCTTGTCTTGATCTTGTGATCAGTTTTCTCACGTGTTGTTGCTTTCTTTCGGTTATCTTTTTAATTTTGTTAGTGATTAATTATTTTTTACAAGTCTGAGTTTTTCTAACGCTTAAAGATGATTGATTTTGCATGAGGTATTTTTCAAATTTGAATGCTAACGGCTTTGAGCAAGAATCAGTCCTATAGTCTTCAGGACTCTACCATTGGAAGAATTTCAAATTTTGCAGAGGTAAACCATTGTTACAATGATCAGCCAAGTCAGGTTTGAATTTTTATCAATTCTGGTCTGACGTCTATATATAAGTCTTGATGCTTATCTCTTGAATCTTGCTCCTTTTTATTTCCTGCCAGTTATATTTTTTGGTTGTTTCTCTTCTGCTCGTTGTGTTCTGAATTATCTTTTCAGAATTGTTTCTTTTAGTTTGCTAAACGTTTCCCTTGAGAAAACTAGGGGCATCTTTTGTCTTGAATTCTCTTCTTTCAAGACTGTCAGCTCTGAAGTTTTAGCAAGTCACTAGTACTGAGAAAGTCAATATTCGCAAGTCAGCACTGGTCAAAGCAAGTCAACCCAACAAGTAGTATGAGGGTGATGGATTCATTGGTACGTGGTCGGCAAGACATTCATAGAAGTGATTGTCAGAACATGTTTGAATTTTCGTTCAGTTCTGATCCCGAATTTTAATCCTGATCTGGTACGTGTCTTGCATAATTTTTTTTATGTTGTCTTTGTAGCTGTCCTTTTTGAGTTTATTTTTGCAGGAGTGTTTTCAACCTTATACCAACGTGATCGAACTTCCTGAACGGTTTCATATTCTTATTGCTCAAGGTTGACGAGTTGTTTTAAGAAAGGGTAAAGGTTATAATTTTTACGCGAGCTCACATGTTTTTTGAGAAGTATGTGGCAGGTGAAAATTCACGGTGTTAGAGATGATGAAATAATGTCAAGATAGAGCTTTATGTAGAAGATTGTTGTCCTTGTTTTCTAACTACAAAGTGGGGCACTGATGACACTAGAAAGTTGTCATTCGCTCCAGAACAGACGTTGTCGTTCGCTCCAGAACAGACGTTGTCGTTCGCCCAAGAACAGACGTTGTCGTTCGCCCCAGAACAGACGTTTTCGTTCGCCCCAGAACAGACGTTGTCGTTCGCCCCAAAACAGACGTTGTCGTTCGCCCTAGAGCAGAAGTTGTCATTTGCCCTAGAACAGAAGATGTCATCTGCTCCAAGACAGAAGATGTCGTTTGCTCCAGAATAGAAGCTGTACATATTTGAAATAGTGAAAGAGGTAATTTCATTATTAAGGAAAGCAAAATCTAAAGGTATGCAATTCATCTATAGTTTGTTTATAATGATAAGTTGGACGTTAAGTTAGTTGCATCAACCTTTAAGCATTTCAGTCTTGTGAGGTAACAAGACTACATTATAGCTTTTTATAAGACATTTTTCTTTCTTTCTTTCTAACTTGTTTATGTTTGTGAAAGAGAGTTATCCTTCCAGAATTGTTTATTCAAACACCAAGGTATGTCCTATGTATTAGATTCTAAAATTATTCTTTGTTCACTAACCTTGAAAACTTCGAACGAGTGAGAAATGCAGTAAAGATTACGTCGACCTCGTATCAAGGTGTTATATATGGTGAGAAGATTCAACAAGAATGTCAAAGTGAGAGCCCTTGGTAAAGGAGAATTATTTTAGAGAAATATATTCAAGAATGCAAGAGATGTAGCATCAAACAAGTTTGCTCAAGTTGGAAAGGTCCTTACCTCGTTGACTCCATCATCGGTCAAGGGGCACATGAATTGGTAACTCTTGAGGGAAAGTTGATTCCAAAGCTTGGAAATCAACCAAACTCAAACTCTAGTTATTTAATTTCAATTAATTTATTTTTCATAATCGCTTTACTTTATATTATTTTATTATGAGAAAAACCATTGAATACATCAATGGCTAGTACTAACCAAGTTTTTACATTTTACAGCACTTTTTCAAAATCTCAAAGTATTCTCAATCTTGATTATTATATATCAAAAGTTTCTTCATAATATTATACCAGGAATCTTGGAGCATATTATCTTGTGTTTACGATCACGTTGCCGTTCTTGGAGCATATATTACCTTGGAGTATATTATCTTGTGTTTGCGGTCTTGCGCTACACACTTTCTTGCACTATGCCGCCAACTTTGGAGTTTGTTATGACCAGATTTTACACCACCCAGAATTGGCAGTTCTGGATAGATATTGTAAATACGGTACAGAGCAGGAAAGAAGAGCAATAGCGGTTATAGCCCAGAACAGGTCAGAAGAGGCATGGCAGTTATGGTCAGCAGAGGTCAACTATGACGGTTACAAAGATCATGGGGTAATGGAAGATATCATAGCTGTGCAGAAGTGGAGTCAATGGAAGTTATTTAACCGCCAAAGATAGTGGAAGTCATGGAAGAAGTGCCCTAGAAAATAGGAACTGATTTGCAGCTAGCTTTGCCTATATAAAGAGGCTCATTTGTACATTTTTTCATAAGTTTACATTAGCATTAGCATACTTAAGCACTAAATAATTACACTACGATAAACTACTGTACAAATTGCTACAGAAGTGAATATTCTCACAGTTGTACTCTGTAATCCCAACTCTGATATTAATAAAAGTACTCCTGGCTTGGTAGCCCGCAGTTTTTCCCATCTTCTTCTCGGGGCTTCTGCGTCATCAAATCCCTGTGTCCTTAGTTCTGTCCCATATAGCTCAGTTCTGTTCTGTTCCGCAAATAGTACTAGTTGATCCACTTTTCTCCATTTTCAACCTTGTGAAGTTTTTACCAAAACAAATTGGCGCCCACCGTGGGGCAACTAGTTTATTAATTTGCGTAACTTTTCTCACAAGAAATCTCACAAAAATCACCTTTTCTACATCCAAATGGCTGATAGAACTTTGGAGTAATTGTCCAAGGACTTGCAAGATGCGCAAGCCAAGATTCAGCAAATCTCAGAAGAGAATGCAAAACTGAAGGAGACAGAGTCTGTTCTGAAGACTAAGCTAGATTCTGCTAAGGGCAGTACCTCAAAGATCAGACCTGGGGCATCCTTGAGTTCTATAATCAAGAGAATAAATTTCTCTAATCTGGATGAAGATGAGGATCTCGAAGACCAACTCCTGGGTGGTGAAGATGAGGAAGAATCATCCGAGAATGCTGACAAAAGGAAGGGCAAGAAGAAGTTCAACTTTACCCTCATGATGATGCAAGAACTCCAAAAGTTACATGACAAGGTTGCATAAATCCCAGGAGTTCCAAAGACCAATCGAGGAGGCTTCCCAAGAGTGTTATGCAGATTCACCATTCAATGAGGCTATAACCATGCAGACATCCCCAAGAAGTTGATGTTCCAGTGGATGAAACTGTATGATGGTACAGAGATCCACAGGACCACGTTGCTCAAAGACAAGCAGAGGATGTACACGCCCAGCCCCAAAGGAGTACAGAAGCTTTGCATGTGCAAAGGCTTTGGTTCTACTCTGGGCCGGAGTACTCGCAATGGTTTGTCAATATTCCTAATGGTACTATTAAATCGTTTGCTAATCTTGTGAATGTCTTTGTTGCCCGGTTGCTAGCAACAGGAAGTTAGAGAATAAACAAGTGATCATGCAGATTGTACAGGAAGAAAGATGAGTCCCTACGAGACTATCTTCAAAGATTCAACAAGGAGAAGATTTCTATTCCCAATCGTGGACGCTGCAAACCGCTATCCAGACTAATAGGCAAGGTTTGGTGGTCAATTCTGAGCTTTATCGTGAACTAACCAAGTATCCTTGTGTTACTTTTGAAGATGTGCAGGCAAAGACCTTGGCCCAGATTAGGCTTGAAGAGGATGCTTTTAGTCGGCAGGGCGATTCGGGTATGAGAAGGTGAACAGAAGTCCGATAGTGGACGCACCCAGAGCAGGCCAGCGCCATACAAAGGGCCACCCAGAACACAAGTGCATGCCGTCGGTTCTGAAACAGTCAACTCGATGACTCCTTGATATCGCTAGCCTCGGTGTGGAGGTTCCACAGTTGATAGCAAAGTTGGAAAGCTTTGGGAATGGTGCAAGATGGCCCAAGAGGAATGATAATCCAAATCCAAACAGGAATCCAAACAAGTATTGTGAGTACCATGGAGACATCGGCCACAGCACAGAAGACTGCTATGCCTTCAAGAAAGAGATATCTTACCAGCTCAGAACTGGACGTCTAAAAGACATCATCAGACCAGTTCAGAGGAATCAGGCCAGAACTGAAAGCGCCAAGTCCCAGGGTTCCAGGGGACAAGAGTCAGAAAAGCCGCCAAATCCTCCACCCTACACACACGAGGTAAAATTTATTAATGGTGGTTCTGATATCTGTGGTTTGACCTATTCTGCAGCCAAGAGGATAGCAAAGCAAGAGAAGATGCAACCTCCAACCAGAATAGAGAAGAATTGGGAAGTTGTCATTTTTGATCATGAAGATTGTGAAGGCATCCCAGTTCTGCACCATGATAGCCTGGTGATCAAGTTGCAGATTGGAAGCACCCTTGTACGCCGAGTTCTGGTTGATGGGTGCAGTTCTGTGAACCTGATCATGTTGGATGCATTAAAGGAAATGGGTATAGGCCAAGACAAGCTGACCAAGAAGTCCAATGTTCTGGTTGGATTCAGTGGCGAGACCAAACACACCTTGGGAGAGATCTCACTTCCCACCTATGCCCAGGGAGTTTCTTCTTTTGAAAAGTTTAATGTTATTGATTCTATGACTTCGTATAATGTTTTGTTAGGCAGGCCTTGGATCCACAATCTTAAGGCTGTGGCGTCTACTTACCATCAATGTGTGAAGGTCCCAACTCAATGGGGAGTTCTGGTGATAAAGGGTGAGAGGCAGACTGCACAGGAGTGCTATAGAGCGACCTTGAAGCCTCCTACCACCAACAAAACGCGACGCATAGCAATTACAGAAACCAGTCAAGTCGAGAGTGGAACCAGAAAAGTCGGGATTGGAGATGGACCAGATCAGTGTAGACCAGACCTGCCCAGAAAAGAAAGTGTTAGTAGGCAGTGATGTACCTTCCAGTATCAGGTCTGATCTGATCAACTTCCTGAAGTCCAAGAAATCAAGTTTTGCATGGAGCCACTTTGACATGACTGGAATCAGTCCTGACGTTATCACGCACAACCTCAACATTGATCCTAAGTACAAGCCAGTGCACCAGAAACGCAGGAAGTTTGCGCCGGAGAGAAATGTTATAATCAATGAAGAAGTCCAGAAGTTGCTGGACATGAACATGGTAAGAGAGGTAATGTATCCTGATTGGTTGGCTAATGTTGTTGTAGTGCAGAAGAAGAATGGAAAGTGGAGAGTCTGTGTAGACTACACAGATCTGAACAAGGCATGTCCCAAGGATCCTTTCCCTCTTCCTCACATTGATGCCATGGTGGACAAGACTGCTGGCCATGAAGTTCTGACTTTCATGGACGCCTCAAGTGGTTTTAACCAGATCAAGATGTATCCTCCAGATCAGGAGGGGACCTCCTTCATGACAGACCGTGGTATCTATTGCTACACCGCCATGCCCTTTGGACTCATAAAGGCTGGTCAATATGATGTTCAAAGATCTAATTGGGGACACAATGGAGGTTTATATCGATGATATGGTGGTAAAGTCCAAAGATGCCAAGGATCATGTGAAGCACCTAGAGCAAGCATTTGCAATTCTGGACAAGTTCAATATGAAGCTGAATCCAACAAAGTGCAACTTTGGAGTGTCTTCTGGAAAGTTCCTAGGCTACTTGGTGACCAGAAGAGGGATTGAAGCGAGTCCAGAACAGATAAAGGCAATCCTGGATCTGGAGCCCCCCAGATCTGTGAAAGATATCCAGAAGTTGACAGGGAGAGTAGCAGCTCTGAATAGGTTCATTTCTAGATCCTCAGAAAGGTGCAAGCCCTTCTATGATATGTTGAAGAAGAACAAAGAATTCGAATGGAGTGAGAAGCACGAGGAAGCGTTCCAGGATCTGAAGAGTTACCTGTCAACCCCGCCATTGCTTTCCAGACCAGAAGAGGGAGAACCGCTAAGTCTCTGCACTGTCGCTACCACGAGCATTCAAGAAGTGCGATTAGTCAGGGAAGAAGATGGTTTGCAGCGTCCTATATATTACGTGAGTAAGAGCTTGCTAGATGCTGAAACCAGGTATTCTCTTCTGGAAAGGTATGTTCTCGCTTTGATTATGTCAACTACTAAGCTTAGACCTTATTTTGAGAGTCATCATATTTGTGTTAGAACTAACCTTCCAGTTAAGTCAGTCTTGAGAAAGCCTGAACTGTCTGGGAGAAAGGCAAAGTGGTGCAATGCGGCTCAAGACATACGACATCGATTATGAACCCGAGCAATGATAAAGTCACAAGCCTTGGCGGATTTTGTGGCTGATTTCAGTCCTGCCCTGGAAGAGAATAGCCACTAGTAGAAAAATATTTATTTGCTGCTACATATTTGAGGCGTTTTTAGGTGATAGCAGCAAATTATTAATACAATTTTAAAACTATTTAAATACGTTATACCTATTTGCTGCGTTTTGGGGAAGGAGAATGCCGCAATAATGTTTATTTGCTGCGTTTTTCTCCCAAAACGCCGCAAATAAGTCATTTACGGCTATTTTTCCATGAAAACGCAGCAAATAGGTGAAACAAACTTCATCTTCTAAAAGAAAATTTTATATATGTTTGTCAAATATGAATCATATAAATTGTGTTGATCATATATCTCCTCTGGAGTGAAACCTATGGGGTTTGATTTCACTCAAGAGAATAACAAAAATCGAACTTGTAAAGGACTTGAAAATTTCGGCCAAGTGATGTTTTTTTGTGACAAATTTTCTGAATTTTTGTAAGACAAAGGAAAACATAAAGGATAGGCTAAATCTAAGCACTAAGCAATAGATTTAGGTTTTGATTAATCAAGCACAAAGCCACTAATTAATCACTCACTAACTCAAGCACTAAGCTAAGAGAAAATGAAGGAAACTCACAAAACTCTAGGGTTTTTCATTCATTCATCAAATCTGATTTTTACAATGGGCAAGCTTGGTTTATATAGTACCAAAGCTTTGATCTACACCATACACTTCCTAACTAATCTAAGGGCTACAAATGAGCCTTACAATCAGCTAAAACTAAAGGCTCTAAGGCCTCACAAATCTGATGTAAAAACAAACTAAAGCATAAAGTAAGACAAGGACACTTGACTCTATCTACACCCTACAATGGTTGCTTTAATCCAAGGGCCGAGATTATGGCCTTGGAGAGCAAGTTGTTGATCAATCAAAGGTCCCCAATTCTGATCCTAAACTACCAAACAACACAAACTAAAAGGAGAAAATGACATAAAGCAAAAAGGACTCCAATTGACAATGACTTGTGAGCTGATTTTGATTTGTGGTATGAGCTGAAGTTTTTTGGTCCATTCCTTGCTAATTAGCACGTCCCATGTGAGCCCTAGGCTCATGGGAAGACTTCCAAATGGTCCCTAAGTGAGCTCACCCAAGGAGAATGAATTAGGTTAAAGTTCATTGCTCATTACTCCAAAGTAGTCCAAACCGGATTTCCTGAGATTGAAGTGACTTGTACGCTTCACCATTTCATGCTCACGTTGAATTAGAAGGCCCATGATATGTCATTGGAAAGGTATTTGAGTTGGCTATCCAATGCAAAAAGAATCACCCAAAAATATTGCCTAGAGCTCAAGATATGCAACCTTTAGTACCGACATGTCGAATCCTCCTTTGGACTGAAGTTTCACAATCTGACCCCTGACTTGTAGAGGCCATAACTCTCAGCTCCCTTTGAACCAGATAGCCAACCATATGTCAAATGAAAGCTCTTTGAGCTAGCTTTCATATGCAAGTGGTTTCACCTCAATTGGATGAGTAGATTGGGAGTTATGTTACAATCTCTACCAACATGTCAAGATAGGCTTCATGGTTCGTGGCCTAGGTTGTTGCTTTCCTTGTGTGGGCTGATTTCCTTTGTTCTTCTTTTCTACATTTCACTTGGTTTGACCCTAATGGTGACAAATTAAGCCATGGCTCGAGCCATAGGACCCAAGTAAGCCCAAGCCTCAAATCGAGCAAAAATGAGCTTAACCATTTTTGTGCATCCTCTATAAACAAAAAGTGACAAAAGTAAAATATGGTAGGAGAGAAAAAAGAGTAACTTATACTCAAAGAAAATAAGAAAATTTTAAAAATTGAAAGATTAAGTTAACTTTGTTATATATGGCTAAAGTTTTAATTTTTTTTTAAAGTATCGACGGAGTATGTTTTAACGTAAAAAATAAACTATATTTAACAAATTAATATTATTTGTTATTGAGTATAAAACAGAGTAATGATTATATAAGATGATAAGAACCAAAATTAATGTCTAAAGAAAAAAATGATTGAATTTGTGTTTTCTTTTTTTATTCTTTATTAATTTTTTTTGTTCTATTGCGGTAAGAATGAAGAATTTATATTAAATCAAAGGCCGCACGAGAATTGTCTGCGTGAAATTACAGCCGTATATGATCAATTCATCTTCTGATCCCTGACATAAGCTACAGTGTCATGCGACATACACAATAAGACCAAATTAACAAAGATGTAACGTCCTCGACAACTAAACCCGGCAGGTTTAATTTCTACATTAACTCAGTAAAAAAAAAATTTGTGAACTACGATTTATATTAAGAGATTTTGAACGAGTTGTCTTAAACAAAATACTTAAACAAAATACTCCACATTAATTACTACCATCTTAAAAAATAATGGGAGAAATAAATTAAAGTACACAAATGACGTACTAAATAAACACATTGAACTTAAAAACGACACCTAATGACCCTAAGTACACCCACTTGCTTTCTACTACGTATTCCTCCTCCTTCTTTCTGTCATTCTCATCTCAAAAACAAAACACACAAATTACCCCAAAAATTGACTCACAAAATTATCTCACGACCGAACACTTAACCGTCCCACCTTCAACAACAACGACGACGAGAGCAGAAAATCGACGACGACGAAGATACACTGCTATATAGTTGACGACAAGTATACCTGTCAAACGGGTCGGGCGGGAGGGTTTCGGGTTCGGGTAACTATTATACGGGTAACATACGGGTCGGGTGTATTTCGGGTTCGGGTAGTATACAGGTCGGGTGTACACGGGTTCCAGGTCGGGTTAGGGTCAAAATACGGGTTAATCAACGTCTTTTTATCCATACTTTTTTTCTTATTTTTGTATAACGGATTAATTTTCAGTAAAAAAAACTACTCTCTTCCTTTATAGTCAAACTTTACCTGATGCCAAAACACAAATATTAAGATTAGTGGAAGTTGTCCCTTGTAACTGTACTTCATTAATCATTACTGACAAGTGGGTGAATTAGTAATGTGAAGACTTTGGGTGGTACTGATACTTTTTCACGATTTTCCTCCCAAATTTAGAATGTAGAAGCACTTATCTTCTCCTCAAATTTATTCCTTGATTTTACATCCCACCAAATCAAAAAAAATTTAAACTTTTTAGTTTCCCTCCAAATGCACTATTTACACTTTTAAGGTGCTTTAACAAAAAAAAAATAAAAATAAAAAAAAAATTAAAAAAAAATATATATATGGTGCCTCCAAAAAACCAACTCTAATTGATATATTATTGATTTTTTTTTTTTAAATTATAAGTTCCAAAACTAAAAACTATAAAATAAGTTTATAGATGCGTGTGTCTCTATTAAATCGATATTTATAATATTAGATCCATATATGTAGTTTCCAAGTTGTATATTCAAATTTAAAATTGTTATCTCGAACTACCGACTTAAAAATATATCATTTTCTTTTTCTCATTTTTCTCATTTATTCTCCACATATATTTTGTTTCAAAATTTAATAATAATACAATGATTCAGATGCCTCAAATTCATATAACAAACACTATTAAAATGATTGATTCTACGGAGTATAATTATTGAATAATAAAGATTATTATTTAAGTGAAAATTTTCAATTATGAAAAATTTATTAGGTGTGAAATGTTTAAAATTAGTGTGTAGTAGAAATTTTACATGTAAATTGAAACTGATAAAGACATTTTATATATAGGAATGTAAGTTTTTTTTTACTCAACGGGTTAACCCGCTACGGGTCGGGTTTTGACCCATTGTTTTCGGGTCATTTCGGGTTTGGGTAGATTTTGGGTTCTGGCTCTAAAAGGCGTGTTTACTTGGTCATTTATGTGTCGGTTTGGCGGTTTATCGGTCGGTCGATTTTGTGACTCTAACGACAAGGTATAATCTTTCATTATAATGTATTAAGTTTCATAATTAGGGTTATAGTAAATTGGGGATTTTGTTTTAGTTTATTCAAACTATATATAATGTTTTGAATTATGCTTATACTATTATGTTATTGTGCAATTCAAGTAAAATTTCAGATAAGATTTTCTAACTCGGAAAAATTAGGGTTACAATAATTGGGGGTTTGCAAATTAGGGGTTAAATGTTTTCTAATGTATGAGTAATTTGTTTGTTTGATTATTTGAATTGGTTGAATATTGGGTTTGCGTCAATCACTACTTACAACATTAACTGAATATACTCATTGTAGTATTATACAACGATAATAAAGGTTGTGTATATGAATTGTTTTCTCATTAGTATCAACCTGTTGAATTTGTGTTTAGTTAATTAGATGCTCATTAGCTAAAATTACATAATATAACATGACTTATGTAAGTTATGATGGTTTTATCTTCAGTGGGTTGTGAATAAGATGGAAATAAGTTGGATGTATGGTAAACGTAATTCGACGGAGTTTAAGAAAGGCGTTGAAGAGTTCTGTAAAACCGCTTTAGATTATGCTGTGAAAACAAGTGATGAAGGTTTTTACTGCCCTTGTGTCGATTGCTCTAATATAGAAAAGGTTTTTTCTATACGTTTGTTAAGGGAACATCTTATGTGTCGTGGATTAGACAAGATTATCATATTTGGATTTGGCATGGTGAAGAAGGAGTATACAAGGCAAATTCTGTCGCTAACGATCACATGACTAATCATGTAGAAATAGAACACCACTTTCAAGAGGATGTTAATTTTCAAAATGGTGAGGATGTATTTGGTGAGGTTAATGGAACTAATATTGAGGTGGAAAACCTAGGTGATGAGGATGATGATGATGATGATGATGATGATGATGAATTAAATGAGATGTTAGATGCGGTTGAAGATCTCTTTAGTACCGAACCTCGTGTATTCGAGAGTTTGACTAAGGCATGTAACACTCCTTTGTATGATGGATGTGACAAGTACACTAAGCTGTCTGCAGTTTTGAAATTATTTAACCTTAAAACTAAGCATGGTTGGAGCGACACTAGCTTCACCGAATTGTTGGAAGCTTTACAAGACATGTTCCCCGAGGAAAACCAAATCCCTAAGTCAAATTATTATGCGAAGAAGTTGTTATGTCCCTTAGGTTTAGGATATGAGAAGATTGACGCATGTCCATCTGATTGCATATTATATCGAAAAGAGTATGCCAAGTTACATGAGTGTCCTAAATGTGGTAAATCACGTTATAAATTAGGTAATGGGGTCACGTATGAGGTGGGTAAGAAGTACCCATCAGCGAAGGTTTTATGGTATCTTCCAATTATACCTCGGTTGATACGCTTGTTTTCAAGTAAGAAAGATGCCAAAAATTTGAGGTGGTACATGGATCGAAGAAAAAAAGATGGTAAGCTTCGACATCCTGCAGATTCTCCTCAGTGGGAGATTATTAATGACAAGTACCCTGAGTTTAAAGATGAAGTTAGGAATCTGAGACTTGGGCTTAGTACAGATGGTATGAATCCATATGGTAGTTTGAGTAGTTTACATAGCACGTGGCCCGTTTCGTTAGTGATTTATAATCTACCTCCATGGCTGTGCATGAAGCGCAAATACATCATGTTGTCGCTTCTAATATCAAGACCTAAACAACCGGGCAATGATATAGATGTGTATCTTGCGCCACTCATTGATGATCTTAAGAAATTATGGGATGATGGTGTAAGGGTGTTTGATGCACATGCTAATGAGTATTTTACATTACGTGCTATGTTATTTTGTACCATTAATGACTTTCCGGCTTATGGTAATTTGTCAGGGTATAAAGTAAAGGGAAAAAAAGCATGCCCTATATGTGAGGATGATATGAAATCAACATATTTGACACATTCTTGGACCAAAAATGGTCAAGACGAACAAAGGCGGTTTTCGACTAAATCACGGATTGGGTCCTTGGCTCGAACCATGGGCTAGGTCACGATCCTAAGGTCCACCCAAGCTTATTTTTGAGTGAATTGCATAATAATATCTTGGTCAAGCTTGGTGGGTCAAAGAGGTCAAGGAAAGTCAAGACGGAGAGCAACCGAAAGTCGACGATTGTGCTATTTTTGAATGCGGTCGCTCGAGTGCACCCAAGTGGGTTCGAACCACCAAGTCAAATAAATTTTCAAGAGCAAAAGTCAAGGGAAGAGCTACAAGTCGGTAGAAAAATGATCAAGGAAGCTTCACATGTTTTTCCTCAATGTGTCCCTTTCAACACATGTCACTATCTACCTTTTATGCTTTATACTTTATGCTTTATGTTTTGTTGTTTACCTTCAAATTTTCAGCATTTGTAAGGCTTTAGAAGCCCCTAATTTCGGCTGGTTGTAAGGTCTTTTAGGACCCTTAGATCTAGTTTGAATTGTAAGGTGTGGATTAGAGATGAGGTATTATATAAACCCACTCACACACAACATAATTTTCAGATTTTGTTGAATGAAAAAGAAACCCTAGAGTTTATATTGTGTTCCTCATTTTCTCATTACTTTGTGTGTGAGTTAGTGAAAGATTAGTTTAGTGGCTTTGTGCTTAAACTAATCAAAACCTAAATCTATTACTTTGTGTGTAGAT
This sequence comes from Dianthus caryophyllus, assembly GCA_023091065.1. NCBI lineage: Eukaryota > Viridiplantae > Streptophyta > Magnoliopsida > Caryophyllales > Caryophyllaceae > Dianthus > Dianthus caryophyllus. The sequence goes on from CM041521.1 coordinate 16,899,694, forward strand.
TTAGTGACTATCCTTTTTGTTTTCCTTGTTTACAAAATTTCAGAAAAATACTTCACAAAAACATCACATTGAGCCGAGATTTTCAAGACACATCAAGTTCGATTTTTGTTCATCCTTTGAGTGAAACTTGACCCTCTTAGTTTCACTCCAAATTGGTTATCAAAGCCTAGGTTTGTTCTTCATTTTCGATTTGTTCTTTGTGTTGCCGAGTTGTCTTGTTTTCGATTTGCTTTTGTTTTCGGTTTGATCTTGTTATTTTCGGTTATACTCTTGTTGTCCTCTCTATTTTTTCGTCTTTTTTCTTTTAAATTTTCTTGTTTCCCCAAAACTTCCACAAAATTCTCACAAATTTTCACAAAATGGTTGAAGATCTACACTTGTGTTAGTGTTGGTTTTGGTTCTTACACTCAAAGGTCCAAACTTTGCACAAATTTTTCAGATTTGTTTCTTTGGTTATTTCAATGGGTATGTTTCTTCCTTTTGATGTTTCTTGTGGTACTACTCTTGATGAGACCATGTATGATTCTATGGAGAAAGCTAGAAGAGAGCTTGAAATCAAAATGAGTCGAATGAGGGGTAGACTTAAACCTAACCCTAGCCTTGATCTTGTGACTTTGAGGGGTCAAAGGGAGTTAGAGGCTAGAACGGCTCGGTTAGGAGGAGAGCCACCCCCTAGCCATGGCCGTGTGGGTTGTAGAGACTCACATACTCAAACCCTAACCCTAACCCTAGAAGAGAATCACCAAGTCGAAACCTTTAGGTCTAGGTGTACCATTATGGGAAGGGTTTGTAATTTGATTGTTGATGGGGAGAGTTGTTCTAATGTTGCCTCAAGCACCCTCATTGAAAAATTAGCCTTGCCTACACAAGAACACCCTAACCCTTACAAGATGAAGTGGCTAAACAATGGAGCCGAGATGAGTGTAAGTGTGGTTAGACAATGCTTGGTTTCTTTCTCCATTGGTGGGGATTACATGGATGAGGTTTTGTGTGATGTGATTCCCATGGATGCTTGTCATCTCCTCTTGGGGAGACCTTGGAAGTTGGAAAGAAATGCTCATCATGATGGGAGGGACAATACCTATACTTTCAAGATTGGAGCTAAGAAAATCAAACTTGCACCCTTACCTCCGATTTTGAAGAACCCTAACCCACCCTCCTTGATTATGTCACACGAAAAAATGGGGGTTGATGGGGACCGTAAATTGAGCTTGGGGTTGGTCATGGGAAGGATGAGATTAATGTCCTTGCTATGGAGTTCCCCAAAGGGCAATGCAAACCGCCCTCCATATTTGAGTCGTCCAAAGAGGTTATTTTGAGTGAAGAGGCCGAAACAAGTGAGGAAATGCATGTTGGTGAGAGATTGACCATTCACTTTGCTAAAGATGATCCGAACACTCAAGAGGAAAGCATGGGGTACAATGCCAAGCAAAGGGATGAGTATGATCATGAGAAGTGTTTGGCCAATGTCAAGAGGAAGGTATTCATGTGGTATGAGAATGTTGATGCAAGCAAAGAGTCGAGGGAATTTCTAAAATGGAAGTTCAAGGTGGGGATTGTCAATACCCAAGGAATGCTATGTGGTTATCATAATCAAGTCTATTCGAGTGGTTTCATGAAATGGGGATTCAAAGGGGGAACTAAGCTTGAACAAAAAGAGCTAAGTGATGATCTTCTACAATCTTCACCTAAGCTCAAGAAAGAAGATGGCTCAGTGAAAGTCCAACGATCGATTTGTGGGAGGAGAACACGCCCTCAATGCCATACGTGGTCGCTTCACGATCCTTAGGTCATCCAATTCAACAAGTACTTTCATGAATGAGAAGGTAGCCCTCCATTTGATCAAAGACAATCCTAGAGCAATAGGGAAGTCAAGGAGAGGAGCTCAATGAGCTCAAAGCGAAATTCGGGCACTCAATGAAGTACAAGGAGAGTGAATCATTTGGAGATGCAAAGGACGATGTGATGGAAAGTTCAAGTAAGTCCTTGAAATGGGAGAAAAACGTTGGGCTCAATCATGACAAAGAGAGGCTAGGTGACGATTCTATGCATGAGGAACATCGAGTTGTGCTAGGGGATAATTGTGAATCCAAAGAAACCATGAGTAAGGGAGAGAGCAAATTCAATTCAATGAACCGAGTTTACGAGAATCAATCTCTCATTCAATCTCTAAGCAAGTGGAATTCTTGGAAGACTAGAGCCATGGAACACAAGGTTCGTCATGGGGCTCATGGGGCACCCCTCATCATGTTCTACGAATCAAGCCATGAAGCCAACAAGAGTCCGAGTCGAGAAGGAGGCAAAGGATCAAGCCATGAGTCAAACTATAGTCCAAACCGAGCAAGAGAAAGAGAGACCGAGGATTTGAGGACAAATCCTTTTCAAGGAGAGGAGATTGGACCAAAAATGGTCAAGACGAACAAAGGCGGTTTTCGACTAAATCACGGATTGGGTCCTTGGCTCGAACCATGGGCTAGGTCACGATCCTAAGGTCCACCCAAGCTTATTTTTGAGTGAATTGCATAATAATATCTTGGTCAAGCTTGGTGGGTCAAAGAGGTCAAGGAAAGTCAAGACGGAGAAAGAACCGAAAGTCGGCGATTGTGCTTTATTTTTGAACGCGGTCGCTCGAGTGCACCCAAGTGAGTTCGAGCCACCAAGACAAATAAATTTACAAGAGCAAAAGTCAAGGGAAGAGCTACAAGTCAGCCGAAAAAAATGATCAAGGAAGCTTCACATGTTTTTCCTCAATGTGTCCCTTTCAACACATGTCACTATCTACCTTTTATGCTTTATACTTTATGCTTTATGTTTTGTTGTTTACCTTCAAATTTTCAGCATTTGTAAGGCTTTAGAAGCCCCTAATTTCGGCTGGTTGTAAGGTCTTTTAGGACCCTTAGATCTAGTTTGAATTGTAAGGTGTGGATTAGAGATGAGGTATTATATAAACCCACTCACACACAACATAATTTTCAGATTTTGTTGAATGAAAAAGAAACCCTAGAGTTTATATTGTGTTCCTCATTTTCTCATTACTTTGTGTGTGAGTTAGTGAAAGATTAGTTTAGTGGCTTTGTGCTTAAACTAATCAAAACCTAAATCTATTACTTTGTGTGTAGATTTAGTGACTATCCTTTTTGTTTTCCTTGTTTACAAAATTTCAGAAAAATACTTCACAAAAACATCACATTGAGCCGAGATTTTCAAGACACATCAAGTTCGATTTTTGTTCATCCTTTGAGTGAAACTTGACCCTCTTAGTTTCACTCCAATTCTAGGAAGTACGTGTACATGAATCATCGTAGATTCCTCAATCGCTTTCACCCTTACCGGAAAAAGAAATTACCATTTAACGGAAAAGTGGAGGAAGACATTGCTCGTGGACCATTGAATGGGAAAGAGGTTTATGAGCGAGTAAAAGCCATTCAAACGGTTTTTGGTAAGTCTGTGAAACCGAAAGAGTCTGAGAGTCTTTGGAAAAAAAATCCATATTCTTTGAACTTCCATATTGGCAAGATTTGCCGGTAAGACATTGTCTTGATGTGATGCACATAGAAAAAAAATGTGTGCGATGCTATTTTAGGGACATTGCTCAATTTTCCCGGGAAGACAAAGGATGGCTTGAAAGTGCGTAATGACATGATGGAAATGAAGCTTCGGTAAATCTATGGCCAGTCGAGAAGAACAAGTCAAGCAAGGGGAAAGGTTCATCTTGGTACCTTGCACCAGCTTGTTACACTTTGTCAAGAGCGGAGAAAAGATTATTTTGTGAGTGTTTATATGGGATTAAGGTTCCTACAAGTTACTCATTGAATATAAAAAGGCTAGCAACTAACACGGATTTTAAATTAAATGCCATGAAATCACATGATTCTCATGTCATGATGCATGTGTTCTTGCCGGTAGCTTTTCGTGGAATATTGCCAAAACATGTTAGAAAGACTATCACAAAACTTTGTTCATTTTTCAATACTATATGCAGTAAGGTAGTTGACCCAGAGACACTAGATGCACTACAGGTGGACATTGTTGAGATACTTTGCCAATTCGAAATGTATTTTCCACCCTCTTTTTTTGACATTATGGTCCACCTAGTGTTACATCTTGTTAGAGAGATCAAGTTGTGTGGTCCTGTGTTCTTGAGATGGGCATATCCTTTTGAGCGATACATGAGTACATTGCAAGATAAGGTGAGAAATCTTGCCCGACCTGAAGCTAGCATCATTCAAGGCATTGTTAATGAGGAGGTTACTGAGTTTTGTAGTGAGTTTGTGAGCAAACTTCAACCTATTGGTTTACCAAGAAGTAAAGATGATGGACGGTTTGAAGGTAAAGGTCTTACTGGTGCGAAAATGATCTCACCGCAATCAAATTTAAGATGTAAGGCACACTTGTATGTACTGTAGCAAAGTGAAGATGTTCAGCCTTATTTGACAAAGCACAAACAAATCTTAGCTTCTAGGTATCCTTGTAAAGCTGAAAGGTGGCTAATGCAAGAACATAATCGAACATTCATTGACTGGTTTTCTAATGCTGTGATGCAAGAATTGTCGAATAATGAAGATGACGTATCTGATACGATAAAATGGCTTGCCCATGGTCCTAGAGAAAGTGTTAACTCATACGAAGGGTTTACTATAAATGGGTACACATTTTATACGGAGCGCCAAGACAAAAAGTCGTTATCTGTGCAAAATAGTGGTGTGACAATTGTTGCGTCGTCTACTGAATTTTCTAGTTCTAAGGAAAATCTCCGATTGATGTTCGACAACCATACTATGGAGTCATTCAAGACATATGGGAGCTAGATTATTGTGATTTTAAGGTCCCCCTTTATCGGTGCAAGTGGATAGATAACACTAGACGTAGTGTTCATAGAGATGAATTTGGTTTTACTCGAGTAGATATGAATCGTTTACGGGACACCAATGAACCATTTATTTTTGCATCTCAAGCTAAAAAAATATTTTATATACTTGATCCCTCTGACCAACATTGGTCTATTGTGGTTCACGGAAAGAGGCGAATTCTTGGTGTTTGGGATGTTCTTGACGAAGATGAGTATGATAATTTTGAAGATATCCCACCTTTCTCAAATCCTGTAAATAATGAGAGTGATATAGGTGATCTTGACACAAGCTTTATGCGTCTAGACCATAAAGAAGGGATAATCGTGGACATCTCTCAATAGCGAGAGCTTGAGGTACAAAAACGTTAAACTGTCGTATTGTGTTTCATTATTTTGTCAATGTTGTATTCTGTATTCCCATTTCTGTTTGGTCTACCTGGTGCATTCTGTTCTCTGTTGCTGTCAAACTGGTGCTATCTGTTTTCTGATGCTGTGAAGTTGTTGTATTCTGTTTTTTTTTTTGTTTCTTTCAAACTTCTGTTACTGCTTTTACGGATATTATATTGCAAATTTTGTATATTTCAGGTTGCTAATAATGGCTGATAATGATGATCCTATTTACGATGATAATGATGATGATATGGACAATGTAGATGGTAGTGATGATGACTCTTATGATGATGAGATCGAGGAAGATATTGGTGATGCTGAGGACTTTGCTGATGGGACCTTTACTGATAAGACTGCGCGTAACATAGATGACTATGAGCTCATGGCCGATGCAGCTGCATTGCAAGGCATAGATCTGGTGGATCCCGTTAGACCATCTACCTCTTTGACAACTCGTCAAGTTTCGCAGAAAGGCAAGGGTTCAGGAAAAGGAAGGACTGCAACGAAAGGGTTAAAGATTTCTGAGCCCATGTTTCTTGAATTCGATAAGTTTGATCGTCCAACTGGTAAATGGCAGGGAAAATATGGCCAACATATTGGCTTTTGCATGAGAAAATTTAATATTAACTGGAATTGGAAAGATGTGAATGCTGGAAAGAAGAAACTAATGTGGGAAGATACAATGATAAAGGACTTGTATTCTATTTTTAATGTTGGAGTCTATGTGAAGTGAAACTTATGGGGATAAGAATCACTCAAAGGATGAACAAAATCGAACCTTGAAAAACCCTTGAGAATCTCGGCTAAGTATGATTTTTTTGTGGAGTATTTTCTGAAATTTGTAGAACAAAAGGAAACATAAAGATAGTGCCTAAATCTACTCACAAAGTTATAGATTTAGGGGTTTAATTAACTAAGCACAAAGCCACTAGTTAATTATCATAAATCTCAAACACAAAGTATAGAGAGAAATGAGAGCACTCAAGTTTTTTTTAGGGTTTCAACCTTATCATTCAAATCTGAAAATTTGTGAGAGAAGAATGAGGGTTTATATATTACCCTCATTCTAATCTTGACCATCCATTACAACAAGATCTAAGGGCTACAATCAACCCACAAAATAACAATAATACTCGGTCCATTAGCTCACATGTGAGCTGAATTTTTGAACATAAAACAACAAATGCATAAAGTAAAAAGCATGAAACATAAAAGGTAGATAGTGACATGTATGAAAAAGACATAAAGTAAAACAATGTGATGATCCTTGGTGACTTGTTGTAGACCGGCCCCTTGACCTCCTTGAGCTAGTTTGTTGAACCAAGTGAGCCCATTTTATTGGAGGGTTGACTCACTTGGGTGTACCATAGTTGATCACATTTCAAAATAGCACAATCTTGACTTTTTTTGTTGCTCTCCATCTTTGACTTCACCTTGACTTAGCTTGATCACTAGGGTTGACTCGATTTGACCATAGAATTGACTTTAGTTGACCCTTAGTGATCCGCCAGACCAAGCCCTAGGCTTGGGTTTGAGCCCATGGCCCTAACCCATGGTCTCCCAACTCTTCTCCCTTGACTTCCTTGACCAATTTTGGTCCAATCTCCTCTCCTTGGAAAGGACTTGCCCTCAAGTCCTTGGAGAACCTCTTGCTCGACTTGCTCGACTTCACACTTGATTCCCGACTCAATCCTTGCTCGAATTTGGGCTTCACGTTTTTCTTCCATGGGCACCACTTGATGATGGTTTGGAGGAATGGTTGGATTCCTTTGCTTGGGCTCGAGGGATTGATCATGTTTTCCTCCTTGGTCACGGTTTGCTTGACCACACATTCTTCCTCAAGCATCTCTTTGAGTCCTCGGTTCATAGCCACGCCATCCATCCACTCTTGCTCGTGGTCGAGCCCATCAATGATCCTCCATCTCAAGGATCCACTTGACCTCCCTAGGCCATCGATTTTGCCCTCTCATTGTTCACATTGGTTGTTTTCTTGTTGATTGATGCTTCACCTTCATGTTGCTCCTCTCCTAGAATCCTCCTTATCATGCTAGAGCTTCCTTCACATTCCAAGTTCATCTCCTCCCCTAGCTCTTCCTTACTCGGCTCAAGCCCATTCAAGTCCTCAAGCTCTTTCAAGCTCGGCTCCAACTTCTTCTCCATGCTAGGTTTCGGTTCAAGGAAGGATTCAAACAAGCACGCATTGGATTTACATCCCATCATTGGTGGTAGGGGAGCTAAGACAATAAGCTTGTCACCATACTTGAATGAGTAGGTGTTGTCTCTTCCATGGTGGGAAGAATTCTTCTCATTCTCCCAAGGCCTACCAAGCAACACATGACATGCATCCATGTCCAACACTTCACACACAACTTCATCTTTGTAGTCTTGACCAATTGAGAACGAGACTTGGCATTGTTTGTCAACTTTGACCTCGGCTCCTTGATTGAGCCATCTTAGCTTGTATGGGTGAGGATGCTTCAAAGTAGGCAAGGCAAGCTTATCAATGAGGGTCTTGGAAGCAACATTAACACAACTTCCCCCATCGATAATCAAGTTACACACTCTCCCCATGATGGTACATTTGGACCGAAATATTTGATGCCTTTGGTCCATATTCTCGTTTGATTCTTGGGTGTGCATCACTCGCCAAGTGACCAAGCTCAACCCCGAGTCCGGGGGAACAATGGTCTCGGCCATCTTCACTTCCTCAACTCCCTCTTTTTTTTCTTCCTCACAAACCAACACTTCATCGTCTCCCCAATGCACAACCTCACTTGTGTTCAAGGTCCTCTTGCTAGGGCACTCCTTAGCAAAGTGACCATACCCTTGACATTGGTAACACTTCTTGAGAGGGATGGTTCTCTTAGGGCCATAGTCGATTCCCTTTCCCTTGTCAACACTTGAGGGGTTAGTGGTAGGGCAAGGCTCAACAATTTTGATCCCCCCTTGGCTCGACATGGGGTTGGTCTTGGGGGTGCTCTTAGCCGACTCTCCTCTCCCCTTCTCTAGCCTCTCCACACGTGTAGCCATGGTAACCGCCTCATCGAATGACCACAAGTTTTGCATTTTGACTCGATTTGCTATCCTAGGGTTTAGGCCCTCAACAAACCTTGCAATTTTTTGTTCGGGTTTCTCATTCATTTCACATTGGAGGGTGAGTTGCTCAAAGTCCCTAAGATAGGTTTCAATGGGGTGTGACTCTTGTTTTAGTTGGGCTAGCTTGAGGAACATGTCTTGAGTGTAGTCTTTGGGAACAAACTTGTCTTTGAGTTTCTTTTTGAGTTTGAGCCATGACTTGATGGGTTCCTTACCCTCTCGGTTTCTTTGGTTCTTAAGGTTCTCATACCAAAGGGAAGCATATCCCTTAAACTTCATGATGGCCACCTTGAAACACTTCCTATCTGGAGTACTCCTTGAATTCAAAAATTCTCTCAACCGATCTAAGCCAATCTAGGAGATCCTCGGGTTCAAGCTACCATAAAAATCGGGTATGTCCACCTTAATGTCTCTGGTCATGGTCTCTAGGGTGGGCCTCAAGGGACTCTTAGAATCAGAAAATTGATCTTCCATGTGAGGAGGAACTTGTCCTCTCCCACGGCCCCATACCCCATTCCACGGCCTCTTCCTCTTCCCCCTTCACCCTTCTTGGTTCATTCATGTTTTGTTCCAAGAGTGTGTTAATAGCATTCATCATCAAAGTGCAATTACTGGGGTGAGTTGAGTCAATTTCTCTTCTAAATCGGAAAGTCTTTTACCCTCTCCTCTATTCTCTTCCATTTTGTGAAAGTTTTGTGAGATCTTTTGTGGAAATTTTGTGGAAAATGAACAAGGAAAACAAAGAAAGAAAGCGAAAAATTGAAGAGGAAAACAAACCCTAAAATTTCTGGCTAACACAAGAACAAACCCAACCAATACTAACACAAGTGTAGATCTTTAACCATTTTGTAAGATTTTGTGGAAAATAAAACAAGGAAATTAAAAGAGGAACACGAAAAATGTAAGAGAAAACTTCAAACAATTCGACCCTAAACTTAGATAAACCGAAAAATTGAAAATGAGAATGAAATTCAAGAACAAACCTAAGCTTTGATAACCAATTTGAAGTGAAACTTATGGGGATAAGAATCACTCAAAGGATGAACAAAATCGAACCTTGAAAAACCCTTGAGAATCTCGGCTTAGTATGATTTTTTGTGGAGTATTTTTCAAATTTGTAGAACAAAAGGAAACATAAAGATAGTGCCTAAATCTACTCACAAAGTTATAGATTTAGGGGTTTAATTAACTAAGCACAAAGCCACTAGTTAATTATCATAAATCTCAAACACAAAGTATAGAGAGAAATGAGAGCACTCAAGTTTTTTTTAGGGTTTCAACCTTATCATTCAAATCTGAAAATTTGTGAGAGGAGAATGAGGGTTTATATATTACCTCATTCTAATCTTGACCATCCATTACAACAAGATCTAAGGGCTACAATCAACCCACAAAATAACAATAATACTCGGTCCATTAGCTCACATGTGAGCTGAATTTTTGAACATAAAACAACAAATGCATAAAGTAAAAAGCATGAAACATAAAAGGTAGATAGTGACATGTATGAAAAAGACATAAAGTAAAACAATGTGATGATCCTTGGTGACTTGTTGTAGACCGGCCCCCTTGACCTCCATGAGCTAGTTTGTTGAACCAAGTGAGCCCATTTTATTGGAGGGTTGACTCACTTGGGTGTACCATAGTTGATCACATTTCAAAATAGCACAATCTTGACTTTTTTTGTTGCTCTCCATCTTTGACTTCACCTTGACTTAGCTTGATCACTAGGGTTGACTCGATTTGACCATAGAATTGACTTTAGTTGACCCTTAGTGATCCCTTAGACCAAGCCCTAGGCTTGGGTTTGAGCCCATGGCCCTAACCCATGGTCTCCCAACTCTTCTCCCTTGACTTCCTTGACCAATTTTGGTCCACTATGCTATTTTCTGCTTTTACTATGTATTCATGTGTTTCAGCTATGTAATTAGTATGACCTAACTCCGTTTTTTCCCCTAGAATCTATTTCACATTCCCGACGAGGAGAGATTGAGGAAGAACTTCATATCAGCGGTTGCTAAAAGGTTCAGGGACATTAAAAGTAAATTGGTAAGTGGGTGGATTACAAAGACGAGAATGAGAAGCACAATTGAGGATGGACGGGAGCCTCATGAGATTTGGAAACATATCAAAGTCGAAGACTGGAAACTTTTTCAACAAATTAAAACCTCAAGTCCGGCCAAGGTAATGCATGATGTCTGTACGAATACTCCATTACTCTGTAGACTTCAGTCAATGCAGCCGTTTTTAATTCTGGTGCTTTTCTTGTACACCAAATTTTATAGAGGAAGCGTGAGAAGGCAATTGAGTGTGCAAAGAAGAATGAACATCATCACCACTTGGGTCAGAATAGCTTTAACGCCGCTAGACAGATTTGGATCAAAGATGGATTTTATCCGGCAAGCACTTCAATTTCTGCACACACCTCCACAGTCACCATTGATGCAAATCGAGCTGATGATTGGTTTTGCTCAATGCATTCGAAAGATAAAGAAAGTGGCAAATACTTGATAAAAGAGCCTAAAACCAAGGAAGTTGCTGAAAAATTCGTAAGTTCAAAGCTGAACGTTGTATTATTCGTTATATTTGGCAATATCTAATACTTGTTCTCATTATTTGTTATAAATTTAATTCATGTTAGCTTGAGATAAGAGGAAAGCAGATCAGCGGAGAGTTCGTCATTGATCAGAATAAGGATGCTTTATATTATGCTCTTGGAGAAAAGGATGATCACCCTAGTCGTGCTAGAGGTTTTGGGGGAGTTAATGTGACCGTGCAACGTGCATTTGGGGATGCAACACATAAATCGAGTCGTTCAAGAAAAAGAGTAGCAACGCTAGAGGATCGAGAGGCTTTGAAGAATGAACTGAGGGAAGAGCTTAAAAATGAGATGAAATTAGCAGTTAGGAATAACGTGTCCTCTATATTAGAAGAAATGGGTTTGTCCACTTTGAAACAGCCTGATGGTTCAACTAATTCTGCTCGTATAATACGCCCTGACCATCTTGACCATGCTGAAATGAACCATCTAAAACCACCTTCAACAACAGAAATTAAGGTAACCAAAAATTCTTAATTAAGTCATTATGCATTTTACTTACTGTAGCTTATAAGTTGTAATTAATAGCATTTTTTTTTTTAAAATGAACATATGTAGAATGACACTCCATTGCGTCTTCATCTTAAAGACACTCAAAATGGCGTATCATATGAGGTTGCACGTGGTAAGGCGTTTCCGGGAGAGGTGTGTCATCAAGATCCAGTTGCATCAAATCTTTTAAGAGTCAAAGTTTCGATTGTTCCTCAAGACTTTGAGAATTTGCCACTTCCTGTTCCCGTGTCAGCATATGATTTATATGTACTAAAGGATGCAATTGGAAGTATAGTGCAGTGGCCAATTACATTAGTGAAGATTGATAGCGAGGTATGATTATTGTGTGGCTTATATTTTATCTGTGCATATACATAGATGACATCCTTTAATAATGTTTTGTTAGGGTGAGCATAAGGACGCACAATATGAGGTAATGGGTAGCAACTCACACCATACGAGATTGTCGGTCACACCGACAAAAACTTGTGCTCAGGAGTTCATTGTGAATTCATATACTCCGGATTGCCAATAGTTAAACACTTTCATTGATACGATGGCTGAAGGAGAGACATGTAGCATTCACTTTAATGCCGATTTATTTTACTACGACAAGGATGGTAAGACTGAAATACACAAAGAAGATCTACAACAATTCCTTAAAGGGAAGAGTGAGCTTAGTATACCGATAATTCAGATCTTCATGAGGTATTGTATCTAATTTGTCACTATTTAAATTTCATGTCTAATTGATTAGTTGATGTGTATCACTAGAATAGTTGGTTCATAAGAGTAATTCATATTTAGGGCACTTCGAGATGATCTTGTGGAAGCGAGTATGAAGCCTCGAATAGGATGGTTGTGCCCTGCTGCAACTTTGGATGTTAAATTGATTAAGAAAGCGGAGGTTGCAATAGCGTATGTTAGTTCTGCATTTCAAAGCTCTTCTCGTAATGGTCATGAATTCATCTTGGCCCCAATTCTCGATAGGTACGACTTCACGTCGTTTAGTACTTATTGTTTGATGTTCTCTAATTTAATTTATATTCTTGTTTTCTATTGATAGTTTTGTATTCTGTTTTTCTGTTTTTTGGGGCTGTATAATGCAGTAAACATTGGCTGTTGCTTGTCATTTGTCCTCAAACATATACCATTTATGAGATTGATTCAATCACTCGTAAACAAGGTCGCAAGTTATATATGAAGATGATAATTCTCAGGCAAGTATTTCATTACGTTTGTCTATCCTACTTGGGCTTCAATATTAATTAACAAAATTAATTTACGTAGGTCCTTAAAAAGGTACAAAATGGCTGGTGGCAAAATACAAGTAAGAAGAAAAGAACCATTATGGAAATCTATGAAGGTAAATTATCATTTTGCAAGTGTTCAAGATTATTTAAATTAGTTCAAATTCAAATCCAATTAACGATTAAAATTTGATTTGTTAGTGTCCTCAACAAAGTAATGGCGTGGAGCATGGCTACTTTGTAATGCGGTTCATGTACGACATAATTAAAAATTGCGCTACCATAAATGACTTGGACAAGGTATGTCATCTACAATTAACAAGAAAACCAGGGTATAGAATTATTATATTACAATAGTATTACTTCTTCGGAATTATAGTTTAACATTTTGTATTGTTATTCTATCTCTAGGTTTGGACCTCGCAAAAGACATACAGTGACTGCGAAATCAATGAAGTTCGCGATAAATGGGCTACGTACTTCACTAGTCATTGTGTTAATTAAACTATTGTAGTTACTTCTAATTTTATAAGACATATATAGTATTGAGCGCTCTTTTTCTTGATATTGTCGAAGATTATGGTATGTTGACATAAACTTGGGATTCTAGTTAATGCTAGTCATGTACTTGAAGATATTGGTGGAAAAGGGGTTGAAAATTAAATGTTGGCGATTTGGAATTTTCATCGCAGGTACAATATTATGGTAAACCCGGAGTAAAATGACAGCTGTCAAAATATTTAAAAAATAATATTTGAGGCGTTTTTTTACTAGAAATAAGCACAATTTTCAGATTTTTAGTCGTTATATTTAGTCACTATATGCGGCGTTCAAGGGGAAATAAGCCGCAAATGAAAAGTTATTTGCGGCGGTTATTAAAGGTAAAGAGCCGCTTATACAAAAGCTATTTGCAGCGTTTTATAAATTAAACGCCGCAGATGTCAAACTATTTGCGTCGTTTATTTTCGCCGCAAATAAATCATTTATTTGCGGCCCCCTTGTTTGCTGCTATGCGAAAAACGCCTCAAATAGCCACTTTTTAGACGCCGCAAAAGAATGTTTTTGTACTAGTGAGCGCTATGGAAGTGCTGAAACTTACACAGGTTAGAAAAGGAGAAACTTGGGTGTTGTATACTGATGGAGCAACTAATGTCAGAGGTTCTGGTCTGGGCATTGTCCTGAAATCGCGACAAGGGGACATACTAGCCCAGGCTGTCAGTTGTGAATTTCGTACCACCAACAATGAGGCAGAATACGAGGCTTTAATCGCAGGTTTGATGGTCTGTATTGGTCTTGGTGTCAAAAATCTGGAGGTAAAAAGCGACTCTTTACTTATTGTTAATCAGATTAATGGTTCTTTTGCGGCCAAAGATTCCAAGATGTTGCTCTACCTTGAGAAGGTTAGAACCTTGGTTTCGAAGTTTGACCAGTTTAGAATTGACCAGATCCCCAGAGACCAGAACTCACAGGCAGACTCTCTAGCTAGTCTTGGCTCTAGTTTCAAACCTGCAGACTTGGACAGGATTCCCATAGTACACCTCCTCAGGCCCTCTATAGAGAAGTTTGATCCTATTCAACCTCGTCTACCCCACTCTGTCTCTTGATCGCACCTTTTTATTCTTTTCTTAGAGATGGTGTTTTACCCCCAGACAGGCTTGAGGCCAGAGCTTTTCGGCTTAAAGCCTCGAGGTATGTCTTGATTGATGATGTTCTGTTCAAGAAATCTATGTCAGGTCCATATCTGCGTTGCCTGGAACCAGCTGAAGCCAGAACTGTTCTGGAAGAATTACATGAAGGAGATTGTGGCAACCACAGTGCTGGAAGAAGTCTAGCCAGCAAAGCTCTGATATTTGGTTACTTCTGGCCAACTATGAGAAAGGAGGCTGTGGAGTACGCAAGCAAGTGTGAGGCATGTCAAAAGCATTCTCCAATGATTCACCAACCAGCTGAGATTCTACATCCTATTTCTTCACCGTGGCCTTTCATGAAGTGGGGCATGGACATAGTGGGAAATCTTCCAATGGCCCCAGGACAGAAAGTGTTTATGTTGGCAATGACCGATTACTTTTCTAAGTGGATTGAAGCAGAAGGGTTCAGAAGTGTAACAGAAAAGGAGGTGATCTCATTCATCAAGAGGAACATCATTTGCAGATTTGGAATTCCGAGCCATATTGTATGTGACAATGGTACACAGTTCGTAGGGAACAAGACTAGAGAGTTCTGTACAACTTGGAATATTGAACTGCTTACTTCTGCACCAAGATATCCCCAGTGTAATGGTCAGGCAGAGTCTAGCAATAAGATTATCATCAAAACCTTGAAGAAGAAGCTGAAGAAACGACGAGGGAGATGGGCAGAAGAGCTACCTTTAGTTCTGTGGGCTGACAGAACTACACCAAAGAATTCCACAGGACAGACCCCTTTCTCTTTGGTGTATGGTTGTGAAGCGGTGATTCCAGCATAAGTGTCTGTTCTAACAGCAAGGTATGGTCTGAACAGTTTAGAAGCTAACCCAGAGTTATTGTCTTCCAGTCTTGATTTTGCAGAGGAGCTAAGAGATGCAGCCAGGATAAGGTTAGTGGCTTACCAGCAGAATGTGGCCAGGACTTTCAACAAGCATGTCAAGGCCAGAGTTTTCAGAGAAGGAGATTTAGTTCTGAGGAAAGTATTTGAAAACACAAAGGAAAAGTCTGCAGGAAAGCTAGCCCCAGTCTGGGAAGGACCATACTTGATTGATTCAGTTGTAGGCCAAGGAGCTTATAGACTGGTAACTCTGGAGGGAGAGTTGATTCCTAGAGCATGGAATGCAACCAACCTCAAACTCTATCTTTGTTAATGCGGTATTTTCAATTCTGTAATTTCAATTCTGCACTCTTTAATTGTTTTTTGTAAATATTTCTTTTCCATTCAATAAAGACCATTGAACTTCAATGGTATAGTTTAACTTTATTTCCAAGTTTTGCAGATTACATCTTTGGTTCAGAAGTAAATATATTCTATCACAAATAAAACAAAGTAAAAATAATATGCTACATATTACAAATAAAGGAGTTTATCCTCCAGATTTGTTAAGGAGTCTATCCTCCAGTTCTACTCAGGGAGTATAACCTCCAATTCTGGGCCTAGTCCCCAGATCCTTGGAACTTGTCTTCCAGATTTGAGCTTTGTCCTCAGCTTTAAGCAGCCAGTCCTGCAATGGAGATCTTCCTCCAGTCCACAAAGACACGCACCCCGCAGAGCAAACACCCCGCCAGAGAGGATGCGCCCTGATTGACGACCAGTGGCTTAGCCGCCGTTAAGAGATGTCCTATAATATCCCTCAAGGTAAGCCATGATCATGCGTACATAAGTCTGGGGTGTACACCTGCGAGGTTAGTACATTCACAGAACAATAGAAGCAATAGAAGCAACAGAAACGATAGTGGTTAAGTCCTTGGACCACCAATGCTGACTAAATACTAAGCAACCGAATCTGTCAGAGCAGACTAGAAAAATGTCTTGCTCTGCAGACTAAGCAAAAGTTCCACAGTAGCAACAGATAGAAGTCCACAGAATATTTACAGACCTAGACATACTAGTCCAGGCCAGACCACAGATAGCAAATTGTTTTTTACACAAAATGTTCACAAGAGTTTTTTGTTTCATTCTTCTTCTTCTTCAGAAGGATTGTCATCAGCTTGGGCATCATCGCCAGCACCACCGTCACCAGCCGCAGTGCTCCCTTCCTGATCGATGCCCGCTTTCCTCTCCACGAACAGTGCGCTGGGAAGAGCTGTTTAAATTTCTCCACAAAGAAGATCTACATTCCACTCCTCACGCTCGGACTGGAGCACGCATCATTTGAATTCTGGTCTGGCTGTGTAAAACAGCGCCAGATCGCCTCTCGGTTACGAGCCGCCTCAAGTTCCTGAACACGCGCCTGGAGATTCTCGTTTTCTGACCTTAACAAGGCCAGACTCTCCTCAGACTTGGCAGCAGTAGCCTTGGCTTTCTCAGCCGCCTCCTTCATATTGTCCAGAGCTTTCTCCCAGTCTGTGCAAGCCTGCTCTTTCAGAGCAAGTTTGTCCTCCAGCGCAGTTACACGATTCCCAGAAGTGGATAAAATGTGCCCCAAGCTTGATATACAATCAAGAGTCTGCAAATTTAATGGTGTAAGGTACAATAGTGGTAGAATTATCATGAGCATTTGTACTAGAAGTAAGTCAGGTTAATACCTGAAGAGCAGAGTGAGTGGCTCTGAACGCCAGTTCTATAGTGTCAATCCCGATCAGATCTGGGTCGAACTTTTTTGCTGCTTGTTGGATGATGTTCTCCACGCCTGTCGATGGCGTGCTGGACAGAAATGTTCCTGGTAATGACAAACCTTCTTCCGCTTTCCTTTTCTTTGATTTCTTGTCTGGTGTGCTTTTCTCTGGTTCAACCTGAGCCTTCCTCTTAGGTTCCTCAATCTTCAGCGCCCTGAATCCTGGAGTAGGAATACAAGTAGGAATGAACTGAGGTTTTTTATCTAAACCCCCAGCCAGAATGACGTCCATCTTCTCTTGAAGAAGAGTAGGATTGAGTCTACCTCTAGTGATTGGCCTAGACGATTCACCTAGCATGAACCACACGTATTTCAGAATCTCGTATCCAGACCAGGCTTGATCAGACTTGACCAAAAGAAATAGAAAAGAGACTTACCTTTAATCGCAGAAACCATAGGCACATGCACCTTCACCGCTTTCTTTGCTGGCCTACAGAACGTGGAGAATGCCGTTTTGTTATCCTCTTCAGACCAAGTCCTCTCCTTGAGGGGCAAAGCCATGAAGGTAGCAATCCTGGCCTTGGAATCCTCGCTTGGCACAGGCTGCTAGGAATCCGCTAGAAACACAAAACGTAGGAAACCCTCAGACCTACACAGAATAGAAAAGCTAGAAACAGCAGATCTGAGTCAGGAGTGACTAACCTCTCTCACCAATAGGGTAGTCCAAACAGACGCTGCCCCTAAGAGTATCACTTTTCAGAAAAAGAAAGCCTGTTTTCCAATCCTTGTCATCCCCAAAGATCGTGGTGCTCAACTGCATTGCTCCTGGCCCTTTCTGATCCTGAAGATGAACCTTCCGCGGCCCTGAGCCCTTACAGAGTAAACGTTTTTAAGATCTTGCACCGTCAGTTGCAGTCTGAACTTTGTGCAGAGCTTGTCAACCAAGCAAATAATTTTCCACATGCTAGGCATTAATTGGCAAGGGGCAAGCTTCATTGAAGAAAGCACCCCACTGATCCAAGAATTACAAGGAATTCTCAGACCAGCCCTGAAGGGAAATTCGTAAATAGAAATCCATCCTGGACAAGTCCAGGAAGCCGTGACGTAGTCATCACAGGGAACAAAGATTATAGCAGACTTAGACACGATCTGATGATCTTTCAGATGTTTTATGATTGATTGAGAAAGTGTGTTCTTGGTTTCGTCATCAAAGGAGTCACCTTTGATGAACTTGTGGTCGCCAAACATGATCTCAGTGATCTCAGTTTTCTCAAGATCTATCACTTGTTCAGCCATGATTTTCAGATGATTCTGATTTGATTTGATGATTGAAAAAGCAAAAGAGGAAGATGATGAACAGTAGAAGGTAAAAAAAGAAAGTTGGCAAGGTGAGTTCTCGAGAAATTACTGGAGGCTCCTATTTATATTCAAGGGTAAAAGAGTTCAAGTGGGATTAGGATTTTACCGTTGGTAAAATTCAAAACAGCCCAGAGTTAGCCGTTGATACTGTTCAGGAGTCAAATCAGGTTTTAATTCTCACCTACTTCTAATTTCAACGTTATCTCTTTGAATATTGTGCACAAGTCTGGCTAAGTACATAATTGTTGTTCAAATTCTATAGACGTTGTCTCTACTCTAGTCTGTTCTGTATAGAAGTGTTTGTACAGGGTTGTTTCCTCAAGATTGCTGAACACTGCACTTGAGAAAACAAGGGGCATTTGTTATGACCAGATTTTACACCACCCAGAATTGGCAGTTCTGGATAGATATTGTAAATACGGTACAGAGCAAGAAAGAAGAGCAATAGCGGTTATAGCCCAGAACAGGTTAGAAGAGGCATGGTAGTTATGGTCAGCAGAGGTCAACTATGACGGTTACAAAGATCATGGGGTAATGGAAGATATCATAGCTGAGCAGAAGTGGAGTCAATGGTAGTTATTTAACCGCCAAAGATAGTGGAAGTCATGGAAGAAGTGCCCTAGAAAATAGGAACTGATTTGCAGCTAGCTTTGCCTATATAAAGAGGCTCATTTGTACATTTTTTCATAAGTTTACATTAGCATTAGCACACTTAAGCACTAAATAATTACACTACGATAAACTACAGTCAGTTCTGTACAAATTGCTACAGAAGTGAATATTCTCACAGTTGTACTCTGTAATCCCAACTCTGATATTAATAAAAGTACTCCTGGCTTGGTAGCCCGCAGTTTTCCCCATCTTCTTCTCGGGGCTTCTGCGTCATCAAATCCCTGTGTCCTTAGTTCTGTCCCATATAGCTCAGTTCTGTTCTGTTCCGCAAATAGTACTAGTTGATCCACTTTTCTCCATTTTCAACCTTGTGAAGTTTTTACCAAAACAGAGTTCATCATAATGCTCTTGCAACCTTATCTTGCTGCCTTTGGATTATATAAATATGGAAGCATCTTATTTTGATCCTGTTTGCATCAAGTTCTACCATATATCTTATTCTACTATTTTTGGAGCTTATTCTATGATATTGGAGTCTTACTCTTCAGTCCTAAGCGGATCTTCGACACTCTTGAAACTGGCTCTCCAGTCTTGAGTATACTTCTCAATCTTGAGCACGTTTATAGTTTTGAGCATAGTCCTCAGCCTAGAGCAGCCAGTCATGCAGTGGAGATCTTCCTCCACCCACAAGCAGCCTAATCCTGGCAGAGCACCTACCCTGGCCAGTAGAGGATGCGTCCTCGGATTGACGGACCAGGGCTTAGCCGCCGTTAAGAGAGTCCTATAATATCCCTTAAGGTAAGCCATGATCATGCGTACATAAGTCTGGGGTGTACACCTGCGAGGTTAGTACATTCACAGAACAATTGAAGCATTAGAAGCAATAACGACAATAGTGATTAAGTCCTTGGACCCCCAAGGCTAATTACTTAGCAACCGAAGCTGTCAGAGCAGACTAGAAAAATGTCTTGCTCTGCAGGCTAAGAAAAAGATCCACAGTAGCAACATAAGTTAAGCCCTTTGGAAAGACATAAGGCGCACATACGACGAAGCCCTTTGGAAAGACATAAGGCATACACACGTAAAGCCCTTTGAAAGACAAGGCACAAAGCATTTAACCATCCTTGAGAAGGTTAAACAATAGTTCATACGATGCATTATCAACAGTCAAACGAAGTATCTACAGATCAAGTCACCGCAAGTTTTGCACAATCTAATGGGTCTCAACTATCCCCAGATTTCATAACATGTGACTAACCTTCCTTTTTTAAGGTTAAGGAAAGTCCAAAGCTCATATATACTAAGGAAATATCTCTTGTCCAACAAGCCATATCAAGGTTCAAACTCTAGTGTTACAAAGCAAGGTATAAGCCCTTGGTAAGCCTCTCGATTATCTATTCGTTGTATGTCTAAATTAAACTTACGATTTACTAGTTGTTGCTACCGTGAAACAGTCAAATCAGGTTTTGAATCATTTATTTTCTGTTTGAATTTCAATTTTCTAAACGTTGGATTTAATTCTGGAACTATAGTGGTGTTCTGACTAGACCTGTAAAGCTAGCCGTTGTGTCTATCCTACTCTGCTCTGAGTTATTTGTACAGGATTGTTTCCTCAAGATTGTTGAACGCTGCTCTTGAGAAAACAAGGGGCATTTGTTACGACCAAAATTATCACCCTTCAGAACAGTTAGTCCTGGGCTGGCTGGGAGTTAAGAAGAACGAAGGAAGAAGATAGGCGAGATAGTAATGGTCGATATCAGGTCAGACGTGACGGTTATAGTCCAAGCATCAAGGAGATAATGAGCATCTACAGAATTGGCAGTTCTGGAATTATTCATAGTCAACGTCAAGACTGAAGTGTAACAACCCGGATTTTCCAACAAAATAAAATAAAGAAATAAAAAGGATTTATAAAATAAAAGAAAATAAAAGCGAGCCACGGTGGCGGAAACACCGTGGAATCCGGATCATTACTCACTAACCAACTAAACAACGATAAAAAGATAGGCCTTGAGGCCTGGACCAAAAATGGTCAAGGCTAGCAAAGACGGTTTTTGTCCAAATCACGGTTTAGGTCCTTGGGCTCGAACCATGGGCTAGGTCACGATCCTAAGGTCCACCCAAGCTTATTTTGAGTGAATTTAAACAATAATATCTTGGTCAAGCTTGGTGGGTCAAGGAAGTCAAGGAAAGTCAAGACGGAGAGCAACCGAAAGTCGACGATTGTGCTATTTTTGAATGTGGTCGCTCGAGTGCACCCAAGTGGGTTCGAACCACAAGTCAATTAAATTTTCAAAGAGCAAAAGTCAAGGGAAGAGCTACAAGGCAGTAGAAAAATGATCAAGGAAGCTTCACATGTTTTTCCTCAACGATGTGTCCCTTTCACACACGTCACTATCCACCTTTTACGCTTTACGCTTTATATTTTTGTTTGTTTATCTTCAAATTTCAAAGATTTTGTAGAGGCATTTCAAATTTTTTTGGTTGTTTTCAAAGGCTACTTTGAGCCCTTAGATCCTCTTTAGATTGAAGGGTCAAGATGTAAAGCCTTGGTCTATTTAAACCAAGCATATCCTCATTGTATTTTCAGATTTGATGAATGAAAAGAAAACCCTAAGTTTGAGAGTTCTCAACTTATTTGAGTGTTCATTATTCTCTTAGCTTTGTGCTTGAGTTTAGTGAGTAATTAGTTAGTGGCTTAGTGCTTAACTAATTAAAACCTAAATCTATTACTTTGTGTTTAGATTTAGTTACTATCTTTTATGTTTTCATGTTATCTTACAAAATCAGAAAATTCTCACAAAAAATACTTCATACTCGGCCGTTTTAGTTCAAGTGTTAGAAATCGATTTATGTTGTCTCCTTGAGTGAAACTTAACCCATCTAGTTTCACTCCAAATTGGTCATCAAAGCCTAGGTTTGTTCTTGTTTTTTCGATTTGTTCTTGTTCTTAGTTTTTTCGAGTTACTCCTTTTTTTCATCTTTTATTTTCGTTTTCTCTTTTATTTTCTACTTGTTATTTCACAAAACTTCCACAAATTCTCACAAAATTTTCACAAAATGGTTGGAGATCTACACTTGTGTTAGTGTTGGTTTCGGTTCTTACACCCAAAGGTCCAAACTTTGCTCGAATTTTTCAGATTTGTTCTTTGGTTATTTCAATGGGTATGTTTCTTCCTTTTGATGTTTCTTGTGGTACTACCCTTGATGAGACCATGTATGATTCCATGGAGAAAGCTAGAAGGGAGCTTGAAACCAAAATGAGTCGAATGAGGGGTAGACTTAAACCTAACCCTAACCTTGATATTGTGACTTTGAGGGATCAAAGGGAGTTAGAAGGTAGAATGGCTCGGTTAGGAGGAGAATCACCCCCTAGCCAAAGCCGTGTGGTTTGTAGGGGCAAGCTTGCTCAAACCCTAACCCTAAACCTAGAAGAGAATCACCAAGTCGAAGCCTTTAGGTCTAGGTGTACCATTATGGGAAGGGTTTGTAATTTGATTGTTGATGGGGAGAGTTGTTCTAATGTTGCCTCAAGCACCCTCATTGAAAAATTAGCCTTGCCTACACAAGAACACCCTAACCCTTACAAGATGAAGTGGCTAAACAATGGAGCCGAGATGAGTGTAAGTGTGGTTAGACAATGCTTGGTTTCTTTCTCTATTGGAAGGGATTACATGGATGAAGCTTTGTGTGATGTGATTCCCATGGATGTTTGTCACATTCTTTTAGGGAAACCTTGGAAGTTGGAAAGAGATGCTCATCATGATGGGAGGGACAATACCTATACTTTCAAGATTGGAGCTAAGAAAATCAAACTTGCACCCTTACCTCCGATTTTGAAGAACCCTAACCCACCCTCCTTGGTTGAGTCACACGACAACATGAAGGTTGATGGGGGACCAGAAATTGAACTTGGGGTTAGTCATGGGAAGGATGAGATTAATGTCCTTGCTAAGGAGTTCCCCAAAGAGCAATGCAAACCGCCCTCCATACTTGAGTCATCCAAAGAGGTTATTTTGAGTAAAGAGGCCGAAACAAGTGAGGAAATGAATGTTGGTGAGAAATTGACCATTCACTTTGCTAAAGATAATCCTAACACTCAAGAGGAAAGCATGGGGTACAATGCCAAGCAAAGGGATGAGTATGATCATGAGAAGTGTTTGGCCAATGTCAAGAGGAAGGTATTCATGTGGTATGAGAATGTTGATGCAAGCAAAGAGTCGAGGGAATTTCTAAAATGGAAGTTCAAGGTGGGGATTGTCAATACCCAAGGAATGCTATGTGGTTATCATAATCAAGTCTATTCGAGTGGTTTCATGAAATGGGGATTCAAAGGGGGAACTAAGCTTGAACAAAAAGAGCTAAGTGATGATCTTCTACAACCTTCACCTAAGTTCAAGAAAGAAGATGGCTCAATTGGAAGTCCAAGGGTCGATTTGTGGGAGGGGAACACGGCCCTCAAAGCCACACCCGAATTATTCACACTCCTTATGGACCAAAATTGGTCAAGGAAACCAAGGGTGAAGCCGAGGGGGGCCGTGGGTTGGACCCATGGGCTCAAACCCAAGCCTAGACCAAGGGTCAAGGCATCACTAGGGGATAAGTAAGGTCAATTCTATGGTCAAATCGAGCCAACCCTAGTGATCAAGCTAAGTCAAGGAGAAGTCAAAGATGGAGAGCAATAAAAAGTCAAGATTGTGCTATTTTTGAATGTGGTCAAAGTGGGTGCACCCATGTGAGTTAACCCTCCAATAAAAGGACTCACATGGTTCACAAGCTAGCTCAAGGAGGTCCCATAGGAGCCGGCCCAACAAAGTCCCAACAAACAATCACATTGTTTTATGTTAATGTCATTTTCATTCATGTCGCTATCTACCTTTATTACTTTATGCTTTTTACTTTAAGTATTTGTTGTTTTATGATCAAAATTTTCAGCTCAAGTGAGCCTTATTTGACCGAGTATAATGTTGTAATTGGGGGTTTATTGTAGCCCTTAGATTAGCTTGTAATGGATGGTCAAGATTAGATGGGGGTATTATATAAACCCTCATCCTTGCCTCACATTTTTCAGATTTGGTTAATGAAAGAAAACCCTAGGTTTTATATTGAGTGTTCTTCATTTCTCATTACTTTGTGTGTGAGACTTGTGAGAGATTAGTTTAGTGGCTTTGTGCTTAAGCTAATCACAACCTAATTCTCTTGCTAAGTGCTTAGAATTAGTCACTATCCTTTTTATTTTCCTTGTTTATACAAATTTCAGAAAAATCATTTCACAAAAATATATAAAAGGGCCGAGATTTATCAAGGGTTTCAAGGTTCGATTTTGTTCATCCTTTGAGTGATTCTTATCCCCATAAGTTTCACTCCAAATTGGTTATCAAAGCTTAGGTTTGTTCTTGAATTTCATTCTCATTTTCAAATTTTCGGTTTTATCTAAGTTTAGGGTCGAATTGTTTGAAGTTTTCTCTTACATTTTTCGTTTTCCTCTTTTAATTTCCTTGTTTTATTTTCCACAAAATCTTACAAAAAATGGTTAAAGATCTACACTTGTGTTAGTATTGGTTGGGTTTGTTCTTGTGTTAGCCGAAATTTTAGGTTTGTTTTCCTCTTCAATTTTTCGTTTTCTTTCTTTGTTTTCCTTGTTCATTTTCCACAAAATTTCCACAAAAGATCTCACAAAACTTTCACAAAATGGAAGGGGATAGAGGGGAAGGTAAAAGACTTTCCGATTTAGAAGAGAAATTGACTCAACTCACCGGTAATTGCACTTTGATGATGAATGCTATTAACACACTCTTGGAACAAAACATGAATGAACCAAGAAGGGGTGAAGGGGGAAGGGGAAGAGGCCGTGGGATGGGATATGGGGGCCGTGGGAGAGGACAAGTTCCTCCTCACATGGAAGATCAATTTTCGGATTCGGAAGAGTCCCTTGAGGCCCACCCTAGAGACCATGACCGAGACATTAAGGTAGACCTACCCGATTTTTATGGTAGCTTGAACCCCGAGGATCTCCTAGATTGGCTTAGATCGGTTGAGAGAATCTTTGAATTCAAGGAGTACTCCGATAGGAAGTGTTTCAAAGTGGCCATCATGAAATTCAAGGGTTATGCCTCCCTTTGGTATGAAAACCTTAAGAATCAAAGAAACCGAGAGGGTAAGGAACCCATCAAGTCATGGCTCAAACTCAAAAAGAAACTCAAAGACAAGTTTGTTCCCAAAGACTACACCCAAGACATGTTTCTCAAGCTAGCTCAACTAAAACAAGAGTCACACCCCATTGAGACCTATCTTAGGGACTTTGAGCAACTCACCCTCCAATGTGAAATGAATGAGAAACCCGAACAAAAAATTGCAAGGTTTGTTGAGGGCCTAAACCCTAGGATAGCAAATCGAGTCAAAATGCAAAACTTGTGGTCATTCGATGAGGCGGTTACCATGGCTACACGTGTGGAGAGGCTAGAAAAGGGGAGAGGAGAGTCGGCTAAGAGCACCCCCAAGACCAACCCCATGTCGAGCCAAGGGGGGATCAAAATTGTTGAGCCTTGCCCTACCACTAACCCATCAAGTGTTGACAAGGGAAAGGGAATCGACTATGGCCCTAAGAGAACCATCCCTCTCAAGAAGTGTTACCAATGTCAAGGGTATGGTCATTTTGCTAAGGAATGCCCTAGCAAGAGGACCTTGAATACAAGTGAGGTTGTGCATTGGGGAGATGATGAGGTGTTAGTTTGTGAGGAAGAAAAAAAAGAGGGAGTTGAGGAAGTGAAGATGGCCGAGACCATTGTTCCCCCGGACTCGGGATTGAGCTTGGTCACTTGGCGAGTGATGCACACCCAAGAATCAAACGAGAACATGGACCAAAGGCACCAAATATTTCGGTCCAAATGTACCATCATGGGGAGAGTGTGTAACTTGATTATCGATGGGGGAAGTTGTGTTAATGTTGCTTCCAAGACCCTCATTGATAAGCTTGCCTTGCCTACTTTGAAGCATCCTCACCCATACAAGCTAAGATGGCTCAATCAAGGAGCCGAGGTCAAAGTTGACAAGCAATGCCAAGTCTCGTTCTCAATTGGTCAAGACTATAAGGATGAAGTTGTGTGTGGAGTGTTGGACATGGATGCTTGCCATGTGTTGCTTAGCGCACCTTGGGAATTTGAAAAGAATTCTTCCCATCATGGAAGAGACAACACCTACTCATTCAAGTATGGTGAAAAGCTCATTGTCTTAGCTCCCTACCACCAATGATGGGTTGTAAATCCAATGCGTGCCTATTTGAATCCTTCCTTGAGCCGAAACCTAGCAAGGAGATGAAGTCAAGGCCGAAATTGCATGAGCTTGAGAAGTTGAAGGGCCTTGGGCCGAGTGGAGAAGAGCAAGGGGAAAAGGTGAGCTCGGAATGTGAGGGAAGCACTAGCATGACAAGGAGGACTCTAGGAGAGGAGCCTCATGAAGGTGAAGCATCAATCAACAAGGAAACAACCGACTACATTGAGAATGTGGTCAATGAGAGAACAAAAATCGATGGTAAGGAAAGATCAAGCGGGTCTTTAAGGTGGAGAATCATTGATGGGCTCGAACATGAGCAAGAATGGATGGATGGCATGGTTGTGAGTCGAGGGCTCAAAGAAATGCTCGAGGAAGAATGCGTGGTCAAGCAAACCGTGACCAAGGATGAAAATGTGATCAATTCTTCGAGCCAAGGCAAAGGGGTCCAACCACTTCTACAAACTCTAGCTAAGTGGTGCCCATGGAAGACTAAAACCGTGAAAGCCAAGATCGAGCAAAGGTTGAACCGAGATTCTAGCTTGAAATCGAGCAAGGGAGGAAGCAAAAGGATCTCCAAGGACTTGAGGACAAGTCCTTTCCAAGGAGAGGAGATTGGACCAAAATTGGTCAAGGAAACCAAGGGTGAAGCCGAGGGGGGCCGTGGGTTGGACCCATGGGCTCAAACCCAAGCCTAGACCAAGGGTCAAGGCATCACTAGGGGATAAGTAAGGTCAATTCTATGGTCAAATCGAGCCAACCCTAGTGATCAAGCTAAGTCAAGGAGAAGTCAAAGATGGAGAGCAATAAAAAGTCAAGATTGTGCTATTTTTGAATGTGGTCAAAGTGGGTGCACCCATGTGAGTTAACCCTCCAATAAAAGGACTCACATGGTTCACAAGCTAGCTCAAGGAGGTCCCATAGGAGCCGGCCCAACAAAGTCCCAACAAACAATCACATTGTTTTATGTTAATGTCATTTTCATTCATGTCGCTATCTACCTTTATTACTTTATGCTTTTTACTTTAAGTATTTGTTGTTTTATGATCAAAATTTTCAGCTCAAGTGAGCCTTATTTGACCGAGTATAATGTTGTAATTGGGGGTTTATTGTAGCCCTTAGATTAGCTTGTAATGGATGGTCAAGATTAGATGGGGGTATTATATAAACCCTCATCCTTGCCTCACATTTTTCAGATTTGGTTAATGAAAGAAAACCCTAGGTTTTATATTGAGTGTTCTTCATTTCTCATTACTTTGTGTGTGAGACTTGTGAGAGATTAGTTTAGTGGCTTTGTGCTTAAGCTAATCACAACCTAATTCTCTTGCTAAGTGCTTAGAATTAGTCACTATCCTTTTTATTTTCCTTGTTTATACAAATTTCAGAAAAATCATTTCACAAAAATATATAAAAGGGCCGAGATTTATCAAGGGTTTCAAGGTTCGATTTTGTTCATCCTTTGAGTGATTCTTATCCCCATAAGTTTCACTCCACCTTATGTCGTCTAATCCCACAAGTACCTTCATGATCGAGAGTGTAGCCCTCCATGTGATCAAAGACAACCCTAGAGCAATAAGGGGAAGTCAAGGAGAGGAGCTCAATGAGCTCAAAACCGAAAATTTGGGGAGCTCAATCAAGTGCAAGGGAAGTGAATCATTTGGAAATGAAGAGGTCGATGTGTTAGAAGGTTCAAGTGAGTCCTTGAAAGGGGAGAAAAACGTGGGGTTTAAGCGTGGCAAAGGGTGGCTAATTGACGGTTCTATGCATGAGGAACTTCGAGTTGTGCTAAGGGATAATTGTGAATCCAAAGAAGCCATGAGTAAGGGAGAGAGCGAGCTCAATTCATTGAGCCAAGTCTACAAGGATCAATCTCTCATTCAACCTCTAAGCAAGTGGAATTCTTGGAAGACTAGAGCCATGGAACACAAGGTTGGTCATGGGGCTCATGGGGCACCCCTCATCATGTTCTACGAATCAAGCCATGAAGCCAACAAGAGTTCGAGTCGAGAAGGAGGCAAAGGATCAAGCCATGAGTCAAGCTATAATCCAAACCGAGCAAGAGGAAGAGAGACCGAGGATTTGAGGACAAATCCTTTTCAAGGAGAGGAGATTGGACCAAAAATGGTCAAGGCTAGCAAAGACGGTTTTTGTCCAAATCACGGTTTAGGTCCTTGGGCTCGAACCATGGGCTAGGTCACGATCCTAAGGTCCACCCAAGCTTATTTTGAGTGAATTTAAACAATAATATCTTGGTCAAGCTTGGTGGGTCAAGGAAGTCAAGGAAAGTCAAGACGGAGAGCAACCGAAAGTCGACGATTGTGCTATTTTTGAATGTGGTCGCTCGAGTGCACCCAAGTGGGTTCGAACCACAAGTCAATTAAATTTTCAAAGAGCAAAAGTCATGGGAAGAGCTACAAGTCAGCCGAAAAAATGATCAAGGAAGCTTCACATGTTTTTCCTCAATGTGTCCCTTTCACACATGTCACTATCCACCTTTTATGCTTTATGCTTTATATTTTTGTTTGTTTATCTTCAAATTTCAGCATTTTGTAGAGGCATTTCAGCCGTTTTTTTTGGTTGTTTTCAAAGGCTACTTTGAGCCCTTAGATCCTCTTTAGATTGAAGGGTCAAGATGTAAAGCCTTGGTCTATTTAAACCAAGCATATCCTCATTGTATTTTCAGATTTGATGAATGAAAAGAAAACCCTAAGTTTGAGAGTTCTCAACTTATTTGAGTGTTCATTATTCTCTTAGCTTTGTGCTTGAGTTTAGTGAGTAATTAGTTAGTGGCTTAGTGCTTAACTAATTAAAACCTAAATCTATTACTTTGTGTTTAGATTTAGTTACTATCTTTTATGTTTTCATGTTATCTTACAAAATCAGAAAATTCTCACAAAAAATACTTCATACTCGGCCGTTTTAGTTCAAGTGTTAGAAATCGATTTATGTTGTCTCCTTGAGTGAAACTTAACCCATCTAGTTTCACTCCAAGGCCTAGAAGTGGGGAGTAAATACCCCTTACAAATCCAGCTCCAAAAATGAAAGTAAAATAATAATAATAAAACAAAACATCCTAACAAGTCTAGTAAAAAAATCACTTCAAGGCTAGCTATAGGTCACCCTCACGGCATCCTCACTTGACAAACCCGATCCCGCGCTAACCTGCCACAAAGAATGTAACAGCCACAATCAGTGGGGAGTAACTAGGTGCTCCCCAGTCATATTTCAACGTAACCAAAATAGACAACAATACAACAAACAACCCAAAGGTATAGTAACCATAATGCAACCTCAAGCCAACTCATTAGCTACCAAACTCAACCAATCGTCACCAACAACCTCAGAAACATGTATAACCAATACAACTCAACAATAACTAGTCCATCGACATACAAGCTCAAATCACAACAACAAGATGACAGACAACAATCAACAACCTCGCAAGGTAAGCACGCGAGCACCGGGTGAAGCAACAAGAATCACCCCGATGAAGCAACAAGAATCATCCAAACCCTATGGCGAACAAAGAACAAGAAGTTCCTCAAACTCATTAGTCTAAATTTGGCCAAATTCCACCGAGCAACAAGAACGGTGGCGACATTATATAAACCATAGTCTCTAACCAACATGGTTGAGAACCCATAGTCGCTCTAACTAAGCAACAAGAATAGCCGAGGGGATCATGGGCGGTATCCGCCCACAAAAGACGCCGTAGCTCCTCACGCACGTGCGTGCGATCAGCACCGTGACGCACACTCAACTCAAGCAATCAAACAAGTCAATTCAATAATTAATCAACTCACAATCAACAATAAACCAATCATCCTTTACTCAAAATCATCACAATGTCCATCATATACACAACTACAACATAATTGACCCCTTTTGTAAGCAATCTCAACACTAACCATAATCAACTTGTTAAATACGGAGTAATAACCATAAGAACTCAAGAGTAGCCATAATAAACCATTATAATTCCCAAAGTTATCATCTTTCATCAACTTAATAACAATATAACCCAAATTCAAAGTAAACAAACATCCCAAATCGCATTAGACATAAGAGTGTGAGACCAACTCAAACAAGACCAAAGACCGCAACTTTACATCTCAAACATCCCAAAGGTAACACCTTTTCATTCATATCAACAATCAAGACATCCTCAATCAATTATATGGTCTCACACAAGTCAAAATATCACTAAGGCAGCTCCAAATGAAAAACTGAACGGTGAAAAGGTAGCCCCAAGAGTCAGGAACATGCTGTTAAACTTTCGGCAAAATCGACGGTCGGATCTCCGGCGATCTTCCGTTTAGTGAACCTGGGTCAGAGAAATCCGAACTTGGGTTTTCTCTCCAATTCTCCCCTTCTGATTAGGGCACATATAAATCATTCAATACATAAGTACACCACAATAAACACATATAAGAATATAAAAACTATAAAGAATAAACCTAGAACGAAAGGGATGAAAGGATTACCGTAGGAGAATGATAGGAATGAATTTTGGATGAAAAAGCGATAATCTTTGACTGAAATTAATAGAGGATTTAATGAGGATGAGATTATGAGATTTAGAGAGGATGAAGGAAGATAGAAATCAGATCTTAAGGTTGCTAGGCTAGGAGTTAATAAGATATTTAATGTCTTGATCAAAAAGCTACACAAGAAACCCTAAACCTAACCCGAGCTGGGGGGTTCGGCTCGGCCCAGGGTGGACCGGTTCAAACTGACTCCTGAAAATTTCGCAGTTGCGACGGCGTCGAAAAAATATGCAGTTTAGCCTTTTGAATCACCTGAATCGGAGTTCGTATGAGGAAATTACACCGTTTTTAAGCTAATTACTCCGTTTTTAAGTTCTGACTACAGGGTAGCTTAATCAACGCGACAAGTGAACTGATTTTCTTGAGCTAAAAATGAGAAAATCAAGAGAAATGAATCACGAATATGATTGAGACGAATAATTAATATTAGGAAAAGTCGGGTCATATAATCTCACCACCTAAAAAGAAGTTTCGTCCTCGAAACTTGAGAACGAAAGAATACCCCCAAAGGATTAAGAAAACTACCTACTCCTATGGTCCTCAAGACAAGAATCGCTAACTCTACTCACCTCGATAACAAGGGCATAGACAAGCTTAACGACGCTTAAGATAACCCGACATCACATATCACCCGAATGATGCTCAACTCACTCATATAACCCTTTAATACTATTGGTGCATCTTATAACCCTCAAATTAGGCATATTAGCCTCACAAGACCATATCGTTCAACCAAGCATCTTACTCACCAAGTCTAACCAAAACCTCGGACGGGTTTTAACCCAAAAGGCACCATTACCCATGTTACCAAGATAACTAACGCGTAAGCTAATCTCCAAATCAATGCTAATGACAAACCTCATATCCTTAATCATAACGTGATGCAAGCTCAAGTCTATATCGCTTCTCATATCTATCCACACTCTCCACAACGAAATAACCATAATTATGTCATACCATATCGTCTCATCCCCAAATCAAAGGTATATTATCACGTAGCTATCAAAATGTGTCGTCAAAAGCTTAATACTCTCTCAACCCATTGTTTCCATACACAAGTCTATCCATACTTTCCTCGAACGTCACTACCTTACCGACCTCAAATTCTCTCCTCCCATTAATGAATTTCCTTGTACTTAACACATACACAAAACCACAAAGATGCACACTGGTCATTCCTACATTATCCTTTAAAGTACAAACCCCAAAGTTTCATCGTGCTCACTATAACCTTTAAGTTTTCCTCAAAGCCGATTATTGCTCACCACAATATCACTTCCCAATTCTCACTAACTCAAGATTGTCACAACTCATCTAGCAACATAACTAAGTCCTAAAAATACTCCCTATGCAGATACTATAATCTCCATAACGTTCACTCACCATAATTTAAATCATCAATCTCAAAGACTAAAAATCCTCAAAAGTTACAACGACCAACCATGTGCATTAGTTAGTAAACCACTCATACTATCAACTACTTATTAACCAAACTCTATCATCTATGACTCAAATAACAGCGACAGCCTAAGGATCAGATCTCGAGCTAGATAAGGGTGAAGCACCTTACGGCTAGATGCCAAGGAGTACGATTATAGAAATTTATCAAGGATAAGATTGATGTTAATACATCAAGAGCTTTTACAAAATCGAGAACGTGAATAGCTACGGAAAGGAATGGAAAATAATAGAAGATCGACGTCTTTAAAGCTCACAAGACAGCAATAGAACTGAAGTAGCCACTAGAGGGAAACCTAAGGAATAGAATAACATAAGACCCAAATGACAAGACTAAAAGGTGATCGATAGCGTCATGATATAAAAGTGATGAGTTATGATGAATAAGAAAGAAAAGAAGGAATGAAACGAACTACGTAAAAATATGACATAATAAATCTTTTGCAAGAAACTGCTCAACAACCACCAATTAGACAAAAGAAATTTTAAATATGAAACGATGAAGGAAAAGTAGAAATATTCTTTAAGAGTTCACAAATGAAGGCATAAGACTCGTTTCCAACAAGAACTCAAATTGGTTTTGTTACGAAGGAGAGACGAAAAGGTAATTCCCGAAAAGTTTGACAGATATAGAATATGATCAGAAGATACGATTGAAAGGAGAAGTCTTAAAGTTGAGTTTCAAAATGACAGCGATTTTAGAAAAATGAAGCTACTAAAATACCATGTAGAATAAATAATATTCAAATGAACCAAATGCTCAAATTAGAAAACTTAATAAAAGAAGGTTTAGGATAACAAAGAGGTTTTGATCAAAAGTAGATGCAATAGATAAGTGTCAGTCATTTCAAATTTGATTGAGTAAAAAGCCATCAAAATGTATTGACGCTGTCTAAAAATGAATGGAAAAGTAAAACAATACTGATTAAAATTTTCCTCAACATAGTTACAAAATAAGAAAGTACAAGAAGGATAAACAAACCATTACAAAGACAAATATACATAAATAGGTTTTGTTAATCGAACTGATCAAAACATTCTTGAAATAAAAGAGTTTAGAAATTATTTCAAAGACGATCTATTGAAAAAGATGAGGATGAACATAATAAGAAATTTTATTGGGGAAAAAGAAACTCAAATCAGAATCATGAGCTGATAGTTTTAAAACAACTGTATAATAAGATCAAGATTTAGAAGGATATACTAGGGACAAGTGTAGCTAGCAAGCTGAAAGAGGTCCCTACGAATACGGTAGGTGACTTAGATTAAGAGCTTCCGCTGCGTGCTCTGATGGTAGGACCATACATTCGCAATTCTGGCTTCAAGTTTCTTGCTCTAGTGATCAATCTGCATTTAATCAAAGACTTTAAGAGTTAAATTTCTAGATATTTCAAAAGGTCAGATGAAAGAGAGATTTTAAATTAGAATACTCAAATGATTAAATTCGTATAAACCAATAAATCAAAAAAAGAAATTAAGACAATAAATCATCAAGAGATAGATAAATTAAAATTCTCAAAGGAATTGAGTCACAAACAAATATTGTTAAAAGCAAGCGTCATTAATAATAAAGGGAAATGCAAAAAAACATTTGTTATGAAAAATAGGAGAATTAACATTCAATAAGAAAATAGAAGTATAGGGTATTTAATCTTAAAAGATGAGTTTTGAGGAAATCAAAGATGCTCGGATAATAGCTAAGAATGTAATTATTAGAATAAAACATGTTATAAAGAAAGGAATAGGTTCAAAGAGAATGATTAAAATCGAATGAAAAACCTTAACCAGTTATTTTGGAGATGATCAAGGAATATTTAAAGACATATCGAGTCAGTACACGGTCTCCCATGTCACCATTATAATTGTACCTGCATCCAAAGAAAACGTGTGGTCTAATGGTGGAGAACCTAAGTCCACCATTTCGACAACTACTCATACAAATGCACAAATAACGTAGTCCCCCTAATGTGTCTACCCCAACACTCTCACCCGGTGCTCTAAGTCAAATCCTACTCGCCGACTAAGAGAGTTGGGAGCGATTCGCTCGATACCAATCAGAATAACCCTGATTTTCCAACAAAATAAAATAAAGAAATAAAAAGGATTTATAAAATAAAAGAAAATAAAAGCGAGCCACGGTGGCGGAAACACCGTGGAATCCGGATCATTACTCACTAACCAACTAAACAACGATAAAAAGATAGGCCTTGAGGCCTAGAAGTGGGGAGTAAATACCCCTTACAAATCCAGCTCCAAAAATGAAAGTAAAATAATAATAATAATAAAACAAAACATCCTAACAAGTCTAGTAAAAAAATCACTTCAAGGCTAGCTATAGGTCATCCTCACGGCATCCTCACTTGACAAACCCGATCCCGCGCTAACCTGCCACAAAGAATGTAATACAATCAAATGGAGAGTAACTAGGTGCTCCCCAGTCATATTTCAACGTAACCAAAATAGACAACAATACAACAAACAACCCAAAGGTATAGTAACCATAATGCAACCTCAAGCCAACTCATTAGCTACCAAACTCAACCAACTGTCACCAACAACCTGTAAACATGTATAACCAATACAACTCCACAATAACTAGTCCACTGATATACAAGCTCAAACTGTCAACAACAAGATGACAGACAACAATCAACAACTTGCAAGGTAAGCACGGAGCACTGGGTGAAGCAACAAGAATCACCCCGGATGAAGCAACAAGAATCATCCAAACCCTATGGCGGAACAGCAACAAGAAGTTCCTCAAACTCATTAGTCTAAATTTGGCCAAATTCCACCGAGCAACAAGAACGGTGACGACATTATATAAACCATAGTCTCTAACCAACATGGTTGAGAACCCATAGTCGCTCTAACTAAGCAACAAGAATAGCCGAGGGGATAATGGGCGGTATCCGTCCGCAAAAGAC
The DNA here is from genome assembly GCA_023091065.1 of Dianthus caryophyllus. NCBI lineage: Eukaryota > Viridiplantae > Streptophyta > Magnoliopsida > Caryophyllales > Caryophyllaceae > Dianthus > Dianthus caryophyllus. The sequence continues at coordinate 16,934,785 of CM041521.1, forward strand.
TTCGTAGCTCCTCACGACGTGCGTAGCGATGCACTCGTGACGCACACTCAACTCAAGCAATCAAACAAGTCAATTCAATAACCTGAATCAACTCACAATCAACAATAAACCAATCATCCTTTACTCAAAATCATCACAATGTCCATCATATACACAACTACAACATAATTGACCCCTTTTATAAGCAATCTCAACACTAACCATAATCAACATGTTAAATACGGAGTAATAACCATAAGAACTCAAGAGTAGTCATAATAAACCATTATAATTCCCAAAGTTATCATCTTTCATCAACTTAATAACAATATAACCCAAATTCAAAGTAAACAAACATCCCAAATCGCATTATTAGACATAAGAGTGTGAGACCAACTCAAACAAGACCAAAGACCGCAACTTTACATCTCAAACATCCCAAAGGTAACACCTTTTCATTCATATCAACAATCAAGACATCCTCAATCAATTATATGGTCTCACACAAGTCAAAATATCACTAAGGCTACACCTAGTTACCTTTTCCAAACAAGCCAAAGAAAAGCACAGTTTTCACCCCTTCTGTCCAGACGCGATAACAGATGATCCAGAGCTCCAAATGAAAAACTGAACGGTGAAAAGGTAGCCCCAAGAGTCAGGAACATGCTGTCAAACTTTCGGCAAAATCGGACGGTCGGATCTCTGGCGATCTTCCGTTTAGTGAACCTGGGTCAGAGAAATCCGAACTTGGGTTTTCTCTCCAATTCCCCCCTTCTGATTAGGGCACATATAAATCATTCAATACATAAGTACACCACAATAAACACATATAAGAATATAAAAACTATAAAGAATAAACCTAGAACGAAAGGGATGAAAGGATTACCGTAGGAGAATGATAGGAATGAATTTAGGATGAAAAAGCGATAATCTTTGACTGAAATTAATAGAGGATTTAATGAGGATGAGATTATGAGATTTAGAGAGGATGAAGGAAGATAGACATCAGATCTTAAGGTTGCTAGGCTAGGAGTTAATAAGATATTTAATGTCTTGATCAAAAAGCTACACAAGAAACCCTAAACCTAACCCGAGCTGGGGGGTTCGGCTCGGCCCAGGGTGGACCGGTTCAAACTGACTCCTGAAAATTTGGCAGTTGCAACGGCGTCGAAAAAATACGCAGTTTAGCCTTTTGAATCACCTGAATCGGAGTTCGTATGAGGAAATTACACCGTTTTTAAGCTAATTACTCCGTTTTAAGTTCTGACTACAGGGTAGCTTAATCAACGCGACAAGTGAACTGATTTTCTTGAGCTAAAAAATGAGAAAATCAAGAGAAATGAATCACGAATATGATTGAGACGAATAATTAATATTAGGAAAAGTCGGGGTGTTACAGAAGTCTACGCAGGACTGACAAGACAGATGCACTGCAGCTCGACCGCGCTTATCCTCGAAGTGGAATAATAGGTGTGCAGTTGACAATCCTTGCAGAATAAGACAGTGCAGATCATGGGTGGTTATTTAACTACCTAAGATCATGGGTAGTTATTTACATGCGATTCGCGGATCGTAATGAAGTCATAATGGGAAGTTACAAGTCATGCATAGTGGGTAGTTATCCAACTACCTAAGTTCATGAGATAGTGGCCCTAGATTTTAGGAGTTGTATTGTGAGCATTCTACCTATATATAGAGGCTCACTTAGTCATTTTGGGATAGCTTTTTGATAGGTTTTTCCTTAGATTTTCCTTATACTTTCACATAGAAGTACACATAATCGATGTATTAGCATTTTTCGCTAGTCCCTCCTAGAAAGTCATCCTATTGTAACCAAAAGCCTTGTAATCACCATGAGATTAATAAAAGAAGTCCTGGCTTGGTAGCCCGCAGTTTTTCCCATCTTCTTCTCGGGGTTTCTGCGTCATCAATCTCGTTGTCCCCTCAATTCTGCTCGGAGAAGGCTATGTTCTGCTCTGTTTCATCAATCTTGTAGTCGCTGGCCTGTTCGAGAATATTATGTTCTGTTCTGTTTCGCAAACAGTACTAGTTGACCCATCTTAGCTCTTTTTCACCCTTGTAGAAAATTTACCAAAACAGTAATCTTTTGATGTAGGATATTGTAACTCTTTATACAAAGAAAATTCACCACATTTACATTATTTTTTCGATGTGAGATTAACAATAAAACATGAGTATTCCAAGTTAAAGCCGCATTTTAAAAGCAATCTTATGATATAATAAGAGACAGATAATGTAACACCCCGGATAATTTTAACACAAGTATAATAATATAATTTAATTCCTTAAATTAAATTCATCCTTTTACCTTATAATAATAATGTGACTAAATTTTTTCGTCAAATAAAACTGTCTTTCTTATGTTCAGATTTAAAATTTTTGAAATATAAAATAAAATACATTATCTTTAGAATTAAAAAAGAAAACACATTTCAAATTTTTATGAAAATCAACCACCCGACTAATATCGTCTTTCAAATTTCGAAAAAGTTAAGTCAAGTTAACTGGAATGAAACTTGATGGATTAAGTCTCACTCAAAGGATGAACTAGAATCGATTTGTAGAACATGTATAATTTTCGGCCAAGTGATGTGTTTTTGTGTTGATTTTTCTGATTTTTGTAGAACAAAAGAAAACATAAAGGATAGAACTAATTCTAAGCACTAAGCAAAAGAATTAGGTTTTGATTAATTCAAGCACTAAGCCACTAAATTAATCATTCACTAACTCAAGCACTAAGCAAAGAGTATAATGAAGCCACACAAGTTCAAACTCTAGGGTTTGTTTTTTTCATTCAACCAAATTTGAAAAAATACAAGGGTAGAGTGAGGGTATGGAGTGAAACTTATGGGGATAAGAATCACTCAAAGGATGAACACAAATCGATCTTGAAATGATGTTGAAAATCTCGGCCAAGTGACTCTTTTTGTGATAAAATTTTCTGAAATTTTGTAAACAAGGAAAATAAAAAGGATAGTAACTAAATCTACACACTAAGTAATAGATTTAGGTTGTGATTAGCTTAAGCACAAAGCCACTAAACTAATCTCTCACAAATCTCACACACCAAGTAATGAGAAAGGAAGAACACTCAATATGAAACTTAGGGTTTCTTTTTTTCATTCAAACAAATCTGAAAAATATGAGGTGTGAGGGTGGGTTTATATATTACCCAATGCCTCATCTCAACCCTACATTACAAGATAATCTAAGGGCTACAAATACCCACAATTACATCATAATACTCGGTCCACTTAAGCTCACATGAGCTGAAAATTTTGAACATAAAACAACAAATACTTAAAGTAAAAAGCATAAAGTATAAAAGGTAGATAAAGACATGTGTGAAAGGGACATGTTGAGGAGAAACATGTGAGCTTCTCTTGAATAAATTTTCGGCTGACTTGGTGGCTCTTCCCATTTGATTTGTTCCTCTTGATAATTTAATTGACTTGTGGTTCGAACCCATATGGGTGCACTCGAGCGATCACAAACAAAAATAGCACTTTAGTCGACTTTCGGTTGCTCTCCGCCTTGACTTTTCTTGACTTCCTTGACCCACCAAGCTTGACCAAGATATTATTGTTTAAATTCACTCAAAATAAGCTTGGGTGGACCTTAGGACCGTGGGCCAGCCCATGGTTCGAGCCCAAGGACCTAAACCGTGATTTGGACAAACCGCCTTTGCTAGCCTTGACCATTTTTGGTCCAATATCCTCTCCTTGAAAAGGATTTGTCCTCAAATCCCTGTCTCTCTTCCTCTTGCTCGGTTTGGACTATAGCTTGACTCATGGCTTGATCCTTTGCCTCCTTCTCGACTCGGGCTCTTGTTGGCTTCATGACTTGAATCGTAGAACATGATGAGGGGTGCCCCATGAGCCCCATGACCAACCTTGGGCTCCATGGCTCTAGACTTCCAAGAATTCCACTTGCTTAGAGATTGAATGAGAGATTGATTCTTGTAAACTCGGTTCATTGAATTGAACTTGCTCTCTCCCTTACTCATGGTTTCTTTGGATTCACAATTATCCCTTAGCACAACTCGATGTTCCTCATGCATAGAACCGTCAATTAGCCATCCTTTGCCACGTTTAAACCCCACGTTTTTCTCCCCTTTCAAGGACTCACTTGAACCTTCTAACACATCGACCTTTTCATTTCCAAATGATTCACTTCCCTTGCACTTGATTGAGCTCCCCAAATTTTCAGTTTTGAGCTCATTGAGCTCCTCTCCTTGACTTCCCCTTATTGCTCTAGGGTTGTCTTTGATCACATGGAGGGCTACACTCTCAATCATGAAGGTACTTGGGGAATTAGATGACATGAGGAGTGTGATTAAGTCGGTTATGGTCTTGAGGGCCGTGTTCTCCTCCCACAAGTCGATCTTTGGACTTTCACTTTGACTTGAGCCATCATCACTTAGCTCTTTTTGTTCAAGCTTAGTTCCCCCTTTGAATCCCCATTTCATGAATCCACTTGAGTAGACTTGAGTAGGATGATCACATAGTGGCTCCTTGTTGTTATTATTCACTTTGAATTTCCATTTTAGAAATTCCCTTGACCCTTTGCTTGTATCAACATTCTCATACCACATGAACACCTTTCTCTTGACATTAGCCAAACACGTCTCATGATCATACTCATCCCTTGGCTTGGCATTGTACCCCATGCTTTCCTCTTGAGTGTTAGGATAATCTTTAGCAAAGTGAATGGTCAATCTCTCACCAACATTCACTTCCTCACTTGTTTCGGCCTCCTCACTTAAAACAACCTCTTTGGATGACTCAAGTATGGAGGGCGGTTTGCATTGCTCTTTGGGGAACTCCTTAGCAAGGACATTAATCTCATCCTTCCCATGACTAACCCCAAGTTCAATTTCTGGTCCCCCATCAATCCCCATTGTTTCGTGTGACATGATCAAGGAGGGTGGGTTAGGGTTCTTCAAAATCGGAGGTAAGGGTGCAAGTTTGATTTTCTTAGCCCCAATCTTGAAAGTATAGGTATTGTCCCTCTCATCATGACTAGCATTTCTCTCCAACTTCCAAGGTCTCCCTAAGAGGAGATGACAAGCCTCCATAGGTAACACATCACACAAAACCACATCCATGTAATCCCCACCAATGGAGAAAGAAACCAAGCATTGTCTATCCACCATCAACTCGGCTCCCATGTTTAGCCACTTTAATTTGTAAGGGTTAGGGTGTTCTTGTGTAGGTAAGGCTAGTTTTTCAATGAGGGTGCTTGAGGCCACATTAGAACAACTCTCCCCATCAACAATCAAATCACAAACCCTTCCCATAATGGTACACCTAGACCTAAAGGCTTCGACTTGGTGATTCTCTTCTAGGTTTAGGGTTAGGGTTTGAGCAATCATGCCCTACATACCATTCGGCCAAGGTTAGGGGTTGTTCTCCTCCTAATCGAGCCATTTTAGCCTCTAACTCCCTTTGACCCCTCAAAGTCACAAGATCAAGGCTAGGGTTAGGTTTAAGTCTACCCCTCATTCGACTCATTTTGATTTCAAGCTCTCTTCTAGCTTTCTCCATGGAATCATACATGGTTTCACCAAGAGTAGTATCAAGTGAAACACCAAAATGATGGAACACATCCATTGAAATAACCAAAGAACAAAAATCTGAAAATTTTTGAGTAAAGCAAGGACCTTTGAGTGTGAAAATCAAAACCAACACTAACACAAGTGTAGATCTTCAACCATTTTGTGAAAATTTGTGAGAATTTTGTGGAAGTTTTGTGGAAACAAGAAAATTAAAAGAGAAAAAACGAAAAAATAAAAGATGAAAAAACAAGAATATAACCGAGTAACACAAAAATGAATCGAAAACAAGAAGGAAACAACAACAACTCGGCAATACAAGAAGCAAATCGAAAACAAGGAACAAACCTAAGCTTTGATAACCAATTTGAAGTGAAACTTATGGGGATAAGATTCACTCAAAGGATGAACAAAATCGAACCTTGAAATCCCCTTGAATATACTCGGCCGTTTGGTCTTTTTTTGTAACAATTTTTCTGATTTTTGTTGTTAAATGCAAGAACATAAAGATAGTAACTAAATCTACACACTAAGTAATAGATTTAGGTTGTGATTAGTTTAAGCACAAAGCCACTAAACTAATCTCTCACAAATCTCACACACAAAGTAATGAGAAATGAAGAACACTCAATATAAAACCTAGGGTTTCTTTTCATTCAAACAAATCTGAAAAATATGAGGTGTGAGGGTGGGTTTATATATTACCCAATGCCTCATCTCAACCCTACATTACAAGATAATCTAAGGGCTACAAATACCCACAATTACATCATAATACTCGGTCCACTTAAGCTCACATGAGCTGAAAATTTTGAACATAAAACAACAAATACTTAAAGTAAAAAGCATAAAGTATAAAAGGTAGATAAAGACATGTGTGAAAGGGACATGTTGAGGAGAAACATGTGAGCTTCTCTTGAATAAATTTTCGGCTGACTTGGTGGCTCTTCCCATTTGATTTGTTCCTCTTGATAATTTAATTGACTTGTGGTTCGAACCCATATGGGTGCACTCGAGCGATCACAAACAAAAATAGCACTTTAGTCGACTTTCGGTTGCTCTCCGCCTTGACTTTTCTTGACTTCCTTGACCCACCAAGCTTGACCAAGATATTATTGTTTAAATTCACTCAAAATAAGCTTGGGTGGACCTTAGGACCGTGGCCTAGCCCATGGTTCGAGCCCAAGGACCTAAACCGTGATTTGGACAAAAACCGTCTTTGCTAGCCTTGACCATTTTTGGTCCAATCTCCTCTCCTTGAAAAGGATTTGTCCTCAAATCCTCGGTCTCTCTTCCTCTTGCTCGGTTTGGACTATAGCTTGACTCATGGCTTGATCCTTTGCCTCCTTCTCGACTCGGGCTCTTGTTGGCTTCATGACTTGAATCGTAGAACATGATGAGGGGTGCCCCATGAGCCCCATGACTAACCTTGGGCTCCATGGCTCTAGACTTCCAAGAATTCCACTTGCTTAGAGATTGAATGAGAGATTGATTCTTGTAAACTCGGTTCATTGAATTGAACTTGCTCTCTCCCTTACTCATGGTTTCTTTGGATTCACAATTATCCCTTAGCACAACTCGATGTTCCTCATGCATAGAACCGTCAATTAGCCATCCTTTGCCACGTTTAAACCCCACGTTTTTCTCCCCTTTCAAGGACTCACTTGAACCTTCTAACACAACGACCTTTTCATTTCCAAATGATTCACTTCCTTTGCACTTGATTGAGCTCCCCAAATTTTCGCTTTGAGCTCATTGAGCTCCTCTCCTGACTTCCCTTATTGCTCTAGGGTTGTCTTTGATCACATGGAGGGCTACACTCTCAATCATGAAGGTACTTGGGGAATTAGATGACATGAGGAGTGTGATTAAGCTCGGTTATGGTCTTGAGGGCCGTGTTCTCCTCCCACAAGTCGATCTTTGGACTTTCACTTTGACTTGAGCCATCATCACTTAGCTCTTTTGTTCAAGCTTAGTTCCCCTTTGAATCCCCATTTCATGAATCCACTTGAGTAGACTTGAGTAGGATGATCACATAGTAGCTCCTTGTTGTTATTATTCACTTTGAATTTCCATTTTAGAAATTCCCTTGACCCTTTGCTTGTATCAACATTCTCATACCACATGAACACCTTTCTCTTGACATTAGCCAAACACGCCTCATGATCATACTCATCCCTTGGCTTGGCATTGTACCCCATGCTTTCCTCTTGAGTGTTAGGATAATCTTTAGCAAAGTGAATGGTCAATCTCTCACCAACATTCACTTCCTCACTTGTTTCGCCTCCTCACTTAAAACAACCTCTTTGGATGACTCAAGTATGGAGGGCGGTTTGCATTGCTCTTTGGGAACTCCTTAGCAAGGACATTAATCTCATCCTTCCCATGACTAACCCCAAGTTCAATTTCTGGTCCCCATCAATCCCCATTGTTTCGTGTGACATGATCAAGGAGGGTGGGTTAGGGTTCTTCAAAATCGGAGGTAAGGGTGCAAGTTTGATTTTCTTAGCCCCAATCTTGAAAGTATAGGTATTGTCCCTCTCATCATGACTAGCATTTCTCTCCAACTTCCAAGGTCTCCCTAAGAGGAGATGACAAGCCTCCATAGGTAACACATCACACAAAACCACATCCATGTAATCCCCACCAATGGAGAAAGAAACCAAGCATTGTCTATCCACCATCAACTCGGCTCCCATGTTTAGCCACTTTAATTTGTAAGGGTTAGGGTGTTCTTGTGTAGGTAAGGCTAGTTTTTCAATGAGGGTGCTTGAGGCCACATTAGAACAACTCTCCCCATCAACAATCAAATCACAAACCCTTCCCATAATGGTACACCTAGACCTAAAGGCTTCGACTTGGTGATTCTCTTCTAGGTTTAGGGTTAGGGTTTGAGCAATCATGCCCCTACATACCATTCGGCCAAGGTTAGGGGGTTGTTCTCCTCCTAACCGAGCCATTTTAGCCTCTAACTCCCTTTGACCCCTCAAAGTCACAAGATCAAGGCTAGGGTTAGGTTTAAGTCTACCCCTCATTCGACTCATTTTGATTTCAAGCTCTCTTCTAGCTTTCTCCATGGAATCATACATGGTTTCACCAAGAGTAGTATCAAGTGAAACACCAAAATGATGGAACACATCCATTGAAATAACCAAAGAACAAAAATCTGAAAATTTTTGAGTAAAGCAAGGACCTTTGAGTGTGAAAATCAAAACCAACACTAACACAAGTGTAGATCTTCAACCATTTTGTGAAAATTTGTGAGAATTTTGTGGAAGTTTTGTGGAAACAAGAAAATTAAAAGAGAAAAACGAAAAAATAAAAGATGAAAAAACAAGAATATAACCGAGTAACACAAAAATGAATCGAAAACAAGAAGGAAACAACAACAACTCGGCAATACAAGAAGCAAATCGAAAACAAGGAACAAACCTAAGCTTTGATAACCAATTTGAAGTGAAACTTATGGGGATAAGATTCACTCAAAGGATGAACAAAATCGAACCTTGAAATCCCCTTGAATATACTCGGCCGTTTGGTCTTTTTTTGTAACAATTTTTCTGATTTTTGTTGTTAAATGCAAGAACATAAAGATAGTAACTAAATCTACACACTAAGTAATAGATTTAGGTTGTGATTAGTTTAAGCACAAAGCCACTAAACTAATCTCTCACAAATCTCACACACAAAGTAATGAGAAATGAAGAACACTCAATATAAAACCTAGGGTTTCTTTTCATTCAAACAAATCTGAAAAATATGAGGTGTGAGGGTGGGTTTATATATTACCCAATGCCTCATCTCAACCCTACATTACAAGATAATCTAAGGGCTACAAATACCCACAATTACATCATAATACTCGGTCCACTTAAGCTCACATGAGCTGAAAATTTTGAACATAAAACAACAAATACTTAAAGTAAAAAGCATAAAGTATAAAAGGTAGATAAAGACATGTGTGAAAGGGACATGTTGAGGAGAAACATGTGAGCTTCTCTTGAATAAATTTTCTACTGACTTGGTGGCTCTTCCCATTTGATTTGTTCCTCTTGATAATTTAATTGACTTGTGGTTCGAACCCATATGGGTGCACTCGAGCGATCACAAACAAAAATAGCACTTTAGTCGACTTTCGGTTGCTCTCCGCCTTGACTTTTCTTGACTTCCTTGACCCACCAAGCTTGACCAAGATATTATTGTTTAAATTCACTCAAAATAAGCTTGGGTGGACCTTAGGACCGTGGCCTAGCCCATGGTTCGAGCCCAAGGACCTAAACCGTGATTTGGTCAAAAACCGACTTTGCTTGCCTTGACCATTTTGGTCCAATCTCCTCTCCTTGAAAAGGATTTGTCCTCAAATCCTCGGTCTCTCTTCCTCTTGCTCGGTTTGGACTATAGCTTGACTCATGGCTTGATCCTTTGCCTCCTTCTCGACTCGGGCTCTTGTTGGCTTCATGACTTGAATCGTAGAACATGATGAGGGGTGCCCCATGAGCCCCATGACCAACCTTGGGCTCCATGGCTCTAGACTTCCAAGAATTCCACTTGCTTAGAGATTGAATGAGAGATTGATTCTTGTAAACTCGGTTCATTGAATTGAACTTGCTCTCTCCCTTACTCATGGTTTCTTTGGATTCACAATTATCCCTTAGCACAACTCGATGTTCCTCATGCATAGAACCGTCAATTAGCCATCCTTTGCCACGTTTAAACCCCACGTTTTTCTCCCCTTTCAAGGACTCACTTGAACCTTCTAACACATCGACCTTTTCATTTCCAAATGATTCACTTCCTTTGCACTTGATTGAGCTCCCCAAATTTTCAGTTTTGAGCTCATTGAGCTCCTCTCCTTGACTTCCCCTTATTGCTCTAGGGTTGTCTTTGATCACATGGAGGGCTACACTCTCAATCATGAAGGTACTTGGGGAATTAGATGACATGAGGAGTGTGATTAAGTCGGTTATGGTCTTGAGGGCCGTGTTCTCCTCCCACAAGTCGATCTTTGGACTTTCACTTTGACTTGAGCCATCATCACTTAGCTCTTTTTGTTCAAGCTTAGTTCCCCCTTTGAATCCCCATTTCATGAATCCACTTGAGTAGACTTGAGTAGGATGATCACATAGTAGCTCCTTGTTGTTATTATTCACTTTGAATTTCCATTTTAGAAATTCCCTTGACCCTTTGCTTGTATCAACATTCTCATACCACATGAACACCTTTCTCTTGACATTAGCCAAACACGTCTCATGATCATACTCATCCCTTGGCTTGGCATTGTACCCCATGCTTTCCTCTTGAGTGTTAGGATAATCTTTAGCAAAGTGAATGGTCAATCTCTCACCAACATTCACTTCCTCACTTGTTTCGGCCTCCTCACTTAAAACAACCTCTTTGGATGACTCAAGTATGGAGGGCGGTTTGCATTGCTCTTTGGGAACTCCTTAGCAAGGACATTAATCTCATCCTTCCCATGACTAACCCCAAGTTCAATTTCTGGTCCCCATCAATCCCCATTGTTTCGTGTGACATGATCAAGGAGGGTGGGTTAGGGTTCTTCAAAATCGGAGGTAAGGGTGCAAGTTTGATTTTCTTAGCCCCAATCTTGAAAGTATAGGTATTGTCCCTCTCATCATGACTAGCATTTCTCTCCAACTTCCAAGGTCTCCCTAAGAGGAGATGACAAGCCTCCATAGGTAACACATCACACAAAACCACATCCATGTAATCCCCACCAATGGAGAAAGAAACCAAGCATTGTCTATCCACCATCAACTCGGCTCCCATGTTTAGCCACTTTAATTTGTAAGGGTTAGGGTGTTCTTGTGTAGGTAAGGCTAGTTTTTCAATGAGGGTGCTTGAGGCCACATTAGAACAACTCTCCCCATCAACAATCAAATCACAAACCCTTCCCATAATGGTACACCTAGACCTAAAGGCTTCGACTTGGTGATTCTCTTCTAGGTTTAGGGTTAGGGTTTGAGCAATCATGCCCCTACATACCATTCGGCCAAGGTTAGGGGGTTGTTCTCCTCCTAACCGAGCCATTTTAGCCTCTAACTCCCTTTGACCCCTCAAAGTCACAAGATCAAGGCTAGGGTTAGGTTTAAGTCTACCCTCATTCGACTCATTTTGATTTCAAGCTCTCTTCTAGCTTTCTCCATGGAATCATACATGGTTTCACCAAGAGTAGTATCAAGTGAAACACCAAAATGATGGAACACATCCATTGAAATAACCAAAGAACAAAAATCTGAAAATTTTTGAGTAAAGCAAGGACCTTTGAGTGTGAAAATCAAAACCAACACTAACACAAGTGTAGATCTTCAACCATTTTGTGAAAATTTGTGAGAATTTTGTGGAAGTTTTGTGGGAACAAGAAAATTAAAAGAGAAAACGAAAAATAAAAGATGAAAAACAAGAATATAACCGAGTAACACAAAAATGAATCGAAACAAGAAGGAAACAACAACAACTCGGCAATACAAGAAGCAAATCGAAAACAAGGAACAAACCTAAGCTTTGATAACCAATTTGAAGTGAAACTTATGGGGATAAGATTCACTCAAAGGATGAACAAAATCGAACCTTGAAATCCCCTTGAATATACTCGGCCGTTTGGTCTTTTTTTGTAACAATTTTTCTGATTTTTGTTGTTAAATGCAAGAACATAAAGATAGTAACTAAATCTACACACTAAGTAATAGATTTAGGTTGTGATTAGTTTAAGCACAAAGCCACTAAACTAATCTCTCACAAATCTCACACACAAAGTAATGAGAAATGAAGAACACTCAATATAAAACCTAGGGTTTCTTTTCATTCAAACAAATCTGAAAAATATGAGGTGTGAGGGTGGGTTTATATATTACCCAATGCCTCATCTCAACCCTACATTACAAGATAATCTAAGGGCTACAAATACCCACAATTACATCATAATACTCGGTCCACTTAAGCTCACATGAGCTGAAAATTTTGAACATAAAACAACAAATACTTAAAGTAAAAAGCATAAAGTATAAAAGGTAGATAAAGACATGTGTGAAAGGGACATGTTGAGGAGAAACATGTGAGCTTCTCTTGAATAAATTTTCGGCTGACTTGGTGGCTCTTCCCATTTGATTTGTTCCTCTTGATAATTTAATTGACTTGTGGTTCGAACCCATATGGGTGCACTCGAGCGATCACAAACAAAAATAGCACTTTAGTCGACTTTCGGTTGCTCTCCGCCTTGACTTTTCTTGACTTCCTTGACCCACCAAGCTTGACCAAGATATTATTGTTTAAATTCACTCAAAATAAGCTTGGGTGGACCTTAGGACCGTGGCCTAGCCCATGGTTCGAGCCCAAGGACCTAAACCGTGATTTGGACAAAAACCGTCTTTGCTAGCCTTGACCATTTTTGGTCCACATCACCTTCACAAATCGATTTGAGTTCATTTCTTGAGTGAAACTTGACCCATCTAGTCTCATTCCAAATTGGTTATCAAAGCTTTGGTTCAAGAGCACAAGATCCACCCTTGTGTTAGTTTTGTTTTTTCGGTTCCTACATCAAAATTCAAACTTTGTCACAAAATCAGTTTTTGTTTTTGAGTTACAATGAGTCTTTCTTTTCCTTTTAGTTCTACCCTTTTTTCCTATGGTACTTCATATGAAACTCCTAGAGGTGAGTCGGTTTTTGAATCTATGGAAAGAGTTGGGAAAGAGTTAGAAGCCAAGGTGGCTAAGATGAGAGGAAAATCTGTCCAAATGAGTGTGGGTAAAGGGATGGCTACTTTACTTGATCCTCCTACCAAAACACCACCCTATGAGCCACCCATGAGAGCCAAAATCGTTGAACCCACTACAACCCCAACACCACTAACCCTAGACCAAAGGGAGGCGATTGACCCTAGCCACAAAAAAACCATCACCCTCAAAAAATGTTGTCAATGTCTAGGGTATGGTCACAATGCCAAGGAATGTCCCACAAAGAATACCGTGAACTCGTGTGAGATTGTTCATTGGGAGGGAGATGAGATCCTTGTTTGTAAGGATGAGGAAAAGGAGGAACTTGTTTGTGAGGATGAGGGGAATGAGGTCCTTGCTAATGAGGATATAGAGGAAGAGAAACAAGAGCAAACCGAAATGATGGTGGTAAGGCCATATGATTTGGTCATACCTAAAACCCTACCTCATACCTTGAAGTGTTCCTTCCCACCCTCCATGGTTGAGCCTTGTAGAGAGGTTGTAATAAGTGAAAAATCTGATAAGGGTTTGTGTGATGTGGATGTGAGGGATGCTTGTCATCTCCTCTTTGATAAGGTTGGGGAGCACAAGGAGGATGAAGAGGTTGGTCATGAAGGAAACTCGAGTGAAATCAAGAGGTGGGAGCACCATCATCAAGATGAAAGTATGGGAGAGGAGCACAAGGAAAGGGATGAGCTTGATCCTTGGAGTTGTTTAACCAAACTCAAGAAGAAGGTGCTCATGGAATGGGAGTTTAAGGGTGAGTCAAACTTTTCCAAAGAGTTTGCTTACCCTAGGGAGAAGAAACCACCGGATAAGAGTGATCAAAATGGGAAGCCATTCAAGGACAACCCCAAGACACTAAGGAGAAATCAAGAAGCGGAGCTAAGGGGAAAGGATGAAACGGCTGGTCATTTGTGGAGTTTATGGTCCATGTCATGGTCAAGCAAATGTTAAGAACCCCAAAGTTTGAGGACAAACTTTTTTGAAGAAGAGGAGATTGCACAAAAATGGCTAAGCTTATTTTTGCTCGAATTGAGGCTTGGGCTAACTTGGGTCCTATGGCTCGAGCCATGGCTTAATTTGTGATCATTAGGATCAAACCAAGTGAAATGTACAAGGAGGAACGAAGGAAATCAGCCCACACATGGAAAACAACAACCTAGGCCATGAACCATGAAGCATATCTTGACATGTCGGTAGAGATTGTAACATAACTCCCAATCTACTCATCCACTGAGGTGAAACCAATTGCATATGAAAGCTAGCTCAAAGAGCTTTCATTTGACATATGGTTGGCTATCTGGTTCAAAGGGAGCGGAGAGTTATGGCCTCTACAAGTCAGGGGTCAGATTGTGAAACTTCAGTCCATAGGCAAATTCGACATGTCCGTACTAAAAGTTGCATATCTTGAGTTCCAGGCCATATATTTGGATGATTCTTTTTGCATTGGAAAGCTAGCTCAATTACCTTTCCAATGACATATCATGGGGCTTCTAATTCAACGTGAGCGAGAAATGGTGAGTCCTACAAGTCACTTCAGTCTCAAGGAACTCGGTTTTGGAGTAATGAGCCATGGACTTAACCTACATCATTCTCCTTGGGTGAGCACACTTTGGGGACCATTTGGGAGTCTCCTAATGAGCCATGGACTCACATGGGACGTGGGATACGCAAGGGAAGACCAAGAGATCAGCTGAATTCTAATTCAAACAAAGAGCTCAACTTTCAGACACGCTATCAAGTAGTTAGCTTTATGTCTTTATCTACTTTATGCTTTGTTTCCTTTTGTTTATGATCAGATTTAGAGTCCTTCTGTACCTTACACCTTGCTCTCCAAGGTGCAAATCTAGGCCATTAGATTAAGGTTCCAATTGGAGGGTGAAGATAGGGTCAAATGTCATTGTCTTACTTTATGCTTTTAGTTGTAGTTGTTGTAGTTATCATCAGATTTGTATGGCTTATAAGGGCCGAAATTCTTTAGGGTTTTAGGGTCACTTATGACCATTAGATCATGAAGAGATGTAGGGCTTAGATGAGAGCATTGGTATTATATAAACCAAGCTCACAACCTTGTAAAAATCAGATTTGGTTGAATGAGAAAAAACAAACCCTAGAGTTTGAACTTGTGTGGCTTCATTATACTCTTTGCTTAGTGCTTGAGTTAGTGAATGATTAATTTAGTGGCTTAGTGCTTGAATTAATCAAAACCTAATTCTTTTGCTTAGTGCTTAGAATTAGTTCTATCCTTTATGTTTTCTTTGTTTTACAAAAAATCAGAAAAATACTTCACAAAAATTGTTACTTTGGCCGAAATATTCATCACCTTCACAAATCGATTTGAGTTCATTTCTTGAGTGAAACTTGACCCATCTAGTCTCATTCCAAATTGGTTATCAAAGCTTTGGTTCAAGAGCACAAGATCCACCCTTGTGTTAGTTTTGTTTTTTCGGTTCCTACATCAAAATTCAAACTTTGTCACAAAATCAGTTTTTGTTTTTGAGTTACAATGAGTCTTTCTTTTCCTTTTAGTTCTACCCTTTTTTCCTATGGTACTTCATATGAAACTCCTAGAGGTGAGTCGGGTTTTGAATCTATGGAAAGAGTTGGGAAAGAGTTAGAAGCCAAGGTGGCTAAGATGAGAGGAAAATCTGTCCAAATGAGTGTGGGTAAAGGGATGGCTACTTTACTTGATCCTCCTACCAAAACACCACCCTATGAGCCACCCATGAGAGCCAAAATCGTTGAACCCACTACAACCCCAACACCACTAACCCTAGACCAAAGGGAGGCGATTGACCCTAGCCACAAAAAACCATCACCCTCAAAAAATGTTGTCAATGTCTAGGGTATGGTCACAATGCCAAGGAATGTCCCACAAAGAATACCGTGAACTCGTGTGAGATTGTTCATTGGGAGGGAGATGAGATCCTTGTTTGTAAGGATGAGGAAAAGGAGGAACTTGTTTGTGAGGATGAGGGGAATGAGGTCCTTGCTAATGAGGATATAGAGGAAGAGAAACAAGAGCAAACCGAAATGATGGTGGTAAGGCCATATGATTTGGTCATACCTAAAACCCTACCTCATACCTTGAAGTGTTCCTTCCCACCCTCCATGGTTGAGCCTTGTAGAGAGGTTGTAATAAGTGAAAAATCTGATAAGGGTTTGTGTGATGTGGATGTGAGGGATGCTTGTCATCTCCTCTTTGATAAGGTTGGGGAGCACAAGGAGGATGAAGAGGTTGGTCATGAAGGAAACTCGAGTGAAATCAAGAGGTGGGAGCACCATCATCAAGATGAAAGTATGGGAGAGGAGCACAAGGAAAGGGATGAGCTTGATCCTTGGAGTTGTTTAACCAAACTCAAGAAGAAGGTGCTCATGGAATGGGAGTTTAAGGGTGAGTCAAACTTTTCCAAAGAGTTTGCTTACCCTAGGGAGAAGAAACCACCGGATAAGAGTGATCAAAATGGGAAGCCATTCAAGGACAACCCCAAGACACTAAGGAGAAATCAAGAAGAGGAGCTAAGGGGAAAGGATGAAACGGCTGGTCATTTGTGGAGTTTATGGTCCATGTCATGGTCAAGCAAATGTTAAGAACCCCAAAGTTTGAGGACAAACTGTTTGAAGAAGAGGAGATTGCACAAAAATGGCTAAGCTTATTTTTGCTCGAATTGAGGCTTGGGCTAACTTGGGTCCTATGGCTCGAGCCATGGCTTAATTTGTGATCATTAGGATCAAACCAAGTGAAATGTACAAGGAGGAACGAAGGAAATCAGCCCACACATGGAAAACAACAACCTAGGCCATGAACCATGAAGCATATCTTGACATGTCGGTAGAGATTGTAACATAACTCCCAATCTACTCATCCAATTGAGGTGAAACCAATTGCATATGAAAGCTAGCTCAAAGAGCTTTCATTTGACATATGGTTGGCTATCTGGTTCAAAGGGAGCGGAGAGTTATGGCCTCTACAAGTCAGGGGTCAGATTGTGAAACTTCAGTCCATAGGCAAATTCGACATGTCCGTACTAAAAGTTGCATATCTTGAGTTCCAGGCCATATATTTGGATGATTCTTTTTGCATTGGAAAGCTAGCTCAATTACCTTTCCAATGACATATCATGGGCCTTCTAATTCAACGTGAGCGAGAAATGGTGAGTCCTACAAGTCACTTCAGTCTCAAGGAACTCGGTTTTGGAGTAATGAGCCATGGACTTAACCTACATCATTCTCCTTGGGTGAGCACACTTTGGGGACCATTTGGGAGTCTCCTAATGAGCCATGGACTCACATGGGACGTGGGATACGCAAGGGAAGACCAAGAGATCAGCTGAATTTAATTCAAACAAAGAGCTCAACTTTCAGATACGCTATCACAAGTAGTAAGCTCTATGTCTTTATCTACTTTATGCTTTGTTTCCTTTTGTTTATGATCAGATTTAGAGTCCTTCTGTACCTTACACCTTGCTCTCCAAGGTGCAAATCTAGGCCATTAGATTAAGGTTCCAATTGGAGGGTGAAGATAGGGTCAAATGTCATCGTTTTACTTTACGCTTTTAGTTGTAGTTGTTGTAGTTATCATCAGATTTGTATGGCTTATAAGGGCCGAAATTCTTTAGGGTTTTAGGGTCACTTATGACCATTAGATCATGAAGAGATGTAGGGCTTAGATGAGAGCATTGGTATTATATAAACCAAGCTCACAACCTTGTAAAAATCAGATTTGGTTGAATGAGAAAAAACAAACCCTAGAGTTTGAACTTGTGTGGCTTCATTATACTCTTTGCTTAGTGCTTGAGTTAGTGAATGATTAATTTAGTGGCTTAGTGCTTGAATTAATCAAAACCTAATTCTTTTGCTTAGTGCTTAGAATTAGTTCTATCCTTTATGTTTTCTTTGTTTTACAAAAAATCAGAAAAATACTTCACAAAAATTGTTACCTTCACAAATCGATTTGAGTTCATTTCTTGAGTGAAACTTGACCCATCTAGTCTCATTCCAAATTGGTTATCAAAGCTTTGGTTCAAGAGCACAAGATCCACCCTTGTGTTAGTTTTGTTTTTTCGGTTCCTACATCAAAATTCAAACTTTGTCACAAAATCAGTTTTTGTTTTTGAGTTACAATGAGTCTTTCTTTTCCTTTTAGTTCTACCCTTTTTTCCTATGGTACTTCATATGAAACTCCTAGAGGTGAGTCGGTTTTTGAATCTATGGAAAGAGTTGGGAAAGAGTTAGAAGCCAAGGTGGCTAAGATGAGAGGAAAATCTGTCCAAATGAGTGTGGGTAAAGGGATGGCTACTTTACTTGATCCTCCTACCAAAACACCACCCTATGAGCCACCCATGAGAGCCAAAATCGTTGAACCCACTACAACCCCAACACCACTAACCCTAGACCAAAGGGAGGCGATTGACCCTAGCCACAAAAAAAAACCATCACCCTCAAAAATGTTGTCAATGTCTAGGGTATGGTCACAATGCCAAGGAATGTCCCACAAAGAATACCGTGAACTCGTGTGAGATTGTTCATTGGGAGGGAGATGAGATCCTTGTTTGTAAGGATGAGGAAAAGGAGGAACTTGTTTGTGAGGATGAGGTCCTTGCTAATGAGGATATAGAGGAAGAGAAACAAGAGCAAACCGAAATGATGGTGGTAAGGCCATATGATTTGGTCATACCTAAAACCCTACCTCATACCTTGAAGTGTTCCTTCCCACCCTCCATGGTTGAGCCTTGTAGAGAGGTTGTAATAAGTGAAAAATCTGATAAGGGTTTGTGTGATGTGGATGTGAGGGATGCTTGTCATCTCCTCTTTGATAAGGTTGGGGAGCACAAGGAGGATGAAGAGGTTGGTCATGAAGGAAACTCGAGTGAAATCAAGAGGTGGGAGCACCATCATCAAGATGAAAGTATGGGAGAGGAGCACAAGGAAAGGGATGAGCTTGATCCTTGGAGTTGTTTAACCAAACTCAAGAAGAAGGTGCTCATGGAATGGGAGTTTAAGGGTGAGTCAAACTTTTCCAAAGAGTTTGCTTACCCTAGGGAGAAGAAACCACCTGGATAAGAGTGATCAAAATGGGAAGCCATTCAAGGACAACCCCAAGACACTAAGGAGAAATCAAGAAGAGGAGCTAAGGGGAAAGGATGAAACGGCTGGTCATTTGTGGAGTTTATGGTCCATGTCATGGTCAAGCAAATGTTAAGAACCCCAAAGTTTGAGGACAAACTTTTTTGAAGAAGAGGAGATTGCACAAAAATGGCTAAGCTTATTTTTGCTCGAATTGAGGCTTGGGCTAACTTGGGTCCTATGGCTCGAGCCATGGCTTAATTTGTGATCATTAGGATCAAACCAAGTGAAATGTACAAGGAGGAACGAAGGAAATCAGCCCACACATGGAAAACAACAACCTAGGCCATGAACCATGAAGCATATCTTGACATGTCGGTAGAGATTGTAACATAACTCCCAATCTACTCATCCAATTGAGGTGAAACCAATTGCATATGAAAGCTAGCTCAAAGAGCTTTCATTTGACATATGGTTGGCTATCTGGTTCAAAGGGAGCGGAGAGTTATGGCCTCTACAAGTCAGGGGTCAGATTGTGAAACTTCAGTCCATAGGCAAATTCGACATGTCCGTACTAAAAGTTGCATATCTTGAGTTCCAGGCCATATATTTGGATGATTCTTTTTGCATTGGAAAGCTAGCTCAATTACCTTTCCAATGACATATCATGGGCCTTCTAATTCAACGTGAGCGAGAAATGGTGAGTCCTACAAGTCACTTCAGTCTCAAGGAACTCGGTTTTGGAGTAATGAGCCATGGACTTAACCTACATCATTCTCCTTGGGTGAGCACACTTTGGGGACCATTTGGGAGTCTCCTAATGAGCCATGGACTCACATGGGACGTGGGATACGCAAGGGAAGACCAAGAGATCAGCTGAATTCTAATTCAAACAAAGAGCTCAACTTTTGTACGTATCGTTTGTCAGTAGTTAGCTTTATGTCTTTATCTACTTTATGCTTTGTTTCCTTTTGTTTATGATCAGATTTAGAGTCCTTTTGTACCTTACACCTTGCTCTCCAAGGTGCAAATCTAGGCCATTAGATTAAGGTTCCAATTGGAGGGTGAAGATAGGGTCAAATGTCATTTGTCTTACTTTACGCTTTTAGTTGTAGTTGTTGTAGTTATCATCAGATTTGTATGGCTTATAAGGGCCGAAATTCTTTAGGGTTTTAGGGTCACTTATGACCATTAGATCATGAAGAGATGTAGGGCTTAGATGAGAGCATTGGTATTATATAAACCAAGCTCACAACCTTGTAAAAATCAGATTTGGTTGAATGAGAAAAAACAAACCCTAGAGTTTGAACTTGTGTGGCTTCATTATACTCTTTGCTTAGTGCTTGAGTTAGTGAATGATTAATTTAGTGGCTTAGTGCTTGAATTAATCAAAACCTAATTCTTTTGCTTAGTGCTTAGAATTAGTTCTATCCTTTATGTTTTCTTTGTTTTACAAAAATCAGAAAAATACTTCACAAAAATTGTTACTTTGGCGAAATATTCATCACCTTCACAAATCGATTTGAGTTCATTTCTTGAGTGAAACTTGACCCATCTAGTCTCATTCCAAATTGGTTATCAAAGCTTTGGTTCAAGAGCACAAGATCCACCCTTGTGTTAGTTTTGTTTTTCGGTTCCTACATCAAAATTCAAACTTTGTCACTAAATCAGTTTTTGTTTTAGAGTTACAATGAGTCTTTCTTTTCCTTTTAGTTCTACCCTTTTTCCTATGGTACTTCATATGAAACTCCTAGAGGTGAGTCGGTTTGACTCTATGGAAAGAGTTGGGAAAGAGTTAGAAGCCAAGGTGGCTAAGATGAGAGGAAAATCTGTCCAAATGAGTGTGGGTAAAGGGATGGCTACTTTACTTGATCCTCCTACCAAAACACCACCCTATGAGCCACCCATGAGAGCCAAAATCGTTGAACCCACTACAACCCCAACACCACTAACCCTAGACCAAAGGGAGGCGATTGACCCTAGCCACAAAAAAACCATCACCCTCAAAAATGTTGTCAATGTCTAGGGTATGGTCACAATGCCAAGGAATGTCCCACAAAGAATACCGTGAACTCGTGTGAGATTGTTCATTGGGAGGGAGATGAGATCCTTGTTTGTAAGGATGAGGAAAAGGAGGAACTTGTTTGTGAGGATGAGGGGAATGAGGTCCTTGCTAATGAGGATATAGAGGAAGAGAAACAAGAGCAAACCGAAATGATGGTGGTAAGGCCATATGATTTGGTCATACCTAAAACCCTACCTCATACCTTGAAGTGTTCCTTCCCACCCTCCATGGTTGAGCCTTGTAGAGAGGTTGTAATAAGTGAAAAATCTGATAAGGGTTTGTGTGATGTGGATGTGAGGGATGCTTGTCATCTCCTCTTTGATAAGGTTGGGGAGCACAAGGAGGATGAAGAGGTTGGTCATGAAGGAAACTCGAGTGAAATCAAGAGGTGGGAGCACCATCATCAAGATGAAAGTATGGGAGAGGAGCACAAGGAAAGGGATGAGCTTGATCCTTGGAGTTGTTTAACCAAACTCAAGAAGAAGGTGCTCATGGAATGGGAGTTTAAGGGTGAGTCAAACTTTTCCAAAGAGTTTGCTTACCCTAGGGAGAAGAAACCACGGATAAGAGTGATCAAAATGGGAAGCCATTCAAGGACAACCCCAAGACACTAAGGAGAAATCAAGAAGAGGAGCTAAGGGGAAAGGATGAAACGGCTGGTCATTTGTGGAGTTTATGGTCCATGTCATGGTCAAGCAAATGTTAAGAACCCCAAAGTTTGAGGACAAACTTTTTTGAAGAAGAGGAGATTGCACAAAAATGGCTAAGCTTATTTTTGCTCGAATTGAGGCTTGGGCTAACTTGGGTCCTATGGCTCGAGCCATGGCTTAATTTGTGATCATTAGGATCAAACCAAGTGAAATGTACAAGGAGGAACGAAGGAAATCAGCCCACACATGGAAAACAACAACCTAGGCCATGAACCATGAAGCATATCTTGACATGTCGTTAGAGATTGTAACATAACTCCCAATCTACTCATCCAATTGAGGTGAAACCAATTGCATATGAAAGCTAGCTCAAAGAGCTTTCATTTGACATATGGTTGGCTATCTGGTTCAAAGGGAGCGGAGAGTTATGGCCTCTACAAGTCAGGGGTCAGATTGTGAAACTTCAGTCCATAGGCAAATTCGACATGTCCGTACTAAAAGTTGCATATCTTGAGTTCCAGGCCATATATTTGGATGATTCTTTTTGCATTGGAAAGCTAGCTCAATTACCTTTCCAATGACATATCATGGGCCTTCTAATTCAACGTGAGCGAGAAATGGTGAGTCCTACAAGTCACTTCAGTCTCAAGGAACTCGGTTTTGGAGTAATGAGCCATGGACTTAACCTACATCATTCTCCTTGGGTGAGCACAATTTGGGGACCATTTGGGAGTCTCCTAATGAGCCATGGACTCACATGGGACGTGGGATACGCAAGGGAAGACCAAGAGATCAGCTGAATTCTAATTCAAACAAAGAGCTCAACTTTTGTACACGCTATTGTCAAGTAGTTAGCCTTATGTCTTTATCTACTTTATGCTTTGTTTCCTTTTGTTTATGATCAGATTTAGAGTCCTTTTGTACCTTACACCTTGCTCTCCAAGGTGCAAATCTAGGCCATTAGATTAAGGTTCCAATTGGAGGGTGAAGATAGGGTCAAATGTCATCATTTTACTTTACGCTTTTAGTTGTAGTTGTTGTAGTTATCATCAGATTTGTATGGCTTATAAGGGCCAAATTCTTTAGGGTTTTAGGGTCACTTATGACCATTAGATCATGAAGAGATGTAGGGCTTAGATGAGAGCATTGGTATTATATAAACCAAGCTCACAACCTTGTAAAAATCAGATTTGGTTGAATGAGAAAAAACAAACCCTAGAGTTTGAACTTGTGTGGCTTCATTATACTCTTTGCTTAGTGCTTGAGTTAGTGAATGATTAATTTAGTGGCTTAGTGCTTGAATTAATCAAAACCTAATTCTTTTGCTTAGTGCTTAGAATTAGTTCTATCCTTTATGTTTTCTTTGTTTTACAAAAAATCAGAAAAATACTTCACAAAAATTGTTACTTTGGCCGAAATATTCATCACCTTCACAAATCGATTTGAGTTCATTTCTTGAGTGAAACTTGACCCATCTAGTCTCATTCCAAATTGGTTATCAAAGCTTTGGTTCAAGAGCACAAGATCCACCCTTGTGTTAGTTTTGTTTTTTCGGTTCCTACATCAAAATTCAAACTTTGTCACAAAATCAGTTTTTGTTTTTGAGTTACAATGAGTCTTTCTTTTCCTTTTAGTTCTACCCTTTTTTCCTATGGTACTTCATATGAAACTCCTAGAGGTGAGTCGGTTTTTGAATCTATGGAAAGAGTTGGGAAAGAGTTAGAAGCCAAGGTGGCTAAGATGAGAGGAAAATCTGTCCAAATGAGTGTGGGTAAAGGGATGGCTACTTTACTTGATCCTCCTACCAAAACACCACCCTATGAGCCACCCATGAGAGCCAAAATCGTTGAACCCACTACAACCCCAACACCACTAACCCTAGACCAAAGGGAGGCGATTGACCCTAGCCACAAAAAAACCATCACCCTCAAAAAATGTTGTCAATGTCTAGGGTATGGTCACAATGCCAAGGAATGTCCCACAAAGAATACCGTGAACTCGTGTGAGATTGTTCATTGGGAGGAGATGAGATCCTTGTTTGTAAGGATGAGGAAAAGGAGGAACTTGTTTGTGAGGATGAGGGGAATGAGGTCCTTGCTAATGAGGATATAGAGGAAGAGAAACAAGAGCAAACCGAAATGATGGTGGTAAGGCCATATGATTTGGTCATACCTAAAACCCTACCTCATACCTTGAAGTGTTCCTTCCCACCCTCCATGGTTGAGCCTTGTAGAGAGGTTGTAATAAGTGAAAAATCTGATAAGGGTTTGTGTGATGTGGATGTGAGGGATGCTTGTCATCTCCTCTTTGATAAGGTTGGGGAGCACAAGGAGGATGAAGAGGTTGGTCATGAAGGAAACTCGAGTGAAATCAAGAGGTGGGAGCACCATCATCAAGATGAAAGTATGGGAGAGGAGCACAAGGAAAGGGATGAGCTTGATCCTTGGAGTTGTTTAACCAAACTCAAGAAGAAGGTGCTCATGGAATGGGAGTTTAAGGGTGAGTCAAACTTTTCCAAAGAGTTTGCTTACCCTAGGGAGAAGATACCACCGGATAAGAGTGATCAAAATGGGAAGCCATTCAAGGACAACCCCAAGACACTAAGGAGAAATCAAGAAGAGGAGCTAAGGGGAAAGGATGAAACGGCTGGTCATTTGTGGAGTTTATGGTCCATGTCATGGTCAAGCAAATGTTAAGAACCCCAAAGTTTGAGGACAAACTTTTTTGAAGAAGAGGAGATTGCACAAAAATGGCTAAGCTTATTTTTGCTCGAATTGAGGCTTGGGCTAACTTGGGTCCTATGGCTCGAGCCATGGCTTAATTTGTGATCATTAGGATCAAACCAAGTGAAATGTACAAGGAGGAACGAAGGAAATCAGCCCACACATGGAAAACAACAACCTAGGCCATGAACCATGAAGCATATCTTGACATGTCGTTAGAGATTGTAACATAACTCCCAATCTACTCATCCAATTGAGGTGAAACCAATTGCATATGAAAGCTAGCTCAAAGAGCTTTCATTTGACATATGGTTGGCTATCTGGTTCAAAGGGAGCGGAGAGTTATGGCCTCTACAAGTCAGGGGTCAGATTGTGAAACTTCAGTCCATAGGCAAATTCGACATGTCCGTACTAAAAGTTGCATATCTTGAGTTCCAGGCCATATATTTGGATGATTCTTTTTGCATTGGAAAGCTAGCTCAATTACCTTTCCAATGACATATCATGGGCCTTCTAATTCAACGTGAGCGAGAAATGGTGAGTCCTACAAGTCACTTCAGTCTCAAGGAACTCGGTTTTGGAGTAATGAGCCATGGACTTAACCTACATCATTCTCCTTGGGTGAGCACACTTTGGGGACCATTTGGGAGTCTCCTAATGAGCCATGGACTCACATGGGACGTGGGATACGCAAGGGAAGACCAAGAGATCAGCTGAATTCTAATTCAAACAAAGAGCTCAACTTTTGTACATGTCATTGTCAAGTAGTTAGCTTTATGTCTTTATCTACTTTATGCTTTGTTTCCTTTTGTTTATGATCAGATTTAGAGTCCTTTTGTACCTTACACCTTGCTCTCCAAGGTGCAAATCTAGGCCATTAGATTAAGGTTCCAATTGGAGGGTGAAGATAGGGTCAAATGTCATTGTCTTACTTTATGCTTTTAGTTGTAGTTGTTGTAGTTATCATCAGATTTGTATGGCTTATAAGGGCCGAAATTCTTTAGGGTTTTAGGGTCACTTATGACCATTAGATCATGAAGAGATGTAGGGCTTAGATGAGAGCATTGGTATTATATAAACCAAGCTCACAACCTTGTAAAAATCAGATTTGGTTGAATGAGAAAAAACAAACCCTAGAGTTTGAACTTGTGTGGCTTCATTATACTCTTTGCTTAGTGCTTGAGTTAGTGAATGATTAATTTAGTGGCTTAGTGCTTGAATTAATCAAAACCTAATTCTTTGCTTAGTGCTTAGAATTAGTTCTATCCTTTATGTTTTCTTTGTTTTACAAAAATCAGAAAAATACTTCACAAAATTGTTACTTTGGCGAGATATTCATCACCTTCACTAATCGATTTGAGTTCATTTCTTGAGTGAAACTTGACCCATCTAGTCTCATTCCAAATTGGTTATCAAAGCTTTGGTTCAAGAGCACAAGATCCACCCTTGTGTTAGTTTTGTTTTTTTTTTTCGGTTCCTACATCAAAATTCAAACTTTGTCACAAAATCAGTTTTTGTTTTTGAGTTACAATGAGTCTTTCTTTTCCTTTTAGTTCTACCCTTTTTTCCTATGGTACTTCATATGAAACTCCTAGAGGTGAGTCGGTGTTTGAATCTATGGAAAGAGTTGGGAAAGAGTTAGAAGCCAAGGTGGCTAAGATGAGAGGAAAATCTGTCCAAATGAGTGTGGGTAAAGGGATGGCTACTTTACTTGATCCTCCTACCAAAACACCACCCTATGAGCCACCCATGAGAGCCAAAATCGTTGAACCCACTACAACCCCAACACCACTAACCCTAGACCAAAGGGAGGCGATTGACCCTAGCCACAAAAAAACCATCACCCTCAAAAAATGTTGTCAATGTCTAGGGTATGGTCACAATGCCAAGGAATGTCCCACAAAGAATACCGTGAACTCGTGTGAGATTGTTCATTGGGAGGGAGATGAGATCCTTGTTTGTAAGGATGAGGAAAAGGAGGAACTTGTTTGTGAGGATGAGGTCCTTGCTAATGAGGATATAGAGGAAGAGAAACAAGAGCAAACCGAAATGATGGTGGTAAGGCCATATGATTTGGTCATACCTAAAACCCTACCTCATACCTTGAAGTGTTCCTTCCCACCCTCCATGGTTGAGCCTTGTAGAGAGGTTGTAATAAGTGAAAAATCTGATAAGGGTTTGTGTGATGTGGATGTGAGGGATGCTTGTCATCTCCTCTTTGATAAGGTTGGGGAGCACAAGGAGGATGAAGAGGTTGGTCATGAAGGAAACTCGAGTGAAATCAAGAGGTGGGAGCACCATCATCAAGATGAAAGTATGGGAGAGGAGCACAAGGAAAGGGATGAGCTTGATCCTTGGAGTTGTTTAACCAAACTCAAGAAGAAGGTGCTCATGGAATGGGAGTTTAAGGGTGAGTCAAACTTTTCCAAAGAGTTTGCTTACCCTAGGGAGAAGAAACCACCGGATAAGAGTGATCAAAATGGGAAGCCATTCAAGGACAACCCCAAGACACTAAGGAGAAATCAAGAAGAGGAGCTAAGGGAAAGGATGAAACGGCTGGTCATTTGTGGAGTTTATGGTCCATGTCATGGTCAAGCAAATGTTAAGAACCCCAAAGTTTGAGGACAAACTTTTTTGAAGAAGAGGAGATTGCACAAAAATGGCTAAGCTTATTTTTGCTCGAATTGAGGCTTGGGCTAACTTGGGTCCTATGGCTCGAGCCATGGCTTAATTTGTGATCATTAGGATCAAACCAAGTGAAATGTACAAGGAGGAACGAAGGAAATCAGCCCACACATGGAAAACAACAACCTAGGCCATGAACCATGAAGCATATCTTGACATGTCGTTAGAGATTGTAACATAACTCCCAATCTACTCATCCAATTGAGGTGAAACCAATTGCATATGAAAGCTAGCTCAAAGAGCTTTCATTTGACATATGGTTGGCTATCTGGTTCAAAGGGAGCGGAGAGTTATGGCCTCTACAAGTCAGGGGTCAGATTGTGAAACTTCAGTCCATAGGCAAATTCGACATGTCCGTACTAAAAGTTGCATATCTTGAGTTCCAGGCCATATATTTGGATGATTCTTTTTGCATTGGAAAGCTAGCTCAATTACCTTTCCAATGACATATCATGGGCCTTCTAATTCAACGTGAGCGAGAAATGGTGAGTCCTACAAGTCACTTCAGTCTCAAGGAACTCGGTTTTGGAGTAATGAGCCATGGACTTAACCTACATCATTCTCCTTGGGTGAGCACACTTTGGGGACCATTTGGGAGTCTCCTAATGAGCCATGGACTCACATGGGACGTGGGATACGCAAGGGAAGACCAAGAGATCAGCTGAATTCTAATTCAAACAAAGAGCTCAACTTTTGTACGTATCGTTGTCAGTAGTTAGGCTTTATGTCTTTATCTACTTTATGCTTTGTTTCCTTTTGTTTATGATCAGATTTAGAGTCCTTTTGTACCTTACACCTTGCTCTCCAAGGTGCAAATCTAGGCCATTAGATTAAGGTTCCAATTGGAGGGTGAAGATAGGGTCAAATGTCATTGTCTTACTTTATGCTTTTAGTTGTAGTTGTTGTAGTTATCATCAGATTTGTATGGCTTATAAGGGCCGAAATTCTTTAGGGTTTTAGGGTCACTTATGACCATTAGATCATGAAGAGATGTAGGGCTTAGATGAGAGCATTGGTATTATATAAACCAAGCTCACAACCTTGTAAAAATCAGATTTGGTTGAATGAGAAAAAACAAACCCTAGAGTTTGAACTTGTGTGGCTTCATTATACTCTTTGCTTAGTGCTTGAGTTAGTGAATGATTAATTTAGTGGCTTAGTGCTTGAATTAATCAAAACCTAATTCTTTTGCTTAGTGCTTAGAATTAGTTCTATCCTTTATGTTTTCTTTGTTTTACAAAAAATCAGAAAAATACTTCACAAAAATTGTTACCTTCACAAATCGATTTGAGTTCATTTCTTGAGTGAAACTTGACCCATCTAGTCTCATTCCAAATTGGTTATCAAAGCTTTGGTTCAAGAGCACAAGATCCACCCTTGTGTTAGTTTTGTTTTTCGGTTCCTACATCAAAATTCAAACTTTGTCACAAAATCAGTTTTTGTTTTTGAGTTACAATGAGTCTTTCTTTTCCTTTTAGTTCTACCCTTTTTTCCTATGGTACTTCATATGAAACTCCTAGAGGTGAGTCGGTTTTGAATCTATGGAAAGAGTTGGGAAAGAGTTAGAAGCCAAGGTGGCTAAGATGAGAGGAAAATCTGTCCAAATGAGTGTGGGTAAAGGGATGGCTACTTTACTTGATCCTCCTACCAAAACACCACCCTATGAGCCACCCATGAGAGCCAAAATCGTTGAACCCACTACAACCCCAACACCACTAACCCTAGACCAAAGGGAGGCGATTGACCCTAGCCACAAAAAAACCATCACCCTCAAAAAATGTTGTCAATGTCTAGGGTATGGTCACAATGCCAAGGAATGTCCCACAAAGAATACCGTGAACTCGTGTGAGATTGTTCATTGGGTGGAGATGAGATCCTTGTTTGTAAGGATGAGGAAAAGGAGGAACTTGTTTGTGAGGATGAGGGAATGAGGTCCTTGCTAATGAGGATATAGAGGAAGAGAAACAAGAGCAAACCGAAATGATGGTGGTAAGGCCATATGATTTGGTCATACCTAAAACCCTACCTCATACCTTGAAGTGTTCCTTCCCACCTTCCATGGTTGAGCCTTGTAGAGAGGTTGTAATAAGTGAAAAATCTGATAAGGGTTTGTGTGATGTGGATGTGAGGGATGCTTGTCATCTCCTCTTTGATAAGGTTGGGGAGCACAAGGAGGATGAAGAGGTTGGTCATGAAGGAAACTCGAGTGAAATCAAGAGGTGGGAGCACCATCATCAAGATGAAAGTATGGGAGAGGAGCACAAGGAAAGGGATGAGCTTGATCCTTGGAGTTGTTTAACCAAACTCAAGAAGAAGGTGCTCATGGAATGGGAGTTTAAGGGTGAGTCAAACTTTTCCAAAGAGTTTGCTTACCCTAGGGAGAAGAAACCACCGGATAAGAGTGATCAAAATGGGAAGCCATTCAAGGACAACCCCAAGACACTAAGGAGAAATCAAGAAGAGGAGCTAAGGGGAAAGGATGAAACGGCTGGTCATTTGTGGAGTTTATGGTCCATGTCATGGTCAAGCAAATGTTAAGAACCCCAAAGTTTGAGGACAAACTTTTTGAAGAAGAGGAGATTGCACAAAAATGGCTAAGCTTATTTTTGCTCGAATTGAGGCTTGGGCTAACTTGGGTCCTATGGCTCGAGCCATGGCTTAATTTGTGATCATTAGGATCAAACCAAGTGAAATGTACAAGGAGGAACGAAGGAAATCAGCCCACACATGGAAAACAACAACCTAGGCCATGAACCATGAAGCATATCTTGACATGTCGTTAGAGATTGTAACATAACTCCCAATCTACTCATCCAATTGAGGTGAAACCAATTGCATATGAAAGCTAGCTCAAAGAGCTTTCATTTGACATATGGTTGGCTATCTGGTTCAAAGGGAGCGGAGAGTTATGGCCTCTACAAGTCAGGGGTCAGATTGTGAAACTTCAGTCCATAGGCAAATTCGACATGTCCGTACTAAAAGTTGCATATCTTGAGTTCCAGGCCATATATTTGGATGATTCTTTTTGCATTGGAAAGCTAGCTCAATTACCTTTCCAATGACATATCATGGGCCTTCTAATTCAACGTGAGCGAGAAATGGTGAGTCCTACAAGTCACTTCAGTCTCAAGGAACTCGGTTTTGGAGTAATGAGCCATGGACTTAACCTACATCATTCTCCTTGGGTGAGCACACTTTGGGGACCATTTGGGAGTCTCCTAATGAGCCATGGACTCACATGGGACGTGGGATACGCAAGGGAAGACCAAGAGATCAGCTGAATTCTAATTCAAACAAAGAGCTCAACTTTTGACATGTCGTTGTCAAGTAGTTAGGCTTTATGTCTTTATCTACTTTATGCTTTGTTTCCTTTTGTTTATGATCAGATTTAGAGTCCTTTTGTACCTTACACCTTGCTCTCCAAGGTGCAAATCTAAACCATTAGATTAAGGTTCCAATTGGAGGGTGAAGATAGGGTCAAATGTCATTGTCTTACTTTATGCTTTTAGTTGTAGTTGTTGTAGTTATCATCAGATTTGTATGGCTTATAAGGGCCGAAATTCTTTAGGGTTTTAGGGTCACTTATGACCATTAGATCATGAAGAGATGTAGGGCTTAGATGAGAGCATTGGTATTATATAAACCAAGCTCACAACCTTGTAAAAATCAGATTTGGTTGAATGAGAAAAAACAAACCCTAGAGTTTGAACTTGTGTGGCTTCATTATACTCTTTGCTTAGTGCTTGAGTTAGTGAATGATTAATTTAGTGGCTTAGTGCTTGAATTAATCAAAACCTAATTCTTTTGCTTAGTGCTTAGAATTAGTTCTATCCTTTATGTTTTCTTTGTTTTACAAAAATCAGAAAAATACTTCACAAAAATTGTTACCTTCACAAATCGATTTGAGTTCATTTCTTGAGTGAAACTTGACCCATCTAGTCTCATTCCAAATTGGTTATCAAAGCTTTGGTTCAAGAGCACAAGATCCACCCTTGTGTTAGTTTTGTTTTTGGTTCCTACATCAAAATTCAAACTTTGTCACAAAATCAGTTTTTGTTTTTGAGTTACAATGAGTCTTTCTTTTCCTTTTAGTTCTACCCTTTTTCCTATGGTACTTCATATGAAACTCCTAGAGGTGAGTCGGTTTTTGAATCTATGGAAAGAGTTGGGAAAGAGTTAGAAGCCAAGGTGGCTAAGATGAGAGGAAAATCTGTCCAAATGAGTGTGGGTAAAGGGATGGCTACTTTACTTGATCCTCCTACCAAAACACCACCCTATGAGCCACCCATGAGAGCCAAAATCGTTGAACCCACTACAACCCCAACACCACTAACCCTAGACCAAAGGGAGGCGATTGACCCTAGCCACAAAAAAACCATCACCCTCAAAAAATGTTGTCAATGTCTAGGGTATGGTCACAATGCCAAGGAATGTCCCACAAAGAATACCGTGAACTCGTGTGAGATTGTTCATTGGGAGGGAGATGAGATCCTTGTTTGTAAGGATGAGGAAAAGGAGGAACTTGTTTGTGAGGATG
This sequence comes from Dianthus caryophyllus, assembly GCA_023091065.1. Classification (NCBI taxonomy): domain Eukaryota; kingdom Viridiplantae; phylum Streptophyta; class Magnoliopsida; order Caryophyllales; family Caryophyllaceae; genus Dianthus; species Dianthus caryophyllus. The sequence continues at coordinate 16,966,799 of CM041521.1, forward strand.
AGGTCCTTGCTAATGAGGATATAGAGGAAGAGAAACAAGAGCAAACCGAAATGATGGTGGTAAGGCCATATGATTTGGTCATACCTAAAACCCTACCTCATACCTTGAAGTGTTCCTTCCCACCTTCCATGGTTGAGCCTTGTAGAGAGGTTGTAATAAGTGAAAAATCTGATAAGGGTTTGTGTGATGTGGATGTGAGGGATGCTTGTCATCTCCTCTTTGATAAGGTTGGGGAGCACAAGGAGGATGAAGAGGTTGGTCATGAAGGAAACTCGAGTGAAATCAAGAGGTGGGAGCACCATCATCAAGATGAAAGTATGGGAGAGGAGCACAAGGAAAGGGATGAGCTTGATCCTTGGAGTTGTTTAACCAAACTCAAGAAGAAGGTGCTCATGGAATGGGAGTTTAAGGGTGAGTCAAACTTTTCCAAAGAGTTTGCTTACCCTAGGGAGAAGAAACCACCGGATAAGAGTGATCAAAATGGGAAGCCATTCAAGGACAACCCCAAGACACTAAGGAGAAATCAAGAAGAGGAGCTAAGGGGAAAGGATGAAACGGCTGGTCATTTGTGGAGTTTATGGTCCATGTCATGGTCAAGCAAATGTTAAGAACCCCAAAGTTTGAGGACAAACTTTTTTGAAGAAGAGGAGATTGCACAAAAATGGCTAAGCTTATTTTTGCTCGAATTGAGGCTTGGGCTAACTTGGGTCCTATGGCTCGAGCCATGGCTTAATTTGTGATCATTAGGATCAAACCAAGTGAAATGTACAAGGAGGAACGAAGGAAATCAGCCCACACATGGAAAACAACAACCTAGGCCATGAACCATGAAGCATATCTTGACATGTCGGTAGAGATTGTAACATAACTCCCAATCTACTCATCCAATTGAGGTGAAACCAATTGCATATGAAAGCTAGCTCAAAGAGCTTTCATTTGACATATGGTTGGCTATCTGGTTCAAAGGGAGCGGAGAGTTATGGCCTCTACAAGTCAGGGGTCAGATTGTGAAACTTCAGTCCATAGGCAAATTCGACATGTCCGTACTAAAAGTTGCATATCTTGAGTTCCAGGCCATATATTTGGATGATTCTTTTTGCATTGGAAAGCTAGCTCAATTACCTTTCCAATGACATATCATGGGCCTTCTAATTCAACGTGAGCGAGAAATGGTGAGTCCTACAAGTCACTTCAGTCTCAAGGAACTCGGTTTTGGAGTAATGAGCCATGGACTTAACCTACATCATTCTCCTTGGGTGAGCACACTTTGGGGACCATTTGGGAGTCTCCTAATGAGCCATGGACTCACATGGGACGTGGGATACGCAAGGGAAGACCAAGAGATCAGCTGAATTCTAATTCAAACAAAGAGCTCAACTTTTATGCATGTCGTTGTCAAGTAGTTAGGCTTTATGTCTTTATCTACTTTATGCTTTGTTTCCTTTTGTTTATGATCAGATTTAGAGTCCTTTTGTACCTTACACCTTGCTCTCCAAGGTGCAAATCTAGGCCATTAGATTAAGGTTCCAATTGGAGGGTGAAGATAGGGTCAAATGTCCTTGGCTTACTTTATCTTTTAGTTGTAGTTGTTGTAGTTATCATCAGATTTGTATGGCTTATAAGGGCCGAAATTCTTTAGGGTTTTAGGGTCACTTATGACCATTAGATCATGAAGAGATGTAGGGCTTAGATGAGAGCATTGGTATTATATAAACCAAGCTCACAACCTTGTAAAAATCAGATTTGGTTGAATGAGAAAAAACAAACCCTAGAGTTTGAACTTGTGTGGCTTCATTATACTCTTTGCTTAGTGCTTGAGTTAGTGAATGATTAATTTAGTGGCTTAGTGCTTGAATTAATCAAAACCTAATTCTTTTGCTTAGTGCTTAGAATTAGTTCTATCCTTTATGTTTTCTTTGTTTTACAAAAATCAGAAAAATACTTCACAAAAATTGTTACTTTGGCGAAATATTCATCACCTTCACAAATCGATTTGAGTTCATTTCTTGAGTGAAACTTGACCCATCTAGTCTCATTCCAAATTGGTTATCAAAGCTTTGGTTCAAGAGCACAAGATCCACCCTTGTGTTAGTTTTGTTTTTCGGTTCCTACATCAAAATTCAAACTTTGTCACAAAATCAGTTTTTGTTTTTGAGTTACAATGAGTCTTTCTTTTCCTTTTAGTTCTACCCTTTTTCCTATGGTACTTCATATGAAACTCCTAGAGGTGAGTCGGTTTTTGAATCTATGGAAAGAGTTGGGAAAGAGTTAGAAGCCAAGGTGGCTAAGATGAGAGGAAAATCTGTCCAAATGAGTGTGGGTAAAGGGATGGCTACTTTACTTGATCCTCCTACCAAAACACCACCCTATGAGCCACCCATGAGAGCCAAAATCGTTGAACCCACTACAACCCCAACACCACTAACCCTAGACCAAAGGGAGGCGATTGACCCTAGCCACAAAAAAACCATCACCCTCAAAAAATGTTGTCAATGTCTAGGGTATGGTCACAATGCCAAGGAATGTCCCACAAAGAATACCGTGAACTCGTGTGAGATTGTTCATTGGGAGGGAGATGAGATCCTTGTTTGTAAGGATGAGGAAAAGGAGGAACTTGTTTGTGAGGATGAGGGGAATGAGGTCCTTGCTAATGAGGATATAGAGGAAGAGAAACAAGAGCAAACCGAAATGATGGTGGTAAGGCCATATGATTTGGTCATACCTAAAACCCTACCTCATACCTTGAAGTGTTCCTTCCCACCTTCCATGGTTGAGCCTTGTAGAGAGGTTGTAATAAGTGAAAAATCTGATAAGGGTTTGTGTGATGTGGATGTGAGGGATGCTTGTCATCTCCTCTTTGATAAGGTTGGGGAGCACAAGGAGGATGAAGAGGTTGGTCATGAAGGAAACTCGAGTGAAATCAAGAGGTGGGAGCACCATCATCAAGATGAAAGTATGGGAGAGGAGCACAAGGAAAGGGATGAGCTTGATCCTTGGAGTTGTTTAACCAAACTCAAGAAGAAGGTGCTCATGGAATGGGAGTTTAAGGGTGAGTCAAACTTTTCCAAAGAGTTTGCTTACCCTAGGGAGAAGAAACCACCTAGGATAAGAGTGATCAAAATGGGAAGCCATTCAAGGACAACCCCAAGACACTAAGGAGAAATCAAGAAGAGGAGCTAAGGGGAAAGGATGAAACGGCTGGTCATTTGTGGAGTTTATGGTCCATGTCATGGTCAAGCAAATGTTAAGAACCCCAAAGTTTGAGGACAAACTTTTTTGAAGAAGAGGAGATTGCACAAAAATGGCTAAGCTTATTTTTGCTCGAATTGAGGCTTGGGCTAACTTGGGTCCTATGGCTCGAGCCATGGCTTAATTTGTGATCATTAGGATCAAACCAAGTGAAATGTACAAGGAGGAACGAAGGAAATCAGCCCACACATGGAAAACAACAACCTAGGCCATGAACCATGAAGCATATCTTGACATGTCGGTAGAGATTGTAACATAACTCCCAATCTACTCATCCAATTGAGGTGAAACCAATTGCATATGAAAGCTAGCTCAAAGAGCTTTCATTTGACATATGGTTGGCTATCTGGTTCAAAGGGAGCGGAGAGTTATGGCCTCTACAAGTCAGGGGTCAGATTGTGAAACTTCAGTCCATAGGCAAATTCGACATGTCCGTACTAAAAGTTGCATATCTTGAGTTCCAGGCCATATATTTGGATGATTCTTTTTGCATTGGAAAGCTAGCTCAATTACCTTTCCAATGACATATCATGGGCCTTCTAATTCAACGTGAGCGAGAAATGGTGAGTCCTACAAGTCACTTCAGTCTCAAGGAACTCGGTTTTGGAGTAATGAGCCATGGACTTAACCTACATCATTCTCCTTGGGTGAGCACAATTTGGGGACCATTTGGGAGTCTCCTAATGAGCCATGGACTCACATGGGACGTGGGATACGCAAGGGAAGACCAAGAGATCAGCTGAATTCTAATTCAAACAAAGAGCTCAACTTTTTATGCGTATCGTTGTCAGTAGTTAGGCTTTATGTCTTTATCTACTTTATGCTTTGTTTCCTTTTGTTTATGATCAGATTTAGAGTCCTTTTGTACCTTACACCTTGCTCTCCAAGGTGCAAATCTAAACCATTAGATTAAGGTTCCAATTGGAGGGTGAAGATAGGGTCAAATGTCGTTGTCTTACTTTATCTTTTAGTTGTAGTTGTTGTAGTTATCATCAGATTTGTATGGCTTATAAGGGCCGAAATTCTTTAGGGTTTTAGGGTCACTTATGACCATTAGATCATGAAGAGATGTAGGGCTTAGATGAGAGCATTGGTATTATATAAACCAAGCTCACAACCTTGTAAAAATCAGATTTGGTTGAATGAGAAAAAACAAACCCTAGAGTTTGAACTTGTGTGGCTTCATTATACTCTTTGCTTAGTGCTTGAGTTAGTGAATGATTAATTTAGTGGCTTAGTGCTTGAATTAATCAAAACCTAATTCTTTTGCTTAGTGCTTAGAATTAGTTCTATCCTTTATGTTTTCTTTGTTTTACAAAAATCAGAAAAATACTTCACAAAAATTGTTACTTTGGCGAAATATTCATCACCTTCACAAATCGATTTGAGTTCATTTCTTGAGTGAAACTTGACCCATCTAGTCTCATTCCAAATTGGTTATCAAAGCTTTGGTTCAAGAGCACAAGATCCACCCTTGTGTTAGTTTTGTTTTTAGGTTCCTACATCAAAATTCAAACTTTGTCACAAAATCAGTTTTTGTTTTTGAGTTACAATGAGTCTTTCTTTTCCTTTTAGTTCTACCCTTTTTCCTATGGTACTTCATATGAAACTCCTAGAGGTGAGTCGGTTTGAATCTATGGAAAGAGTTGGGAAAGAGTTAGAAGCCAAGGTGGCTAAGATGAGAGGAAAATCTGTCCAAATGAGTGTGGGTAAAGGGATGGCTACTTTACTTGATCCTCCTACCAAAACACCACCCTATGAGCCACCCATGAGAGCCAAAATCGTTGAACCCACTACAACCCCAACACCACTAACCCTAGACCAAAGGGAGGCGATTGACCCTAGCCACAAAAAAACCATCACCCTCAAAAAATGTTGTCAATGTCTAGGGTATGGTCACAATGCCAAGGAATGTCCCACAAAGAATACCGTGAACTCGTGTGAGATTGTTCATTGGGAGGAGATGAGATCCTTGTTTGTAAGGATGAGGAAAAGGAGCAACTTGTTTGTGAGGATGAGGTCCTTGCTAATGAGGATATAGAGGAAGAGAAACAAGAGCAAACCGAAATGATGGTGGTAAGGCCATATGATTTGGTCATACCTAAAACCCTACCTCATACCTTGAAGTGTTCCTTCCCACCCTCCATGGTTGAGCCTTGTAGAGAGGTTGTAATAAGTGAAAAATCTGATAAGGGTTTGTGTGATGTGGATGTGAGGGATGCTTGTCATCTCCTCTTTGATAAGGTTGGGGAGCACAAGGAGGATGAAGAGGTTGGTCATGAAGGAAACTTCGAGTGAAATCAAGAGGTGGGAGCACCATCATCAAGATGAAAGTATGGGAGAGGAGCACAAGGAAAGGGATGAGCTTGATCCTTGGAGTTGTTTAACCAAACTCAAGAAGAAGGTGCTCATGGAATGGGAGTTTAAGGGTGAGTCAAACTTTTCCAAAGAGTTTGCTTACCCTAGGGAGAAGAAACCACCGGATAAGAGTGATCAAAATGGGAAGCCATTCAAGGACAACCCCAAGACACTAAGGAGAAATCAAGAAGAGGAGCTAAGGGGAAAGGATGAAACGGCTGGTCATTTGTGGAGTTTATGGTCCATGTCATGGTCAAGCAAATGTTAAGAACCCCAAAGTTTGAGGACAAACTTTTTGAAGAAGAGGAGATTGCACAAAAATGGCTAAGCTTATTTTTGCTCGAATTGAGCTTGGGCTAACTTGGGTCCTATGGCTCGAGCCATGGCTTAATTTGTGATCATTAGGATCAAACCAAGTGAAATGTACAAGGAGGAACGAAGGAAATCAGCCCACACATGGAAAACAACAACCTAGGCCATGAACCATGAAGCATATCTTGACATGTCGGTAGAGATTGTAACATAACTCCCAATCTACTCATCAATTGAGGTGAAACCAATTGCATATGAAAGCTAGCTCAAAGAGCTTTCATTTGACATATGGTTGGCTATCTGGTTCAAAGGGAGCGGAGAGTTATGGCCTCTACAAGTCAGGGGTCAGATTGTGAAACTTCAGTCCATAGGCAAATTCGACATGTCCGTACTAAAAGTTGCATATCTTGAGTTCCAGGCCATATATTTGGATGATTCTTTTTGCATTGGAAAGCTAGCTCAATTACCTTTCCAATGACATATCATGGGCCTTCTAATTCAACGTGAGCGAGAAATGGTGAGTCCTACAAGTCACTTCAGTCTCAAGGAACTCGGTTTTGGAGTAATGAGCCATGGACTTAACCTACATCATTCTCCTTGGGTGAGCACACTTTGGGGACCATTTGGGAGTCTCCTAATGAGCCATGGACTCACATGGGACGTGGGATACGCAAGGGAAGACCAAGAGATCAGCTGAATTCTAATTCAAACAAAGAGCTCAACTTTTATGCGTATCGTTGTCAAGTAGTTAGCTTTATGTCTTTATCTACTTTATGCTTTGTTTCCTTTTGTTTATGATCAGATTTAGAGTCCTTTTGTACCTTACACCTTGCTCTCCAAGGTGCAAATCTAGGCCATTAGATTAAGGTTCCAATTGGAGGGTGAAGATAGGGTCAAATGTCATTGTCTTACTTTATGCTTTTAGTTGTAGTTGTTGTAGTTATCATCAGATTTGTATGGCTTATAAGGGCCGAAATTCTTTAGGGTTTTAGGGTCACTTATGACCATTAGATCATGAAGAGATGTAGGGCTTAGATGAGAGCATTGGTATTATATAAACCAAGCTCACAACCTTGTAAAAATCAGATTTGGTTGAATGAGAAAAAACAAACCCTAGAGTTTGAACTTGTGTGGCTTCATTATACTCTTTGCTTAGTGCTTGAGTTAGTGAATGATTAATTTAGTGGCTTAGTGCTTGAATTAATCAAAACCTAATTCTTTTGCTTAGTGCTTAGAATTAGTTCTATCCTTTATGTTTTCTTTGTTTTACAAAAAATCAGAAAAATACTTCACAAAAATTGTTACTTTGGCCGAAATATTCATCACCTTCACAAATCGATTTGAGTTCATTTCTTGAGTGAAACTTGACCCATCTAGTCTCATTCCAAATTGGTTATCAAAGCTTTGGTTCAAGAGCACAAGATCCACCCTTGTGTTAGTTTTGTTTTTCGGTTCCTACATCAAAATTCAAACTTTGTCACAAAATCAGTTTTTGTTTTTGAGTTACAATGAGTCTTTCTTTTCCTTTTAGTTCTACCCTTTTTTCCTATGGTACTTCATATGAAACTCCTAGAGGTGAGTCGGATTTTGAATCTATGGAAAGAGTTGGGTAAGAGTTAGAAGCCAAGGTGGCTAAGATGAGAGGAAAATCTGTCCAAATGAGTGTGGGTAAAGGGATGGCTACTTTACTTGATCCTCCTACCAAAACACCACCCTATGAGCCACCCATGAGAGCCAAAATCGTTGAACCCACTACAACCCCAACACCACTAACCCTAGACCAAAGGGAGGCGATTGACCCTAGCCACAAAACTACCATCACCCTCAAACCACGTTGTCAATGTCCACGGTATGGTCACAATGCCAACGAATGTCCCACCAAGCATACCGTGAACTCGTGTGAGATTGTTCATTGGGAGGAGATGAGATCCTTGTTTGTAAGGATGAGGAAAAGGAGGAACTTGTTTGTGAGGATGAGGTCCTTGCTAATGAGGATATAGAGGAAGAGAAACAAGAGCAAACCGAAATGATGGTGGTAAGGCCATATGATTTGGTCATACCTAAAACCCTACCTCATACCTTGAAGTGTTCCTTCCCACCCTCCATGGTTGAGCCTTGTAGAGAGGTTGTAATAAGTGAAAAATCTGATAAGGGTTTGTGTGATGTGGATGTGAGGGATGCTTGTCATCTCCTCTTTGATAAGGTTGGGGAGCACAAGGAGGATGAAGAGGTTGGTCATGAAGGAAACTCGAGTGAAATCAAGAGGTGGGAGCACCATCATCAAGATGAAAGTATGGGAGAGGAGCACAAGGAAAGGGATGAGCTTGATCCTTGGAGTTGTTTAACCAAACTCAAGAAGAAGGTGCTCATGGAATGGGAGTTTAAGGGTGAGTCAAACTTTTCCAAAGAGTTTGCTTACCCTAGGGAGAAGAAACCACCAGGATAAGAGTGATCAAAATGGGAAGCCATTCAAGGACAACCCCAAGACACTAAGGAGAAATCAAGAAGAGGAGCTAAGGGGAAAGGATGAAACGGCTGGTCATTTGTGGAGTTTATGGTCCATGTCATGGTCAAGCAAATGTTAAGAACCCCAAAGTTTGAGGACAAACTTTTTTGAAGAAGAGGAGATTGCACAAAAATGGCTAAGCTTATTTTTGCTCGAATTGAGGCTTGGGCTAACTTGGGTCCTATGGCTCGAGCCATGGCTTAATTTGTGATCATTAGGATCAAACCAAGTGAAATGTACAAGGAGGAACGAAGGAAATCAGCCCACACATGGAAAACAACAACCTAGGCCATGAACCATGAAGCATATCTTGACATGTCGGTAGAGATTGTAACATAACTCCCAATCTACTCATCCAATTGAGGTGAAACCAATTGCATATGAAAGCTAGCTCAAAGAGCTTTCATTTGACATATGGTTGGCTATCTGGTTCAAAGGGAGCGGAGAGTTATGGCCTCTACAAGTCAGGGGTCAGATTGTGAAACTTCAGTCCATAGGCAAATTCGACATGTCCGTACTAAAAGTTGCATATCTTGAGTTCCAGGCCATATATTTGGATGATTCTTTTTGCATTGGAAAGCTAGCTCAATTACCTTTCCAATGACATATCATGGGCCTTCTAATTCAACGTGAGCGAGAAATGGTGAGTCCTACAAGTCACTTCAGTCTCAAGGAACTCGGTTTTGGAGTAATGAGCCATGGACTTAACCTACATCATTCTCCTTGGGTGAGCACACTTTGGGGACCATTTGGGAGTCTCCTAATGAGCCATGGACTCACATGGGACGTGGGATACGCAAGGGAAGACCAAGAGATCAGCTGAATTCTAATTCAAACAAAGAGGCTCAACTTTGTACATGTCATTGTCAAGTAGTTCGCTTTATGTCTTTATCTACTTTATGCTTTGTTTCCTTTTGTTTATGATCAGATTTAGAGTCCTTTTGTACCTTACACCTTGCTCTCAAGGTGCAAATCTAGGCCATTAGATTAAGGTTCCAATTGGAGGGTGAAGATAGGGTCAAATGTCGTTGTCTTACTTTATGCTTTTAGTTGTAGTTGTTGTAGTTATCATCAGATTTGTATGGCTTATAAGGGCGAAATTCTTTAGGGTTTTAGGGTCACTTATGACCATTAGATCATGAAGAGATGTAGGGCTTAGATGAGAGCATTGGTATTATATAAACCAAGCTCACAACCTTGTAAAAATCAGATTTGGTTGAATGAGAAAAAACAAACCCTAGAGTTTGAACTTGTGTGGCTTCATTATACTCTTTGCTTAGTGCTTGAGTTAGTGAATGATTAATTTAGTGGCTTAGTGCTTGAATTAATCAAAACCTAATTCTTTTGCTTAGTGCTTAGAATTAGTTCTATCCTTTATGTTTTCTTTGTTTTACAAAAAATCAGAAAAATACTTCACAAAAATTGTTACTTTGGCCGAAATATTCATCACCTTCACAAATCGATTTGAGTTCATTTCTTGAGTGAAACTTGACCCATCTAGTCTCATTCCAAATTGGTTATCAAAGCTTTGGTTCAAGAGCACAAGATCCACCCTTGTGTTAGTTTTGTTTTTAGGTTCCTACATCAAAATTCAAACTTTGTCACAAAATCAGTTTTTGTTTTGAGTTACAATGAGTCTTTCTTTTCCTTTTAGTTCTACCCTTTTTCCTATGGTACTTCATATGAAACTCCTAGAGGTGAGTCGGTTTTGAATCTATGGAAAGGGTTGGGAAAGAGTTAGAAGCCAAGGTGGCTAAGATGAGAGGAAAATCTGTCCAAATGAGTGTGGGTAAAGGGATGGCTACTTTACTTGATCCTCCTACCAAAACACCACCCTATGAGCCACCCATGAGAGCCAAAATCGTTGAACCCACTACAACCCCAACACCACTAACCCTAGACCAAAGGGAGGCGAGTGACCCTAGCCACAAAAACCATCACCCTCAAAAATGTTGTCAATGTCTAGGGTATGGTCACAATGCCAAGGAATGTGCGACAAAGAATACAGTGAAGTCGTGTGAGATTGTTCATTGGGAGGGAGATGAGATCCTTGTTTGTAAGGATGAGGAAAAGGAGGAACTTGTTTGTGAGGATGAGGGGAATGAGGTCCTTGCTAATGAGGATATAGAGGAAGAGAAACAAGAGCAAACCGAAATGATGGTGGTAAGGCCATATGATTTGGTCATACCTAAAACCCTACCTCATACCTTGAAGTGTTCCTTCCCACCCTCCATGGTTGAGCCTTGTAGAGAGGTTGTAATAAGTGAAAAATCTGATAAGGGTTTGTGTGATGTGGATGTGAGGGATGCTTGTCATCTCCTCTTTGATAAGGTTGGGGAGCACAAGGAGGATGAAGAGGTTGGTCATGAAGGAAACTCGAGTGAAATCAAGAGGTGGGAGCACCATCATCAAGATGAAAGTATGGGAGAGGAGCACAAGGAAAGGGATGAGCTTGATCCTTGGAGTTGTTTAACCAAACTCAAGAAGAAGGTGCTCATGGAATGGGAGTTTAAGGGTGAGTCAAACTTTTCCAAAGAGTTTGCTTACCCTAGGGAGAAGAAACCACGGATAAGAGTGATCAAAATGGGAAGCCATTCAAGGACAACCCCAAGACACTAAGGAGAAATCAAGAAGAGGAGCTAAGGGGAAAGGATGAAACGGCTGGTCATTTGTGGAGTTTATGGTCCATGTCATGGTCAAGCAAATGTTAAGAACACCAAAGTTTGAGGACAAACTTTTTTGAAGAAGAGGAGATTGCACAAAAATGGCTAAGCTTATTTTTGCTCGAATTGAGGCTTGGGCTAACTTGGGTCCTATGGCTCGAGCCATGGCTTAATTTGTGATCATTAGGATCAAACCAAGTGAAATGTACAAGGAGGAACGAAGGAAATCAGCCCACACATGGAAAACAACAACCTAGGCCATGAACCATGAAGCATATCTTGACATGTCGGTAGAGATTGTAACATAACTCCCAATCTACTCATCCAATTGAGGTGAAACCAATTGCATATGAAAGCTAGCTCAAAGAGCTTTCATTTGACATATGGTTGGCTATCTGGTTCAAAGGGAGCGGAGAGTTATGGCCTCTACAAGTCAGGGGTCAGATTGTGAAACTTCAGTCCATAGGCAAATTCGACATGTCCGTACTAAAAGTTGCATATCTTGAGTTCCAGGCCATATATTTGGATGATTCTTTTTGCATTGGAAAGCTAGCTCAATTACCTTTCCAATGACATATCATGGGCCTTCTAATTCAACGTGAGCGAGAAATGGTGAGTCCTACAAGTCACTTCAGTCTCAAGGAACTCGGTTTTGGAGTAATGAGCCATGGACTTAACCTACATCATTCTCCTTGGGTGAGCACACTTTGGGGACCATTTGGGAGTCTCCTAATGAGCCATGGACTCACATGGGACGTGGGATACACAAGGGAAGACCAAGAGATCAGCTGAATTCTAATTCAAACAAAGAGCTCAACTTTTATGCATTATGTCATTGTCAGTAGTTCGCTTTATGTCTTTATCTACTTTATGCTTTGTTTCCTTTTGTTTATGATCAGATTTAGAGTCCTTTTGTACCTTACACCTTGCTCTCCAAGGTGCAAATCTAGGCCATTAGATTAAGGTTCCAATTGGAGGGTGAAGATAGGGTCAAATGTCATTGTCTTACTTTATGCTTTTAGTTGTAGTTGTTGTAGTTATCATCAGATTTGTATGGCTTACAAGGGCGAAATTCTTTAGGGTTTTAGGGTCACTTATGACCATTAGATCATGAAGAGATGTAGGGCTTAGATGAGAGCATTGGTATTATATAAACCAAGCTCACAACCTTGTAAAAATCAGATTTGGTTGAATGAGAAAAAACAAACCCTAGAGTTTGAACTTGTGTGGCTTCATTATACTCTTTGCTTAGTGCTTGAGTTAGTGAATGATTAATTTAGTGGCTTAGTGCTTGAATTAATCAAAACCTAATTCTTTTGCTTAGTGCTTAGAATTAGTTCTATCCTTTATGTTTTCTTTGTTTTACAAAAATCAGAAAAATACTTCACAAAAATTGTTACTTTGGCCGAAATATTCATCACCTTCACAAATCGATTTGAGTTCATTTCTTGAGTGAAACTTGACCCATCTAGTCTCATTCCAAATTGGTTATCAAAGCTTTGGTTCAAGAGCACAAGATCCACCCTTGTGTTAGTTTTGTTTTTAGGTTCCTACATCAAAATTCAAACTTTGTCACAAAATCAGTTTTGTTTTTGAGTTACAATGAGTCTTTCTTTTCCTTTTAGTTCTACCCTTTTTCCTATGGTACTTCATATGAAACTCCTAGAGGTGAGTCGGTTTTTGAATCTATGGAAAGAGTTGGGAAAGAGTTAGAAGCCAAGGTGGCTAAGATGAGAGGAAAATCTGTCCAAATGAGTGTGGGTAAAGGGATGGCTACTTTACTTGATCCTCCTACCAAAACACCACCCTATGAGCCACCCATGAGAGCCAAAATCGTTGAACCCACTACAACCCCAACACCACTAACCCTAGACCAAAGGGAGGCGATTGACCCTAGCCACAAAAAAACCATCACCCTCAAAAAATGTTGTCAATGTCTAGGGTATGGTCACAATGCCAAGGAATGTCCCACAAAGAATACCGTGAACTCGTGTGAGATTGTTCATTGGGAGGGAGATGAGATCCTTGTTTGTAAGGATGAGGAAAAGGAGGAACTTGTTTGTGAGGATGAGGTCCTTGCTAATGAGGATATAGAGGAAGAGAAACAAGAGCAAACCGAAATGATGGTGGTAAGGCCATATGATTTGGTCATACCTAAAACCCTACCTCATACCTTGAAGTGTTCCTTCCCACCCTCCATGGTTGAGCCTTGTAGAGAGGTTGTAATAAGTGAAAAATCTGATAAGGGTTTGTGTGATGTGGATGTGAGGGATGCTTGTCATCTCCTCTTTGATAAGGTTGGGGAGCACAAGGAGGATGAAGAGGTTGGTCATGAAGGAAACTCGAGTGAAATCAAGAGGTGGGAGCACCATCATCAAGATGAAAGTATGGGAGAGGAGCACAAGGAAAGGGATGAGCTTGATCCTTGGAGTTGTTTAACCAAACTCAAGAAGAAGGTGCTCATGGAATGGGAGTTTAAGGGTGAGTCAAACTTTTCCAAAGAGTTTGCTTACCCTAGGGAGAAAGAAACCACCTGGATAAGAGTGATCAAAATGGGAAGCCATTCAAGGACAACCCCAAGACACTAAGGAGAAATCAAGAAGAGGAGCTAAGGGGAAAGGATGAAACGGCTGGTCATTTGTGGAGTTTATGGTCCATGTCATGGTCAAGCAAATGTTAAGAACCCCAAAGTTTGAGGACAAACTTTTTTGAAGAAGAGGAGATTGCACAAAAATGGCTAAGCTTATTTTTGCTCGAATTGAGGCTTGGGCTAACTTGGGTCCTATGGCTCGAGCCATGGCTTAATTTGTGATCATTAGGATCAAACCAAGTGAAATGTACAAGGAGGAACGAAGGAAATCAGCCCACACATGGAAAACAACAACCTAGGCCATGAACCATGAAGCATATCTTGACATGTCGGTAGAGATTGTAACATAACTCCCAATCTACTCATCCAATTGAGGTGAAACCAATTGCATATGAAAGCTAGCTCAAAGAGATTTCATTTGACATATGGTTGGCTATCTGGTTCAAAGGGAGCGGAGAGTTATGGCCTCTACAATTCAGGGGTCAGATTGTGAAACTTCAGTCCATAGGCAAATTCGACATGTCCGTACTAAAAGTTGCATATCTTGAGTTCCAGGCCATATATTTGGATGATTCTTTTTGCATTGGAAAGCTAGCTCAATTACCTTTCCAATGACATATCATGGGCCTTCTAATTCAACGTGAGCGAGAAATGGTGAGTCCTACAAGTCACTTCAGTCTCAAGGAACTCGGTTTTGGAGTAATGAGCCATGGACTTAACCTACATCATTCTCCTTGGGTGAGCACACTTTGGGGACCATTTGGGAGTCTCCTAATGAGCCATGGACTCACATGGGACGTGGGATACACAAGGGAAGACCAAGAGATCAGCTGAATTCTAATTCAAACAAAGAGCTCAACTTTTTATGCATGTCATTGTCAAGTAGTTCGCTTTATGTCTTTATCTACTTTATGCTTTGTTTCCTTTTGTTTATGATCAGATTTAGAGTCCTTTTGTACCTTACACCTTGCTCTCCAAGGTGCAAATCTAGGCCATTAGATTAAGGTTCCAATTGGAGGGTGAAGATAGGGTCAAATGTCGTCGTCTTACTTTATGCTTTTAGTTGTAGTTGTTGTAGTTATCATCAGATTTGTATGGCTTATAAGGGCCGAAATTCTTTAGGGTTTTAGGGTCACTTATGACCATTAGATCATGAAGAGATGTAGGGCTTAGATGAGAGCATTGGTATTATATAAACCAAGCTCACAACCTTGTAAAAATCAGATTTGGTTGAATGAGAAAAAACAAACCCTAGAGTTTGAACTTGTGTGGCTTCATTATACTCTTTGCTTAGTGCTTGAGTTAGTGAATGATTAATTTAGTGGCTTAGTGCTTGAATTAATCAAAACCTAATTCTTTTGCTTAGTGCTTAGAATTAGTTCTATCCTTTATGTTTTCTTTGTTTTACAAAAAATCAGAAAAATACTTCACAAAAATTGTTACTTTGGCCGAAATATTCATCACCTTCACAAATCGATTTGAGTTCATTTCTTGAGTGAAACTTGACCCATCTAGTCTCATTCCAAATTGGTTATCAAAGCTTTGGTTCAAGAGCACAAGATCCACCCTTGTGTTAGTTTTGTTTTTTCGGTTCCTACATCAAAATTCAAACTTTGTCACAAAATCAGTTTTTGTTTTTGAGTTACAATGAGTCTTTCTTTTCCTTTTAGTTCTACCCTTTTTTCCTATGGTACTTCATATGAAACTCCTAGAGGTGAGTCGGTTTTTGAATCTATGGAAAGAGTTGGGAAAGAGTTAGAAGCCAAGGTGGCTAAGATGAGAGGAAAATCTGTCCAAATGAGTGTGGGTAAAGGGATGGCTACTTTACTTGATCCTCCTACCAAAACACCACCCTATGAGCCACCCATGAGAGCCAAAATCGTTGAACCCACTACAACCCTGAAGTGAAACTTATGGGGATAAGAATCACTCAAAGGATGAACAAAATCGAACCTTGAAAAACCCTTGAGAATCTCGGCTAAGTATGATTTTTTTGTGGAGTATTTTCTGAAATTTGTAGAACAAAAGGAAACATAAAGATAGTGCCTAAATCTACTCACAAAGTTATAGATTTAGGGGTTTAATTAACTAAGCACAAAGCCACTAGTTAATTATCATAAATCTCAAACACAAAGTATAGAGAGAAATGAGAGCACTCAAGTTTTTTTTAGGGTTTCAACCTTATCATTCAAATCTGAAAATTTGTGAGAGGAGAATGAGGGTTTATATATTACCCTCATTCTAATCTTGACCATCCATTACAACAAGATCTAAGGGCTACAATCAACCCACAAAATAACAATAATACTCGGTCCATTAGCTCACATGTGAGCTGAATTTTTGAACATAAAACAACAAATGCATAAAGTAAAAAGCATGAAACATAAAAGGGAGATAGTGGCATGTATGAAAAAGACATAAAGTAAAACAATGTGATGATCCTTGGTGACTTGTTGTAGACCGGCCCCCTTGACCTCCATGAGCTAGTTTGTTGAACCAAGTGAGCCCATTTTATTGGAGGGTTGACTCACTTGGGTGTACCATAGTTGATCACATTTCAAAATAGCACAATCTTGACTTTTTTTGTTGCTCTCCATCTTTGACTTCACCTTGACTTAGCTTGATCACTAGGGTTGACTCGATTTGACCATAGAATTGACTTTAGTTGACCCTTAGTGATCCCTTAGACCAAGCCCTAGGCTTGGGTTTGAGCCCATGGCCCTAACCCATGGTCTCCCAACTCTTCTCCCTTGACTTCCTTGACCAATTTTGGTCCAATCTCCTCTCCTTGGAAAGGACTTGCCCTCAAGTCCTTGGAGAACCTCTTGCTCGACTTGCTCGACTTCACACTTGATTCCCGACTCAATCCTTGCTCGAATTTGGGCTTCACGTTTTTCTTCCATGGGCACCACTTGATGATGGTTTGGAGGAATGGTTGGATTCCTTTGCTTGGGCTCGAGGGATTGATCATGTTTTCCTCCTTGGTCACGGTTTGCTTGACCACACATTCTTCCTCAAGCATCTCTTTGAGTCCTCGGTTCATAGCCACGCCATCCATCCACTCTTGCTCGTGGTCGAGCCCATCAATGATCCTCCATCTCAAGGATCCACTTGACCTCCCTAGGCCATCGATTTTTGCCCTCTCATTGTTCACATTGGTTGTTTTCTTGTTGATTGATGCTTCACCTTCATGTTGCTCCTCTCCTAGAATCCTCCTTATCATGCTAGAGCTTCCTTCACATTCCAAGTTCATCTCCTCCCCTAGCTCTTCCTTACTCGGCTCAAGCCCATTCAAGGCCTCAAGCTCTCTCAAGCCCGGCCCCAACTTCTTCTCCATGCTAGGTTTCGGTTCAAGGAAGGATTCAAACAAGCACGCATTGGATTTACATCCCATCATTGGTGGTAGGGGAGCTAAGACAATAAGCTTGTCACCATACTTGAATGAGTAGGTGTTGTCTCTTCCATGGTGGGAAGAATTCTTTTCATACTCCCAAGGCCTACCAAGCAACACATGACATGCATCCATGTCCAACACTTCACACACAACTTCATCTTTGTAGTCTTGACCAATTGAGAACGAGACTTGGCATTGTTTGTCAACTTTGACCTCGGCTCCTTGATTGAGCCATCTTAGCTTGTATGGGTGAGGATGCTTCAAAGTAGGCAAGGCAAGCTTATCAATGAGGGTCTTGGAAGCAACATTAACACAACTTCCCCCATCGATAATCAAGTTACACACTCTCCCCATGATGGTACATTTGGACCGAAATATTTGATGCCTTTGGTCCATATTCTCGTTTGATTCTTGGGTGTGCATCACTCGCCAAGTGACCAAGCTCAACCCCGAGTCCGGGGGAACAATGGTCTCGGCCATCTTCACTTCCTCAACTCCCTCTTTTTTTTCTTCCTCACAAACCAAAACTTCATCGTCTCCCCAATGCACAACCTCACTTGTGTTCAAGGTCCTCTTGCTAGGGCACTCCTTAGCAAAGTGACCATACCCTTGACATTGGTAACACTTCTTGAGAGGGATGGTTCTCTTAGGGCCATAGTCGATTCCCTTTCCCTTGTCAACACTTGAGGGGTTAGTGGTAGGGCAAGGCTCAACAATTTGATCCCCTTGGCTCGACATGGGGTTGGTCTTGGGGTGCTCTTAGCCGACTCTCCTCTCCCCTTCTCTAGCCTCTCCACACGTGTAGCCATGGTAACCGCCTCATCGAATGACCACAAGTTTTGCATTTTGACTCGATTTGCTATCCTAGGGTTTAGGCCCTCAACAAACCTTGCAATTTTTTGTTCGGGTTTCTCATTCATTTCACATTGGAGGGTGAGTTGCTCAAAGTCCCTAAGATAAGTTTCAATGGGGTGTGACTCTTGTTTTAGTTGGGCTAGCTTGAGGAACATGTCTTGAGTGTAGTCTTTGGGAACAAACTTGTCTTTGAGTTTCTTTTTGAGTTTGAGCCATGACTTGATGGGTTCCTTACCCTCTCGGTTTCTTTGGTTCTTAAGGTTCTCATACCAAAGGGAAGCATATCCCTTAAACTTCATGATGGCCACCTTGAAACACTTCCTATCGGAGTACTCCTTGAATTCAAAAATTCTCTCAACCGATCTAAGCCAATCTAGGAGATCCTCGGGGTTCAAGCTACCATAAAAATCGGGTATGTCCACCTTAATGTCTCGGTCATGGTCTCTAGGGTGGGCCTCAAGGGACTCTTCCGAATCCGAAAATTGATCTTCCATGTGAGGAGGAACTTGTCCTCTCCCACGGCCCCCATACCCCATTCCACGGCCTCTTCCTCTTCCCCCTTCACCCCTTCTTGGTTCATTCATGTTTTGTTCCAAGAGTGTGTTAATAGCATTCATCATCAAAGTGCAATTACCGGTGAGTTGAGTCAATTTCTCTTCTAAATCGGAAAGTCTTTTACCCTCTCCTCTATTCTCTTCCATTTTGTGAAAGTTTTGTGAGATCTTTTGTGGAAATTTTGTGGAAAATGAACAAGGAAAACAAAGAAAGAAAACGAAAAATTGAAGAGGAAAACAAACCCTAAAATTTCGGCTAACACAAGAACAAACCCAACCAATACTAACACAAGTGTAGATCTTTAACCATTTTTTGTAAGATTTTGTGGAAAATAAAACAAGGAAATTAAAAGAGGAAAACGAAAAATGTAAGAGAAAACTTCAAACAATTCGACCCTAAACTTAGATAAACCGAAAAATTGAAAATGAGAATGAAATTCAAGAACAAACCTAAGCTTTGATAACCAATTTGAAGTGAAACTTATGGGGATAAGAATCACTCAAAGGATGAACAAAATCGAACCTTGAAAAACCCTTGAGAATCTCGGCTAAGTATGATTTTTTTGTGGAGTATTTTCTGAAATTTGTAGAACAAAAGGAAACATAAAGATAGTGCCTAAATCTACTCACAAAGTTATAGATTTAGGGGTTTAATTAACTAAGCACAAAGCCACTAGTTAATTATCATAAATCTCAAACACAAAGTATAGAGAGAAATGAGAGCACTCAAGTTTTTTTTAGGGTTTCAACCTTATCATTCAAATCTGAAAATTTGTGAGAGGAGAATGAGGGTTTATATATTACCCTCATTCTAATCTTGACCATCCATTACAACAAGATCTAAGGGCTACAATCAACCCACAAAATAACAATAATACTCGGTCCATTAGCTCACATGTGAGCTGAATTTTTGAACATAAAACAACAAATGCATAAAGTAAAAAGCATGAAACATAAAAGGTAGATAGTGACATGTATGAAAAAGACATAAAGTAAAACAATGTGATGATCCTTGGTGACTTGTTGTAGACCGGCCCCCTTGACCTCCATGAGCTAGTTTGTTGAACCAAGTGAGCCCATTTTATTGGAGGGTTGACTCACTTGGGTGTACCATAGTTGATCACATTTCAAAATAGCACAATCTTGACTTTTTTTGTTGCTCTCCATCTTTGACTTCACCTTGACTTAGCTTGATCACTAGGGTTGACTCGATTTGACCATAGAATTGACTTTAGTTGACCCTTAGTGATCCCTTAGACCAAGCCCTAGGCTTGGGTTTGAGCCCATGGCCCTAACCCATGGTCTCCCAACTCTTCTCCCTTGACTTCCTTGACCAATTTTGGTCCAATGCTCACAAAAAAACCATCACTCCATCAATAATCTCGAAAATTTGAAAATGAGAATGAAATTCAAGAACACTCAACACCACTAACCCTAGACCAAAGGGAGGCGATTGACCCTAGCCACAAAAAAACCATCACCCTCAAAAAATGTTGTCAATGTCTAGGGTATGGTCACAATGCCAAGGAATGTCCCACAAAGAATACCGTGAACTCGTGTGAGATTGTTCATTGGGAGGGAGATGAGATCCTTGTTTGTAAGGATGAGGAAAAGGAGGAACTTGTTTGTGAGGATGAGGGGAATGAGGTCCTTGCTAATGAGGATATAGAGGAAGAGAAACAAGAGCAAACCGAAATGATGGTGGTAAGGCCATATGATTTGGTCATACCTAAAACCCTACCTCATACCTTGAAGTGTTCCTTCCCACCCTCCATGGTTGAGCCTTGTAGAGAGGTTGTAATAAGTGAAAATCTCGATAAGGGTTTGTGTGATGTGGATGTGAGGGATGCTTGTCATCTCCTCTTTGATAAGGTTGGGGAGCACAAGGAGGATGAAGAGGTTGGTCATGAAGGAAACTCGAGTGAAATCAAGAGGTGGGAGCACCATCATCAAGATGAAAGTATGGGAGAGGAGCACAAGGAAAGGGATGAGCTTGATCCTTGGAGTTGTTTAACCAAACTCAAGAAGAAGGTGCTCATGGAATGGGAGTTTAAGGGTGAGTCAAACTTTTCCAAAGAGTTTGCTTACCCTAGGGAGAAGAAACCACCTGGATAAGAGTGATCAAAATGGGAAGCCATTCAAGGACAACCCCAAGACACTAAGGAGAAATCAAGAAGAGGAGCTAAGGGGAAAGGATGAAACGGCTGGTCATTTGTGGAGTTTATGGTCCATGTCATGGTCAAGCAAATGTTAAGAACCCCAAAGTTTGAGGACAAACTTTTTTGAAGAAGAGGAGATTGCACAAAAATGGCTAAGCTTATTTTTGCTCGAATTGAGGCTTGGGCTAACTTGGGTCCTATGGCTCGAGCCATGGCTTAATTTGTGATCATTAGGATCAAACCAAGTGAAATGTACAAGGAGGAACGAAGGAAATCAGCCCACACATGGAAAACAACAACCTAGGCCATGAACCATGAAGCATATCTTGACATGTCGTTAGAGATTGTAACATAACTCCCAATCTACTCATCCAATTGAGGTGAAACCAATTGCATATGAAAGCTAGCTCAAAGAGCTTTCATTTGACATATGGTTGGCTATCTGGTTCAAAGGGAGCGGAGAGTTATGGCCTCTACAAGTCAGGGGTCAGATTGTGAAACTTCAGTCCATAGGCAAATTCGACATGTCCGTACTAAAAGTTGCATATCTTGAGTTCCAGGCCATATATTTGGATGATTCGTTTTGCATTGGAAAGCTAGCTCAATTACCTTTCCAATGACATATCATGGGCCTTCTAATTCAACGTGAGCGAGAAATAGTGAGTCCTACAAGTCACTTCAGTCTCAAGGAACTCGGTTTTGGAGTAATGAGCCATGGACTTAACCTACATCATTCTCCTTGGGTGAGCACACTTTGGGGACCATTTGGGAGTCTCCTAATGAGCCATGGACTCACATGGGACGTGGGATACGCAAGGGAAGACCAAGAGATCAGCTGAATTCTAATTCAAACAAAGAGCTCAACTTTTGTATGCTATCACAAGTAGTTAGCTTTATGTCTTTATCTACTTTATGCTTTGTTTCCTTTTGTTTATGATCAGATTTAGAGTCCTTTTGTACCTTACACCTTGCTCTCCAAGGTGCAAATCTAGGCCATTAGATTAAGGTTCCAATTGGAGGGTGAAGATAGGGTCAAATGTCATTGTCTTACTTTATGCTTTTAGTTGTAGTTGTTGTAGTTATCATCAGATTTGTATGGCTTATAAGGGCCGAAATTCTTTAGGGTTTTAGGGTCACTTATGACCATTAGATCATGAAGAGATGTAGGGCTTAGATGAGAGCATTGGTATTATATAAACCAAGCTCACAACCTTGTAAAAATCAGATTTGGTTGAATGAGAAAAAACAAACCCTAGAGTTTGAACTTGTGTGGCTTCATTATACTCTTTGCTTAGTGCTTGAGTTAGTGAATGATTAATTTAGTGGCTTAGTGCTTGAATTAATCAAAACCTAATTCTTTTTGGACCAAAATTGGTCAAGGAAACCAAGGGTGAAGCCGAGGGGGGCCGTGGGTTGGACCCATGGGCTCAAACCCAAGCCTAGACCAAGGGTCAAGGGGTCACTAGGGGATAAGTAAAGTCAATTCTATGGTCAAATCGAGCCAACCCTAGTGATCAAGCTAAGTCGAGGAGAAGTCAAAGTTGGAGAGCAACAAAAAAGTCAAGATTATGCTATTTTTGAATGTGGTCAAAGTGGGTGCACCCATGTGAGTTAACCCTCCAATAAAAGGACTCACATGGTTCACAAAGCTAGCTCAAGGAGGTCCCTTAGGAGCCGGCCCAACAAGTCCCCAACAAACAATCACATTATTTTGTGTTTAATGTCTTTTTCATACATGTCGTTTTCATTACTTTTACTTTATGCTTTTGATGTAAGGAGACAAAATAATCTCTTGTAATTGTCTCCAATGGACCGACCCACAAGCCTCCCAAGATCAAATCAAGACCCTTGAAGACTACCTAAACAATCAAAGGAGGGAAATGAGTCTAATGTCCACATCAACCTTTATGCTTTATAGTTTATCTTTTGAATGAAAAATTCAGCTCACATGTGAGCTAAGAACCGATTTTTTTGTAATATTTGGGGACTCATGTGAGCCCTTAGATGATCCTAGGGATGTATGGTTGAGATGAGGCCTTGGGTGTTATATAAACCCACCCTCACACAACATAAATTTTCAGCTTTGATATTGAAAAGAAAACCCTAGTTTTTGTTGAGTATTCTCATTTTCTCATTACTTTGTGTTTGAGTTAAGTGATAGATTAGTTTAGTGGCTTTGTGCTTAAACTAATCAAACCCTAATTCTCTAGCTTAGTGCTTAGAATTAGTGACTATCTTTATGTTTTTCATTTGTCACAAAAATCAGAAAATTTTTCACATAAAAATTGTTACTTGGCCGAGATTTTCAATATCATTTCAAGATCGATTTGTGTTCATCTCTTGAGTGAAACTTGATCCTCCTAGTTTCACTCCAAATTGGTCTCAAAGCCAAGGTTTGTTTTTGTTTTCGATCTTGTTTGTGTGTTTCTCGAGTTACTCCTATTTTTCCTCTTCAAATTTTCGATTTCTTTCCTTGTTTTTCCTTGTTTTATTTTCCACAAAATCTTACAAAATGATTAAAGGTTTACACTTGTATTAGTGTTGGTTGGGTTTGAAACACAAAACCCCTTGCTTAGTCGAAATTTTAGGGTTGTTCCTCATTTTCGATTTGCTCTTGTGTTTCTCGGTTTACCCTTTGTTTCCCTCTTCAAATTTTTCGTTTTCCTTTCTTTGTTTTCCTTGTTCAATCTCCACAAAAGATCTCACAAAATTTTCACAAAATGGAAGAGAATAGAGGAGAGGGTAAAAGACTTTCCGATTTAGAAGAGAAATTGACTCAACTCACCGGTAATTGCACTTTGATGATGAATGCTAATAACACACTCTTGGAACAAAACATGAATGAACCAAGAAGGGGTGAAGGGGGAAGGGGAAGAGGCCGTGGGATGGGGTATGGGGGCCGTGGGAGAGGACACCCTCCTCCTCACATGGAAGATCAATTTTCGGATTCGGAAGAGTCCCTTGAGGCCCACCCTAGAGACCATGACCGAGACATTAAGGTGGACATACCCGATTTTTATGGTAGCTTGAACCCCGAGGATCTCCTAGATTGGCTTTGCACTGAAACGGCTTGACGATTTAGTCCCGATTTTTGGTCTACGTTTTAACCATGGTCCTTGGACCCATGGTCACGTTTTTTCAGCCATTTTAGGCCAAAATCTCGGCTGAAATTTAAGTCAAGGATGATACATTATAATTCATACATGTCCCTTTCGATTAAAGTTGCTTTAAACTTTATGTCTTTGTCACCTTTGATCTTTTGTATTCAACAACAAACAAATCAGCAAGAGGACCATTTTGGACGTGTAAAGCTTGGGCTCCAAGGAGGTGATCAAGGCCCTAGATCAATGAAGGGATAGGATGCATTCAAGAGTCGCTTTCAACCTTTATGCTTTAGTTGTTAGTTGTTGTATTTTTCAGATTTTGTAAGGTCAATAGGACCAATATTTTCGGCTGTTTTTGTAAGGCCTCATGGCCCTTAGATTAGATATTAGATGTAGGGTTTAGATGATAGCATGGGTCTTATATAAACCCACCTATCCCCCTTGTAAAAATCAGATTTGAAGTTTATAAAAAAGATGAGTTTTAGTGAGTTTTTCTCTTGGAAACCACCTTGGCTTTGTGCTTGGTGTTTCGAGTTTCTTGGGTAATGATCATAGCTTTGTGCGATGATTGATCGGAACCTTAGTCTTAGGCTAGTGGCTTTGTGCTTAGTCTAATTCATATCCTTAATCTTTAGTTTGTTTTATGTTTTCACAATAAAAAAACCGAAACAATCATCACCAAAACAACCCTAAAACCGTGTGTATTGAGTGAGGCTCATGAGTGAGTCGAGTTTAGGGTTAGAGTGGTTTCAAGGTACAAAGAGGCCCACCCCGAATCGCTCCAATTGGTATCAAAGCTTCGGCTCTTGAGTTTTCTTAAACCAAGACGATCTTGGGATGAGTTGGGTTATGATGTTTTCGAGTGTCACCTTGCAAGTTTGTGTGCATCTTGACTTGTGAGTGTCGACTTGAGTCGAGCACCTTTGTAGGTGTTTGAGTCGAGTTGGCTAACAAGAGGATTCGATGAATTTGCTATGTGCTTTTCATAGGATTTGCTCTTGTTGTTTCTCTCTTTTTCATCAAAATCTTATTCTTCAAAAATCGTTTTAATTTCTGAAAATTTCATCTTTTTGGATACCATTTTATTTGGCCAAAGTTTGAGGACAAACTTTTTTTGAAGAAAGGGAGAGTTGCACTGAAACGGCTTGACGATTTAGTCCCGATTTTTGGTCTACGTTTTAACCATGGTCCTTGGACCCATGGTCACGTTTTTTCAGCCATTTTAGGCCAAAATCTCGGCTGAAATTTAAGTCAAGGATGATACATTATAATTCATACATGTCCCTTTCGATTAAAGTTGCTTTAAACTTTATGTCTTTGTCACCTTTGATCTTTTGTATTCAACAACAAACAAATCAGCAAGAGGACCATTTTGGACGTGTAAAGCTTGGGCTCCAAGGAGGTGATCAAGGCCCTAGATCAATGAAGGGATAGGATGCATTCAAGAGTCGCTTTCAACCTTTATGCTTTAGTTGTTAGTTGTTGTATTTTTCAGATTTTGTAAGGTCAATAGGACCAATATTTTCGGCTGTTTTTGTAAGGCCTCATGGCCCTTAGATTAGATATTAGATGTAGGGTTTAGATGATAGCATGGGTCTTATATAAACCCACCTATCCCCCTTGTAAAAATCAGATTTGAAGTTTATAAAAAAGATGAGTTTTAGTGAGTTTTTCTCTTGGAAACCACCTTGGCTTTGTGCTTGGTGTTTCGAGTTTCTTGGGTAATGATCATAGCTTTGTGCGATGATTGATCGGAACCTTAGTCTTAGGCTAGTGGCTTTGTGCTTAGTCTAATTCATATCCTTAATCTTTAGTTTGTTTTATGTTTTCACAATAAAAAAACCGAAACAATCATCACCAAAACAACCCTAAAACCGTGTGTATTGAGTGAGGCTCATGAGTGAGTCGAGTTTAGGGTTAGAGTGGTTTCAAGGTACAAAGAGGCCCACCCCGAATCGCTCCAGGCTTAGATCGGTTGAGAGAATTTTTGAATTCAAGGAGTACTCCGATAGGAAGTGTTTCAAGGTAGCCATCATGAAGTTTAAGGGATATGCTTCCCTTTGGTATGAGAACCTTAAGAACCAAAGAAACCGAGAGGGTAAGGAACCCATCAAGTCATGGCTCAAACTCAAAAAGAAACTCAAAGACAAGTTTGTTCCCAAAGACTACACTCAAGACATGTTCCTCAAGCTAGCTCAACTAAAACAAGAGTCACACCCCATTGAAACCTATCTTAGGGACTTTGAGCAACTCACCCTACAATGTGAGATGAATGAGAAACCCGAACAAAAAATTGCAAGGTTTGTTGAGGGCCTAAACCCTAGGATAGCAAATCGAGTCAAAATGCAAAACTTGTGGTCATTCGATGAGGCCGTTACCATGGCCACACGTGTGGAGAAGCTAGAGAAGGGGAGAGGAGAGTCGGCTAAGATCACCCCCAAAACCAACCCCATGTCGAGCCAAGGAGGGATCAAGATCTCCGAGCCTTGCCCTACTAACAAACCCTCAAGTGTTGACAAAGGAAAGGGAATTGACTATGGCCCCAAGAGAACGATTCCCCTCAAAAAATGCTACCAATGTCAAGGCTATGGTCACTTTGCTAAGGAATGCCCTAGCAAGAGGACCTTGAATACAAGTGAGGTTGTGCATTGGGGAGATGACGAGGTGTTAGTTTGTGAGGAAGAAAAAAAAGAGGGAGTTGAGGAAGTGAAGATGGCCGAGACCATTGTTCCCCCGGACTCGGGATTGAGCTTGGTCACTTGGCGAGTGATGCACACCCAAGAATCAAACGAGAATATGGACCAAAGGCACCAAATATTTCGGTCCAAATGTACCATCATGGGGAGAGTGTGTAACTTGATTATCGATGGGGGAAGTTGTGTTAATGTTGCTTCCAAGACCCTCATTGATAAGCTTGCCTTGCCTACTTTGAAGCATCCTCACCCATACAAGCTAAGATGGCTCAATCAAGGAGCCGAGGTCAAAGTTGACAAACAATGCCAAGTCTCGTTCTCAATTGGTCAAGACTATAAGGATGAAGTTGTGTGTGAAGTGTTGGACATGGATGCTTGCCATGTGTTGCTTGGTAGACCTTGGGAATTTGAAAAGAATTCTTCCCATCATGGAAGAGACAACACCTACTCATTCAAGTATGGTGAAAAGCTCATTGTCTTAGCTCCCCTACCACCAATGATGGGTTGTAAATCCAATGCGTGCCTATTTGAATCCTTCCTTGAGTCGAAACCTAGCAAGGAGATGAAGTTAAGGCCGAAATTGCATGAGCTTGAGAAATTGAAGGGCCTTGAGCCGAGTGAAGAAGAGCAAGAGGCAAAGGTGAACTTGAAATGTGAGGGAAGCTCTAGCATGGTAAGGAGGACTCTAGGAGAGGAGCCTCATGAGGGTGAAGCATCAATCAACAAGGAAACAACCGACTACAATGAGAATGTGGTCAATGAGAGAACAAAAATCGATGGCAAGGAAAGGTCAAGCGGGTCTTTAAGATGGAGAATCATTGAAGGGCTCGATCATGAGCAAGAATGGATGGAAGGCATGGTTATGAGTCGAGGGCTCAAAGAAATGCTCGAGGAAGAGTGCGTAGTCAAAAAAACCGTGACCAAGGATGAAAGTGTGATCGATTCTTCGAGCCAAGGCAAAGGGGTCCAACCACTTCTTCAAACTCTAGCTAAGTGGTGCCCATGGAAGACTAAAACCATGAAGACCAAGATCGAGCAAAGGTTGAGCCGAGATTCTAGCTTGAAATCGAGCAAGGGAGGAAGCAAGAGGATCTCCAAGGACTTGAGGACAAGTCCTTTCCAAGGAGAGAGGTGGACCAAAGTTGGCCAAGGAAACCAAGGGTGAAGCCGAGGGGGGCCGTGGGTTGGACCCATGGGCTCAAACCCAAGCCTAGACCAAGGGTCAAGGGGTCACTAGGGGATAAGTAAAGTCAATTCTATGGTCAAATCGAGCCAACCCTAGTGATCAAGCTAAGTCGAGGAGAAGTCAAAGTTGGAGAGCAACAAAAAAGTCAAGATTATGCTATTTTTGAATGTGGTCAAAGTGGGTGCACCCATGTGAGTTAACCCTCCAATAAAAGGACTCACATGGTTCACAAAGCTAGCTCAAGGAGGTCCCTTAGGAGCCGGCCCAACAAGTCCCCAACAAACAATCACATTATTTTGTGTTTAATGTCTTTTTCATACACGCTGCTTTCATTACTTTTACTTTATGCTTTTGATGTAAGGAGACAAAATAATCTCTTGTAATTGTCTCCAATGGACCGACCCACAAGCCTCCCAAGATCAAATCAAGACCCTTGAAGACTACCTAAACAATCAAAGGAGGGAAATGAGTCTAATGTCCACATCAACCTTTATGCTTTATAGTTTATCTTTTGAATGAAAAATTCAGCTCACATGTGAGCTAAGAACCGATTTTTTTGTAATATTTGGGGACTCATGTGAGCCCTTAGATGATCCTAGGGATGTATGGTTGAGATGAGGCCTTGGGTGTTATATAAACCCACCCTCACACAACATAAATTTTCAGCTTTGATATTGAAAAGAAAACCCTAGTTTTTGTTGAGTATTCTCATTTTCTCATTACTTTGTGTTTGAGTTAAGTGATAGATTAGTTTAGTGGCTTTGTGCTTAAACTAATCAAACCCTAATTCTCTAGCTTAGTGCTTAGAATTAGTGACTATCTTTATGTTTTTCATTTGTCACAAAAATCAGAAAATTTTTCACATAAAAATTGTTACTTGGCCGAGATTTTCAATATCATTTCAAGATCGATTTGTGTTCATCTCTTGAGTGAAACTTGATCCTCCTAGTTTCACTCCACTTTTGCTTAGTGCTTAGAATTAGTTCTATCCTTTATGTTTTCTTTGTTTTACAAAAAATCAGAAAAATACTTCACAAAAATTGTTACTTTGGCCGAAATATTCATCACCTTCACAAATCGATTTGAGTTCATTTCTTGAGTGAAACTTGACCCATCTAGTCTCATTCCAAATTGGTTATCAAAGCTTTGGTTCAAGAGCACAAGATCCACCCTTGTGTTAGTTTTGTTTTTTCGGTTCCTACATCAAAATTCAAACTTTGTCACAAAATCAGTTTTTGTTTTTGAGTTACAATGAGTCTTTCTTTTCCTTTTAGTTCTACCCTTTTTTCCTATGGTACTTCATATGAAACTCCTAGAGGTGAGTCGGTTTTTGAATCTATGGAAAGAGTTGGGAAAGAGTTAGAAGCCAAGGTGGCTAAGATGAGAGGAAAATCTGTCCAAATGAGTGTGGGTAAAGGGATGGCTACTTTACTTGATCCTCCTACCAAAACACCACCCTATGAGCCACCCATGAGAGCCAAAATCGTTGAACCCACTACAACCCCAACACCACTAACCCTAGACCAAAGGGAGGCGATTGACCCTAGCCACAAAAAAACCATCACCCTCAACAAATGTTGTCAATGTCTAGGGTATGGTCACAATGCCAAGGAATGTCCCACAAAGAATACCGTGAACTCGTGTGAGATTGTTCATTGGGAGGGAGATGAGATCCTTGTTTGTAAGGATGAGGAAAAGGAGGAACTTGTTTGTGAGGATGAGGGGAATGAGGTCCTTGCTAATGAGGATATAGAGGAAGAGAAACAAGAGCAAACCGAAATGATGGTGGTAAGGCCATATGATTTGGTCATACCTAAAACCCTACCTCATACCTTGAAGTGTTCCTTCCCACCCTCCATGGTTGAGCCTTGTAGAGAGGTTGTAATAAGTGAAAAATCTGATAAGGGTTTGTGTGATGTGGATGTGAGGGATGCTTGTCATCTCCTCTTTGATAAGGTTGGGGAGCACAAGGAGGATGAAGAGGTTGGTCATGAAGGAAACTCGAGTGAAATCAAGAGGTGGGAGCACCATCATCAAGATGAAAGTATGGGAGAGGAGCACAAGGAAAGTGGATGAGCTTGATCCTTGGAGTTGTTTAACCAAACTCAAGAAGAAGGTGCTCATGGAATGGGAGTTTAAGGGTGAGTCAAACTTTTCCAAAGAGTTTGCTTACCCTAGGGAGAAGAAACCACCGGATAAGAGTGATCAAAATGGGAAGCCATTCAAGGACAACCCCAAGACACTAAGGAGAAATCAAGAAGAGGAGCTAAGGGAAAGGATGAAACGGCTGGTCATTTGTGGAGTTTATGGTCCATGTCATGGTCAAGCAAATGTTAAGAACCCCAAAGTTTGAGGACAAACTTTTTGAAGAAGAGGAGATTGCACAAAAATGGCTAAGCTTATTTTTGCTCGAATTGAGGCTTGGGCTAACTTGGGTCCTATGGCTCGAGCCATGGCTTAATTTGTGATCATTAGGATCAAACCAAGTGAAATGTACAAGGAGGAACGAAGGAAATCAGCCCACACATGGAAAACAACAACCTAGGCCATGAACCATGAAGCATATCTTGACATGTCGGTAGAGATTGTAACATAACTCCCAATCTACTCATCCAATTGAGGTGAAACCAATTGCATATGAAAGCTAGCTCAAAGAGCTTTCATTTGACATATGGTTGGCTATCTGGTTCAAAGGGAGCGGAGAGTTATGGCCTCTACAAGTCAGGGGTCAGATTGTGAAACTTCAGTCCATAGGCAAATTCGACATGTCCGTACTAAAAGTTGCATATCTTGAGTTCCAGGCCATATATTTGGATGATTCTTCTTGCATTGGAAAGCTAGCTCAATTACCTTTCCAATGACATATCATGGGCCTTCTAATTCAACGTGAGCGAGAAATGGTGAGTCCTACAAGTCACTTCAGTCTCAAGGAACTCGGTTTTGGAGTAATGAGCCATGGACTTAACCTACATCATTCTCCTTGGGTGAGCACACTTTGGGGACCATTTGGGAGTCTCCTAATGAGCCATGGACTCACATGGGACGTGGGATACGCAAGGGAAGACCAAGAGATCAGCTGAATTCTAATTCAAACAAAGAGCTCAACTTTTGTACATGTCATTGTCAAGTAGTTCGCTTTATGTCTTTATCTACTTTATGCTTTGTTTCCTTTTGTTTATGATCAGATTTAGAGTCCTTTTGTACCTTACACCTTGCTCTCCAAGGTGCAAATCTAGGCCATTAGATTAAGGTTCCAATTGGAGGTGAAGATAGGGTCAAATGTCATTGTCTTACTTTATGCTTTTAGTTGTAGTTGTTGTAGTTATCATCAGATTTGTATGGCTTATAAGGGCCGAAATTCTTTAGGGTTTTAGGGTCACTTATGACCATTAGATCATGAAGAGATGTAGGGCTTAGATGAGAGCATTGGTATTATATAAACCAAGCTCACAACCTTGTAAAAATCAGATTTGGTTGAATGAGAAAAAACAAACCCTAGAGTTTGAACTTGTGTGGCTTCATTATACTCTTTGCTTAGTGCTTGAGTTAGTGAATGATTAATTTAGTGGCTTAGTGCTTGAATTAATCAAAACCTAATTCTTTTGCTTAGTGCTTAGAATTAGTTCTATCCTTTATGTTTTCTTTGTTTTACAAAAATCAGAAAAATACTTCACAAAAATTGTTACTTTGGCGAAATATTCATCACCTTCACAAATCGATTTGAGTTCATTTCTTGAGTGAAACTTGACCCATCTAGTCTCATTCCAAATTGGTTATCAAAGCTTTGGTTCAAGAGCACAAGATCCACCCTTGTGTTAGTTTTGTTTTTTCGGTTCCTACATCAAAATTCAAACTTTGTCACAAAATCAAGTTTTGTTTTTGAGTTACAATGAGTCTTTCTTTTCCTTTTAGTTCTACCCTTTTTTCCTATGGTACTTCATATGAAACTCCTAGAGGTGAGTCGGTTTTTGAATCTATGGAAAGAGTTGGGAAAGAGTTAGAAGCCAAGGTGGCTAAGATGAGAGGAAAATCTGTCCAAATGAGTGTGGGTAAAGGGATGGCTACTTTACTTGATCCTCCTACCAAAACACCACCCTATGAGCCACCCATGAGAGCCAAAATCGTTGAACCCACTACAACCCCAACACCACTAACCCTAGACCAAAGGGAGGCGATTGACCCTAGCCACAAAAAACCATCACCCTCAAAAATGTTGTCAATGTCTAGGGTATGGTCACAATGCCAAGGAATGTCCCACAAAGAATACCGTGAACTCGTGTGAGATTGTTCATTGGGAGGAGATGAGATCCTTGTTTGTAAGGATGAGGAAAAGGAGGAACTTGTTTGTGAGGATGAGGGGAATGAGGTCCTTGCTAATGAGGATATAGAGGAAGAGAAACAAGAGCAAACCGAAATGATGGTGGTAAGGCCATATGATTTGGTCATACCTAAAACCCTACCTCATACCTTGAAGTGTTCCTTCCCACCCTCCATGGTTGAGCCTTGTAGAGAGGTTGTAATAAGTGAAAAATCTGATAAGGGTTTGTGTGATGTGGATGTGAGGGATGCTTGTCATCTCCTCTTTGATAAGGTTGGGGAGCACAAGGAGGATGAAGAGGTTGGTCATGAAGGAAACTCGAGTGAAATCAAGAGGTGGGAGCACCATCATCAAGATGAAAGTATGGGAGAGGAGCACAAGGAAAGGGATGAGCTTGATCCTTGGAGTTGTTTAACCAAACTCAAGAAGAAGGTGCTCATGGAATGGGAGTTTAAGGGTGAGTCAAACTTTTCCAAAGAGTTTGCTTACCCTAGGGAGAAGAAACCACCTGGATAAGAGTGATCAAAATGGGAAGCCATTCAAGGACAACCCCAAGACACTAAGGAGAAATCAAGAAGAGGAGCTAAGGGGAAAGGATGAAACGGCTGGTCATTTGTGGAGTTTATGGTCCATGTCATGGTCAAGCAAATGTTAAGAACCCCAAAGTTTGAGGACAAACTTTTTTGAAGAAGAGGAGATTGCACAAAAATGGCTAAGCTTATTTTTGCTCGAATTGAGGCTTGGGCTAACTTGGGTCCTATGGCTCGAGCCATGGCTTAATTTGTGATCATTAGGATCAAACCAAGTGAAATGTACAAGGAGGAACGAAGGAAATCAGCCCACACATGGAAAACAACAACCTAGGCCATGAACCATGAAGCATATCTTGACATGTCGGTAGAGATTGTAACATAACTCCCAATCTACTCATCCACTGAGGTGAAACCAATTGCATATGAAAGCTAGCTCAAAGAGCTTTCATTTGACATATGGTTGGCTATCTGGTTCAAAGGGAGCGGAGAGTTATGGCCTCTACAAGTCAGGGGTCAGATTGTGAAACTTCAGTCCATAGGCAAATTCGACATGTCCGTACTAAAAGTTGCATATCTTGAGTTCCAGGCCATATATTTGGATGATTCTTCTTGCATTGGAAAGCTAGCTCAATTACCTTTCCAATGACATATCATGGGCCTTCTAATTCAACGTGAGCGAGAAATGGTGAGTCCTACAAGTCACTTCAGTCTCAAGGAACTCGGTTTTGGAGTAATGAGCCATGGACTTAACCTACATCATTCTCCTTGGGTGAGCACACTTTGGGGACCATTTGGGAGTCTCCTAATGAGCCATGGACTCACATGGGACGTGGGATACGCAAGGGAAGACCAAGAGATCAGCTGAATTCTAATTCAAACAAAGAGCTCAACTTTTGTACATGTCATTGTCAAGTAGTTCGCTTTATGTCTTTATCTACTTTATGCTTTGTTTCCTTTTGTTTATGATCAGATTTAGAGTCCTTTTGTACCTTACACCTTGCTCTCCAAGGTGCAAATCTAGGCCATTAGATTAAGGTTCCAATTGGAGGGTGAAGATAGGGTCAAATGTCATTGTCTTACTTTATGCTTTTAGTTGTAGTTGTTGTAGTTATCATCAGATTTGTATGGCTTATAAGGGCCGAAATTCTTTAGGGTTTTAGGGTCACTTATGACCATTAGATCATGAAGAGATGTAGGGCTTAGATGAGAGCATTGGTATTATATAAACCAAGCTCACAACCTTGTAAAAATCAGATTTGGTTGAATGAGAAAAAACAAACCCTAGAGTTTGAACTTGTGTGGCTTCATTATACTCTTTGCTTAGTGCTTGAGTTAGTGAATGATTAATTTAGTGGCTTAGTGCTTGAATTAATCAAAACCTAATTCTTTTGCTTAGTGCTTAGAATTAGTTCTATCCTTTATGTTTTCTTTGTTTTACAAAAATCAGAAAAATACTTCACAAAAATTGTTACTTTGGCGAAATATTCATCACCTTCACAAATCGATTTGAGTTCATTTCTTGAGTGAAACTTGACCCATCTAGTCTCATTCCAAATTGGTTATCAAAGCTTTGGTTCAAGAGCACAAGATCCACCCTTGTGTTAGTTTTGTTTTTTCGGTTCCTACATCAAAATTCAAACTTTGTCACAAAATCAGTTTTTGTTTTTGAGTTACAATGAGTCTTTCTTTTCCTTTTAGTTCTACCCTTTTTCCTATGGTACTTCATATGAAACTCCTAGAGGTGAGTCGGTATTTGAATCTATGGAAAGAGTTGGGAAAGAGTTAGAAGCCAAGGTGGCTAAGATGAGAGGAAAATCTGTCCAAATGAGTGTGGGTAAAGGGATGGCTACTTTACTTGATCCTCCTACCAAAACACCACCCTATGAGCCACCCATGAGAGCCAAAATCGTTGAACCCACTACAACCCCAACACCACTAACCCTAGACCAAAGGGAGGCGATTGACCCTAGCCACAAAAAAACCATCACCCTCAAAAAATGTTGTCAATGTCTAGGGTATGGTCACAATGCCAAGGAATGTCCCACAAAGAATACCGTGAACTCGTGTGAGATTGTTCATTGGGAGGGAGATGAGATCCTTGTTTGTAAGGATGAGGAAAAGGAGGAACTTGTTTGTGAGGATGAGGGGAATGAGGTCCTTGCTAATGAGGATATAGAGGAAGAGAAACAAGAGCAAACCGAAATGATGGTGGTAAGGCCATATGATTTGGTCATACCTAAAACCCTACCTCATACCTTGAAGTGTTCCTTCCCACCCTCCATGGTTGAGCCTTGTAGAGAGGTTGTAATAAGTGAAAAATCTGATAAGGGTTTGTGTGATGTGGATGTGAGGGATGCTTGTCATCTCCTCTTTGATAAGGTTGGGGAGCACAAGGAGGATGAAGAGGTTGGTCATGAAGGAAACTCGAGTGAAATCAAGAGGTGGGAGCACCATCATCAAGATGAAAGTATGGGAGAGGAGCACAAGGAAAGGGATGAGCTTGATCCTTGGAGTTGTTTAACCAAACTCAAGAAGAAGGTGCTCATGGAATGGGAGTTTAAGGGTGAGTCAAACTTTTCCAAAGAGTTTGCTTACCCTAGGGAGAAGAAACCACCTGGATAAGAGTGATCAAAATGGGAAGCCATTCAAGGACAACCCCAAGACACTAAGGAGAAATCAAGAAGAGGAGCTAAGGGGAAAGGATGAAACGGCTGGTCATTTGTGGAGTTTATGGTCCATGTCATGGTCAAGCAAATGTTAAGAACCCCAAAGTTTGAGGACAAACTTTTTGAAGAAGAGGAGATTGCACAAAAATGGCTAAGCTTATTTTTGCTCGAATTGAGGCTTGGGCTAACTTGGGTCCTATGGCTCGAGCCATGGCTTAATTTGTGATCATTAGGATCAAACCAAGTGAAATGTACAAGGAGGAACGAAGGAAATCAGCCCACACATGGAAAACAACAACCTAGGCCATGAACCATGAAGCATATCTTGACATGTCGGTAGAGATTGTAACATAACTCCCAATCTACTCATCCAATTGAGGTGAAACCAATTGCATATGAAAGCTAGCTCAAAGAGCTTTCATTTGACATATGGTTGGCTATCTGGTACAAAGGGAGTTATGGCCTCTACAAGTCAGGGGTCAGATTGTGAAACTTCAGTCCATAGGCAAATTCGACATGTCCGTACTAAAAGTTGCATATCTTGAGTTCCAGGCCATATATTTGGATGATTCTTCTTGCATTGGAAAGCTAGCTCAATTACCTTTCCAATGACATATCATGGGCCTTCTAATTCAACGTGAGCGAGAAATGGTGAGTCCTACAAGTCACTTCAGTCTCAAGGAACTCGGTTTTGGAGTAATGAGCCATGGACTTAACCTACATCATTCTCCTTGGGTGAGCACACTTTGGGGACCATTTGGGAGTCTCCTAATGAGCCATGGACTCACATGGGACGTGGGATACGCAAGGGAAGACCAAGAGATCAGCTGAATTCTAATTCAAACAAAGAGCTCAACTATTGTACATACGCTGTCACAAGTAGTTCGCTTTATGTCTTTATCTACTTTATGCTTTGTTTCCTTTTGTTTATGATCAGATTTAGAGTCCTTTTGTACCTTACACCTTGCTCTCCAAGGTGCAAATCTAGGCCATTAGATTAAGGTTCCAATTGGAGGGTGAAGATAGGGTCAAATGTCATTGTCTTACTTTATGCTTTTAGTTGTAGTTGTTGTAGTTATCATCAGATTTGTATGGCTTATAAGGGCCGAAATTCTTTAGGGTTTTAGGGTCACTTATGACCATTAGATCATGAAGAGATGTAGGGCTTAGATGAGAGCATTGGTATTATATAAACCAAGCTCACAACCTTGTAAAAATCAGATTTGGTTGAATGAGAAAAACAAACCCTAGAGTTTGAACTTGTGTGGCTTCATTATACTCTTTGCTTAGTGCTTGAGTTAGTGAATGATTAATTTAGTGGCTTAGTGCTTGAATTAATCAAAACCTAATTCTTTGCTTAGTGCTTAGAATTAGTTCTATCCTTTATGTTTTCTTTGTTTTACAAAAATCAGAAAAATACTTCACAAAAATTGTTACTTTGGCGAAATATTCATCACCTTCACAAATCGATTTGAGTTCATTTCTTGAGTGAAACTTGACCCATCTAGTCTCATTCCAAATTGGTTATCAAAGCTTTGGTTCAAGAGCACAAGATCCACCCTTGTGTTAGTTTTGTTTTTTTCGGTTCCTACATCAAAATTCAAACTTTGTCACAAAATCAGTTTTGTTTTTGAGTTACAATGAGTCTTTCTTTTCCTTTTAGTTCTACCCTTTTTTCCTATGGTACTTCATATGAAACTCCTAGAGGTGAGTCGGTTTTTGAATCTATGGAAAGAGTTGGGAAAGAGTTAGAAGCCAAGGTGGCTAAGATGAGAGGAAAATCTGTCCAAATGAGTGTGGGTAAAGGGATGGCTACTTTACTTGATCCTCCTACCAAAACACCACCCTATGAGCCACCCATGAGAGCCAAAATCGTTGAACCCACTACAACCCCAACACCACTAACCCTAGACCAAAGGGAGGCGATTGACCCTAGCCACAAAAAAACCATCACCCTCAAACATTGTTGTCAATGTCTAGGGTATGGTCACAATGCCAAGGAATGTCCCACAAAGAATACCGTGAACTCGTGTGAGATTGTTCATTGGGAGGGAGATGAGATCCTTGTTTGTAAGGATGAGGAAAAGGAGGAACTTGTTTGTGAGGATGAGGGGAATGAGGTCCTTGCTAATGAGGATATAGAGGAAGAGAAACAAGAGCAAACCGAAATGATGGTGGTAAGGCCATATGATTTGGTCATACCTAAAACCCTACCTCATACCTTGAAGTGTTCCTTCCCACCCTCCATGGTTGAGCCTTGTAGAGAGGTTGTAATAAGTGAAAAATCTGATAAGGGTTTGTGTGATGTGGATGTGAGGGATGCTTGTCATCTCCTCTTTGATAAGGTTGGGGAGCACAAGGAGGATGAAGAGGTTGGTCATGAAGGAAACTCGAGTGAAATCAAGAGGTGGGAGCACCATCATCAAGATGAAAGTATGGGAGAGGAGCACAAGGAAAGGGATGAGCTTGATCCTTGGAGTTGTTTAACCAAACTCAAGAAGAAGGTGCTCATGGAATGGGAGTTTAAGGGTGAGTCAAACTTTTCCAAAGAGTTTGCTTACCCTAGGGAGGAGGAACCTCCGGATAAGAGTGATCAAAATGGGAAGCCATTCAAGGACAACCCCAAGACACTAAGGAGAAATCAAGAAGAGGAGCTAAGGGGAAAGGATGAAACGGCTGGTCATTTGTGGAGTTTATGGTCCATGTCATGGTCAAGCAAATGTTAAGAACCCCAAAGTTTGAGGACAAACTTTTTTGAAGAAGAGGAGATTGCACAAAAATGGCTAAGCTTATTTTTGCTCGAATTGAGGCTTGGGCTAACTTGGGTCCTATGGCTCGAGCCATGGCTTAATTTGTGATCATTAGGATCAAACCAAGTGAAATGTACAAGGAGGAACGAAGGAAATCAGCCCACACATGGAAAACAACAACCTAGGCCATGAACCATGAAGCATATCTTGACATGTCGGTAGAGATTGTAACATAACTCCCAATCTACTCATCCAATTGAGGTGAAACCAATTGCATATGAAAGCTAGCTCAAAGAGCTTTCATTTGACATATGGTTGGCTATCTGGTTCAAAGGGAGCGGAGAGTTATGGCCTCTACAAGTCAGGGGTCAGATTGTGAAACTTCAGTCCATAGGCAAATTCGACATGTCCGTACTAAAAGTTGCATATCTTGAGTTCCAGGCCATATATTTGGATGATTCTTTTTGCATTGGAAAGCTAGCTCAATTACCTTTCCAATGACATATCATGGGCCTTCTAATTCAACGTGAGCGAGAAATGGTGAGTCCTACAAGTCACTTCAGTCTCAAGGAACTCGGTTTTGGAGTAATGAGCCATGGACTTAACCTACATCATTCTCCTTGGGTGAGCACACTTTGGGGACCATTTGGGAGTCTCCTAATGAGCCATGGACTCACATGGGACGTGGGATACACAAGGGAAGACCAAGAGATCAGCTGAATTCTAATTCAAACAAAGAGCTCGACCTTATACATGTCATTGTCAAGTAGTTCGCTTTATGTCTCTATCTACTTTATGCTTTGTTTCCTTTTGTTTATGACCAGATTTAGAGACCTTTTGTCCCTTACACCTTGCTCACCAAGGTGCAAATCTAGGCCATTAGATTAAGGTTCCAATTGGAGGGTGAAGATAGGGTCAAATGTCATTGTCTTACTTTATGCTTTTAGTTGTAGTTGTTGTAGTTATCATCAGATTTGTATGGCTTATAAGGGCCGAAATTCTTTAGGGTTTTAGGGTCACTTATGACCATTAGATCATGAAGAGATGTAGGGCTTAGATGAGAGCATTGGTATTATATAAACCAAGCTCACAACCTTGTAAAAATCAGATTTGGTTGAATGAGAAAAAACAAACCCTAGAGTTTGAACTTGTGTGGCTTCATTATACTCTTTGCTTAGTGCTTGAGTTAGTGAATGATTAATTTAGTGGCTTAGTGCTTGAATTAATCAAAACCTAATTCTTTTGCTTAGTGCTTAGAATTAGTTCTATCCTTTATGTTTTCTTTGTTTTACAAAAAATCAGAAAAATACTTCACAAAAATTGTTACTTTGGCCGAAATATTCATCACCTTCACAAATCGATTTGAGTTCATTTCTTGAGTGAAACTTGACCCATCTAGTCTCATTCCACCGAGTATAAGCATGGAGGAGGAAATGGTGAGCCTAGGACGTGAGGGGAGCCCTAGAGCAATGAGAAGGATTCTAGGAGAGGAGCAATATGAGGGTGATGCATCAACCAACAAGGAAACAACCGACTACAACAAGAATGTGGTCAAAGAAAGAGCAAAAATTGATGGCAAGGAAAGATCAAGTGGATCTTTGAGATGGAGAATCATTGAAGGGCTCAATCATGAGCAAGAATGGATGGATGGCATGGCTATGAGTCGTGGGCTCAAAGAAATGTTCAAGGAAGAGTGTGTAGACAAGCAAGCCATGATCAAGGATGAAAACGTGGTCAATCACACGAGCCAAGCCAAAGGGGTCCATCCTCTTCTCCAAACTTTGATCAAGTGGTGTCCTTGGAAGCCTAGGGTCGTGAGAACCAAGGTTAGCCGAGGGTTAAGTCGAGAACCAAGCATGAAATCGAGCCAAGGGGGAAGCAAAAGGATCTCCAAGGATTTGAGGGCAAATCCTTTCCAAGGAGAGGAGATTGGACCAAGAATGGTCAAGACGGTCAAGGATGGAGAGGGGTTAGACCATGGGTTGGGACCATGGGCTCAAACCCTAGCCTAAGTCTTGGACCTAGGGACCACTAAGTGCTAAGTCAAGTCAATCTAATGGTCATTTTAGCCAAACTAAGGGAGTCAAGGGAAGTCAAGGGAAAAGTCAAGATGGAGAGCAACCAAAAGGTCAATACATGTGCCATTTTTGATGTGTGAATTTTGGGTGCACCCATGTGGGTTAGGTCCTCTAATAATCATGACCCACATGGCTCGAAAAAGTCAGCTCATGGAGGCCCTAGGAGCCGGCTTCAACAAGTCATCACAAGTCCCACCTTAATTTGTGCTTTAAGTCATTTTCATTCATGTCACTTTCATTACTTTATGCTTTATTGTTTTTAGTTTATAAAATCTGAAAAAATGGAGCTTTGGACCGACCCCCTTGAGTCTCAAGGTTCTATCAAGACCCTTGGATGATCATCTAAACAAAGAAAGGAGAGGATTGAGTCAAGCATCACCATCAAACTTTATGCTTTTGTAGTTTGTTGTTTAGTTTGAAAATTTCAGCTCTTGTAAGGCCATAGAACCGTTTTTATTGGTAGTATTCATGGGTATTTATGAGCCCTTAGATCATCTTTGAAATGTAAGGTCAAGATTAGAGTGTGGGTATTATATAAACCCTCACTCTCCCCTTGTATTTTTCAGATTTGATGAAATGAAAAGAAACCCTAAATTTGAGAGTTCTAACTTGTATTCTCCTAACTAAGTGTAAGAGAGTGTGAGTGATTAATTAGTGGCTTTGTACTTGATTAATCAAAACCTAATTCTATTGCTTAGTGCTTAGATTTAGCCTATCCTTTTATGTTTTCCTTTGTCTTATAAAAATTCAGAAAATTTATCTCAAAAAACATCACTTTAGCCGAGTATATTACATTCAATTCAACATCGATTTTACTTGTTCTCTTGAGTGAAACTTAACCCATCAAGTTTCACTCCAGATGGATTCCAACTTGTATTTTTGTTTATTTTGGTAGGATAGGCCACACTAGGTGCTTTTTATTTTGCGTTCTTTTTCCATTCTCGTTGCGATGTTTGCTTGTTAGATAGTTGCATCATATTCCGCCTAAACCAAACCACCTAATATTGCATGTAAAATGACTCATATAGTTTGCATTTTCATCATGGACATACCGATGTCACTCGTTTTAAGCCATCACCTTAGTTTATATCATTCTCGTTTTGCTAGACTTTTGTTCACTTAAAATGAATTAAATAAGATGATGGGATCTTCTTCTAAAACTAAAATTGAGATTAGTCTTTATGGGAAAACTACTATGAACCCCTTCTTCGTCGGTAGGCATGTAGGACCTTACTCTCCATATGACCCCTTCTACGTTGGGTAAGTAGTGAGTGTTGACCTATTTTACCTCAACATTGTAGTCCGAGTAATATCTCGTGATTATAGTGGACTAAAAGATAGAATTTACAGAAATTTATCGACCGAGAATTCTAAAGGTAGAATTAGCCAAGAGGTTGGCTTATCAATTTACAGAAATTGAGTCTTGGGATCATTTATATAATTCTTGAGGGAGGTCAATTGTATAAATGTATAAGTCATCGCATTAAACAGTTTTGCATTTAGACTTAAATTTTAAAAACGATGAATTCTTATCATATTTATTTCTTCTTGTTACAGTATTTGAATTCATTATATACCGATATAACTGCTAAATAACAAATGGCTGGAAGTAAAGACGACCCAATGCCAAGTGCCACGCTAGATCGTGAATCCTGGCTTAAGATATTTATGGACAGTATGAATCAGTCCACTCGACTGAAGAATAACGGGTCCAACTTTATGGATTGGGAGGTGGCATTACGGAATGCTGCCATTGCTGACGGTAAGCTCAAGTACTTGACTGAGCCGTTACCGCCTCACCCAGGTCCGGATGCAAGAGTCAGTGCAACGCTTGCTTATAGTGATTTCATGATGGAGGCGGGTGCGATAAATAACATACTCATCTATTTAATGGAATCCAATTTGTAAAAGCGGTTCATTGCCCAAGGTGCAAACAAGATTTTCACCACTCTTTCTAAGGAATTCTCGAAAGCACCGAGAATCATTAGTTATGAGTATACCACTCGCTTCTTTGAGGCGAAACTCCAGAAGGGCCAACCGGTTAGCCCACACCTTCTTGACATGATCAAGAATGTCGAGAGATTGGAGGCACTTAGTTGCAAAATCGATGAGAAGATCATCATTGATCGTGTGCTTCATTCACTTCATGATGGTTTTGCCCTTTTCAGGGCAAATTACTATATGAATGACATGAAGAAAAGTCTTCATGAGCTCCACTCACTTCTCGTACAGACCGAGAATGATCTCAAGTTAAGTGGGAGCATGAAGCAGGATGTTCTCATGGTTGCAAACAAGGGCAAGGGTAAGGGCAAGGCTCAGGCCAACCTAACTGTAGGGAAGCCAAATTTCAAGAAGCCAGGAAATATCAAGAGTGGGCCTGGTGAGTCTAGCGGTAGCTCACAAGGCAAGACAAAGAGCAAAGAAAGCGTGGAGTGCCACCACTGCCACAAGACTGGGCATTGGAGGCGGAACTGTCCCGTATATGCTGAAGACATAAAATCAGGCCGCGTCTCTCCTGTTGGTATGTCATCTTTTATTCATATGATTGAGATTAACCATGCAAGTTTCGGAACTTGGGTACTTGATACGGGTTGTGGTTCTCATCTGTGTAATCATTTACTGGGCCTAAGAAACATCACCACTCTCGCAAGGGGTGATGTGGACCTGCGTGTGGGGAATGGAGCAAGAGTTGCTGCCGTTTCAATGGGAACATATGTAATCCAACTCCCGAGTGGATTTGAGTTATTTCTGAATAATTGTTACTATGTACCCTGTTTATCTAAAAACATTATTTCTGTTTCCGTACCTGATAAAGACGGTTTTTCGTTTACAATAAAGGATAATAGCTGTATTTTCTCTTTAAACGATATGATTTATGGCAAAGCAGTTTCTATAAATGGGATTTATGTTTTAGATCAAACCACAGATATATTGCATGTGAATAATAAGAAAGCAAAGATCGGGGACAAAGATCAAACCTATCTATGGCATTGCCGTATGGGACACATAAATGAAAAACGCGTGAAAAAGCTCATTGATAATGGGACTATCTCCCCTTTTGACTATGAATCTTTTGGCACGTGTGAATCATGTCTCATAGGTAAAATGACTCGAATTTCCTTCAAAGGTGTTGAAATGCGCGCTGCTGACCTATTAGGACTCATACATACTGATGTGTGTGGACCTATGTCAATCAACGCTAGAGATGGCTATAGGTATTTTATCACTTTCACGGACGGTTTGAGTAGATATGGTTATGTCTACTTAATGAAGCATAAAAGTGAGTCCTTTGACAAGTTCAAGGAATTCCAGAATAAGGTTAATAACCAACTGGATAGAAAGATAAAAGCACTACGTTCAGATCGTGGTGGCGAGTATCTTTCGAATGAGTTTGATCTACACCTTAAAGACTGTGGAATAATACTACAGTTAACTCCACCCGGAACACCACAATTGAATGTGGAGTGAAACTAAGTGGATCAAGTTTCACTCAAGGGATGAACAAAAATCGAACTTGAAACCTTGAAATAAAAACGGCCGAGTATGATGTTTTTGTGAGAAAATTTTCTGATTTTTTGTGACAAATGAGAAACATAAAGATAGTATCTAAATCCACACACAAAGTAATAGATTTAGGGTTTTAATTAGTTAAGCAGTAAGCCACTAACTAATTATCATAAATCTCAAACACAAAGTAATGAGAGAAATGAGAGCACTCAAGTTTTAAACACTAGGGTTTTTCATTCAACAAATTCTGAAAATTATGTTGTGGGGAGGCTTGGTTTATATAACCCAAGGTCTTACATCTTGACCCTACAATTAAAGCTAATCTAAGGGCTACAAATTCCCCTTGAATTACATCAAATTTCGGCTCACATGAGCTTACAAGTGCTGAATTTTTTGAAGGCAAACAAACAACAAACATAAAGCATAAAG
The DNA here is from genome assembly GCA_023091065.1 of Dianthus caryophyllus. NCBI lineage: Eukaryota > Viridiplantae > Streptophyta > Magnoliopsida > Caryophyllales > Caryophyllaceae > Dianthus > Dianthus caryophyllus. The sequence goes on from CM041521.1 coordinate 17,010,703, forward strand.
TATAAAGCATAAAAGGTAGATAGTGACATGTAGGAAAGGGACATGTTGAGGAGAAACATGTGAGCTTCTCTTTGATTGAAATTCGGCTGACGTGGGTCTTGTACCCACTTGAGTTTGCTCTTGAAGATTTAATTGACTTGTGGTTCGAACCCACTTGGGTGCACTCAAGCGATCACATTCAAAAATAGCACTTTGGTTGACTTTCGGTTGCTCTCTTTCTTGACTTTCCTTGACTTCCATGACCCACCAAGCTTGACCAAGATATTATTGTTTAATTCACTCAAAATAAGCTTGGGTGGACCCTAGGACCGTGGTCTAGCCCATGGTTCGAGCCCAAGGACCCAAACCGTGATTTAGACAAAAACCGCCTTTGCTCGCCTTGACCATTTTTGGTTCAATCTCCTCTCCTTGAAAAGGATTTGTCCTCAAATCCTCGGTCTCTCTTCCTCTTGCTCGGTTTGAACCTTGATCGTTGATGAGATTGATTGATACCCCTTTTGCTTCTTGACAAGAATTGGACTTCATGATTGTTGATGCCCAAGAACACCATTGGCCTAGAGATTGATCGAGAGAATAATTGTTCCTTGTTTGGCTCGTGTAAATGATCTTACTCTCTTCTCTTACCATGGTTTCCTTGAATCTACATTCATCTCCTAGCTCATCCTCAGGCTCTTCATACCCAAACTCAATTGAAACTTGTTTAGAATCACCATGACGCCACTCCTTGATTCGGTCATTCCTTTCCATGATCCTCCATGTCATGGTTCGTCTTGGCCTTTCCATGCCATCATCCTTCGCACTTCCAATGGACTCATCCTTGTAATGGTTCGAAATTTTCACAACAAGCACGGTGGATCCATCAATTTCGTGCTCCTCTCCTTTGTTCCTTCGTATTGCCCTAGGAGAGCATTGTGGGAGATCATCACTTAGCTCTTTTTGTTCGAGCTTAGTTCCTCCTTTGAATCCCCATTTCATGAAACCACTTGAGTAGACTTGGTTATGATAACCACATAGCATTTTTTTGGTATTGTTAGTTCCCACTTTGAACTCCCACCTCAAGAACTCACTTGAACTTTGCAAAACATCAACCTTTGCATCTCCAAATGATTCGCTTTCTTTGCACTTGATCGAGTTTCCCAAATTTTCAGTTTTGACTTTATGAAGCTCCTCTCCTTGGCTTCCCCTTATTGCTCTCGGATTGTCTTTGAACACATGGAGGGCTACATTCTCGATCATGAGGGCACTTGTTGAATTAGACGACCTAAGAAGTATAACCAATTCATGTATGGTCTTGAGGGCCGTGCCCCCCTTCCACACATCCTCTTTGTTGTTGTTAGTATTCATTTTGAATTTCCATTTTAGAAATTCCCTCGACTCTTTGCTTGCAACAACATTCCCGCTCCACATGAATCTCCTTTCCATGAACTTAGGTAAACTTCTCTTCTCACATTCATCCCCTTCCTTGAGCATAGGTAGACATTCTATTCCAAGTTCATCTTGATCATTAGGGATGTCTTTGAGAAGAAGAACACATTCAACCTTCTCATCACTATACTCATGCTTCATTTCTAGTCCGCCACTTAATACAACATCTTTGCTTGGCTCAACCATGAGGGGTGGGGTGGAATACTTCAAGGGAGAAGGTAAGGGTGTTGGTATGTCCTCGAGTATCATATCACACGGCCCTTCCACCACCATTTCAGTTTGCACTTGTTTCATTTCATGCTCTCCAATCAACAGGACTCCCTCAAGAGGCTTGGTCATAGCATGAGTAGCTCGGCCACCCATATTTGGAGGTAAGGGTGTGAGCTTGATCCGCTTGTCTCCAAACATGAAAGTGTAAGTGTTGTCTCTTCCCTCATGAGTCGCATTTCGATCAAATTCCCAAGGTCTCCCTAGTAAAAGGTGGCAAGCATCCATGGGAATCACATCACACCAAACTTCATCCATGTATTCTCTCCCCATAGAAAAAGAAACCAAACATCGTCTATCCACCAAAATCTCGGCTCCTTTGTTCAACCATCTCAATTTGTAAGGGTTTGGATGTTTTTGTGTGGGTAAGGCAAGTTTATCGATGAGGGTATTTGAAGCAACATTAACACAACTTCCTCCATCAATAACCAAATTACAAACCCTTCCCATAATGGTACATTTCGACTTAAAGGTTTGCTGATTTTGGACTTCCTTCAAGGGTTGAGGTTGGTTGTACACAACCCTCAAATTCACACGGTTAGGGTTAGGGTTAGGTCTACCCCTCATTCGACTCATTTTGATTTCAAGCTCTCTTCTAGCTTTCTCCATAGAATCATACATGGTCTCACCAAGAGTAGTACCACAAGAAACATCAAAAGGAAGAAACACACCCATTGATATAATCAAAGAAACAAAATCTGAAAATTTTTGAGTAAAGCAAGGACCTTTGAGTGTAAGAACCGAAATCAACACTAACACAAGTGTAGATCTTCAACCATTTTGTGAAAATTTTGTGAGAATGTTTGTGGAAGTTTTGTGGAATAACAAGTAAAAGAAATAGAGAAAAACGAAAAATAAAAGATGAAAACAAGAACAACTCGACAACACAAAGAACAAATCGAAAATGAAGAACAAACCTAGGCTTTGATGACCAATTTGGAGTGAAACTAAGTGGATCAAGTTTCACTCAAGGGATGAACAAAAATCGAACTTGAAACCTTGAAATAAAAACGGCCGAGTATGATGTTTTTGTGAGAAAATTTTCTGATTTTTTGTGACAAATGAGAAACATAAAGATAGTATCTAAATCCACACACAAAGTAATAGATTTAGGGTTTTAATTAGTTAAGCACTAAGCCACTAACTAATTATCATAAATCTCAAACACAAAGTAATGAGAGAAATGAGAGCACTCAAGTTTTAAACACTAGGGTTTTTCATTCAACAAATTCTGAAAATTATGTTGTGGGGAGGCTTGGTTTATATAACCCAAGGTCTTACATCTTGACCCTACAATTAAAGCTAATCTAAGGGCTACAAATTCCCCTTGAATTACATCAAATTTCGGCTCACATGAGCTTACAAGTGCTTAATTTTTTGAAGGCAAACAAACAACAAACATAAAGCATAAAGTATAAAGCATAAAAGGTAGATAGTGACATGTAGGAAAGGGACATGTTGAGGAGAAACATGTGAGCTTCTCTTTGATTGAAATTCGGCTGACGTGGGTCTTGTACCCACTTGAGTTTGCTCTTGAAGATTTAATTGACTTGTGGTTCGAACCCACTTGGGTGCACTCAAGCGATCACATTCAAAAATAGCACTTTGGTTGACTTTCGGTTGCTCTCTTTCTTGACTTTCCTTGACTTCCATGACCCACCAAGCTTGACCAAGATATTATTGTTTAATTCACTCAAAATAAGCTTGGGTGGACCCTAGGACCGTGGTCTAGCCCATGGTTCGAGCCCAAGGACCCAAACCGTGATTTAGACAAAAACCGCCTTTGCTCGCCTTGACCATTTTTGGTTCAGAATGGTGTGTCCGAACGTTAAAATCGAACATTACTTAATATGGTTCGATCCATGATGAGTCACACGGTTGTACCTGACTCATTGTGGGGTTATGCTCTTTTGTCAGCTGCTCTTATACTTAACCGTAGTCCGTCTAAAGCTGTAGACAAGACTCCATATGAATTATGGAAGGGATCGGTCCCTAACTTGTCCTTTATTCGGGTTTGGGGCTGCGAGGCTTATGTCAAGTGGAGACACGAGGATAAGCTCGGCCCGCGATCGGTCAAGACATACTTTATTGGTTATCCAAAAGGAATGTTTGGTCACTACTTTTATTCGCCTACCGAACACCGAGTTTTTGTTGCGGCTAGTGCGAAGTTCTTGGAGAAAGAGTTTCTCGAGAATAAGACAAGTAGTAGAACCTTCGATTTTTCGGAGATTCCAGAACCAACAACCGAGCAACCAATGGAGGAACCTATTCCTTCATCATCGGCTGCGGTTACTATTCCTTTGGAACCCAGGAGGTCGGGTAGACTCTCCATTCCTCCAGACAGATACGTTGGTATGGTCGAGGAGAATGAGAGAGATGACGTTTTACTCCTAGAGAGTAACGAACCCGCGACCTATAAAGGTGCCATGACATGTTCCGACTCTAAGCTTTGGCTTGAGGCCATGCAATCCGAGATGGACTCTATGTGTGAGAATGATGTATGGGATCTGGTTGACTTACCTGATAAGGTTCGTCCTCTTCAGTGCAAATGGCTTTTTAAGATAAAGCATTTTGTAGAAGGACAACCAGATATATACAAGGCATGACTAGTGGCAAAAGGTTTCACTCAAGTGCAAGGGTTGCACTATGATGAGATTTTTGCACCCGTAGTCATGCTTCGTTCCATTCGGATAATCTTAGCGATTGCCGCCTTTCATGATTATGAAATTTGGCAAATGGATGTGAAAACCGTCTTCTTAAACGGTTTTTTGGAGGAGGAGTTGTACATGGTGCAACCCGAAGGTTTCATTGATCCTAAAAATCCTAAGAAGGTATGCAAGCTTAAGCGTTCCATATATGGACTTAAGCATGCTTCTCGGAGTTGGAATCATCGTTTCGACCAGGTGATAAAAAAGAATGGATTCACTCGATCGGTCGAGGAACCATGCTTATATATCAAGTCGAGTGGGAGCAAGATTGCATTCCTAATACTGTATGTAGAAGACATACTCTTGATTGGGAATGACATACCTCTCTTAACTTCGGTAAAAGTTTGGTTAAAGAACCATTTCCAGATGAAAGATTTGGGCGAGGCAAAACGAATTTTGGGGATCCGTATCTACAGAGATAGATCACGACGGATGTTATCCCTCAGTTAGGAGTCTTATATAGATAAGATTCTTGAGAGGTTCAGCATGACCAATTCCAAGAAGGGGAACCTTCCTATGATTTTTGGGATGCACTTGAGTAAAGCTCAGGCACATTAGACATCGGAAGAGGTGCAGAACATGAGTCGCATTCCTTATGCATCGGCTATAGGATCAATCATGCATGCCATGATATGCACACGTCCAGACGTGGCATATGCATTGAGTATGACAAGTCGTTACCAAGGCAATCCAGGTGAAGCACACTGGATAGCTGTTAAGAATATCCTTAAGTACCTACGGAGGACTAAGGACTGGGTATTGACTTATGGAGGAGACACTAAGCTATGCGTAATCGGTTACGCAGATGCTAGCTTCCAAACGGATCGAGATGACTCGAAATCTCAGTCTGGATTCGTATTTACTCTTAATGGCGCTGCGGTCAGCTGGAAAAGCTCCAAACAAAGTATTATAGCAGATTCTACGACTGAGACCGTTGAGATATGATAAGCATGAAGGGCACGTTATTTCCATGGGAATTAAGTGTGTTCCTGAGTTGTATTAATTGTTTTCTATGGATTAGCACATGTTTCTTTTTCCTAAAACTATTAATAAAATCATCGTTTGTTTCATATTTTGTTTTTCATGTGGGTTGTAATGACAACATTGAACACCACAAAGTGAACTGAATTACATTATATTTGTTTTGGTCCGTAATCACCTACATGAGCTGATAACTCTGGCAATTATATTGTGACGTCGATTGATGGTGGGTTCAACGAGCCATAAGTCAAACTGTTGACTGATCGATCACAGATGCGGGTTATAAGGATACCGCGCAGGACATTTTTTTGTGACAACGTTATGGAGTCCTAAATGTTTCAGAACATTCGGTGCCAGGTCGTGGATAGGACATCCATAGTGTTTCTAGAGTCGATTCTTTTGACTATCGACTGTCTCTTGAGATTAAGGCAGATTTTGGGTGACTTTGGTTTCTTTCTGGACCAAAAATGGTCAAGGTGGTCAAGGGTGAAGTCGAGGGAGACCATGGGTTAGGGCCATGGGCTCAAACCCAAGCCTAGGCCATGGGTCAAGGGGGTCACTAAGGGCTAAGTAAAGTCAATTCTATGGTCAAATCTAGCCAACCTTAGTGATCAAGCAAAGTCAAGAGGAAGTCAAAGTTGGAGAGCAACAAAAAGTCAAGATTATGCTATTTTTGAAATGTGGTCAATTAAGGTACACCCATGTGAGTCAACCCTCCAATAAATGGGCTCACATGGTTCATCAAGCTAGCTCATGGAGGTCAAGGGGCCGGCCTAATCAAGTCACCAAGGATCATCACATTGTTTTTATGCTTTATGTCATTTTCATACATGTCGCTTTCTCTACTTTCTACTTTATGTTTTAGTATAAGGAGACAATATAATCCCTTGTATTTTGCTCACATGGACCGTCCCACATGCCTCTCCAAGATCAATTCTTGACCCTTGGATGCTACCTAAAGTGCATGGATAGGATGGGTTCAAGTGTCATTGTCTACTTTATGTTTTGTTTGTTTTATTTTCAAGATTGTAAGGTCAAGGAGACCAAGACCCATTTTCGGCTGATTTGAGGGCCTCTTAGGACCCTTAGATTAAGTTTGAATTGTAGGGTGTAGATGTAAGCAAGGGTATTATAAGTACCTCCACTCAACATTGTAATTTTTCAGATTTGGATGAATATAAGGTTGAACCCTAAAACTTGAGTGCTCTCATTTTTCTCATTACTTTGTGTGTGAGTTAGTGAAAGATTAGTTTAGTGGCTTTGTGCTTAAACTAATCAAACCCTAAATCTATTACTTTGTGTGTAGATTTAGTGACTATCCTTTATGTTTGTTCTTTCACAAAATTTCAGAAAATATCCCACAAAAAACATACACTTTGGCCGAAATTTTCTAGGGTTTGCAAGATCGATTTTTGTTCATCCTTTGAGTGAAACTTGACCCACTTAGTTTCACTCCAAATTGGTCATCAAAGCCTAGGTTTGTTCTTGTTTTTTCGATTTGTTTGTGTTTTCGATTTGTTTTACTTTTCTCGGTTTACACCCTTGTTCTTCCTCTTCAATTTTCGTTTTCTTTCTTTTCTTTTCCTTGTTTATTTTCCACAAAACTTTCACAAAAAAACTCACAAAATTTTCACAAAATGGAAGGGGATAGAGGGGAGGATAAAAGGCTTTCCGATTTAGAAGAGAAGTTAACTCAACTCACCGGTAATTGTACTCTAATGATGAATGCTCTAAACACTCTCTTGGATCAAAACATTGAGGAGCCAAGAAGGGGTGGGGGAGGAAGGGGCCGTGGGATAGGAGTAGTGGAAGGGTCGACCACCTCCTCACATGGAAGATCAATTTTGGATTCGGAGGAATCATGAAACCCACCCAAGAGACTATGACCGAGATATCAAAGTGGATATACCCGATTTTTATGGTAGCTTGAACCCGGAGGATCTCCTAGATTGGCTTAGGTCGATAGAGAGGATCTTTGAATTTAAGGAATATCCCGATAGGAAGTGTTTTAAAGTGGCCATCATGAAATTCAAAGGATATGCCTCCCTTTGGTATGAAAACCTTAAGATTCAAAGAAATCGAGAGGGAAAGGAACCCATTAGGTCATGGCTCAAACTCAAAAAGAAACTCAAGGACAAGTTTGTTCCCAAGGATTATACCCAAGACATGTTCCTCAAGCTAGCTCAACTCAAACAAGAGACACAACCAATTGAGTCTTACCTTAGGGACTTTGAGCAACTCACATTACAATGTGAGATGAATGAGAAACCCGAACAAAAAATAGCTAGGTTTGTCGAGGGCCTAAACCCTAGGATTGCTAACCGAGTGAAGATGCAAAACTTGTGGTCATTCGATGAGGCCGTTACCATGGCCACACGTGTGGAAAGGCTAGAGAAGGGGAGAGGGGACTCGGCCAAAAACACCACCAAGGCCAACCCCATGTCGAGCCAAGGAGGGATCAAAATTGGTGAGCCTAGCCCTACTATCAAGCCATCAAGTGTTGACAAGGGGAAGGGAATCGACTATGGCCCTAAGAGAACAATTCCTCTCAAGAAGTGCTACCAATGTCAAGGGTATGGTCATTTTGCTAAGGAATGCCCTAGCAAGAGGACCTTGAACACAAGTGAGGTTGTGCATTGGGGAGACGATGAAGTGTTAGTTTGTGAGGAAGAAAAAACGAGGGAGTTGAGGATGTGAAGGTGGCCGAGACAATTGTTCCCCCGGACTCGGGGTTGAGCTTGGTTACTTGGCGAGTAATGCACACTCAAGATTCAAGTGAAAGCATGGATCAAAGACACCAACTATTTCGAACCAAGTGTACCATCATGGGGAGAGTGTGTAATCTCATTATCGATGGGGGAAGTTGTGTTAATGTTGCTTCTAAAACCCTCATTGATAAGCTTGCCTTGCCTACTTTGAAGCATCCTCATCCTTACAAGCTAAGGTGGCTTAATCAAGGAGCCGAGGTAAAAGTCGATAAGCAATGCAAAGTCTCGTTCTCGATTGGACAAGACTATAAAGATGAAATTGTGTGTGAAGTGTTGGACATGGATGCATGTCATGTGTTGCTTGGTAGGCCTTGGGAGTATGAAAAGAATTCTTCCCACCATGGAAGAGACAACACCTACTCATTCAAGTATGGTGAAAAGCTTATTGTCTTAGCTCCCCTACCACCAATGATGGGATGTAAATCCAATGCGTGCTTGTTTGAATCCTTCATTGAGCCAAACCCTAGCATGGAGATGGAGTTGGGGCGAAATTGATTGAGCAAGAAGGCTTGAAAGGCCTTACACCGAGTAGTGGAGGGCAAGAGGTAGAGATGAACTTGGAATGTGAGGGAAGCTCTAGCATGATAAGGAGGATTCTAGGAGAGGAGCAACATGAAGGTGAAGCATCAATCAACAAGGAAACAACCGACTACAATGAGAATGTGGTCAATGAAAGAACAAAAATCGATGGCAAGGAAAGATCAAGTGGGTCTTTAAGATGGAGAATCATTGATGGGCTCGATCATGAGCAAGAATGGATGGATGGCATGGTTATGAGTCGTGGGCTCAAAGAAATGCTCGAGGAAGAATGTGTGGTCAAGCAAACCGTGACCAAGGAAGAAAACATGAGCAATTCTTCGAGCCAAGGCAAAGGAGTCCAACCACTTCTACAAACTCTAGCTAAGTGGTGCCCATGGTAGACTAAAACCGTGAAGGCCAAGATCGAGCAAGGGATGAGCCGAGAATCAAGCATGAAATCGAGCAAGGGGGGAAGCAAGAGGATCTCCAAGGACTTGAGGACAAGTCCTTTCCAAGGAGAGGAGATTGGACCAAAAATGGTCAAGGTGGTCAAGGGTGAAGTCGAGGGAGACCATGGGTTAGGGCCATGGGCTCAAACCCAAGCCTAGGCCATGGGTCAAGGGGGTCACTAAGGGCTAAGTAAAGTCAATTCTATGGTCAAATCTAGCCAACCTTAGTGATCAAGCAAAGTCAAGAGGAAGTCAAAGTTGGAGAGCAACAAAAAGTCAAGATTATGCTATTTTTGAAATGTGGTCAATTAAGGTACACCCATGTGAGTCAACCCTCCAATAAATGGGCTCACATGGTTCATCAAGCTAGCTCATGGAGGTCAAGGGGCCGGCCTAATCAAGTCACCAAAGATCATCACAGTGGTTTTATGCTTTATGTCATTTTCATACGTATCATTTCTACTTTCTACTTTATGTTTTAGTATAAGGAGACAATATAATCCCTTGTATTTTGCTCACATGGACCGTCCCACATGCCTCTCCAAGATCAATTCTTGACCCTTGGATGCTACCTAAAGTGCATGGATAGGATGGGTTCAAGTGTCATTGTCTACTTTATGTTTTGTTTGTTTTATTTTCAAGATTGTAAGGTCAAGGAGACCAAGACCCATTTTCGGCTGATTTGAGGGCCTCTTAGGACCCTTAGATTAAGTTTGAATTGTAGGGTGTAGATGTAAGCAAGGGTATTATAAGTACCTCCACTCAACATTGTAATTTTTCAGATTTGGATGAATATAAGGTTGAACCCTAAAACTTGAGTGCTCTCATTTTTCTCATTACTTTGTGTGTGAGTTAGTGAAAGATTAGTTTAGTGGCTTTGTGCTTAAACTAATCAAACCCTAAATCTATTACTTTGTGTGTAGATTTAGTGACTATCCTTTATGTTTGTTCTTTCACAAAATTTCAGAAAATATCCCACAAAAAACATACACTTTGGCCGAAATTTTCTAGGGTTTGCAAGATCGATTTTTGTTCATCCTTTGAGTGAAACTTGACCCACTTAGTTTCACTCACTTTCTCATGGTCGACCGTAACAGGAGGCTAAGTAGATTTTTACTGGGTCATTTCATGCTGCGCTTGTATCTGCAAGATTCGAGTTGAAGGAAATATCCAAACCTTTATCAGGATATGTTATTTCTCAGGGCCACTCGAGGAGCTGTAACTGAAATGCATGGCCATGCTCGAATGAAGATTCGTTTATCAGTTGAGTTACTCTCTAGTCGGGGAAACCACTCTTGATATTGATCACTTGTAAAATACAACCTTTGAAAATACAGATTTAGCAAATTGTTTTACATTGAGTGGGAGAAATTTATGGGATATGAGAATCGGTTATCACACATACACTTGTACGGACAAGTGGGAGAATCGGTTATCGCACATACACATAAATAAACCTCTATAGGTTCACAGGGTACATTTTGTATTGTAATCAGTTGATTAACGTTTATCGATAACGGTTGGCTTGCTAGATAAGTTTGACGTTATTGTTCTACAGATGGCGGTGATCAACTGGTCCCTAAAAGTCACACCTAAAGGATGTGTTTAAGAAATGTGATTATTTGAGAAAATAATCATTTTGATGCCTTACTAATAGACTAAAAGGTTAGTCAGTGTTTTTGACTAATATGTTAGTCAAGTGTGATAATGATACGGCCATTTAATAAGGATTAAATAATATTAGCTGAGACGAATTAAATGTAATTCGTAAATTGAATATAAAATGTTATATTTAATTATTGAATATAATGAGTATAAGCTAATTAAACATAAGCTGTTATAATTAATTAGCAAATTATAAATATATGGATATTTATAATTTAATGATATATTTTAGTGGATCATAATTATGACACTAGTAATATTATATTATAAAGTTAAAGGAAACCTCCAGGAAAGAGTCTTATTGCTCTTTGACTCCTTGGTCAACAAATAATTAGATTTTGGAAAGTAATTTTTAGAAAGTAAAATTACTCCCCAAAATTGATATGAGGGCCGAAATTATGGAGTATATTAGAGGAGTTTTGGCTCAACCTAATTCTTTAATTGATTCAATCATAATCACATACACAAATTTAAGAAAATAAGTTTTCTCTCTAAAAGGTTTTCTAGCAAAGATCAAGGCATATCTTGAGCAATCTTGGGTGCAACTATTAGGAGATATCAAGCTTCTTGATATTCAATCTTAGGCCATTAAAGCAAGGACTAAAGGTTGTTTTCTTAATCTTTTGTTTAATTATGCAATTTCTTTTATGACCATTAATCATATAGATTAAGTTTCATTATAATCCTGGATGATTAAAGGGTAGGTATACGGATATATTCCCGCAAACTTAACCCAAGCACAAAGCCAAGGATTAAGGATCGAGGGTTTAAGCACAAATCCACTAAACGACTCTAAAATACAACTCTAGCACTTAGCCAAGAGCTCTCAAGAAGAGTTCAACTCTATCTCTCAATTTTTCATTCAAACATAATATGATTTTTACAATGGAAATGAGTAGGTTTATATAAGACCCATGCTAGCATCTAAGCCCAACATCTCCTAAGTAATCTAGGGCTACAAATGAGCCTTACAAGCTGCTAAAAATAACGGTCCAAGGACCTTACAAAATCTGATGCAAACAAACTAAACTACATCTACTCCGTACACTTTAGGTAGACATCCAAGGGCTGAGATCTTAGCCTTGGTCAGAAAGGAAAGACGGTACAAAGGGCCCTAATAATCTGATCATAAGCTAAAGAAACAAGACAATAAAGTAGATACAGACATAAAGCAAAACAAGGACCTTCATTGACAATGACACTAACTAAAGTTGAGCCTTTCTTTTGAAATTGAAATCGGCTGGTACATGGCCCTTCTCTAGTATTTCCCACGTCGCATGTGAGCCTTGGGTTCATGGGAAGACTCCCAAATGGTTCCCAAAGTGAGCTCACCCAAGGAGAAAAAAGTTGGACAAGTACATTGCTCATTCTTTGAAATCAGCCTTTAGGACCGTTCCCACCAAGTGTGGACTGGTTCTCCCATGTATTTCCTTGTGTATTTACTTGGTTTGACCCTAATGGTCACAAATTAAGCCATGGCTCGAGCCATAGGACCAAAATCATCCCAAGCCTCAAACCGAGCAAAATGAGCTTATCCATTTTTGTGCACGACATGCTTAGTTCAAGTAGTTTTCCTAGCTATTGAGTTAGTGAGATTATTTATAGTCTCAGCGTCTTAGTGGACAAATACGGTCGAAAGTCTTTGCATGGAGTTTACGTTATAATGTTCCGCCGTCATTTATTTGATTAGTTTGCTCCCTAACTCTTCAATTTATTGAAGAGGAAGCGAGTATAAATTTGCTTTATTTAAGAGGAAGCTGGAACGCGCGGCCGTGCGATTCGGTCCACTTTGGAATCTTGTACCATCCGTAGAGAGTCTTTTCGGTGGTGTCAGTTATGAGGAGGTTATGATTAAAGTGGCGATCTCGCATGATCGCGGAGACAAGTTCCTCGTTCTTGTTGCTAGAACAGGCGTTTGTAGCACTTGACTCGTCCTCGCTAGAGAAGCAAGGTTTAGATGAGTCGAGGATGTCACGGAGGGAGGTATTTGCATCGACCATTCCTCCGGGGGTACAGCATTTCCTTATGTCGAAGGTGTAAGGTCGCAATGTGACTTTGTGTGTCGCCCTGCGCCTTCTTATTTCTTTGACCATTTCGTCATGGTCATCGTCTTTTGGTTTGTAGCCTAGACCCATTGCACCAAGGATGGTCAAGGTGATCAAGGATGGAGAGGAGATAGGCCGTGGGTTGGGTACTTGGGCTCAAACCCAAGCCTAGGCCTTGGACCTAGGGGCCACTAAGAGCTAAGTCAAGTCAATTCTTTGGTCAATCTAGCCATACTTAGTGGTCAAAGGAAGTCAAGGGAAGGTCAAGTTGGAGAGCAACTAAAAAGTCAATGAATATGCTATTTTTGAATGTGGTCACTTTGGGTGCACCCATGTGAGTTAATCCTCCAATAAAAAGACTCACATGGCTCACAAGAGTTAGCTCAAGGAGGTCCAAGGAGCCGGCTTTAAACAATCCCCCATAACAATCACATTATTTTATGTTTTAAGTCATTTTCACTTATGTCGCTTTCATTACTTTATGCTTTATTGTTTTAGTTTTTAAAATCTGAAAATTGTGGAGCTTGGACTGTCCTTCTCAAGCCCAAGGCTCTCTCAAGACCCTTGGATGATCACCTAAACAAAGAAAGGAGAGGATTGAGTCAAGTGTCACCATCAAACTTTATGCTTTTGTAGTTTGTCATTTAATTTGAAATTTCCAGCTCATGTGAGCTCAATTGAGCCGTTTTTTTTGTAATATTCATGGGCCTCTATGAGCCCTTAGATCATCTTTGAATTGTAAGGTCAAGATTAGAGCAAGAGTCTTATATAAACCCTCACTCTATCAATGTAATTTTCAGATTTGATGATTGAATGAAAACCCTAAAATTGAGAGCTTCTTCATTTTCTCTTAGCTAAGTGCTTGAGTTAGTGAGTGATTAATTAGTGGTTTAGTGCTTGATTAATCAAAACCTAAATCTATTGCTTTGTGCTTAGATTTAGTCTATCCTTTTTATGTTTACTTTTAACTTTACAAAAATCAGAAAATTTCTCCCAAAAAACAACACCTTGGCCGAGTATTTTCATTAATTTACAAGTTCGATTTTTGTCGTTCTCTTGAGTGAAATCAAACCCATAGGTTTCACTTCAAATTGGTCATCAAAGCCTAGGTTTGTTCTTGTTTTTCGGTTTGATCTTTGTTTTCTCGGTTTTACTCTTGTTTTTCCTCCTTTATTTTTCGTTTTCTTTCCTTCTTTTTCCTTGTTTATTTCCACAAAACATCCATAAAGATCTCACAAAATTTTCACAAAATGGATGAGGATAAGAGGATTTCGGATTTAGAAGAGAAAATGAACCAACTAGCCGGTAGTTGCAATACGATGATGAATGCTCTAAACACCCTCTTAGAGCAAAACCTTAATGAACCAATAAGGGGTGGAGGAGGAAGGGGCCGTGGGCTTGGTGGCCGAGGGAGAGGGAAACCACCTCCTCACATGGAAGATCAATACTCGGATTCGGAGGAGTCCATTGAAGCTCACCCAAGAGATCATGACCGAGACATCAAGGTAGATATTCCCGACTTTTATGGTAGCTTGAATCCCGAGGATTTACTAGATTGGCTTAGGTCGGTTGAAAGAATCTTTGAATTTAAGGAATACCCCAATAGAAAGTGTTTTAAGGTGGCCATCATGAAATTCAAAGGATATGCTTCACTTTGGTATGAGAACCTTAAGAACCAACGAAACCGAGAGGGAAAGGAACCCATTAGGTCGTGGCTCAAACTCAAGAAAAAGCTCAAGGATAAGTTTGTTCCCAAGGATTACACTCAAGACATGTTCCTTAGATTGGCTCAACTCAAACAAGAGACACAACCCATCGAATCCTACCTTAGGGACTTTGAACAACTCACTCTACAATGTGAGATGAGTGAAAAACCCGAGCAAAAGATTGCAAGATTTGTCGAGGGTCTAAACCCTAGGAAGCAAACCGGGTCAAGATGCAAAACTTATGGTCATTCGATGAGGCCGTCACTATGGCCATGAGAGTGGAGAGCTAGAGAAGGGGAGAGGGGATTCGGCCAAGCACCCTAACAAGGCCAACCCTACCACGAGCCTAGGAGGGGTAAAGATAGTTGAGCCTAGCCCTACTACAAAGCCTAAAAAGTGTTGACAAAGGGAAAGGAATCGACTTTGGCCCTAAAAAGACGATTCCCCTCAAGAGGTGCTACCAATGTCAAGGATATGGTCATTTTGCTAAGGAGTGCCCTAACAAGAGGGCCTTGAACACGAGTGAAGTAGTGCATTGGGGAGATGATGAGGTCTTAGTTTGTGAGGAAGAAAAAAAAGAGGAAGTTGTGGGAGAGAAGATGACCGAAACCCTAGTTCCCCCGGACTCGGGGTTGAGCTTGGTCATATGGCGTGTGATGCACACTCAAGAATCAAGTGAGAGCCTAGACCAAAGACAACAAATATTTCGGTCTAAGTGTACGATCATGGGGAGGGTGTGTAATCTGATCATTGATGAAGGAAGTTGTACTAATGTGGCGTCAAAAATGCTTGTGGAGAAGCTACAACTACCCACTATGGAGCACCCGAACCCATACAAACTACGGTGGCTCAATAAGGGAGCCGAAGTGAAGGTTGATAAGCAATGCAAGGTGCCATTTTCAATTGGCCAAGACTACAAAGATGAGATCGTTTGTGAAATCCTCGACATGGATGCATGTCATTTGCTACTAGGGAGGCCATGGGAGTATGAGAGGGACTCTTCTCATCATGGAAGGAGTAACACTTACTCCTTCAAATACAAGGAGAAGCTCATTGTGCTCACGCCTTTACCTCCTATGATGGGATACAAGACTAACTCGTGCTTGTTTGAATCAATCAATGAAGAGAACTCTAGCCAGGAGAAGAATGTGGGGCCGAGTATAAGCATGGAGGAGGAAATGGTGAGCCGAAGACGTGAGGGGAGCCCTAGAGCAATGAGAAGGATTCTAGGAGAGGAGCAATGTGAGGGTGATGCATCAATCAACAATGAAACAACCGACTACAACAAGAATGTGGTCAAAGAAAGAACAAAAATCGATGGCGTAGAGAGATCAAGCGGATCCTTGAGGTGGAGGATCATTGATGGGCTTGATCATGGACAAGAATGGGTGGAAAGCATGCCTCTAAATCGTGGGCTCGAGGGTGTGCTTGATCAAGAATGCACAGACAAGGAAACTGTGATCAAAGAAGAACACTCGGCCATTCATAAGAGCCAAGCCAAGGGGGTCCAACCTTTCCTCCAAACTATCATCAAGTGGTGCCCTTGGAAGCTTAGAGCCGTGAAAGCCAAGGTCGAGCAAAGGTTAAGTCGAGCATCAAGCATGAAATCGAGCCAAGGAGGAAGCAAAAGGATCTCCAAGGATTTGAGGGCAAATCCTTTCCAAGGAGAGGAGATTGCACCAAGGATGGTCAAGGTGATCAAAGATGGAGAGGAGATAGGCCGTGGGTTGGGTCCTTGGGCTCAAACCCAAGCCTAGGCCTTGGACCTAGGGGCCACTAAGAGCTAAGTCAAGTCAATTCTATGGTCAATCTAGCCATACTTAGTGGTCAAAGGAAGTCAAGGGAAGGTCAAGTTGGAGAGCAACTAAAAAGTCAATGAATATGCTATTTTTGAATGTGGTCCCTTTGGGTGCGCCCATGTGAGTTAATCCTCCAATAAAAAGACTCACATGGTTCACAAGAGTTAGCTCAAGGAGGTCCAAGGAACCGGCTTTAAACAATCCCCCATAACAATCACATTATTTTATGTTTTAAGTCATTTTCACTTATGTCGCTTTCATTACTTTATGCTTTATTGTTTTAGTTTTTAAAATCGGAAAATTGTGGAGCTTGTGTAGGGATCGGATCCCATTCACTAATCAAGTATTAGTGTAAATCAAATTACTCTAATTTGATTTAGCAAGATCTATGTAGTACAAATCTACATTGTAAACAAGTTTAGAAATTTATACCTTTCTTTTAAAGGATATTAGGGCACTAAACTAGAACTCCTTTCTAGTTTAGTTTCTTGAGATATAGCTTAGGATGATCCTCCAAAGAACCCAAGTTTTCAAAGAGAAAACCTCCTAAAAGATGCACCCAAGAACACTCCAAATAATACTAAGTATTTAGATCTAGAAATAGCTTAGTATTAGCTAGATAATATGAATATTATTATTATTACTAACTCTTAGTAAACTTAGTATAATATGAGAATATGATTTAGAGAGAAAAATGAGAGAGAAAGGAGAGAATGCTTGAATGAATCAACTTTCTCTTAGCCTTGTGTTTTTATGTAGAAAAACAAGTAAATTGAAGTGTACAAGACACTCCAAAATTTCGGCCCCCTTGTGCATGTAGAGAAGAGAAGAGTCTTTCTCTTGTTTAGATAAATGTCATGCATTGTAATGATTGTGTTTTGCCATGCATTTACAAAAACAAGAGAACAAAGCAAGTAAGACAAAAGAGCATCTTATTTCTTCCTCTCCCTTGCATTTGGACGGTCCATAAGGACCTTTCATGGGTCCATTTTGTTTATAATATTTGTCCCACAAATGCTTATAATTTATCACTTAAATCATCTAATATGATAAAGTATAAATTAATTAAACTCTTCCTTAATATATATGTACTCTACACATATATTAAAAAATGTACTTTTACTAATCTCATTAGTAAAATATACATGATTAGTGAATTAACAGTTAATCACTAATTCTCGTCTCCTCTTATAATTTTATCGATATAAAATTCAAACGTCCGAGTTCACAACTCGATCTCTCTCTAAATCAATACACTGACTAACCGTTAGTCAAATTATCAAGTTACTAATATAATCGTATCTCATACAATATATTAGCTTAAATATTTGGAGTACGTTCCTTTAGGTGTGACTTAAAGGGATCAATTGATTACCGCCGCTTTCACGACAATAACGTCAAACTCTAGTCAGCCAACCGTTATTGATTTACGTTAATCAATTGACAATAATTCAGGATTATCCCCATGTATTCCTTAATTGAGATTTATTAAGTAATTGCACTATTGTGGAGGACACATACTCCAACAATCTCCCACTTGTCCGAGACAAGTTGTGCATTACCAATTCTCATGTCCGTTTCACATCTCTCACTCGATGCAAGGTGTCTTACAGGTCGTACTTGCATCCTGAGATATATATATCGTGAGTGGTTTCCTCGATAAGGAGAGTAGCTGTCTGACCGGGGAATCTACCGTAGATTCTTACCGAGCGTGGCCACGCATTTTCAGCGACTACTCCTCGAGTGGCCCAAAGATGTTTTACCCTGACGAGGGTGGACATTTCCCTTCCACTCGATTGTACTGTATAATGCAGATCACCATGACCCCAAAGATGCCCTTATAACCCCTTTCACGGCATGTCTTAGGACAAAAAGAAAGTCACTCGGAGCGCGCAGGCTCGGACAATCGGTTCGGTCAAAGAATCGACTCAAAAGGAATACTATAGAATTCCCACCACGACCAGGTTTCAATCTCATTGAAAAGGAATTCTATAAGCGTCACTTCCCAAAGCCAGTGTTCTTCACGATGCATCTATGCAAACGATCAGTCATCACATATGACCCTATGGTGTTGAACCTCACCATCGATCGACTTGCAATCTAGTCTCTCGGAGACGTCACCTCATATGAGAGACTAGGGACCAAATACTTAGTTTATGCCGTTCACTTGAATACGTTCAAAATTGTCACACAAATATTCGGATAAACAAAGTATGCATTCATAATGACTTAAGATAAAAACAATGAATGTTATTTTCATATATGTAAAAGATACATCGTTCAATTACATATTACGAAACTAAAGGAAATCTGGCATACGCCGCAACCCCATGGAGGCGGTGTGCGCGTCATGCTTAGCCCTCGAAAGAGGCTTGGTTAAAGGATCAGCGATATTATCGTCTGTCCCAACCTTACAAATATCTATTTCCTTCCTTTCCACATTATCTCTAATAACGTGGTATTTCCTCAAAACGTGTCTAGACTTGTTGCTAGACTTGGGCTCCTTCGCTTGGAAAATAGCCCCACTGTTATCACAATAAACAGTGACAGGATCCACGGCACTAGGGACTACTCTTAGTCCATCCAAGAATTGCCGAATCCACACAGCTTCTTTAGCGACTTGAGATCTTTGCCAAATACTCGACTTAGTCGTAGAATCGCGATGACACTCTGTTTGAAGCTCTTCCAACAAACAGCTCCTCCATTCAACATAAAGACATAGCCGGATTGGGATTTTAGATCATCCCCATCGGTTTGGAAACTTGCATCCGTGTAACCCTTTACACGTAGCTCAAGTTCTCCTCCAAACACAAGAAACGAATCCTTAGTTCTTCTCAAGTACTTAAGGATGTTCTTCACAGCTATCCAGTGACTCTCACGGGATTAGCTTGATCTGGCTCGTTATGCTCAAGGCGAACGCGACATCGGGACGAGTGCACATCATAGCATACATGATTGATCCTGCAGCGGAAGCATAAGGGATCAATTTCATGCGTTCAATTTCCGCAGGAGTCATAGGACATTGAGATTTCTTCAATGTTATTCCTACACTCATCGGAAGAAAGCCTCTCTTGGAGTCTTTCATATTGAACCTATCAAGAATCTTATCAATATAAGTTTCTTGACTTAATGCTAGTATCCTTTTGGATCTATCTCTATAGATCCGGATACCCAAGATGCGTTGTGCCTCTCCTAAGTCCTTCATTTGGAAATGGGTTCCCAATTCCACCTTTACCGAGTTCAGACTTGGAATATCATTTCCAATCAATAGTATGTCATCCACATACAAAACAAGGAAGGTTACCTTGCTCCCACTAAACTTCATGTATAAACAAGGTTCCTCGGCACTTCGAGCGAATCCATGTTGTTTGATAACATGATCGAATCTGTGATTCCAACTCCTCGATGCTTGCTTAAGACCATAAATGGATCTTTTAAGCTTGCATACTTTCTTAGGGTTGGATGTATCTATAAAACCTTCAGGTTGTGTCATAAACACTTCCTCTTCTAGAATCCCATTCAAGAAGGCGGTTTTTACATCCATTTGCCATATTTCATAATCATGAAATGCGACAGCGCTAAGATTATCCTTATGGATCGAAGCATACATAGCGGTGCAAAGGTTTCATCATAATGAATACCTTGGACTTGTGAAAAGCCCTTTGCCACCAATCTAGCTTTGTAAACATCAATATGTTTATCTATGCCGAGTTTGATTTTGAATATCCATTTACCTTTGAAGGGTCGCACTCCTTGGTAAATCTACCAAGTCCCAAACTTGGTTCTCGTACATAGAATCCATTTCGGATTTCATGGCCTCAAGCCATTGTTCGGAGTTGGGGCTACTAATAGCGCCTTGTAGGTTGAGGGTTCGTTGCTTTGAATAGCAACAAATCACCCTCCTCCTCGGCGTTCAGAGGTAGCGGTCAGGTTGTTGACTAACTCTTCACGACCTCCTAGGGATTATAACCGTGTCAGACAGACGAGGGCGGTTTCCTCATTTTCTGTCTCGGTTTGTGGCTCTTGAACTTCATCAAGTTCAAATTTTCTCCCACTCTGTTTCTTAGAAATAAATTCATTTTCTAGGAAAACAGCATCACGAGCCACAAACACTTTGTTCTCGTGAGGGTTGTAGAAGTAATAACCACAGGTTTCCTTAGGATAACCTACAAATAGACATTTGTCAGACCTTGGAGCGAGTTTATCGTCAGTTTTATTCTTGACGAATGCCTCACAGCAGATAATAGCGCAGTTTATCGTCAGTTTTATTCTTGACGAATGCCTCACGAGCGAGTTTATTCTTGAAAATACAGCAGATAATAGCGCAAAGCCCCAAAATGATCCAGGAAGCTCAGTTTGACTCATCATAGACCGAACCATGTCAAGCAAAGTTCGGTTTCTCCTTTCTGCAACACCATTTAATTGTGGTGTGCCCGGAGGAGTCCATTGTGATATTATACCACAATTCTTAAGATGTGAATCAAACTCATTACTTAGATATTCGCCACCACGATCCGATCGTAGTGCTTTTATCCTTTTGTTTAATTGGTTCTCAACCTCATTTTGAAATTCTTTAAATTTCTCAAAAGCATCACTTTTATGCCTTATTAAGTAGACATAACCATATCTACTTAAATCATCGGTAAAAGTAATGAAGTAATGATATCCTCCTCTAGCGGTGATGTTTAATGGACCACACACATCGGTATGTATGAGTCCTAAAACTTCACTTGCTCGTGTCCCTTTACCGCTAAAGGGTTGTGAGTCATCTTGCCTAAAAGGCAAGCTTCGCATGTACCATATGATTCGCAATCAAATGGTTTGAGAACCTTGGTCTCAACGAGTCTCTTTATCGTCTTTCGTTTATGTGACCTAAGCGACAATGCCAAAGGTAGGATTTGTTTGATTCATACGATTTGAGCCTCTTGTTCTCAACATGATAGACATCATTAACAACATTTAAAACATAGATACCTCCAATTGAAATAGCTTCACCATAAACCATTTCATTAAAAGGAAAAGTACAAGGGTTGATTTTAATCTCAAAACAAAAGCCTTAGCATCTAACACGGAGGCGGAGATAATGTTTTTGGTTAGAGTTGGTACAAAATAACTTGATTATTCAAAAGCAACTCTAATCCACTAGCAAGCGAGTACAAAAGTTCCCACGGAAGCTTGGCCGCTACTCTAGCTCCATTGCCCATCAGGAGATCTACATCACCCTTGGCTGGGGCCCTTGCGTTTCTCATCCCCGCAAATGATTACAAAGGTGAGATCCACATCAGGTATCCAATACCCATGTAGAAATGCAAGCATGATTGATGTCAATCATATAGAGATTAGAAGGAATACCTTTGGATGTCTCACATCCATTCTTGAGATCCTTCTTATACTTGAGACAATTGCGCATCCAATGACCCACCTCATTACAATATTTGCAAGTGTCTTTGAGGGGTCTTCCCTTGTTGATCTTGGGCTTAGGCTTATGTGGAACACCTTCCACAATAGCCTTTCCCTTACCCTTGCCAATGTTAGATGGCCCCTTCTTGGCCACCTTCCCCTTCTTCACTCCCAAGTTCATGTTCTTCATTTTCATGGAGAGAACGTCTTTCTTCTCCACCTCATTCACTTCCATATCCCTCTCGGCTTGGACCAAGAGTGCATGAAGTTCATGGTAACTCTTATCCATGTTGTTCATGTTATAGTTTACTCGAAAATGAGCAAACTTGTTAGGAAGAGAATGAAGAATGCGATTAATCGCAAGAGCTTTCGGTATAGCACACTCTTGGCGCTCATGAGTGTCTATTTGCTCAATCATTTTGAGCACATGAGGACCAACTTTTTGGTTCCTCTCAAGCTTTACATCGAAAAACCGCGCAGCGGCTTCATAAAGCCTAATTTGCGGTGCTTTGGAGAACATGGTTGTCACTTTCAGTGAATATCGCATATGCACTCTTTTGAGTAACCATTCGGAGTTTGAGGCGGGTGACATGGACCAAATTAAGGCGTTTTCACGTCATTGTCCACTTTCACATACTCATCATAAGCGGCCGGCAATGCGGATCGAAGTGGGTTCGGCGGGTGGTTGATCGGTAAGGTGCTTGAGCACATTGTCGGATGTAGCGGCGCCCTTCATTGTCGAATCCCATTCGACGAAGTTGCTACCGTCATCCTTGAGGATACACTTATCCATCACGGTTCGCAACCATGAATCTTTGCCCAAAATGGGCGCGGGAGTTGATGATGATGATGCCATTGCGATAAACGATTCTACAATAAATATGAGGAAATATATAAGCATTCATTGTTCATTTATAACATTTGCTAAAACTCATTTTTAAAAAACAAATGTCCATTTATATAATGATCTCCCACGAAATTATATAAATGATTCCAAGACTCGTTTTTCATATAAAATTAGACATCTCATGTTTCCTTTTATATAAAAGCGATAAGTCAACACTTGACTAATTCTACACTAGAATGCTTGGTTGATGATTTTCTTTAAAATGCATCTTTTAGCCCCAAATAACTCTTATTCGGTTGAGTCCAAACCAAATTAGCATGGGACTTCCTCCCACTACTTACCCATGGTAACAAGGTTCCACGTCGCGGAGGTCCTCACGAACATGGGGTTCATAGTTGCTAAATTTGGAAAGGCTTAATCTCAATTCATTTTGATAAAAATGTGGGTGATCTTGTCAATTTTAGTCATAAAATTCTTTATAAGTGAACTAATTTAGGAATCGTGACTTAAATCGACAATCATAGTGGGATATCGTGGCATGCATGGCGATTTTGGCATGTGTGCGGAAAATAAGCAAACAAACAAGCATCAAGCAAACATAAACCTAGTATGGCCACCTAAAGTAATTAAAATACAAGGAGTTACAAATTGGAAACCAACTCCTTTGGTCCCTCTTCATAATGGATCTCATCCAAGGCTCCTCCTTGCAAGCTTTAGAACTCTTCTAAGGCTCCAAGTCGATCTCCATCACCGGTCTTCGATTTACAAATAGTTACAAGTATGATTTACAAATGAATACATAGCAATCCTATTATACATTTATAAATGAAATAAACTATTAAAATTACAAACCGGCGATACGAGATCGCATTTAATTACAAACCACACGATATTCCCTTTCATTACGGGTAATATCGGTAAAAATATAACAAACTATGGCCATACTAGTAAAAATAAACATTCATTCAACAATAAACATTCATCCAAAAATGCAAGATGTAAAGCTTATAAATAAAAAACATGCCAAAATCGCCTTAAACAATAATCGCATTTAATCGTTTCAAACCGATCTCATTTTTTTTAACCGATTAATCTTATATTAATCAATAATGCTTAAAACACCTTTTAAGCTTGAACTAAACTTCTAAACTGATTTTAGAACACCCAACATTAGTTTATACTAACATATGGTGATATTAGTTCATAACATGGTCATTTGCTAATTAGATCTAGCTTTAATCATAACTATTTATGAATAAAGCTTCATAAAATCAAAATAAAATAAAATAAAATTATTTTTATTTTGAAAAAATTTTGTATATTCTGGAACACTTCCAAAATATCAGAAAAGAAAAGTTTGGTCAAAAAATATTTACGAATTATTTTATATAAAATAACATACGATTTCATCGATTTTAACTCATAAAATCAAGAAAACGATCAAAACAGTGAGGTAAAATCCCAAATTTATACGAGAGCATCCTCATAATGTGTAAAAAAATTGGTATAAATTTCATGTCCAGAAAACAACATTTACTATATTTTTGGACATAAAATGCAAACCATACCGATTTTAAACAAAAATATGAATAAATATTCAAAACTCAAAATCTGACTTTGAAAATTTACATGCAGAATGTATAAATATGAAATATCACTGTGTAAAAATTTCGTGACCAGATTCGAACTATAACTATTTATAGTAATTATTT
Source organism: Dianthus caryophyllus (assembly GCA_023091065.1). Lineage (NCBI taxonomy): Eukaryota > Viridiplantae > Streptophyta > Magnoliopsida > Caryophyllales > Caryophyllaceae > Dianthus > Dianthus caryophyllus. The sequence goes on from CM041521.1 coordinate 17,034,994, forward strand.
TAGCCAAAAACATACTTTTTGACTCGGTTTTGTATAAAAATCATTTAAAATAGCAAAAAAATTTCAAAAATTACGAAATTTGACCAGTAATTTCATGAGACCAGAAACTTTGCATGCAATAAAAATCTCGTGTTAAAACCATTTTTAACACCATTTTCGGATTTTATGATATTTATTCTCAATAAATACATAAAACTCCAAAAACAACAAAATAAATTTGTAACTACAAGCCTTGGCTCTGATACCACTTGTAGGGATCGGATCCCATTCACTAATCAAGTATTAGTGTAAATCAAATTACTCTAATTTGATTTAGCAAGATCTATGTAGTACAAATCTACATTGTAAACAAGTTTAGAAATTTATACCTTTCTTTTAAAGGATATTAGGGCACTAAACTAGAACTCCTTTCTAGTTTAGTTTCTTGAGATATAGCTTAGGATGATCCTCCAAAGAACCCAAGTTTTCAAAGAGAAAACCTCCTAAAAGATGCACCCAAGAACACTCCAAATAATACTAAGTATTTAGATCTAGAAATAGCTTAGTATTAGCTAGATAATATGAATATTATTATTATTACTAACTCTTACTAAACTTAGTATAATATGAGAATATGATTTAGAGAGAAAAATGAGAGAGAAAGGAGAGAATGCTTGAATGAATCAACTTTCTCTTAGCCTTGTGTTTTTATGTAGAAAAACAAGTAAATTGAAGTGTACAAGACACTCCAAAATTTCGGCCCCCTTGTGCATGTAGAGAAGAGAAGAGTCTTTCTCTTGTTTAGATAAATGTCATGCATTGTAATGATTGTGTTTTGCCATGCATTTACAAAAACAAGAGAACAAAGCAAGTAAGACAAAAGAGCATCTTATTTCTTCCTCTCCCTTGCATTTGGACGGTCCATAAGGACCTTTCATGGGTCCATTTTGTTTATAATATTTGTCCCACAAATGCTTATAATTTATCACTTAAATCATCTAATATGATAAAGTATAAATTAATTAAACTCTTCCTTAATATATATGTACTCTACACATATATTAAAAATGTACTTTTACTAATCTCATTAGTAAAATATACATGATTAGTGAATTAACAGTTAATCACTAATTCTCGTCTCCTCTTATAATTTTATCGATATAAAATTCAAACGTCCGAGTTCACAACTCGATCTCTCTCTAAATCAATACACTGACTAACCGTTAGTCAAATTATCAAGTTACTAATATAATCGTATCTCATACAATATATTAGCTTAAATATTTGGAGTACGTTCCTTTAGGTGTGACTTAAAGGGATCAATTGATTACCGCCGCTTTCACGACAATAACGTCAAACTCTAGTCAGCCAACCGTTATTGATTTACGTTAATCAATTGACAATAATTCAGGATTATCCCCATGTATTCCTTAATTGAGATTTATTAAGTAATTGCACTATTGTGGAGGACACATACTCCAACAGCTTGGACCGTCCTTCTCAAGCCCAAGGCTCTCTCAAGACCCTTGGATGATCACCTAAACAAAGAAAGGAGAGGATTGAGTCAAATGTCACCATCAAACTTTATGCTATTGCAGTTTGTCATTTACTTTGAAATTTTCAGCTCATGTGAGCTCAATTGAGCCGTTTTTTTTGTAATATTCATGGGCCTCTATGAGCCCTTAGATCATCTTTGAATTGTAAGGTCAAGATTAGAGCAAGGGTCTTATATAAACCCTCACTCTATCAATGTAATTTTCAGATTTGATGATTGAATGAAAACCCTAAAATTGAGAGCTTCTTCATTTTCTCTTAGCTAAGTGCTTGAGTTAGTGAGTGATTAATTAGTGGCTTAGTGCTTGATTAATCAAAACCTAAATGTATTGCTTTGTGCTTAGATTTAGTCTATCCTTTTTATGTTTACTTTTAACTTTACAAAAATCAGAAAATTTCTCCCAAAAAACAACACCTTGGCCGAGTATTTTCATTAATTTACAAGTTCGATTTTTGTCGTTCTCTTGAGTGAAATCAGACCCCATAGGTTTCACTCCACCCATGGTGGGCCAAAGGCTATTATTGTCCTTTGTCTCGAAAGGTTTTTGAGTTCTAATAGGTGCACGTGGGATGGCGCCTATTTCGAAGTCAAAACCGCACAAGTCTTGCGTAGGCTTGGTAGCGATTTCGGCCGCCTTGGGCTACTTCGGTGCATCAAAGAGAGCGCAAAAATTCGAGGCGTTCAAGGTCACGATCTCACCGTTAAGGGGTGTCTTAATTTTCTGGTGTAAAGTGGATGTGATGTGTGCTTTTTATATCGATTATATGCCCCCGGTTTAGTCACATTTAGCATGCATTTAGTCGAGTTCATTATTATTTTACGAGCTATTTGCTTTGTATTGCGGTACTGCTGCTTCCCGTTCGTATTTTGCAGGTTTTGGTAGTCCTGAGGCAAAACCCGAGTCAAGTGAAGTAATACGAGTACCGAGACCTTAAGACCAAGCTCGAGCCGACACGGGAGCTCGGGATACGAATAAAAGACGCGAGAAGATCAAAGGCCCGAACGAACAACGAACCATATGACGAATTGAAGAAGCCCGACCCAAGATTTTGGGACCGGCCGGTCAGGGGTGACCGGCGGCCGGTCGGCCGGCTGGGAGCCCCTGTACACCGTCTTTCCTATTTTTCGAGCTTAATTGTTTTGGGGAAGTTGTATAAATACCCTAATTCGACTTAGATTTTGGCGGAGGCGATATTTTATGCTTTTACTTAGGTTTTAATTTATGTTTTGATTTAACTCTAAGTTCTCTCTTTCTATTTAAACCTTAAAACTGAAGTTGGGATTGAGATTGAATTTCTTCTTACCGTCGGTACTCCGTATTAATATTTCAAGCTTCATGTTCTTGGTAATTATGTTTCTTGTCTTCCCTTTCTTTTATTCCTTAGTTAATTTAATGTTTGCCCTACTTATGAGTAGCTAATTTCTTAATTAGGGTTTAGGGGAATTTGTGACAATTGATTTGGGAACGTGCTTTAATTGCTTTGATTGATTGAAATTGAGCAAGTTGATTTCTTACTACGTGTTTATATTATCAATTGAATATAGAGATGCCTAAATTGAATTGAACCTTGGTAGATTTTATTTAAGATCGAAAGCCAAATTAAAACTAGACTTACGCGTAATTGATAAGTTAGGTTTACTAAGTTGCGAGAGCCCGCAAATCTGCTTAAGGTTAATATTGACTCGAGAGAGCGTATTCTTATGCCTAATCACTTGCATAGCTTCATTCGAAATTTATTACTTATAAGGTTGAGTTCCTGAGTTGATGTCACATTGAACCCGATGCCCTTATCTCCCTCTCATATACTTTTACTCTTTTTATTTCTTGTTCTTAGTTAGTTCTCTTCTTTACCCACGATATTTTGTAACCTTGAGATAGCCTAGCTGAACCAAATCAAGCAAGCTAGATTTTGTTCGGTTTGAGAGTAAGGGTTGGTTTGGGTCCATGGACTCAAACCCTAGCCTAGGCCTTGGACCTAGGGTCCACTAAGTGCTAAGTCAAGCTAATCCAATGGTCAATTTAGCCAAACTTAGTGGGTCAAAGGAAGTCAAGAGAAAGTCAAGAAGGAGAGCAACCAAAAAGTCAACAAATGAGCTTTTTTGAAGTGTGAATACTTGGGTGCACCATGTGGGTTAGACCTCCAATAAACTAGACCCACATGGCTCGAAAAAGTCAGCTCAAAGGGAGGCCAAGGAGCCGGCTCCAACACAAGCTCACAAGTCACACATTGTTTTGTGCTTTAAGTCATTTTCACTAGTGTCGCTTTCTTACTTTATGCTTTATGCTTTATTGTCTCTTAGGCTACAAAATCTGAATTTGTTGAAGGAATGGACCATCCCACCTTGACCCAAGGCTCCCTCATGGCCCTTGGATGATCACCTAAAAGCAAGGAGAGGATTGAGCCATTAGTCACTATCAAACTTTATGCTTTTGTAGTTGTTTGTTTGCTTTTAAATTTTCAGCAATTGTAAGGTCCTTAGGACCATTTATTTCGGCTGAGTGAAGGCTCTCTTAGGGCCCTTAGATCATGTATCAAATGTAAGGTCAAGATGTAAAGCCTTGGTCTATATAAACCAAGCATCCTCATTGTAATTTTCAGATTTGATTGAATGCAAAAAAACCCTAAGTTTGAGAGCTTTTAACTTGTATTCTCCTAGCTAAGTGCAAGAGAGTATTAGTGATTAATTAGTGGCTTTGTGCTTGATTAATCAAACCCTAAATCTATTGCTTTGTGCTTAGATTTAATATATCCTTTTATGTTTTCATTTAAGTTACAAAAATCAGAAAATTTCACACAAAAATACTTCACTTTGGCCGAGATTTTTACAAGTGTTTCAAGTCGATTTTAGTTGTTCTCTTGAGTGAAACTTAACCCATCAAGTTTCATTCCAAATTGGTCATCAAAGCTTTGGTTAGATTTGAAGGGCACAAGATTCATCCTTGTACAAAATTCGTTCCCCACATTCAAAGATCCAAACTTTTGTTCCAAATCAGTTTTTGTTTTCGTAAGGTAACAATGGTTCTATCTTTTCGATTTGGTTCCACATTTTTTTTCCTATGGTACCACATGTGAAACCCCTTGTGTTGAGACCATTTTCAAGTCTATGGAGAGAACTAGAAATGAGTTAGAGGCCAAGGTGGCTAAAATGAAGGGAAGGGCTGATAATTTTGGTGTGGGTAAAGGGATGGCTACTTTACTTGATCCTCCTACCAAAACACCACCCTATGAGCCACCCATGAGAGCCCAAATTGTTGAACCCACTACAACCCCAACACCACCAGCCCTAGGCACGGAGAAGTGGGCTGACCTAAACCAAAAAACAATCATCTCCCTCAAAAAATGTTTTCAAAGTCAAGGATATGTTCACCTTGCCAAAGAATATCCCACAAAAAAGGCCTTGAACTCGTGTGAGGAAGTTCATTGGGGAAAAGAAGACACTCTTGATTGTGAGGATGAAAAGAATGAGGTCCTTGCTAATGAGGATGAAGAGGATGTGAAGCAAGATCGATATGAAATCAAGATGGAGGTGAGGCCATATGATTTGGTCATGGATGGAGGAAACTCTATCAAAGTGGCTCCTAACACTCAAATTGAGGAGTTAGCCTTACCTTCACAAGAACATCATAATCCTTACAAGCTTGGGTGGTCAACCAATGGAGCCGAGATGAGTAACTATGGTGATGAGGTTTTGGATGAAGTGGTTGTGAGGGATGCTTGTCATCTCGTTTTTGAAGGACCTAATGAACCGTGGGACTATGAAGATGGTTTAGTCCATGGTGGGAGGGATAGCACCTACATCTTTAAGGTTGGATGGAAGGAGTTCATACCTACATCCATCCCCACTACTTTGAAGTATCCCAACCCACCCTCCATGGTTAAGCATTGCAAAGAGGTTGTATTGCGTAGGGAATCAGATTTGGAGCTTGGTTTTAGTCATGGGAAAGTTGTTCTCCTTGTCAAGGGAACCTCAAGTAATCAAGAGAGGTTGCCCTCAAGAGGAATGCAAACCATTCTAGAATTCTATGAGGTTAAATATGTTGTCCTAGCTCCATTTCCATCTAATTTGGGGTACAAGGCACCCCCTTGTTTGTTTGAGGCTCCCAAAAGAGTGTTAGTAAGTGAAGAGGCCGAAATAAGTGAAGGGATGAATATTGGTGATGAATTAACCATTCACTTTGCTAATGATGATCCTAACAATCAAGAGAAAAACATGGGGTACAATGCCAAGCATAGGGATGAGTATGATCATGAGAGGTGCTTAGCTAAAGTCAAAAGGATGATTGTGCATGAGGGGTTGAGAAGCCTAGGGGCCGAGAAAAACCCTAGAGCTACAAGAGGGAATCAAGGTGAGGAGCATAAGATCATGCTAGGGAGTGGCTACAACTCCAAGGCCACCATGAAGAAGAAGAAGAACACGGCCAAACAAGACCAAACGAGCCAAGCCAAAGGTGTTCAATCTTTCATCCGTATTTTATGTCAAGGTTGTTCTTTCAGGCCAAAACCTATTGAGACCAAGGTTGGTTGTGGGTCGAATAAGGTGCCTCTCCTTGGAGGTTATGATCAATGTCAAGGTGAAACTCATGTTAAGAACCCCAAGGATTTGAGGACAAATCCTTTTCAAGAAGGGGAGATTGAACCAAATCAAGCAAGCTCGATTTTGTTCGGTTTGAGAGTAAGTGGAGTGAAACTAAGTGGGTCAAGTTTCACTCAAAGGATGAACAAAAATCGATCTTGCAAACCCTAGAAAATCTCGGCCAAAGTGTATGTTTTTTGTGGGATATTTTCTGAAATTTTGTGAAAGAACAAACATAAAGGATAGTCACTAAATCTACACACAAAGTAATAGATTTAGGGTTTGATTAGTTTAAGCACAAAGCCACTAAACTAATCTTTCACTAACTCACACACAAAGTAATGAGAAAAATGAGAGCACTCAAGTTTTTAGGGTTCAACCTTATATTCATCCAAATCTGAAAAATTACAATGTTGAGTGGAGGTACTTATAATACCCTTGCTTACATCTACACCCTACAATTCAAACTTAATCTAAGGGTCCTAAGAGGCCCTCAAATCAGCCGAAAATGGGTCTTGGTCTCCTTGACCTTACAATTTTGAAAACAAAACAAACAAAACATAAAGTAGACAATGACACTTGAACCCATCCTATCCATGCACTTTAGGTAGCATCCAAGGGTCAAGAATTGATCTTGGAGGGGCATGTGGGACGGTCCATGTGAGCAAAATACAAGGGATTATATTGTCTCCTTACACTAAAGCATAAAGTAAAAAGTAGAGAATGCGACATGTATGAAAATGACATAAAGCATAAAAACAATGTGATGATCTTTGGTGACTTGATTAGGCCGGCCCCTTGACCTCCATGAGCTAGCTTGATGAACCATGTGAGCCCATTTATTGGAGGGTTGACTCACATGGGTGTACCTTAATTGACCACATTTCAAAAATAGCATAATCTTGACTTTTTGTTGCTCTCCAACTTTGACTTCCTCTTGACTTTGCTTGATCACTAAGGTTGGCTTGATTTGACCATAGAATTGACTTTACTTAGCCCTTAGTGACCCCCTTGACCCATGGCCTAGGCTTGGGTTTGAGCCCATGGCCCTAACCCATGGTCTCCCTCGACTTCACCCTTGACCACCTTGACCATTTTTGGTCCAATCTCCTCTCCTTGGAAAGGACTTGTCCTCAAGTCCTTGGAGATCCTCTTGCTTCCTCCCTTGCTCGATTTCATGCTTGATTCTCGGCTCATCCCTTGCTCGATCTTGGCCTTCACGGTTTTAGTCTTCCATGGGCACCACTTAGCTAGAGTTTGTAGAAGTGGTTGGACCCCTTTGCTTTGGCTCGAAGAATTGGTCATGTTTTCTTCCTTGGTCACGGTTTGCTTGACCACACATTCTTCCTCGAGCATTTCTTTGAGCCCACGACTCATAACCATGCCATCCATCCATTCTTGCTCATGATCGAGCCCATCAATGATTCTCCATCTTAAAGACCCACTTGATCTTTCCTTGCCATCGATTTTTGTTCTTTCATTGACCACATTCTCATTGTAGTCGGTTGTTTCCTTGTTGATTGATGCTTCACCTTCATGTTGCTCCTCTCCTAGAATCCTCCTTATCATGCTAGAGCTTCCCTCACATTCCAAGTTCATCTCTCCCTCTTGCCCTCCACTACTCGGTGTAAGGCCTTTCAAGCCTTCTTGCTCAATCAATTTCGGCCCCAACTCCATCTCCATGCTAGGGTTTGGCTCAATGAAGGATTCAAACAAGCACGCATTGGATTTACATCCCATCATTGGTGGTAGGGGAGCTAAGACAATAAGCTTTTCACCATACTTGAATGAGTAGGTGTTGTCTCTGTTGGAGTATGTGTCCTCCACAATAGTGCGATTACTTAATAAATCTCAATTAAGGAATACATGGGGATAATCCTGAATTATTGTCAATTGATTAACGTAAATCAATAACGGTTGGCTGACTAGAGTTTGACGTTGTTGTCGTGAGAACGGCGGTAATCAATTGATCCCTTTAAGTCACACCTAAAGGAACGTACTCCAAATATTTAAGCTAATTAATTGTATGAGATACGATTATATTAGTGACTTGATAAATCGACTAACGGTTAGTCAGTGTATTAATTTAGAGAGAAATCGAGTTGTGAACTCGGATGATTTAATTTTATATCGATAAAATTATTAGAGGAGACGAGAATTAGTGATTAAGTGTTAATTCACTAATTGTGTATATTCTACTAATGAGATTAGTAAAAGTACATTTTGAATATATGTGTAAAGTACATATATATTAAGGAAGAGTTTAATTAATTTATACTTTATCTATCATATTAGATGATTTAAGTGATAAATTATAAGTTTTTGTGGGACAAATATTAAGAAAACAAATTGGACCCATTAGCCCCATTTTGGACGTCCAAATGCAAGGGAGAAGGGCTTCCAATTTGTCTTATTAATTTTGTTCTTTTGCTTTTTGCTTTTTGCATGTAAAACAACATGATTGCAATGCATGCAATTTCACTTATCAAGAGCAAAACTCTTCACTTCTCTCCTCTCAATGGGCCGGCCAAAATGGAGTGTTTCATACACTTCTATTTTGCTTGTTCACATATATAAAACATATGATAGAGAAATATAATTCATTCATGCAAGTGTTTTTATTATCTCTCTCAAAAACCTCTCTAAAGTTAAACACTCATATTATACTAATACTAAGAGTTAGTATTAACAATAATATCACATATTATCAAGTAACACTAAGTGATTTCTAGTACAAAATACTTAGTGTTGTTTGGAGTGTTCTTGGGTGCTAATTGAAGGAGGTTTTCTACATTGAAAACTTGGGTTATTAAGGAGGATCATCCTAAGCTCATACTCAAGAAACTAAACTAGAAAGGAGTTCTAGTTTAGTGCCCTAATATCCTTTAAGAGAAAGGTATAAATTTCTAAACTTGTTAACAATGTAAATTTGTACTACATAGATCTTGCTAAATCAAATTAGAGTAATTTGATTTACACTAATACTTGATTAGTGAATGGGATCCGATCCCTACAAGTGGTATCAGAGCCAAGGCTTGTAGTTACAAATTTATTTTGTTGTTTTTGGAGTTTTATGTATTTATTGAGAATAAATAACATAAAATCCGAAAATAGTGTTAAAAATGGTTTTAACACGAGATTTTTATTGCATGCAAAGTTTCTGGTCTCATGAAATTTCTGGTCAAATTTCGTAATTTTTGGAATTTGTTTGCTAATTTAAATGTTTTTTATACAAAACCGAGTCAAAAAGTGTGTTTTTGGCTAAAATAATTACTATAAATAGTTATAGTTCGAATCTGGTCACGAAATTTTTACACAGTGATATTTCATATTTATACATTCTGCATGTAAATTTTCAAAGTCAGATTTTGAGTTTTGAATATTTATTCATATTTTTGTTTAAAATCGGAATGGTTTGCATTTTATGTCCAAAAATATTTTAAATATTGTTTTCTGGACATGAAATTTATACCAATATTTTTACACATTATGAGGATGCTCTCGTATAAATTTGGGATTTTACCTCACTGTTTTAGATGTTTTCTTGATTTTATGAGTTAAAATCGATGAAATCGTATGTTATTTTATATAAAATAATTCGTAAATATTTTCTGGCCAAACTTTTCTTTTCTGATATTTTGGAAGTGTTCCAGAATATACAAAAATTTTTCAAAATAAAAATAATTTTATTTTATTTTATTTTGATTTTATAAAGCTTTATTCATAAAAGGGTTATGATTAAAGTACTTCTAATTAGCAAATGACCATGTTTATGAACTAAAATCACCATAAGTTAGTATAAACTAATGTTGGGTGTTCTAAAATCAGTTTAGAAGTTTAGTTCAAGCTTAAAAGGTGTTTTAAGCATTATTGATTAATATAAGATTAATCGGTTAAAAAATGAGATCGGTTTGAAACGATTAAATGCGATTATTGTTTAAGGCGATTTTGGCATGTTTTTATTTATAAGCTTTACATCTTGCTTTTTTGGATGAATGTTTTTGCTGAATGAATGTATATTTTTACTAGGATGGCCATAGTTTGTTATATTTTTACTGGAGATATTACAGTAATGAAAGGGAATATCGTGTGGTTTGTAATTAAATGCGATCTCGTATCGCCGGTTTGTAATTTTTAATAGTTTATTTCATTTATAAATGTATAATAGGATTGCTATGTATTCATTTGTAAATCATACTTGTAACTATTTGTAAATCGAAGACCGGTGATGGAGATCGACTTGGAGCCTTAGAAGAGTTCTAAAGCTTGCAAGGAGGAGCCTTGGATGAGATCCATTATGAAGAGGCACCAAAGGAGTTGGTTTCAATTTGTAACTCCTTGTATTTTAATTACTTTAGGTGGCCATACTAGGTTTATGTTTGCTTGATGCTTGTTTGTTTGCTTATTTTCACACATGCCAAAATCGCCATGCATGCCACGATATCCCACTATGATTGTCGATTTAAGTCACGATTCCTAAATTAGTTCACTTATAAAGAATTTTATGACTAAAATTGACAAGATCACCCACATATTTTATCAAAATGAATTGAGATTAAGCCTTTCCAAATTTAGCAACTATGAACCCCATGTTCGTGAGGACCTCCACGACGTGGAACCTTGTTACCATGGGTAAGTAGTGGGAGGAAGTCCCATGCTAATTTGGTTTGGACTCAACCGAATAAGAGTTATTTGGGGCTAATCGATGCATTTTAAAGAAAATCATCAACCAAGCATTCTAGTGTAGAATTAGTCAAGTGTTGACTTATCGTTTTTATATAAAAGGAAACATGAGATGTCTAATTTTATATGAAAAACGAGTCTTGGAATCATTTATATAATTTCGTGGGAGATCATTATATAAATGGACATTTGTTTTAAAACCGTTTTAGCAAATGTTATAAATGAACAATGAATGCTTATATATTTCCTCATATTTATTGTAGAATCGTTTATCGCAATGGCATCATCATCATCAACTCCCGCGCCTATTTTGGGCAAAGATTCATGGTTGCGAACCGTGATGGATAAGTGTATCCTCAAGGATGACGGTAGCAACTTCGTCGAATGGGATTCGACAATGAAGGGCGCCGCTACATCCGACAATGTGCTCAAGCACCTTACCGATCAACCACCCGCCGAACCCACTTCGATCGATCGGCGGCTCGTGCCGCCTATGATGAGTATGTGAAAGTGGACAATGGCGTGAAAAGCGTCTTAATTTGGTCCATGTCACCCGCTCTCAAACTCGAATGGTTACTCAAAAAAGTGCATATCACGATATTCACTGAGTGACAACCATGTTCTCCAAAGCACCGCAAATTAGGCTTTATGAAGCGCTGCGGTTTTTCGATGCAAAGCTTGAGAGGAACCAAAAAGTTGGTCCTCATGTGCTCAAAATGATTGAGCAAATAGACACTCTTGGCGTCAAGAGTGTGCTATACCAAAGCTCTTGCGATTAACCGCATTCTTCATTCTCTTCCTAACAAGTTTGCTCATTTTCGAGTAAACTATAACATGAACAACATGGATAAGAGTTACCATGAACTTCATGCACTCTTGGTCCAAGCCGAGAGGGATATGGAAGTGAATGAGGTGGAGAAGAAAGACGTTCTCTCCATGAAAATGAAGAACATGAACTTGGGAGTGAAGAAGGGAAGGTGGCCAAGAAGGGGCCATCTAACATTGGCAAGGGTAAGGGAAAGGCTATTGTGGAAGGTGTTCCACATAAGCCTAAGCCCAAGATCAACAAGGGAAGACCCCTCAAAGACACTTGCAAATATTGTAATGAGGTGGGTCATTGGATGCGCAATTGTCTCAAGTATAAGAAGGATCTCAAGAATGGATGTGAGACATCCAAAGGTATTCCTTCTAATCTCTATATGATTGACATCAATCATGCTTGCATTTCTACATGGGTATTGGATTCCGGATGTGGATCTCACCTTTGTAATCATTTGCAGGGGATGAGAAACGTGCGGGCCCTAGCCAAGGGTGATGTAGATCTCCGCATGGGCAATGGAGCTAGAGTAGCGGCCGTTTCCGTGGGAACTTTTGTACTCGCTCTTGCTAGTGGATTAGAGTTGCTTTTGAATAATCATTATTTTGTACCAACTCTAACCAAAAACATTATCTCCGTCTCGGTGTTAGATGCGGAAGGCTTTTGTTTTGAGATTAAGAACAACCGTTGTACTTTTTCTTTTAATGAAATGGTTTATGGTGAAGCTATTTCAATTGGAGGTATTTATGTTTTAAATGATGTTAATGATGTCTATCATGTTGAGAACAAGAGGCTCAAAGCGAATGAATCAAACAAATCCTACCTTTGGCATTGTCGTTTAGGTCACATAAACGAAAGACGCATAAAGAGACTTGTTGAGACCAAGGTTCTCAAACCATTTGATTGCGAATCATATGGTACATGGCTTGCCTTTTAGGCAAGATGACTCGTCAACCCTTTAGCGGTAAAGGGACACGAGCAAGTGAGGTTTTAGGACTCATACATACCGATGTGTGTGGTCCATTAAACATCACCGCTAGAGGAGGATATCATTACTTCATTACTTTTACCGATGATTTAAGTAGATATGGTTATGTCTACTTAATAAGGCATAAAAGTGATGCTTTTGAGAAATTTAAAGAATTTCAAAATGAGGTTGAGAACCAATTAAACAAAAGGATAAAAGCACTACGATCGGATCGTGGTGGCGAATATCTAAGTAATGAGTTTGATTCACATCTTAAGAATTGTGGTATAATATCACAATGGACTCCTCCGGGCACACCACAATTAAATGGTGTTGCAGAAAGGAGAAACCGAACTTTGCTTGACATGGTTCGGTCTATGATGAGTCAAACTGAGCTTCCTGGATCTTTTTGGGGCTTTGCGCTATTATCTGCTGTATTTTCACTAAATCGAAGTCCGACTAAAGCGGCCAATAAGACTCCATATGAGATATGGATGGGAACGGTTCCCTATTTGTCATTCATGAGAATTTGGGGATGTGAGGCATTCGTCAAGAATAAAACTGACGATAAACTCGCTCCAAGGTCTGACAAATGTCTATTTGTAGGTTATCCTAAGGAAACCTGTGGTTATTACTTCTACAACCCTCACGAGAACAAAGTGTTTGTGGCTCGTGATGCTGTTTTCCTAGAAAATGAATTTATTTCTAAGAAACAGAGTGGGAGAAAATTTGAACTTGATGAAGTTCAAGAGCCACAAACCGAGACAGAAAATGAGGAAACCGTTCCCTCGTCGTCTGACACGGTTATAATCCCTAGGAGGTCAGGGAGAGTTAGTCAACAACCTGACCGTTACCTCGGTAACATCGAGGAGGAGGGTGATTTGTTGTTATTCGAAAGCAACGAACCCTCAACCTACAAGGCGGCTATTAGTAGCCCCAACTCCGAAAAATGGCTTGAGGCCATGAAATCCGAAATGGATTCTATGTACGAGAACCAAGTTTGGGACTTGGTAGATTTACCTGAAGGAGTGCGACCCCTTCAGTGTAAATGGATATTCAAAATCAAACTCGGCATAGATAAACATATTGATGTTTACAAAGCTAGATTGGTGGCAAAGGGCTTTTCACAAGTCCAAGGTATTCATTATGATGAAACCTTTGCACCGGTTGCTATGCTTCGATCCATAAGGATAATCTTAGCGGTTGCCGCATTTCATGACTATGAAATATGGCAAATGGATGTAAAAACCGCCTTCTTGAATGGGATTCTAGAAGAGGAAGTGTTTATGACACAACCTGAAGGTTTTATAGATACATCCAACCCTAAGAAAGTATGCAAGCTTAAGAGATCCATTTATGGTCTTAAGCAAGCATCGAGGAGTTAGAATCACAGATTCGATCATGTTATCAAACAACATGGTTTCGCTCGTAGTGCCGAGGAACCTTGTTTGTACATGAAGTTTAGTGGGAGTAAAGTAACCTTCCTTGTTTTGTATGTGGATGACATACTACTGATTGGAAATGATATTCCAAGTCTGAACTCGGTAAAGGTGGAATTGGGAAACCATTTCCAAATGAAGGACTTGGGAGAGGCACAACGCATCTTGGGTATCCGGATCTATAGAGATAGATCTAAGAGGATACTAGCATTAAGTCAAGAAACTTATATTGATAAGATTCTTGATAGGTTCAATATGAAAGACTCCAAGAGAGGCTTTCTTCCGATGAGTGTAGGAATAACATTGAAGAAATCTCAATGTCCTACGACTCCTGCGGAAATTGAACGCATGAAATTGATCCCTTATGCTTCCGCTGTAGGATCAATCATGTATGCTATGATGTGCACTCGTCCTGATGTCGCTTTCGCCTTGAGCATAATGGCCGGTATCAAGCTAATCCCGGTGAGAGTCACTGGATAGCTGTGAAGAACATCCTTAAGTACTTGAGAAGAACTAAGGATTCGTTTCTAGTGTTTGGAGGAGAACTTGAGCTACGTGTAAAGGGTTACACGGATGCAAGTTTCCAAACCGATGGGGATGATCTGAAATCCCAATCCGGCTATGTCTTTATGTTGAATGGAGGAGCTGTTTGTTGGAAGAGCTTCAAACAGAGTGTCACTGCGGATTCTACGACTAAGTCGAGTATTTGGCAAAGATCTGAAGGCGCTAAAGAAGGCGTGTGGATTCGGCAATTCTAGGATGGACTCAGAGTAGTCCCTAGTGCCGCGGATCCTGTCACTGTTTATTGTGATAATAGTGGGGCTATTTTCCAAGCAAAGGAGCCCAAGTCTAGCAACAAGTCTAGACACGTTTTGAGGAAATACCACGTTATTAGAGATAATGTGGAGAGGAAGGAAATAGACATTTGTAAGGTTGGGACAGACGATAACATCGCTGATCCTTTAACCAAGCCTCTTTCGAGGGCTAAGCATGACGCCGCACACCGCCTCTATGGGGTTGCGGCGTATGCAATTTCCTTTAGTTTCGTAATATGTAATTGACCGATGTAGCTTTTTACATATATGAAAATAACATTCATTGTTTTTATCTTAAGTCATTATGAATGCATACTTTGTTTATCCGAATATTTGTGTGACAATTTTGAACGTATTCAAGTGAACGGCATAAACTAAGTATTTGGTCCCTAGTCTCTCATATGAGGTGACGTCTCCGAGAGACTAGATTGCAAGTCGATCGATGGTGAGGATCAACACCATAGGGTCATATGTGATGGCTGTTCGTTTGCATAGACAGGCTGTGACACACTCTGTCGGACGGTGGACGCTTATAAATTCCTTTTCAATGAGATTGAAACACAGTCGTGGTGGGAATTCTATAGTATTCCTTTGAGTCGATTCTTTGACTGGGTGATTATGCAGTCGATGCGGTTTCAGAGTGACTTTCATTTTGTCCTAAGCCATGCCGTGAAAGGGGTTATAAGGGCATCTTTGGGGTCATGGTGATCTGCATTATACAAGACAATCGAGTGGAAGGAAATGTCCACCCTCGTCAGGGTAAAACATCTTTGGGCCACTCGAGGAGTAGTCGCTGAAAATGCGTGGCCACGCTCGGTAAGAATCTACGGTAGATTCCCCGGTCAGACAGCTACTCTCCTTATCGAGAAAACCACTCATGATTTTTTTATCTCAGGATGCAAGTACAACCTGTAAGACACCTTGCATCGAGTGGGAGATGTGAAACGGACATGAGAATTGGTAATGCACAACTTGTCTCGGACAAGTGGGAGATTGTTGGAGTATGTGTCCTCCACAATAGTGCGATTACTTAATAAATCTCAATTAAGGAATACATGGGGATAATCCTGAATTATTGTCAATTGATTAACGTAAATCAATAACGGTTGGCTGACTAGAGTTTGACGTTGTTGTCGTGAGAACGGCGGTAATCAATTGATCCCTTTAAGTCACACCTAAAGGAACGTACTCCAAATATTTAAGCTAATTAATTGTATGAGATACGATTATATTAGTGACTTGATAAATCGACTAACGGTTAGTCAGTGTATTAATTTAGAGAGAAATCGAGTTGTGAACTCGGATGATTTAATTTTATATCGATAAAATTATTAGAGGAGACGAGAATTAGTGATTAAGTGTTAATTCACTAATTGTGTATATTCTACTAATGAGATTAGTAAAAGTACATTTTGAATATATGTGTAAAGTACATATATATTAAGGAAGAGTTTAATTAATTTATACTTTATCATATTAGATGATTTAAGTGATAAATTATAAGTTTTTGTGGGACAAATATTAAGAAAACAAATTGGACCCATTAGCCCCATTTTGGACGTCCAAATGCAAGGGAGAAGGGCTTCCAATTTGTCTTATTAATTTTGTTCTTTTGCTTTTTGCTTTTTGCATGTAAAACAACATGATTGCAATGCATGCAATTTCACTTATCAAGAGCAAAACTCTTCACTTCTCTCCTCTCAATGGGCCGGCCAAAATGGAGTGTTTCATACACTTCTATTTTGCTTGTTCACATATATAAAACATATGATAGAGAAATATAATTCATTCATGCAAGTGTTTTTATTATCTCTCTCAAAAACCTCTCTAAAGTTAAACACTCATATTATACTAATACTAAGAGTTAGTATTAACAATAATATCACATATTATCAAGTAACACTAAGTGATTTCTAGTACAAAATACTTAGTGTTGTTTGGAGTGTTCTTGGGTGCTAATTGAAGGAGGTTTTCTACATTGAAAACTTGGGTTATTAAGGAGGATCATCCTAAGCTCATACTCAAGAAACTAAACTAGAAAGGAGTTCTAATTTAGTGCCCTAATATCCTTTAAGAGAAAGGTATAAATTTCTAAACTTGTTAACAATGTAAATTTGTACTACATAGATCTTGCTAAATCAAATTAGAGTAATTTGATTTACACTAATACTTGATTAGTGAATGGGATCCGATCCCTACAGTCTCTTCCATGGTGGGAAGAATTCTTTTCATACTCCCAAGGCCTACCAAGCAACACATGACATGCATCCATGTCCAACACTTCACACACAATTTCATCTTTATAGTCTTGTCCAATCGAGAACGAGACTTTGCATTGCTTATCGACTTTTACCTCGGCTCCTTGATTAAGCCACCTTAGCTTGTAAGGATGAGGATGCTTCAAAGTAGGCAAGGCAAGCTTATCAATGAGGGTTTTAGAAGCAACATTAACACAACTTCCCCCATCGATAATGAGATTACACACTCTCCCCATGATGGTACACTTGGTTCGAAATAGTTGGTGTCTTTGATCCATGCTTTCACTTGAATCTTGAGTGTGCATTACTCGCCAAGTAACCAAGCTCAACCCCGAGTCCGGGGGAACAATTGTTTCGGCCACTTTCACATCCTCAACTCCCTCTTTTTTTTCTTCCTCACAAACTAACACTTCATCGTCTCCCCAATGCACAACCTCACTTGTGTTCAAGGTCCTCTTGCTAGGGCACTCCTTAGCAAAATGACCATACCCTTGACATTGGTAGCACTTCTTGAGAGGAATTGTTCTCTTGGGATCATAGTCAATTCCCTTCCCCTTGTCAACACTTGATGGCTTGATGGTAGGGCTAGGCTCACCAATTTTGATCCCTCCTTGGCTCGACATGGGGTTGGCCTTGGTGGTGTTTTTGGCCGAGTCCCCTCTCCCCTTCTCTAGCTTTTCCACTCTCATGGCCATAGTGACGGCCTCATCGAATGACCACAAGTTTTGCATCTTGACCCGATTTGCTATCCTAGGGTTTAGGCCCTCAACAAACCTTGCAATTTTTTGCTCGGGCTTCTCATTCATCTCACATTGTAGAGTGAGTTGCTCAAAGTCCCTAAGATAGGTTTCAATGGGGTGTGTCTCTTGTTTTAATTGGGCCAATCTAAGGAACATGTCTTGAGTGTAGTCTTTGGGAACAAACTTGTCTTTGAGTTTCTTTTTGAGTTTGAGCCATGACCTAATGGGTTCCTTTCCCTCTCGGTTTCTTTGATTCTTAAGGTTTTCATACCAAAGGGAGGCATATCCTTTGAATTTCATGATGGCCACCTTAAAACACTTCCTATCGGGGTACTCCTTAAATTCAAAAATTCTCTCAACCGATCTAAGCCAATCTAGGAGATCCTCGGGATTCAAGCTACCATAAAAATCGGGTATATCCACTTTGATATCTCGGTCATGGTCTCTTGGGTGGGTTTCAAGGGACTCCTCCGAATCCGAGTATTGATCTTCCATGTGAGGAGGTAGTCGACCCCTTCCACGGCCTCCTATCCCACGGCCCCTTCCTCCTCCACCCCTCCTTGGCTCCTCAATGTTATGATCCAAGAGAGTGTTTAGAGCATTCATCATTAAAGTACAATTACCGGTGAGTTGAGTTAACTTCTCTTCTAAATCGGAAAGCCTTTTATCCTCCCCTCTATCCCCTTCCATTTTGTGAAAATTTTGTGAGTTTTTTTTGTGAAAGTTTTGTGGAAAATAAACAAGGAAAAGAAAAGAAAGAAAACGAAAATTGAAGAGGAAGAACAAGGGTGTAAACCGAGAAAAGTAAAACAAATCGAAAACACAAACAAATCGAAAAAAACAAGAACAAACCTAGGCTTTGATGACCAATTTGGAGTGAAACTAAGTGGGTCAAGTTTCACTCAAAGGATGAACAAAAATCGATCTTGCAAACCCTAGAAAATCTCGGCCAAAGTGTATGTTTTTTGTGGGATATTTTCTGAAATTTTGTGAAAGAACAAACATAAAGGATAGTCACTAAATCTACACACAAAGTAATAGATTTAGGGTTTGATTAGTTTAAGCACAAAGCCACTAAACTAATCTTTCACTAACTCACACACAAAGTAATGAGAAAAATGAGAGCACTCAAGTTTTTAGGGTTCAACCTTATATTCATCCAAATCTGAAAAATTACAATGTTGAGTGGAGGTACTTATAATACCCTTGCTAACATCTACACCCTACAATACATACATAATCTAAGGGTCCTAAGAGGCACTCAAATCAGTAGAAAATGGGTCTTGGTCTCCTTGACCTTACAATTTTGAAAACAAAACAAACAAAACATAAAGTAGACAATGACACTTGAACCCATCCTATCCATGCACTTTAGGTAGCATCCAAGGGTCAAGAATTGATCTTGGAGGGGCATGTGGGACGGTCCATGTGAGCAAAATACAAGGGATTATATTGTCTCCTTACACTAAAGCATAAAGTAAAAAGTAGAGAAAGCGACATGTATGAAAATGACATAAAGCATAAAAACAATGTGATGATCTTTGGTGACTTGATTAGGCCGGCCCCTTGACCTCCATGAGCTAGCTTGATGAACCATGTGAGCCCATTTATTGGAGGGTTGACTCACATGGGTGTACCTTAATTGACCACATTTCAAAAATAGCATAATCTTGACTTTTTGTTGCTCTCCAACTTTGACTTCCTCTTGACTTTGCTTGATCACTAAGGTTGGCTTGATTTGACCATAGAATTGACTTTACTTAGCCCTTAGTGACCCCCTTGACCCATGGCCTAGGCTTGGGTTTGAGCCCATGGCCCTAACCCATGGTCTCCCTCGACTTCACCCTTGACCACCTTGACCATTTTTGGTCCAGTAAGGGTTGGTTTGGGTCCATGGACTCAAACCCTAGCCTAGGCCTTGGACCTAGGGTCCACTAAGTGCTAAGTCAAGCTAATCCAATGGTCAATTTAGCCAAACTTAGTGGGTCAAAGGAAGTCAAGAGAAAGTCAAGAAGGAGAGCAACCAAAAAGTCAACAAATGAGCTTTTTTGAAGTGTGAATACTTAGGTGCACCATGTGGGTTAGACCTCCAATAAACTAGACCCACATGGCTCGAAAAAGTCAGCTCAAAGGGAGGCCAAGGAGCCGGCTCCAACACAAGCTCACAAGTCACACATTGTTTTGTGCTTTAAGTCATTTTCACTAGTGTCGCTTTCTTACTTTATGCTTTATGCTTTATTGTCTCTTAGGCTACAAAATCTGAATTTGTTGAAGGAATGGACCATCCCACCTTGACCCAAGGCTCCCTCGTGGCCCTTGGATGATCACCTAAAAGCAAGGAGAGGATTGAGCCATTAGTCACTATCAAACTTTATGCTTTTGTAGTTGTTTGTTTGCTTTTAAATTTTCAGCAATTGTAAGGTCCTTAGGACCATTTATTTCGGCTGAGTGAAGGCTCTCTTAGGGCCCTTAGATCATGTATCAAATGTAAGGTCAAGATGTAAAGCCTTGGTCTATATAAACCAAGAATCCTCATTGTAATTTTCAGATTTGATTGAATGAAAAAAACCCTAAGTTTGAGAGCTTTTAACTTGTATTCTCCTAGCTAAGTGCAAGAGAGTATTAGTGATTAATTAGTGGCTTTGTGCTTGATTAATCAAACCCTAAATCTATTGCTTTGTGCTTAGATTTAATATATCCTTTTATGTTTTCATTTAAGTTACAAAAATCAGAAAATTTCACACAAAAATACTTCACTTTGGCCGAGATTTTTACAAGTGTTTCAAGTCGATTTTAGTTGTTCTCTTGAGTGAAACTTAACCCATCAAGTTTCATTCCACTAGCTTGGCTAAGTAAACCTTAACAGCACTGTTTCTCTGTGGATCTCGACCCTGCTTGCCACTAGCTTCTAGTTAGTAGTTTTTGTAGGTTTATTTTTGATAGGCGATACGACTTAGCCTCATCAGGATGACACGGCTTGGGTTGCATGAATCCAAGGTCGTCCTAAAAGCATATTGTAGGACGAGATGATGTCAATCACTTTGAACTCGACTTTTCTCTCGATAGGGTTGTTGCGTACGTGAAAGGAAATGGTTCCTTTCACGTGACGACTAATCCCATCAAAGGCATTTACTCCATCGGCGCTAGGGGTGAAGTCCTTGTCGGATAGGAAAAGGCGATGCATGGTGGATAAGGGACATTTACCACAGACCCATTATCGATGAGGGTCACGGGTAGAGTCTTCTATCTACATTCCGCGCTAATGTAGGGAGCAAGGTTATGGTTGGACCCTAAAGATGGGAGGTCCATTTCAGAGAAAGTGATGGCTCCGGAGAGCCAATCTCTCGTGACATGGTGTACCATTTGGTCGGGTGAGATATCCGGATCCGCGCACGCTTCTTGTAGAGCGTGGATGAAATCATGTCTGTGCTCGGCGGAATATCATAGGAGAGTCCAAATGGAGATGTCGGCTTTTGTGCGAGGTAGTTGCTTTTAAAGTCTCTCGCTCGTACTCGGTGGTGGGACCACCGAGGACGTTGAGGGGGCGTTCTTCGAGGGAGTTTCCTCTTGGACTGCAGCCTTGCCTTTCTCGTCACTGTTGCTTCCTTCGCGTGAGCATCGGTGAAGATATTTTAATATGGCCGGCCAGAACGTGTGAGGTGTGATACCTCGTCCTCGGCCTTATTTTCAGGTTTGTTGCCCTTCTTCTTTCTCCACCTCTTGTTTTTGTTTTTGCTAGATTTTGGGTGGTGAAACGGAAGAGCAATTCCCTTTGTTCACTTGGGCCACGACTTGGTTAGCCGGAGGCCATTCGGCATCATCATCGCTAAACCAAACGTCGTTAATTTGGTCGTCATTAGGTGCGATGAGGTAAGAGCAATCTATGATAGGGAATGATCCAACGAAAATTGTGTGGTTGTGTAACGGATTGTCTTTGTTGGACGATTTGGACTGCGGTGTCGGCTTCTTGAGCTTACCTTTATCGATAAGGTCTTGAATAACGTTCTTAAGCCAAAAGCAATTATCGGTGTCGTGTCCTTTGCCTCGGTCGTATGCACAAAAGGCATTAGGATTCCAAGACTTAGGCTTCTTGTCTTCAGGTGGCTGGCTAGTAAGCCCGATGGTTTGGAGGTAGTTCCTTTCGAGTAATCTCTGAAATGCCTTACTGTAAGACATGTAGAGAGGGTCGAAAGTCGTCTTAGCCTTGAAGGGAGTAGAAGAGGAAGTCGCGCACTTATCGAGGTTGCTCATGATGCCGTTTTTCTCGCTTTTAGCTGTGCGAGAGGAGCTACCTTGATAGGCGAGGCTGGTCAATTTGGCCATAGTTCCACTTCAAAAGTCGTCCTTAATTTGAGTATCTATTTTTGTGAGTTGTTTGAAGTCCTGGATATTACTGTACCTCATATGAAATTGGTACACAGGACGAAGGTTATTGTTGATAAATTTGGGCACAAACTCGTCCTCGCGTGGACGATTGGAAATTTGTGCACTAAGCTTCTTCCACCGGGTAGGGTACTCGGCGAAACCTTCGTTGTCCATTTGAGTTAAAACTTCGAGGGTATGGATCGAGACTTGAGTATCATCGTTGTCTCGATATTAGTGATCAAATTCGACGCGATGTCTTCTAATGTGGAAAGACGTTGCGGGTCGATGGATTAAAACCATGTCTTCGACACTGCTGCTAGAGAGTGCAGGAAGAGAGTAGGCCAATGCTTACAAGGAACTCCCTAGATGGCCATTTGGGACTTGAAGGCCCGATTGTGAATGATTGGGCTTTCATTTCCTTGGAAGATAGGGAGATCGCAAAGGGTGAGCCTGTTAGGAAGCTCGTCCTTGATGCTCGAACGGATGTTCTCGTTCTCCTTGTGTATGGAGTAGCCGCTCGGGACGTAGAGGCGCTCCTCCATAGCTTGGAGTTTCTTGGCGTGTTTATTCGCCTCATCTTTGATACGTTGTTCCATGCGCCCAACTTTGTCTTGGTGCCTAGAGAGCAAGGTGTTAAGGTCGTTGGTGAGCTTAGCAACTTGTTCACGGAGTGCGTTAACTGATAGGCTTTAGTCGTGGTCCGCCTAATCAAAAATAACTTGACAAACCTAATGGGTAGATAGGGTAAGTCGGGGTCGAGTCCAAGAGAAGATGGTTGTATTTGTAGGTTACCTATGGGTCAAGTCTAGACTTGTCGGTTCAAGGATTGGATTGGTTTACTATAGCTAGAGCGTAAGTAAGGGTTTAGCTTGAGGAGAAAAGGTTTTCGAATAAAACATGGTTTCAGGTTCGAGTAGCATACTTTGAAAGCTTATATTGTTGATACCGTGACTTCATTAGGAATGCAACCTTCTACTCTTAAAATCTGAATATTTAGTACTATAAAGAGAGCAAAGACACCGACCCTAACAACCCGTCTAAGCAAGGTAAAAATCGATCTCAAAACAGCTACACATATTACTCTATTTTGTCAACATTTCTCGCCCCTATTTCGAATTAGTTTAGTTTCCATTTTTTTAGTCATGAATTTGGCAACTAGGTTTATCAGAATAAGAAGATATGTGTTTAAGGTGTAATTAGAACAAATTTTCGTGCCTCAAACCCTCAACAAAATCATTTCAAATAAAAACCGTAAATTCGTCGCAAAAGGTTACGAGATGCATAACTTACGACGAGATGCATAACTTACGACAAGGACTAGTACCATCCTCCTATAGTGTCTGGTGAGCAGCTGTTAAGTTCCCCGGGGTGAGGTCTGTTATCTCACCCATGGAATTCGTCTAATTGTTTTTCTACTAGATTGTTTTGTTGTACATAGATAAAATTTTAAAAATCTACTAGTATAGAAGTTAGGTTTAAAGGATTATAACGTAAAAAGCAAACTAAATCATGTTACGCCTCTTTTGACCATTAACTTAACAATTGTTTTATTTATATCTTGTACGACTGGGAGCTACTTAGTTACTCCCCACTGATTGTGGTTATTGAAGTTTCAGGTAACGAAGGCTTGTTAGGTTCGGGGCAGTCGGATAATTGAAATAAGGATTCCATTTTTCTATAATTCGCAAATTTCCGTTTTATTTACAAACTATGTAATATATGTTGGATGTTCGTTTGTTACGTAACGGTGACACCTAGATACAGTCCGATGTTTTCGCCGTCGTGACTAATTTATATTTTGAAATTTTATAACTCTGATTTTCAAGAACCTATATATTTATATATTTTTCTTTATTTACAAATCTAGAGTGTTACATGTTAGTGACATGACTTGACACGCCAGACTCACCGTTCATTTTGTGCATTCATTTTAGCTCATTTCTTTTTAAAAAAAAGTTCTTTTAAGCTTGAAAAAGAACGGTAGTTTTTGAAAAAATTTCAACTCGTCTCGATGTTAAAAAGTTTTGTTTTGCATCCGTCGAGCCCATGTTAACGGTATGTCGTTTAAGGGCTCAAGCTTGGATGCATAAAAAGAGGATTCAACTCGAAAGCGGTAAGCAAGTCGAGCTGTGGATGTTAAAGAGGATTACGTCATGGACCTAAAGAGAAAAATCCGCGAGCTCGAATTTTGAACCTTGCTCGGGTTTTGCTTATTTTGTAAAAAAAAAATTGAAAAACGTTTATTTTAAAAATTCGCGAGAGTTTTGTTTGAAACAGTGTTAGATTGTTAGTTGTTAAGTTCATTTTGTAGTAGAAAATTAAGCTAAATTTTCGAAGATATGCAATGCATGTGTTTTTGAAAAAGGCCATAGTGTATAGTCTCGCACTTGTACATATGACTCGGGTTTTCGGTCTAGGGTTCGTACGGCTCCAACTATTCCGAGTACGCTTTGGCAGGTGCTTGAGCCCTCCATTCCGTCTGGTACGGCAAGCCATGGAGGGGTGAGAGAAAAGTTAGTCCAGAACATGCTTTGTCGAATGGACAAGCCTACGTTCGGAACCACCTCTCGAGGGTCGTGTGCTTTGGAATCCACTGGATTAGATTCTTTAATGAATATGCTTAGCTTAAAAATACAAAGTGGGATTGTTCTTAGATTTTCGAGTTTCACCTCATTACTTTTAAAAGAAAACGCTAGTTTTAATTTTAAAAATAAAAGTCCATAGCGGAGTCCCCAGCTGTGGGTACCGGGGTGCGGAGATCACTCGACATCTTACTTAAGCTGTTTTGGCGAATAAAGAGAAGGTGCTTAAGTTAAAAAAAATAAGTTAGAAAAAACTTTAAAACTGCTTTGGAGTCGCCACCAAATTATGTGGTAATTTGGAACTTCCCTACGTGTCTTGAGCTCTAAGACGTCACGTCTTAGAGTTCAGGGCACGTCGACACCCATTCGTCTAAGGCTATTATGAAACCAGATTCGGATTCGGGGTAAGGGTACTCTCCTAAAGATTAATTCAATTTGTTTTATGAAAGCCTTTTACAAAAGCCTATTTAGAAAGTAGCCACTACTAGCCTAAGACAATCGATTGATGATATTTGAGTTAAAGTAATTCGCTACGTACAAGTGCGATATTATTTGAAAAAAAGATGCATGAATGCATATGCAAAATTGTTAAAAACACTCAGTCAAGCATGCTTAAATTTGTTAGCGAAAACGGTACAGTTAATGTCGAATTCATTGTTAAGTTGATTTAATGCATATGAGGATTGCTAACACATAAACTTAAAATAAAGTCCGTTTGGTTTATTTAAAGGGGTCGTTGCTTATGCGACTTAGGGGAAGTATAAAACGAATGGAATGCATTCGAGTTGCAAGACCGCCTTATGAAAAACGGGCTCGCGAACCAAAGCCGAGTTGGGCACTAATGTAGTCCCTTTGTTAGTCTAAAGCAAAACAAAACGTTGACCCATGTTAGGATCATGACCAACATGTCTCGAGGTTTAAAACCGGCAAAGCTTCGCTTTAATAAGGGGAGGAAATCAACACGAGATGTGTGCTGAATTCAAAGAATTAGTGCGTGAGGCTTTTGTGAGTTTGTGAGTGTGTAGAGGTGTAAACGACGTGAGAATTGATGATCAATTGTGTTGGGTGCTGAGGGGTATTTATAGTAGAGATTACGAAGAAATTAGGAAAATCGGGAAAAAACCAGGCACGCAAACCACAAAGCCTTGTGCGGTTTAGCCACCAAATCGCAAGGCCCCTTGCGTTTTAACCATCAAACCGCAGGGCCTTTGCTGTTAGAGGGTCGGGCAAAGTTGCGTATTTTCGTATTTTCCTAAATTCGGATTGACGTATTTTGAAAATATCCGGATTGACCTCAAGAATACTGAGTGATAGTCTTCACAAGATATTTTTGAGGGCTCAAGGCCTCAGAATGCAGGCCAAGTGCAGGCCGGACTCGATTTTGGGCCCGAGACTCGGAAATGTGAAAAGGGTACATTTTATTTCATATTTTGAACTAGGAAAACCCGCGTGGTCGTAGTTTGCGAATGGAAATGTTAAATAGTGGTTTTAGCTACCGGGCCTAAATTTAGGAATTTAGGAGAATTGAATTGGGCCTTGTAAATGTAAAAGGACCAATTAAATTGTAAAGGGGATACTCATGCCGGTTGAATCGAGACGCGAATCAAGCTAGACTCTAAATGAACCAAAAGACATTTATTTAAGCTCATGACACATTTCGACTCATTTTGACTTTTAAACGACTTATTTAGAATAGTAGGGCATGATTGGCGGTGTTGTCGACTAAGACGTTCACATGTGGTAGTGGGAAATCATCTTTTTGACTTGCTTTGTTTAGGTCTCCGAAATGAACGCATGCTTTGATTATTCCATTTTTCTTTAGGACTGGACCACGTTTGAGACCTAATCTGAGTACTCGACGACTTGGATGAAGCCGGCTTTTAATTTTTTTTCGATTTCCTCCTTGACCATAAGGGACCATTCGGGTTTAAGTCTCCTTAACTTTTGTTTAACGGGTTTTTAGGACCATGTGAATACGTCCTTAAATTCGGTTATAAGTTGTGTGAATTGGGCACGCTCGTCCTTGCTTAGGGATGCGCCTAACTATAACTTTCTTGGTTTTCGGGAGTACCTATGTTTATGGTTACAGTATCCTCCACAATTGGATCTTGAGTTTGTTTTGATACGATGCTTGCAATGTATTCATTTAACGATTTGTTAGTTGTTGATTTGTTGGATTTATTTCATGAGTTTGTGTTTACGTTGTTGCCTACATTGTTGTTTGCGTTTGCGTTCATTTTGTGTTTTAATTGAGACAAGAAGTAAGAAAAGTTATTGTTATTATTCATTCTTACGAAAAAGTTTGACAATTCAGGAATTTGCGCGGAGCTATTCTCATGAACATCGAAAACAGAAGCTAAATTAAAGCTAGAATTGCTAGAAGGTGAGGCCGAGGGCTCAGGTCAGTGGATGGCTCTTTTTCTAAGACTCTAGAACCTAGGAGTATGGTCGTAAGGACACTTTGTGTGTGTACTTGCTCTTTTTCATTTCCTTTTTTCATTTCGATGAGGTCGTCATCCATAGGCATGTAGCCTAGTCCCACGGTGGGCCAAAGGCTATGATTGTTCTTGGTGACAAAAGGTTTGGCGATGCGTATCGATGATTCACTAGTACAAAAACAACATACGGCTACGATTAAAAAGGACATACGGCTACGGTTGTAGAATCGTAGTATATCCAGGCGTAGCCTTAAGTATAAGATTTATGGCTACGGTTGTATAACCGTAGCCAAAGCTATAATTGGCTTCGGTTCTTTCAATGAACCGTAGCCATAAGTATATTTTTGGCAATGGTTATTCTACATGACCGAAGCCATAAATCAACAATTGGCTACGGTTGTTTGTTTGAACCGTAGTCGTAAGTGGATAAAAGGCTTCGGTTCTTTGAAAACAATCGTAGCCTTTTGTATTTTCTATTTTTAAAAAAATATATAAAAATTGGCTTCCTATTAGATATTATTTATATCAAATCTATATGAATACATCATCCACTCTATATTGCATTTCTGATCAGCACATACAAATTCATACACAATAGCCAAACTACATGCTTCACAATAAAAGAGAAGATATGATATATTAATGCTTCCTCGCCAATAATTTGGTACTGTGGTACCATATTCTAATTAAGAGTCTTACAAATCATCATCGTCAGATGAACTTCCAAGATAACGACTCTGAGCTCGTAGCCTCATTGTGTTGACCTTTTGAACACCAGGAGTTTGGTACTGCAAAGCAATTTGAAAGTACATATGATTGGCTTCAAAACATCTTCGATGTTGCTTCACGTAAAAAGTTTCTTTGTAGCAAAGAGAGCAGCAAAAGAAAAACGTAAATCAAACTCGGAAGAGAAAATACAAAAACTTGGCCAACTCAATTACTTGGCCAACTCAATTTAGCCAGAGCGAGATGTATTTTGGTAAGACGGTCATATCACGACCTACCTGTAATTTGTACTAATACTCTAATAGTATATGTAACCACCTAATTCAGCAGCACTGACAATTCCCATAACCAAGAGAAATATGAATTATTTGTACTTTGCGGAGCTTGTTTCAGCCAAGTAATGAGAAGATATTACATAGACTTTCATTGATAAACAAAGTTAGCGAGTTTACATACCTATACGGCTACACATGTATCTTGGTGCTTCATGTAAAGGCAACTTCCACTACACTTGTAGTCAAACCTTTCCCATGAGTTGTCGGAGCTATAGTTTTGGGGCACTGGTAGGCGGTTCCAGCCTTGCATTCAGTGACATCTACGGTTCAGCAATAACGACATAATTACTTCTGATTCCCAACTTAAAAAGGCAAAAGTTCTTTACATTTAAACCAAAAGCATATATATATACCTTAAGTAAAGAAGAATATGTGCTCCTGTTCCGAAGACACTCTCCAAATACACCTCTGTAACCTGCATCATACTCCATTAGGTTAATTTCTTTACATTTCACACTTTTGACGGCTTTCTTTCTCTTTTCCTGGAAAAATAGGCAAAACATAGAAAAAAGATCGAAAGTAGTAGAAAAAAATACAAGTAGTAGGTCGCCTAATTATTGTGTGCTTGGACTCGTGTTCATCCACACGGTACAAGTGAATCGGGTAGTGTCCGCAGTCTTTGAGAGCACTATGGCGGCGGCTGACAACAGCAGGTCGATGAGCACCAGTACGACAATAAGGTAGTCGCGCACACGCGCACTAAGATAACCAAATAAGGCATTAAGGTTGTCTAAAACACGAGCAGGAGATGCAAAGGCGAACTGTTGTGAGTCTATGATTTCAACATCTGCAAACTTATACAAAATGACATATTAAAATACAGTTATTCCGTAACTAAATTAGAAGAGAAAGGAGTCGAATTACTTGATATTATAATAGATAAGCAATCAAAGACTGTAAGTCTTTTATTCGAATACTTGAAAAATAATTATTTTAAAGTGCTTTACCCTATGTTGTCGGACTACGACATGGAATATTAGATTACCACTCCATAGAATAAAGTATTCCATCTCAAGATATATCACGGCAGAAAAGTCAACATAACCAAATATTAAATGAACATTATTTGAATAAAATTTTCCATCTCAAGATATACAACGAGAATGTTTAAAGATGTACACCATTTTACTAATGGAAATCAAAAAATAAAAACCACAATCACCAAATGACGAAATAGTATCGAACAAAAACACAGTATGATTATCTTCGAAGACCTCACAGTCAACAACCAAAACGTACAGAGTAATTTTTTTCAAAAAAGAAACAAAAATTAATTGATTATTACCAAATCCGCAAGTAGGTGTTGGATCGTACTCGTAGCGAAACATCTTATCGTCATCTGGACACTACGAAACTTCAGCACCTCGATGAAATTCTCCTAACTGCATCACAAAGCTGTTAGAAACACAATCAAAACAAAAATCAACCTTAATTAAACATTAGATCTAACAAAAACACATGATATCATCAACATTCCTCAAAGTTACACCGTAATTTGTAAATAAAAGAATGTAAAAACCCAAATTCAAATTAATTTTCAACGAAATCAAATGGTGAGATAGATACTATCAGGGATCGAAGATTCAAAAGCATGTAACGGCTCAGAATTCAACTAATCACCGTGATTTGTAAATAAAAGAATGTAAAAACTAATTATTCATCAAATTCAATTTTATATGTTCTAAAAATCGAAAAGGCCTAATTCAAATTAATTTTGAGATCTCACCTGTCAAAGTCATGTTGATGACGACCGATAGTGGTAACGGCAAAAGTGGTGGCCCAATATCTGGTGGCGGAAGGGAGAGGCGTGATGATGGTGCAAAGGCGAAATGAGAGGCGGTGGTGCGTTCGAGTGTGTATTGTGATTCTCATCAGTTGAGGAATTTATTACGTGTAATATTTTATTAAGAAACGGCTGCGGTTTTGATATGAACCGAAGCCTTTTTGTACGCAAAGTTTACGGCTACGGTTAAATTTATTGACCGTTGCCTTATCACTTTGGATATTACGCTTATGGCTTCGGTTCTTTTAGAAACCGTTGTCTTTTATATTTCAGCACCTTTTTGGCTACGGTTGTAACAACAACGATCATCCAACCGTATGGCGGAACTACAAAATTCCTCAAACAAATGTCTAAATTTGGTCAGACCCACCGCTACAAAACAGTGTTCCACCTCTACAAAACAGTGGCGACATAAATCCCTCTACAAAACGGTAAATTAATAACCATAGTCTCTAGCCGCTACAAAACAGCCGAGAACCCAAAGAAGGCGGTATCCGTCCCAAAAAAGACGTCGTAGCTCCTCACGTACGTGCCAAACAGTACCCATACGCACACTCAACTCAAGCATGCAAACAAACCAACTCAAACGTGAGCCAACTCATAGTCAACATCACAATGTTCATTCTTTTACTCAACAAAGTCATAGCAATCCGTCAATCTCAACATAAACTATAGCCAAATGTTGCAATAACGAGCATAATACGGTGTAATTATCACTACAACTTATAAATAACCATAATAAGACTAGTAATCCGTTCAAGTTGTCAACTTTCGGCATCATAGCAACATAATAAACATCATTTATGTGATCACACAACCTAGAACATGCTACTAGACTCATATGTATGAGGCTGACTCCAAATTCAATCGCAACAAGCATAACCCAATCAATACAAGCCAAAGTTCGCATCTTTACAACCAAGCATTCAATAACAACATCCAAAACAATCACTAGGGCCTCATACAAGTCGAAATATAGCTAGGGCTACACCCAGTTACCTTTCTCGAGCACGACAATCGGTCTAGCCTTCCTCTTCCTCGATATAGATAGTGTCCTCCTCGTTTAGCTCATCTTCTCCTTTGATTAGCACACAAAATACAGATACAATATAGGCATACAAACACTAACACATAAAATAATAACTATTCTACCAAAGCTATAAAGAAAACGATATAAAAACGATGATTTACCGAAGAAGAATGAAAAGGATTGAATTAGGGTTAGAAAAGGATAAGCTTTGATGAATTTCAATGGTGTTATGTGTAGGAATTGATGGAGAAATAAGAGAGAGAAGAGAGGGTTTAGATGTTTTAGGATGAGTGAATGAGAATTATAAGGGAATTAAGGCTTAAAAGTTAATGAAAAGCTGATAAATTGATCTTCTAAAACAACGCGGACTCGACAACCCGCAAGACACGCGACCCAGCCTGCCCGCGCCTCACTCACACCTCAAACGCGCGTCGCCCGCGCCCTACTCGCAATTACTCGCCAATTTGCGTCTGACTTCCTCGGTTTGCCTTTTCCTTTTCCCACGAACACCTTTCCTCGCCCCTTGCTCGCCACACCTTCCAAACTTCCTCCAACACCCACTAAACATCCCTAAACTCCTCACACTTACACACTCGATAACAACCTCGTTAAGCATAACACACGACAACGCAACATATCGTAAAAGCTTAGGAAATGATTTTCTCGAGCTAGAAATGAGAAAATCACATGAAATGAAATATAAATATTCGTGGAACGAATTATAAAATACATGAATGTGTCGGGGTGTTACAGTGGTTAACTCCATAGGGTCGTAGATCGGTGTCAGAAAACGTGATCGCGCCTTCTAGTTAATCCTTCGTAATGTACTGGATGACTTGCTCGGGTGGCACATTTGGGTTTAGCCCCCACTACTTGTAACGCACGGATAAGTGCGTTACTATGTTCCGCGGAGTCGTGGAGTTGAGCCCATCTGGAAAGATCCGCCTTGGTGCGAGCGAGTTGTTTTTGAAGGATATTACTCATATTAGGCGGTGGGACCACGGATGTGGGTGATTGTGTTGCGTTTGTTTGGGGTGAGTCGTCATTCTAGGCTATTTGGAGGACGGCTTTCCCCTTCTCGGCGACGGTGGCATCGCTAGTGTGCGGATCGGCGAGAAAGATGTAAGGGTATGTCCTTCCGGAACGCGTAAGTGTGGAAACCTCTTTTGTGGTATTGTTGTTTTTCATAGCCCTCGATTTCTTGTTCTTCTTTCCACTCTTTTTCTTGTTCTTTGGTGGAGGGAGAGAAGAAGAATCACCTAGATTTAGGAGAGTGACGACCTTGTTTGATGGAGGCCACTCTTCTTCCTCATCACTAGACCAAACAGCATTGATTTCGGTGTTTCTTGGTGCGATGAGATTTGAGCAATTGATTATGGGGTAGGATCCCATAAAGATTGCGTGGTTATGCAAAGGGTTGTGTTGGTTAGACGGTTTCGAGCTAAGAGTGGGCTTCACGAGTTGTTTGTATTGTCGATCAAGTCTTGGATAGCCATTCTAAGCCTAAAGCAATCTTTAGTGTCGTGTCCCTTACCTCGGTGGTATGCTGATGTGTCGTATTTGTATATGCCTTATACCCCCGAGGCACTAGCGATTTTGCATGCTTTATTCTATCATTTTCCTCCGTGTGTCTCTGGTTTTGCTTGTTGGCTTTGTTTTGTATGACATCGCCTTATTTTGGAAGACGGGCGCTAGCCGGATCGATGCTTTATATTTCCGGGATCGCTATGTGACATGTCGAGATGATTTCTCCTTGCCGAGGATGAGTACGAGCTACGGGAAGACACTTTGAAGTCGTCCTGAGACCTAGGGACGATGTAAGAAGCTTAAATCCTCACTTTAAACCTCGTCCCTAGCCTTAGGGACAAACCATGCCTTGTCCCGGACCATAGGGACGACATTAGAAGATGTTGGAGCAAGAACAAATTAAAACAAATTAAGGAGCAAAAAGCTAGACAAGTCGGGAAGCCATCTCGTACCCCTGGGAGCTTGTCCTGGTC
This sequence comes from Dianthus caryophyllus, assembly GCA_023091065.1. Classification (NCBI taxonomy): domain Eukaryota; kingdom Viridiplantae; phylum Streptophyta; class Magnoliopsida; order Caryophyllales; family Caryophyllaceae; genus Dianthus; species Dianthus caryophyllus. The sequence goes on from CM041521.1 coordinate 17,068,081, forward strand.
GGGACCACTGTCCCGGACCCTTGGGACGGGTCTTGGCTCTTCGGCTACTTATTTTAATCGAGTATAACGCTTGGGGTTGGATCCATATTTCGTGATATGCTTTTTCATACTTAGAAAACACACTTAGAAAAACCTAATTAGATAGTTCTTTGATTTTCACTAGTCTGTTTGATTTTGGTTGTACTTTGAATCCCGACTCAAGAATTATTCTTTGAACTCTATTTTACCATCCTTGTTGAATTCCTCCTCTATTTCCTTTTTGTTGGTATTGAATTTCTTCTCCTCTTTATTTCAATTTCTAATTAGTTTGTTTATGATCAAGAATTCCTCTTATTGTTTGGCTTTAGTTGTTATTTTTATCATGTGTGAGTAGTTCCTTTCTCTAGGGAGAAGGGCGAATCATGGTTCTATGTTTTGGTTGTTGTTGATTTAATTTTGAGTTTGGTTTTCATGCTTGTTTCGATTGTCTTGCTATGTTTGTTGTTTGTTGATCACCGGCCATGTTTGACAAGCTTTTTCGCACCCTTGAACTTAAGACCGAAAGCCTAGTTTAGGAATAGGCCTTAGGCTAATCGACAGGAACCTTGTTAGTAAGTTGCGAGACCCCGCTAACGAGTCCTGAGGGAGACTTAAGACCGAGAAGACGAGTCACCGCCTTAGCAAGCATAATTCCAACTCATTTCGATTATCAACCCATAACCGAGCATTCCTGTGACGAACCCGAATCCCTAGACCTTTTTCCCATAAGTTAAAACCTCTTTACTTCACGTTCTAGACTTCTAGCTATAAAAACCAACAAAACCTCGAACCGACTAGTCTAGAATCGCCCCATTGGTAACCTACAATCACAACCATCTCCCTGTGGAATACGATCCCGACTTACCCTATCTACCCAATAGAGTTGTCAAGTATTTTTGATTAGGTGACACGACTAAAGCATATAAAATTTTGGCGCCGTTGCCGGGGAGACGGCTTTGTTTTTGTCTCATTACTTGATTCTAGATTTTTTTACTCTTGTCTCAAGGAACCTCAGATCATTGAGGCCGCTTCTCATAGTTTCTTTTAGTCTTTGTTTTATGCCCAGGAAGTCAAGCAAATCCCAAGCAAACAAGGACATTCCTTTTTATCCCGAACCTGAACGTACTTTTCATATACGAAGGAATTTAAAAAAAGAACTTGAAGCTCAGTCCACCGAGGAAGCTCGCGTTGAACTTGATCCTACACCGAATACGATGGTGAAGCTTTCCGATCGCTCAATGCCTACCGCCGCTCAAATTCCAACTGGTAATACTATGCCGGCTATCGCGGCCAATAATTTTGAAATCAAGCCCACCTTTATTAGCTTGATTGAGCGTAGTCAATTCGGGGAAGTCCCGGTGAGGATCTGAACCTTCATATTGTAACGAAATTATATGACAAACAATCAATCATAAGTAACTGAAAAATTCAAAGTTAAGATAAAAAAAAATCATACAACAATAAGAAGGTACACGATACTATAATTTCTCAAAGACTTCGTTATAAACTACTATATTTGTTCTAGTCAAGACATGTTTTTCTCACTATCGCAAATCATAATCTTCAAACCCTTTTTAGGTGTGACTCTTAAAATAGTCACATAAAGTTGACGGTTTTATACTAAAGCAAATAAAATTGTATACTAAACCAAATAAGACGGTTTTATACTAAAGAAAATAAGACGAAACCAAATAATTAAGTTACTTAGGGGTTTGTTGTTTTCGAGTCTTACAAGTTAAAAAACTACATCTGTTCACTACTATAAGTTAAACAACATACCCGTGCAATATGCCCGTGCAAATTGCAGGGGTATGTTATTCAAGGAGTTTAAGTAGGAACGTGAATAATAAATGGATTTTATAAGAACTTTTTAATACACGTATTTTTTAAACGATCAATACAAGTAAGATTTAAACCCGTGCAATTGGTACGGGTATGTTTAAAATTTACGTGCCAGTAGCATTTATGCCCGTGCGAATTTTAAACAAAATGTCAAGAAACTTACCCGTGCAAATTGCTATCAAATTTATTCTCCGTGCATAGTGCCCGTTGACAACTAAATTTAAATCCGCATTCACTGATCACTGTCTCTAGTATGAAGTATTTCGAGACCTCACTACTTTCACATTTTATATTGTTTATGCCCGTGCAAATTGCTATTTTTCTTATGTTGTTTATGATCGTGCAAAATTTTATTTTCTATACCTATATCTTATTATTAGATTTATTAAATTTTTTTATAAAACTTGTTCAAAGTTTATACTACCTGTGTAACAACCTGGTTTTTCGTGACTTTAATTAAACTAAGGCGGAAAATTAATTAAGTCTATATATTACAAAACCAGCTGTTAATCGTAATAAAACTCTATGTACATAGTACGAGTTTAGAATAACAGAGTATAAGTTTGATTACATCCTCTCAAAATAGATTACAAAAAATAAGGCCTTCAATCCCCTGATAGATCAACGGTCAAGACTCGGGGTACCTGCATTAAATTCTCATCATTTTCCCGCACACTCTTTCGATACATGAAATTTCTAAAGCAATAAGCAGTATAATTAATGAATAATAAATAAACAAGGAAACAATTAGCAAGTATGCAATTAAAACACATAAGGAGATCATGATGATTCAATACGAGTATAAACCAATCAAATAACATACCACGCTCACAAATAATCATACTCAACAAATCGTACTCCAATACTCAGTCAAGTCATTCAAATAATCATCAAACAAACGAGGAAATACATTCAACATGTGATAACAAATGAGTCTTCGTTAGTAAGGCGGAAGCATGCAGACATAATCCGCGCAGTAGCCGGTAGGGCCAACATAACTTGGACGTGACTACCAGGCTTAAAGATATCTAAGGTAATAAGGATGATTCAATCCCTTGTCTAATGTATGCATACACTACCTATCGAGGATCATACTTATTCGCTATTCAAAAGGTATCACCGACGAAAAAGTTCGACTATCACCAGAGGCGGTACCGGATGGGGTTGGCGTTTCCAATTACTATTCTATGGGCCCGGAAGTATCAAGTATGCCCCATCCACGAGGTTGATACCACACGTCAAACAAAGAATCTTAAGATCGTTGAATAGCCTTGGGCAACTCGGGTGGGAGCCCAAGTCCCATGCGACTACCTCGTTAACTTCGAGTTTCAAGAGTCGCAACATGGCGAACAATCCTAGTATTTTATTCAAGTACTTGCTTTCTCAATTTCTCATTCTCTCGTTCATAAATAATAATAATGACGAACTTGTAATATAAATATAACGTCGAACTTGTATAATGAAATTTTAGTAATGCAATGATTCTTCGTAAAACAGAACACATAGAAAAACTTAATTATTTATTTTGAGTCCGTTCGTAACTTTTAAATATTTTTCACTATTCATTATTTTACTATTCACCGTATTTACTATTCACTGTATTTACTATTCATCGTATTTACTATTCATCGTATTTACTATTCCTCGTATTTACTATTCCTCGTATTTATACGTATTCGTATTTTCGTATTCCGTATTTGTACGTATTTTTATACTTCGTATTTTATTCGTATTTTAGATGTATATGTATTCTTATACTTAGTATTTATTATTTTATTTCCTTTATACTAGTATTTTTATTATGTTTTCTTTTATACTAGTATTTTTATTATATTTAGGAGATTTTAGAGGTAAAAGCTAAATTTTATTTTCTAGGTATAAAATCCTAGTTTCAAAGTCGTTAGGTTCGTTTTGTATTTAGTGATTTGAAAAATTGATTTCGGAAGTAAAACTTAATATAATCTAAGTAAAAAAAATTCTAGTTTTAAAGTCGTTAGGTTCGTTTTGTATTTAGCGATTTGAGAATTTATTTTAAATGTGAAACTCGATTTTAACTTAAGTATGAAATCTAATTTCAAAGTTGTTAAGTTCATTTTGTACTTGGTCAATTTTAATAACATTTCAAAAGTAACACTCGGTTAAATTTAGTCGTATACTTAACTAAGATCTTAGCGGTTTCCATTTTTAGTGAGGTTGTCGTAGTTCATTTTAAATAGTCCGTATGTCCATATCCAATTTAAGCAAAGGTAGTAACACTCGATTTCATTCATTTTAATACGTGTAACGTTTATTTTTATCGGTTTAGTTGATTCTTTTTATTAACGGTTTAACACATAAACAAATATAAACCTAATTACTATTCAAATTTAGTGACTAAGTGATAAATTCATTTTGACCAAAATTGACCCAAAAATATCCTAAATGCCGTGTGCCTTTATTTATATAAGTTATTTATTTCTTTTGTTGTTTTTATTAATAAATCATTACTTTAACTATTTTAATTACTTAAGTGATAAAAATAAAAAGTGACAAATTCATTTTAGGTCTAAAAATGACCCCTAAACCGTGGCCTCCTATACTTAGCTTTTTATTTTCGTTTTCTAATTTTATCGGTTTTTGACTTAAAGTTTTTATATACTAATTATTCATATTAACTTAAGGTGATTTAAACTAGTAAATAAAAACATTAAATACTAAAACTTATAAAAATTTATAAATCAATCTTAGTCATAAACATGAAGAACACATGAAGATATGAAGAACACTAATATTTTTCATATGATTACTAATTAGTCAAATTTTCATATGTTTATATAATTTCCTCAAATTTTTCATACAAGTCTAATTTAACTAGACTAATCTTAATATGTTATTTAGAAAAATTAAAACTAAAAATTGGTCCATATAAATTAATTTGGCCGTGTATATGTATATATGTCCATAAACTTTGGTTTTTGATTTTTATACTTCTAATTCAATAACTAACTTATCTTATATCATTTATGTATTTAATCATAAGTGGAAAAACATAACAAAACATTAACACTTAAATAAAATCATTCAAACACAAGAATAATAACAAACATTCAAGAACACACATAATACTTTAAAACACTTAAAAATTCATAACAAATTCATTTTAAATCCTAAACAAAAACTAATTATATCCTCATGTTCATTTCATTATAAGTATTTTAAGCATGCAATTTACAAAAATTAAAACGAAAAATTAGACAAAAATTAAGGGGAATGCCGTGTGGTTTTTCAATGTTACTCAAATATTATTTTTCGATTTTTGTCTCCTAATTTAACATATGAATACTAGGTGATATAATAAAACAATACATACTTCAAAAACAATAACACATAATCAATTTCGAGGCGCTTATCATATAAATGTCTGAAGCACCTTAGGTTAGGTTATTGAAAGTTATACTAGCAGTTGTCCGGGTCAACGATGTGATCGAACTGGCTTAAATCGACTCCTCCACCTTGCTCCTCGTCTTTGATTAGGAGGGTACATAAAAATGAAGTACACAAGTTAGTAATTTATTTTATAACTAAACTAGCTAATATTAAAATTTAAAGTGTTGTAGTATTTTATGTTTAGGTGATGTTTGTATTTTAATTAATTTGATTCATATTCTTAAATAAACATAAGCATAAAGAGGATGTGATTACTAACATAATTAATGAAGGATTTATTTATGAGCTTAAATGATTTAATGAGTAAGAAATAAATGAGTTAAAGGAAGAATAAGAAAATATGGAAGGTTGGTGTTCTTGAGGTTGCATAAGAACATGGCTTACTTGTTCTTGAGTTAGGTTTTTATTTAGAGAGAAAATAAGCTAAGTGTTTGAGTTATATTGTGTGTGTGTGTATGAGTATGTCGAGTAGTGTAGTAGTAGTTGTAGTAATTTTGTTTTGTTTTTGTAATGAATTGTAAAGTGTGAATGCATATCTATTTAATTGCATAAATCATTTAATTTAATTAAGCTACTAAATGATGATGACTAATATAGAGTGTAAGAAGGATTAGACAACATGCAAAATTAGGAAGAAAATGGAAGAAGATAATCTTGACCAAGGGCCAAGATATTTCGGCCAACATGCAAGCACAAGTCCCGATTTTTCGTTTTTGAAATTTTCGATTTACGCGCACGTGAAAAGTCTCAAAATGAAATATATAGTCTTGAAATAATGTTTAGAAGTGAGATCGAAAATAAAAATGAAAATACACCTCAAAACGAAATCAATATAAAAATTGGGTATTAGATTCCTCGCAAGTTTGAAATAAAATTTTATTTGATCGAAATATATATTTTTTTTGTTGAATGCTATCGAATTAAATCATTATGTTCAGACGTCAAAAAGTTTATCAGTTTAGGCTTAGTGTAACTCAATATATCGAGTTTTAGTGAATGTGTTAGTTAAATCAAGGTGGAATAGTAATTTGTTAATAATATAATATGTTTTGTTAGTATTAATCAAAATGATTAAGCTTAAACTACTTTGATTAGATTTGGATTATGAGTAAGTATATTTAAGAAAAGGTTAGGTGACTTAATCACATTTAGGTGACTTGGCCATTTAGTCAACGTTTGACCTCAATTTGCGTGCCAAAATTTGTCGTTGAGAAATTTGTCGTGTGTGCTTCATTTGATTTATCGAGTTTGAATATGAAAGAATAAAGTTCAAATTCTAAGTAATTCAAAATGGTTTTAGTTTAGGTGCAATATTGATTATAGTGTATTGTTTTAGAAGAATAAGTGAGCGAGGATGATTAATTATTGATTTCCTAATTATAATTAGCTTAAATTAACACGGGGTGTTACAATCCTCCCCCCTTAAAGAAGTTTCGTCCCCGAAACTTAAAGTAATCTGGGTGGTTAAGGTTACCTGTGCTAAACAGCTCCGGGTACTTCTCCTTCATCGACGCTTCGGTCTCCCATGTTGCTTGTTCAGTCTTCTGTCCCCTCCAGAGAACCTTCACTAAGGGTATCGACTTGCGTCGTAAGAATTTGGTCTCCTGGCGAGAATTTCCACTGGGTTTCTCAGAGTAAAGCATGTTAGGCTCGATGGCGATCACATCGGGCGTAATAATGTGACTTGGGTCACTACGTATCTTCCGAAATGAGATACTTGTAATACATCGTGTACACTGGATAAGTTTGGCGGCAAGGCGAGTCGGTATGCCACCTCGCCAATTCGTTCAAGTATTTCATAGGGTCCGATGTACTTTGGACTAAGCTTCCCCTTTAGTCCGAAGCGTCTTACCCCTTTCATGGGTGAGACCTTTAAGAAGACTTTATCTCCACTGTTGAACTCAATAGGTCGACGGTGCTCGTTTGCATATTTCTTCTGTCGATCTTGAGCTGCTTGTAATCGTTCTCGAATGATCTTGATGTGTTCAATCTGATCTTGTATAACCTGGGGTCCAGTACCCACGTTGTCACTAGCGTCATCCCAACACACAGGACTGCGACATTTTCTCCCGTATAGTGCTTCAAAAGGAGCACAACCAAGGCTAGCGTGATGACTATTGTTGTATGAGAATTCAACGAGAGGCAAGCTCTTTCCGATTCACGCCGAATTCCATCGTGCATGCCCTTAACATGTCTTCGGTGTATGCGGATAGTTCGCTCTGTCGGCCAGTCGATTCTTTGGATGAAATGCCGTACTCATTTTCAATTTACTACCCAAAGCCTCTTGCAATTTCTTCCAGAAATGCGATGTAAATCTTGCGTCCCTATCTGATATGATGTCGAGGGGAACGCCATGGAGTCGTACTATTTCTTTTTCGTAAGCTTTGGCCAGTTCTTCCAATCCCCAAGTCTCTTTGATCGGGACGAAGTGGTGATTTAGTTAGACGATCCACAATAACCCATATAGCATCCTTGCCACCTGCTGTCCTTGGTAACCCCATGATAAAATCCATGGATATGGAATCCCACTTCCCTTGAGGAATTTCCAACGGTTGGAGTAGTCCTCCTGGTCTCTGGTGTTCAAATTTCACCTTCTGGCAAATCATACATCTAGCCACGTACTCGGCGATCTCTGCCTTCATCCTTATCCACCAGAAACGTAATTTCAGGTCCTTGTACATCTTGTCTGAGCCAGGATGTACCGAGTAGCGGGTACTATGTGCTTCGTCAAGGATTTTGCGTTTCAAGTTCTCATTATCAGGTATGCACCACCTGCCATTGAAGCGTAGACTCCCGTCAGTGTAAACTTCAAACCCTTCCGTTCCTTCTGATGGAATTCTTTCCCTAATTTCCAATAATGCCGGGTCTTCCCATTGTAGCACTCGGATGTCATGATATAACTCTGGTTCAACCACCATTGCATTTAGGTCTGTGTCGTCTGATTGTACCAGGTCTAAGCTCAGCCTTTTTAGATCCTGGACGATGTCTGAGGGAATCTCCCAAATGTTGTTCAGAGTGTGTATTGTTTTACGACTCAGTGCATCGGCAACTACATTAGCCTTTCCCTCGTGGTAAAGTAACTCAATCTTGTAATCTTTGATCAGTTCTAACCATCTTCGTTGCCTCATGTTCAAATCTCTTTGGGTGAAGATGTACTTCAAGCTCTTGTGATCGATGTAGAACTTAATGTCGACCAGTAGAGATAATGACGCCAAATCTTTAATGCAAACACAACCGCGGCAAGTTCTAGGTCGTGAATTGGGTAATTCCTTTCATGCACCTTAAGTTGTCTGGATGCGTATGTTATTACTTTCCCTTGTTGCATCAAAACGCAACCCAAACCATTTAGTGATGCGTCACTGTACACCTCATATTCATCCCCATTAGTTGGCAAGGTTAAAACTGGGGCCGTAGTAAGCCTTGTCTTCAGTTCTTGAAACGCTTTCTCACAGTCGTCGCTCCATAAGAACTTTGATTCCTTTTGTAGCAGTTTGGTCATTGGGCGGGCTACCTTCGAGAAGTCAGGAACAAACCTTCGATAATAGCCAGCCAATCCTAGGAAGCTTCTGACTTCCGTGACTGTTTTTGGTGCTATCCATTCTTTGACAGCTTCAATCTTTGCTGGATCTACCATTACTCCCTCCTTGGAGATTACGTGGCCTAGGAACGCCACTTGGCCTAACCAAAATTCACACTTTGAAAATTTGGCATACCATTTATGGTCTCTCAAGATACTTAGGATAATGTGTAGGTGCTCTGCGTGTTCTTCTTTATTCTTGGAGTAGATCAGGATATCGTCAATGAACACAACCACGCAGATGTCGAGATATTCATGGAAGGTCCTGTTCATTTGGTCCATAAATACCGGCCAAGGCGTTGGTAAGGCGAACGGCATTACTTTGAACTCGTAATGTCCGTATCTTGATCCGGAAGCGGTCTTTTGTATATCCTCCTTACGAACCGCGATCTGATGGTATCCTGATCTCAGGTCAATCTTGGAGAAAACTCCTGCTCCTTTGAGCTGGTCAAAGAGATCGTCTATCCTAGGCAGAGGATAACGATTCTTGATCGTCACTTTGTTCAATTCTCTGTAATCGATGCAGAGTCTCATGCTCCCATCCTTCTTCTTTACAAAGAGTACCGGTGCACCCCAAGGTGAAACACTCGGTCTTATAAATCCCAATTCAATCATCTCCTCCAACTGTTTCTTGAGTTCACGGAGTTCGACAGAGCCATCTGTATGGTGCTTTAGAAATAGGTGAGGTCTTGCCGTATGGTCGATCGAGAATTGACATCTCGTGCGGGAGGCATACACAGTAACACGTCTGGGAAGACATCGGGGTATTCATTCACGATTGGGATGTCTTCTATGCGTAGTTTGTCCTCGACCTTAGTAATGCTGCAAAAATACACCTGGTGTCCCTTTCTCTCCATACTTCGAAGCTTCAGTACAGACACTAGTTTCACTCCCCTTTTCCTCTTCAAACTCTGATATGATACCTCCTTCCCTTGGTTAGTTTTCAAAGTGATCTTCTGGTCGTGGCATTTAAATGTCGCATTATGACGAGCTAGCGATTCATCCCGTAATTACATCGATCCCGGGAAGGTCAAACAATACAAGGTCTGACAGGAATTCTGTGTTGTGGATTGAGATTTTTACATTATTGTATTTTGACGAACAAGGAATATTTTTACCATCTGGTAGTGATATATTAGTTTTAATTTGTGCGGGATTTGTGAGTTTGGATTGTTTGATAAATTTTGAGGATATAAAAGATAGTGAAGCTCCCGTATCGAATAAAATAAAAGCAGGCACAGAGTTAACCAGAAATTTACCGGTGATGACGTCGACATCGATAATGTCGTCAGCACTTTCCTCGACCGACAGACGTAAACGCGCCCCTGAACTCTGACGGCTGGCGGTGGTCCCGTATTTGCCTTACTGCCAGCACTCCTCTTAGGACATTCATTAGCTTTGTGCCCCACAACTTTGCACAGGAAGCACACCACGGGTTCCCCATTACAACGTTTCCCCGGGTGAATAGGTTGTCGTAAACGATAATCGATGATTTGCTTGGAAGGCGGAGGTCAGGAATTTGGGAATTATTCTTTGCAACGTAAGGAGTGGTATTGCGGTTGGAGAACTGAGACCTGCCCTGGTTCCTATTGCGGTTATCTTGATTCTGATAACCGGGGCGACCGAACATTGGCTTATGGATAAAGCTAGCACTCGCCACAGAAGGCGTAAAGGTTTTCTTCTTTTTCTTCTCCTCAGCTTCTCCTTTTTGGATGGAGGCCCAGATACACGTTGCCTTTTCGTAGGCTTCCGCGAAGTTCTTGCAGTTGAACCCGCACATATTGTTCCTCAGGCCGTTTTCCATGCCTCTTACGTAACGAGTCGCAAGTTCCTCCTCGTTAGTTATAATCCTAGGAGCGAACTTGGACAGCTCTTGATATTTTTCCGTGTACGCCTGTAGGGACATATCGCCCTGTCTTAGGTTTCTGAACTCCTCTTCCTTGTCCCATTTCAACTCCTCCCCAAAATACTTGTTTTCAAGCAGAGTCTTGATTTCACTCTGTGTAGATTCTTAAGGGAAAGGTGGACTGACAACGCCACCAACTGTTGGCCTCTCCTTGAGGTAGTAGGCCACTACATTCACCCTCTCGTTACCGGAGTCTTGCTAAGTTCTAGCAACTTCTCCATCTCTTCAATCCACTGGCCAAGACTGTGGGGTTGACAGAGCCAGAATATGGTTGAGGTCGATGTTTGGAGAATTTCTCAAATGCGGACTGGTTATTTCCGCCACCCTGATGTTGGTGTACATTTTGTGCAATTTTTGTGATTGCATCTTCGAAACCTCTTCTTCTCGCCTCTTCTTCTAAGAACGCATGGTTGAGGTCATCATCTTGAATATTGTTTGCAGCCATTCTGAAAATAAAATAAAATAAGGACAAGGCTGTATAAATTTTGAGTAGTTCAAAGATAGACATAATATAAAATGCAGGGTAAAAGACATTTCATTGATAATGTAAAAGGTTTACATCAAAAAGTTACAAGCCTCCTAATACATTCTCTATGAAATGAACTAAGGTGAAAACTTAGATAAAAGTTCAGCAAAATAACATAAAAGTTTAGATACATTCTCAAGAGATATGAAATTGAATCGAGAATGACAAAATACTAGTCCTAGGTCCTAGGCAAATTTCGAGTAGCGATGCTCCTCCTCCGCGAAGCTATGCTTATACTTAACAGCATAAGTCATGTCGCTCAAACCAAGTTTGAAATCCTCCCAGCTTAGGTAGTACTCACCCTCAAGTATAGCTGGGGAGCGTAGTCGTCTCCACCATGCTCTGGCCTCCTCGTCAAGGCACGCACTGCGCTAGGGAGGTTTTCCATTCCTCTCTAATCTGAGTGTTCCAGAACCTCGCATTCATACTCCCGATCCATGGGTATAGTGTCCCACCGATCCTCAAATGTCTCAGGTTTTCCTGCATGAACGCTCGATCACATCTGTATATTCCGAGGATCGGCGGAGATGATCAGAATTCGATGTTCCATATCACGAGTCTTAAGTGCCCTGGTCTTCGGTCGACTTCCGCATTGCTCGAGTCCTGTGATCTCTTCCAGGACTTCAATTGTTAACGTCGCGCGTAGGCCTCGATGGCTTTCTTGCGGGCCTTCTCTTTTGGTGTCCATTCAGAGTACTTCTTACCGCACGGTAGTCTCATCTGAAATCAATTTAGATAAGGTAATTTAAATGAGATTTGGAAGTACAACAAGTATGTAAAATTTTAAAATAATGGATTAAGAAAAGCACATGACTAGGTAGTAACATAACGTCTCCATGTATATAAATATATACATGGGTAAAATATTACATTTCAGAGGAACATAATACACAAGTTCACCAAACGTCACATCTGAATATAACGTCCATAGCCGTAGGAAAAGAAGACGATATTAAGATCGTTCTTAGGATAGTTAAAAGTCGGTTACATATATTTTACAAACTGGAGTCAAAATGACCCTAAATGTGATTTGCGACCCTCAAGAGTCTCCCAGAGGTGAGATCCCTCTCCCATATGATTGGAGGTATGATGGCGTCGGGTGGGAACGGAGGATAGTCGCGCTCATACTCCTGAATCATCAAACTGTCGAGTAGTTCATCATACTCCATCCACGCAGGTGGTCCCTCCACCCTCTGAAGTGGATCTGGATGGTACATGCGATCCATGTACAGCTCGTAATCGGAGAGAAGTCGTAACCCTAGAGGTGCCCAAAACTCATCGTATGGATGAAAGCTCTCAATCATGGTCAAACTGATGCCAATGCCCCTCGTGTGGTAGATCCCCGCCTGGTCATGATTCCATGAGCTTCCACATATCGCTCTATGTGGAGGGAATGGCTACGTATGTACTCTCCTAGTTGCATCATCGGCGGGCGTCGTGGTGCGTAGTGACGGAAAGAGCGGAAAGATGACATCCTAAGGGCCTTTGTCAGACTAAAGTTAGCCACAGAGCAAATAGCAAGTAAAAGAATTATAATAATATAAGACTCTATCGCTCGTCTCACTAGTTTATTATCAATTGGTCGGTCCTTAAGATTCTACCCTTTCTCACATTTAAACTGATCTACGTTATTATTTTTAGCGGTCTAGAGATTTCTAATTTATTATTTGATCCCATTAGTCTATGCCCGACATAAGATATGAATGTCTGGCCCAGGTGTCGCCTCGCTATGTGAGATAACTTTAAGTCATTCACGGTCGCAAGACAGCTCTGATACCAACTGTAACAACCTGGTTTTTTCGTGACTTTAATTAAACTAAGGCGGAAAATTAATTAAGTCTATATATTACAAAACCAGCTGTTAATCGTAATAAAACTCTAAATACATAGTACGAGTTTAGAATAACAGAGTATAAGTTTGATTACATCCTCTCAAAATAGATTACAAAATAAGGCCTTGATCCTCGATAGATCAACGGACAAGACTCGGGGTACCTGCATTAAATTCTCATCATTTTCCCGCACACTCTTTCGATACATGAAATTTCTAAAGCAATAAGCAGTATAATTAATGAATAATAAATAAACAAGGAAACAATTAGCAAGTATGCAATTAAAACACATAAGGAGATCATGATGATTCAATACGAGTATAAACCAATCAAATAACATACCACGCTCACAAATAATCATACTCAACAAATCGTACTCCAATACTCAGTCAAGTCATTCAAATAATCATCAAACAAACGAGGAAATACATTCAACATGTGATAACAAATGAGTCTTCGTTAGTAAAGTGAAGCATCTGAGACATAATCCGCAGTGATGTGTAGGGCCAACATAACTTGGACGTGACTACCAGGCTTAAAGATATCTAAGGTAATAAGGATGATTCAATCCCTTGTCTAATGTATGCATACACTACCTATCGAGGATCATACTTATTCGCTATTCAAAAGGTATCACCGACGAAAAAGTTCGACTATCACCAGAGACGGGTACCCCCGGATGGGGTTGGCGTTCCCAATTACTATTCTATGGGCCCGCTAAGTATCAAGTATGCCCCATCCCCGAGGTTGATACCACACGTCAAACAAAGAATCTTAAGATCGTTGAATAGCCTTGGGGCAACCCGGGTAGGAGCCCAAGTCCCCATAAACTGACTACCTCGTTAACCGAGTTTCAAGAGTCGTGACATGGCGAACAATCCTAGTATTTTATTCAAGTACTTGCTTTCTCAATTTCTCATTCTAGTTCATAAATAATAATAATGACGAACTTGTAATATAAATATAACGTCGAACTTGTATAATGAAATTTTAGTAGAATGATTCTTGAGTAAAGCAGAACACATAGAAAAACTTAATTATTTATTTTGAGTCAGTTAAGTAACTTTTAAATATTTTTCACTATTCATTATTTTACTATTCACCGTATTTACTATTCACTGTATTTACTATTCATCGTATTTACTATTCCTCGTATTTACTATACCTCGTATTTATACGTATTCGTATTTTAAGTATTCGTATTTGTACGTATTTTTATACTTAGTATTTTATTCAGTATTTTAGATGTATATGTATTCTTATACTTAGTTTTTATTATTTTATTTCCTTTATACTAGTATTTTTATTATGTTTTCTTTTATACTAGTATTTTTATTATATTTAGGAGATTTTAGAGGTAAAAGCTAAATTTTATTTTCTAGGTATAAAATCCTAGTTTCAAAGTCGTTAGGTTCGTTTTGTATTTAGTGATTTGAAAAATTGATTTCGGAAGTAAAACTTAATATAATCTAAGTAAAAAAAATTCTAGTTTTAAAGTCGTTAGGTTCTGCTTTTGTATTTGGCGATTTGAGAATTTATTTTAAATGTGAAACTCGATTTTAACTTAAGTATGAAATCTAATTTCAAAGTTGTTAAGTTCATTTTGTACTTGGTCAATTTTAATAACATTTCAAAAGTAACACTCGGTTAAATTTAGTCGTATACTTAACTAAGATCTTAGCGGTTTCCATTTTTAGTGAGGTTGTCGTAGTTCATTTTAAATAGTCCGTATGTCCATATCCAATTTAAGCAAAGGTAGTAACACTCGATTTCATTCATTTTAATACGTGTAACGTTTATTTTTATCGGTTTCGTTGATCCTTTTTATTAATGATTTAATACATAAACTAATATAAACCTAATTACTATTCAAATTTAGTGACTAAGTGATAAATTCATTTTGACCCAAAATTGACCCAAAAATAACATAGATGCCGTGTGCCTTTACTTATATAAGCTATTTATTTCTTTTGTTGTTTTTATTAATAAATCATTACTTTATCTATTTTAATTTCTTAAGTGATAAAATTAAAAAGTGACAAATTTATTTTAGGTCTAAAAATGACCCCTAAACCGTGGCCTCCTATATACTTAGCTTTTTATTTTCGTTTTCTAATTTTATCGGTTTTTGACTTAAAGTTTTTATATACTAACTATTCATATTAACTTAAGGTGATTTAAACTAGTAAATAAAAACATTAAATACCAAAACTTATAAAAATTTATAAATCAATCTTAGTCATAAACATGAAGAACACATGAAGATATGAAGAACACTAATATTTTTCATATGATTACTAATTAGTCAAATTTTTATATGTTTATATAATTTCCTCAAATTTTTCATACAAGTCTAATTTAACTAGACTAATCATAATATGTTATTTAGAAAAATTAAAACTAAAAATTGGTCCATATAAATTAATTTGGCGTGTATATGTATATATGTCCATAAACTTTGGTTTTTGATTTTTATACTTCTAATTCAATAACTAACTTATCTTATATCATTTATGTATTTAATCATAAGTGGAAAAACATAACAAAACATTAACACTTAAATAAAATCATTCAAACACAAGAATAATAACAAACATTCAAGAACACACATAATACTTTAAAACACTTAAAAATTCATAACAAATTCATTTTAAATCCTAAACAAAAACTAATTATATCCTCATGTTCATTTCATTATAAGTATTTTAAGCATGCAATTTACAAAAATTAAAACGAAAAATTAGACAAAAATTAAGGGGAATGCCGTGTGGTTTTTCAATGTTACTCAAATATTATTTTTCGATTTTTGTCTCCTAATTTAACATATGAATACTAGGTGATATAATAAAACAATACATACTTCAAAAACAATAACACATAATCAATTTCGAGGCGCTTATCATATAAATGTGCGGGAAGCACCTTAGGTTAGGTTATTGAAAGTTATACTAGCAGTTGTCCGGGTCAACGATGTGATCGAACTGGCTTAAATCGACTCCTCCACCTTGCTCCTCGTCTTTGATTAGGAGGGTACATAAAAATGAAGTACACAAGTTAGTAATTTATTTTATAACTAAACTAGCTAATATTAAAATTTAAAGTGTTGTAGTATTTTATGTTTAGGTGATGTTTGTATTTTAATTAATTTGATTCATATTCTTAAATAAACATAAGCATAAAGAGGATGTGATTACTAACATAATTAATGAAGGATTTATTTATGAGCTTAAATGATTTAATGAGTAAGAAATAAATGAGTTAAAGGAAGAATAAGAAAATATGGAAGGTTGGTGTTCTTGAGGTTGCATAAGAACATGGCTTACTTGTTCTTGAGTTAGGTTTTTATTTAGAGAGAAAATAAGCTAAGTGTTTGAGTTATATTGTGTGTGTGTGTATGAGTATGTCGAGTAGTGTAGTAGTAGTTGTAGTAATTTTGTTTTGTTTTTGTAATGAATTGTAAAGTGTGAATGCATATCTATTTAATTGCATAAATCATTTAATTTAATTAAGCTACTAAATGATGATGACTAATATAGAGTGTAAGAAGGATTAGACAACATGCAAAAGTAGGAAGAAAATGGAAGAAGATAATCTTGACCAAGGGCCAAGATATTTCGGCCAACATGCAAGCACAAGTCCCGATTTTTCGTTTTTGAAATTTTTAGATTCTGGCACGCGTGAAAAGTCTCAAAATGAAATATATAGTCTTGAAATAATGTTTAGAAGTGAGATCGAAAATAAAAATGAAAATACACCTCAAAACGAAATCAATATAAAAATTGGGTATTAGATTCCTCGCAAGTTTGAAATAAAATTTTATTTGATCGAAATATATATTTTTTTTGTTGAATGCTATCGAATTAAATCATTATGTTCAGACGTCAAAAAGTTTATCAGTTTAGGCTTAGTGTAACTCAATATATCGAAGTTTTAGTGAATGTGTTAGTTAAATCAAGGTGGAATAGTAATTTGTTAATAATATAATATGTTTTGTTAGTATTAATCAAAATGATTAAGCTTAAACTACTTTGATTAGATTTGGATTATGAGTAAGTATATTTAAGAAAAGGTTAGGTGACTTAATCACATTTAGGTGACTTGGCCATTTAGTCAACGTTTGACCTCGATTTGCGTACAAAATTTGTCGTTGAGAAATTTGTCGGTGTGTCCTTCATTTGATTTATCGAGTTTGAATATGAAAGAATAAAGTTCAAATTCTAAGTAATTCAAAATGGTTTTAGTTTAGGTGCAATATTGATTATAGTGTATTGTTTTAGAAGAATAAGTGAGCGAGGATGATTAATTATTGATTTCCTAATTATAATTAGCTTAAATTAACACGGGGTGTTACAACCTGTTTTATTTTCTTAAATAATTTTTCAAAGTATTTTATACAACCGTGCAATTTAAAAGATGCCTTTATTACACCTATTAAACAATGACTTCATGCATTAGTCATAGGTTCTTACTTGAACTTCATAAAGAACATACTTGTACAATTTGAAAATTATACCGAGCTTTCAGCCTTCGGGCTATTCAAAGAAAAGGAAAAAAAAAGCAAGAAAATGTCACCTGCAATAACATTTTATAATCTATTATTTTTCAAACCTAAATAAATCTCATTCGCTAATTATTTCTAAAATGACTCAAAGAGATAATTATTTTTGTAAGACCCATGTTACTAATGGTTCCATAAATAAAACATACAAACCCAAACCCAAATTAACCCTTAAAATCGATTGTTGTTGTTGGATGCTACTGATCATACCAAGGTTATTCGTCTCTTTGTTAATTCTACTGGTGGGTCGCTTAGGTATCGGTGATGTCCTTTTACTCGATATTTATGGTGTTGTTTGGGTATATTATGTGTTTGTATTTCGTGTCTCTTTATTAATTGTAATGGTGATTCACTTAGATATCGTCAATGTCGTTTTACTTAAGATTTTTTTTTCTTTTGTGTATATATATTTTTTTACTTTATAATGGCAACAATAGTTAAATTAAATTTCTTTCACTTAAATATTTTCATATGCATGTCTAAATACTGTTAATTTTTAAATTATATAACAAGACCAGAAAAATATAAACACAATCTTTAACCTTAATATTTAAATTATATAACAAGATCCTCTCCATTTCCTCTTCCTCTCCATTTGGTATCAACGGTTTGATTAAAGTCTTTTACAATCTAATGGTTACTAATTTCATCTATTGGATAAGTAATAATAATATAATATTAGTGTATTAGAAGAAATGGATAGAAAACGAAGAAAAGAGAAATGGACTGATCTTCCTATGCACGTGACTTTTATTTACTTTGATTTGTTTTTTCTTTTTTTGTAATTTTTTGTTTTTTGTTTTTCTCTTTTATCATTTATTGCCCCTATTTTATAAATAAAATTATTATTTTAATATAACTAATATTATGTATAATTAATGATTTTGAATATATTTGAGATAATATAAAAAATTTCATCAAATTAAGTATCATATTCAAAAGTTAAGTACTTAAGTCAATAAAACTATATAATAGAGTAAAATTACGTGGCATATTCATACTAAATAGTTAATATATTCATAATGTTGGACTTAATGTTCAAAAAAATAATAGCGTGTTTACAAAAAAAGAAGTCTATGGATCACATTTGGTTAATATATTCACTAAGTTTAAGTGAGATATTTATTGGTTTAATTTGTCATATTCATAAATTAAAACCGTAATATTTAAATATTTGAATATGTATGTTCAATTTTTATAAATAGTACGACTTTTTGATTATGAATACATTTTTTTATTTATTTGAATATGTTAATTTCATTTTTTAAATATATAGACTAAATTTTTTGATGTGAATATGTGTGACTTCAGTTTTGTGAATATGTCAGTTTTATTTTATATATATTTTTGTATTTAACTTTGTCAAATTTTCATTTCAAATTTTTGAATATTGAGGTTCAATTTTATGAATCTTACTACTCTAGATTATGAATACGTCATTTATTTTATGTGAGCATGTTAATTTAATTTTTTTAATGTATGAATTAAATTTAGCGAATATTAATTTACATATTTAAAATCTAGAATTGTAGTATTTACAATATGTTCTTGAAATGACGTATTCATTAAATAGACGTAATGTTCACAACTTATAACAAACATATTCAACAATAGATATGACTATTAATCAATGAATCAAATAAAAAAATCACTTGCATAAAAATAGATCAAATAAGATCTCTATTTAAAGAGGATTTTTTTTATGAATTTTAATATAATTTTTAAATTTTTTTATTTTATTTTATAATACTAAAACTAAAAACATTTAAACTATTAAAAAGAATATAAAATAAACAAATATTCAAGGAGGTGTGTGCAACTATGTACTCATGGGAGTATATAAAAGTGATTGCTAGAAAATAGTTCCTAAGATGGAGAGGTAGTGCATCTTTCGCCCTTGATTAAATTACTCATTTTTTCTCTTTTTGGTGAGTATTAAATTACTCATTTCTTGAAAGCCACGAACCATGTGAGCAAAACCGTATATACGAAAACGCAAAATCGTATGTACGGTTTTCGTATATACGGAAACCGTATATACGGTTCTAAAATCACAAAAAAAAATTGATACGGTTTTAACACGATTTTAATCGTATATACGGTTTTCGTATATACGGTTTTTTCGTATATACGGTTTTCATAACATGCCAAATTTATTTGTAATTTTATAATAAAAATGAGCGTAATACAAGCTCGAATAAGTTTTTAGTAAGCAAATGAATATTAAACAACGATAAACCGATAAAATAAACAAGTGAACTAAAAAAATTACTATAACAAATGTGAAAAATACAAGTGAAAAGATGACTCGATTAGATAATAGTATGCAACTGATGACTTGTGTAGTGGTCAATCGGAAAGAATTAAAGCAAGCAAGTGATATTAGTTCGATAATTTGAATAGAAAAAAGAAAACAGGAGAAATAAATAATAATCGTAATTGATCAACTGTACCCAACTTTTTCTCAGTTGTACCCGAAAAAGACATCAATGCCCTTTTCATTTCCTTCCCCACATCTTTGTTAACCTAATTTTCTCTCTTCTCTCTCCTCTTTTCATCCTCCTTTAATCCTCCCTCCTCTATTAAACCACCACCACCCACCACCCACCACCATTGGACCACCTCTCTCGCTTGCCCACCCTCCACCGCCTGCCTACCCACCCTCCACCGCCTGCCCCACTAAACCGACCAGCCCCACCCACCACCACCCACTAAACCGGCAAACCACCACCAACTGAACCGTCCACCCAGCCACCACCCTGCCTTCAATTTGTTTTTTTTTTAATTATTATTATTATTATTATTTTATTATTATTATTATTATTATTATTATTATTATTATTATTATTATTATTATTATTATTATTATTATTATTATTGTCGTTATTATTATTATTGTTATTATTATTATTTTTGTTATTATAATTATTATTGTTATTATTGTTTTTGTTATTATAATTATTATTGTTATTATTAATTTTGTTATTATTATTATTATTATTATTATTATTATTATTATTATTATTATTATTATTATTATTATTATTAATGTTATTATTATTATTATTATTATTATTATTATTATTATTATTATTATTATTATTATTTTTATTATTATTATTATTATTATTATTATTATTATTATTATTATTATTATTATTATTATTATTATTATTATTATTATTATTATTATTATTATTATTATTATTATTATTATTATTATTGCTATGATTTTTTTTAAATTGATATTATTATTATTATTATTATTATTATTATTATTATTATTATTATTATTATTATTATTATTATTATTATTATTATTATTGTTATTACTATTTTTGTTATTATTATTGTTCTTGTTATTATTGTTATTATTATTATAATTATTAATTTTTAAAATATTACTATCATTATTATTGTTATTATTTACTAATTTTATGATTATTTACTAGTAATGAATAATTCCAAATTAATTGTACTAACAATGAATAACTTAATAACAATTGTAGTAACAATGAATAATCAGTTATCAAACTAATTTTAAAATATAACAATGAATAATCTAAAATCAAAGTAATTTCAAAATATAACAATGAATAATCTAAAATGAAAGCAATTTCAAAATACAACAATGAATAATCTGAAATCAAACTAATTTCAAAATTTAACAATGAATAATCTAAAATCAAACTAATTTCAAAATATATATGAGCAAGACGGATGGAGAATTGGCATTCCGGTATCAGTCTTAAAAGAAACCTGCAAAATCAATGAATTATGTTAGAATTTATATTTTTAGTAAATTTGACAGAATTACATTTTGTTAAATTTGTTAAATATGAAATTAAATCAACATACCCATACATAATGTTTACGTGACTCCACCAACACCATCCCTATAGTGACGAGACTTTCATCCATTCTTACCGGCTTATCCTTTGATGTTTTCATTGGTATATAGGAGCTGTTTTGTTTTTTGGACAACGAGATCAGTAGAGCGTCGTACTTGTTTGCCACGACGATCCCAAACTCATTACCATACCACTTCTCTTCAGGTGCAGGACTATCCCAATGTGAAACTCTGTCTATTAATTTATCTACTCCTACTTTACCCCCCAAGAATTCCTCATAATAATCTCTATACTGAGTTACCTCATCTAGCAAATCTTGTCGTACCGTCTTCCATTTATGTTGATCGCCATACATTTCTCGAGCAATAACCCGAAAACCGCAGTTTCCGTCCCCGATCACATCGAGCCACTCCTTTATATTACCTCCGGCATTTTCAGTAATATCCTCTAAGTATGGGAATGGCATACTTGAAACTTCTCCGGGTAGTTGTTCTGATTGCTAAAATAATTTCGTTAAATTAAATGTTACACCACACATTTCTAAAATCATTTAGTAAAAAATATTAATATTTGATGATGAAACTTACCGGAACAGGCGAAGCTAGTTTTTTTTTTTTGGTACTTAAGAACTCTTCTATAGTAATTTTCTTTCTCTGCAGTTGTGAAAATAGAAATTAATGTAAATGTAATACGAATAATCGTGTCAATAACTACAATAAGTACACTAACCTTATTAGACGATGAGATTTTTTTCTTTTTGATGTTGGCACTTAGTTCTTCGATTATGGATGATGATTCTTCTTCAACATTTTTCTTTCTCTATATTTTTTTCTTGCTTGGGGAGCGCAAGGTGGTTGTTTGCAGCTTCTGCAGGACCGTTTGAGCAGTGTGGCTCCTTCTTTTGGGGAGGAGGGTCTTAGCTCGGGTGACCTTGGCCTCTGTCAGTGTCGGCGGAAGGTCTGTGATTGGCACTACACCGCTGCTGTTCGGGTACTTTCGTCCTCCGGGGTTGCACCGTACTCTACTGGCACTCTTGCGGCCTTGCGGGAGAAGCATCCAGAAGCACCGTCTCCTTCTTTGCCGTCTTTGCCCGGGGATCACCCTTCGCTTGTTGCTTCTTTGGCGGTAGTTTTGGATATGATGGGTGGAGTTTTGTTACTCGACCATGTTGCTTGAGGTTCGGCGTCGTTGCCCTGTCCTTTCCCGATGGGTGGAGTTTTGTTACTCGAGCCCTGCCCGTCTTTGTGTAAATGATGTAAAAATGATGTAAAATTTTTTAAGAGGGTGGGGGCCCAGATTGTATCTCGGCTCCCCACCAATTTTGTGTAAATGATGTAAAAATTTCTTTCATAATAATAACAACGGCTGCGGTTTATAAAAATAATAATAATAATAATAATAATAATAATAATAATAATAATAATAATAATAATAATAATAATAATAATAATAATAATAATAATAATAATAATAATAATAATAATAATAATAATAATAATAATGAACAACGAAAATAATTATATTACTCACCTTAACAGGTTGTTTGACTATTTTCTTTTCGATTTTTTGGCTACAAGTGGAACTGGCCTTGTGTACATGGTTCTTTTCCTACGCAATCAATGCGTTAAATACCATAACGTACTACGTGGAAAGTACTTATGTTCAACAAAATATAATGCACGTGAAAAGCTTACCTTCGCTACCTCTTGTTTTTGTTTTCGCATTTGATTGGTGGACTTAAGAACATTCTTCGCAACATGTTCCCAGTAAGAACGGTTTCTTGTTAACTTCGGTCGTCCTTTAGTCTTTTTGACCGGAGGGTCAACAACATTGTAAGGATTGACAATATTTTCCACGACGTTTGAAATTTTTCTCATTGTTTCAACATCGCTATTCAACACCAAGTCAACTAGTTGACGAAAGCGTTCTTGCTCGGTCTGGAGTGAGCCCGTACAGTCAAACTTATTTTGAGGATCTGTATCGACATCTAAACACTTCCAAAATGGGTGAATATTCGTCAACTGGATCCATGAATCTGCGTAATAAAAACATTGGGATCAATTGTTGTTTAAAAAAACAAATTTAAAGGTAAATAGTTACAAAATCAAGTAGATTACAGTTACCTTTATTTACAAGACCACGTATGTCATGTAAGTAAGGTAGACCATGAGTAGTTTTGATAGCACATCCATGACATTCGGTACCACCATCAACCTTGCAGAATTCGCGATCTAAAGTCCTTATCGCAAAGTGGGTCACATTGCATGTTAACTTTTGAAATACACTCAACGCCGCGCTAACATGAAGAGCTATCGTCTGTGAGCGTCTCAATTCTCGCAATATTTCTCTAACTTGAAGACCAACTGCAGCATGAATTGTTTCGAAAACCGTGTCCAAACCAGCCACAGAAGTTTTTAGGAGCCTCTTCAATGATGCATATGCCCCCTCAACCCTATCAAATTAATAATGTTTTTCAAGTAAATTCTCAATTTACATTTGTTATTAGCATTAACTAATGAGTAACATATGACAAATAGAATTTTACCTGTTTGTCGTAGTGTTGCTGAAGTGCATTACTTTGTCCGTCCAAGCTGACACAAACTTCTTCTTATACGGATTGAGTCATGTATCCGTACAATATTTTTCTAAGCCCGAAACTGATTTATATGCATCGAACGCATCGAAGTAATTTTTCATGCATTCAGCCTCCGTTGTACTTCTAACTAGATTTGTCCATTTAACTTTAGCAAATCCAATACCAACGTATTTCTTCTTTGATTTTTGAATAACCCAAGCCTCAACATCTTTTTCTATATGTCGCCTACAAAGTAAATGCGACGATTTTGGAAAATGATTTTCAATTGCCTTTATCAATGGTAACTCTCGGTCCGTAATAAAAACATGTTCATCCGAGTTTAGAATTTCCTGGAAACACTTCATCGCCCAATCATATGCCTCTGCCTTTTCATTTTCTAAAAAAGCAAACAACACAGAAAAGTTTCTACCAACCGGTGTAACACCAATTATTTGAAACAATGGCATCTTATACTTGTTAGTGTTGTAGGTAGAATCACAAATGAAGACATGATAATAAAACTTCAATAAGCGAATTGAATCAGGATGAACAAGTACGACATCACGAAGCTCACGGACACCCTTTTACTTAGCCTCAGTTGTTCGATAGAACACGCGATAACCTTTAGAATGAGCTAGGCTTAACAATTGTTCAGATGATGTCCTCTTCTCTCTTAACCTACTTTTCTCGCGATTACGAATGTTGTAAACTTGTCTGGCAGTTACGTCAATATTCCTCGCTTTCAACTCAATTAGTATATTAGCAACAGGAATGCCACTCGCAGTCATGCTCAAAATCAATTTATTTGTTTATTTATTTACAGGTAGAGTCCTGGGTACAAGCGAATGATTGTGAAAGCCATTAAAAACTTGAATGGTCCATGTACCGTCATCCTGCCCAACACCTTTCATTACAAAAGGACAACCACATTTTTTGGTCCCCGTATTCGTTGAGCCACGTTTGGTTTTCGATTTGGGAGTATAAGTGTATTTTCCAGATCTGTCACATACAAATCTTTGTGCCCCACATCCGCGATCATCATAAAAGTTTCGTAGATTCAAATATATGTTATTTCTAATACCAATATTTCGAATCTCTTTCATCATCGTTTCGAAACTGTCAAAAACCAAATTACTGAAATACTCGGTAGTGTCAATGAGCTGTTCTAGAAATTTTTCTAGATTGTCATCTTCCTGTGAAAATACAAAAAATTAAAAGAAATAAGAAAGCAAATACTAATAATATTAATAATAACTATAAAAACAAATTACAACAAAATAGAAAATAAATAATACTAGTAATATAAAAATTTAAAAACTAAAATAATAACAATATACAAATTTAAAAACTAAACTAAAAATAATAATAATAATAATAATAATAACAACAATAATAATAATAAAAAGTTTTAAACTCAATTTAAAAAAAATAAAAAAATAAAAAATAAAAAAACCAAAAAAACCGAAAAAACAAAAAACAACGTGAAGCAGCACCCTCCCCACCACCGCCTGCCGGCAATCCCTCCCCCACCACGGCCGCCTCAGCCACTGCCACCGCCACCACAGCAGCCCGCCGACCAATGCCCCACCAACAACCACCCTAACCTAAACCCTAATTCAATAAAAAAAAAAAAAAACAACAAAACAAACTTGCAACCACCGCCACACCACCGCACGCCAAGGCCTCCCCACCACAGCCGGCCAAACAAGACCACACCCACAACCACCACAGCCGCCGCCGTCCTCTTCCCCACCATCAAGTACCTTAAACCCTAATTCATAAAAATAATAAAAAAAACATAAAAAAACGAGCCACCACCCACTGCCACCCCCACCACCGCCAAGCCCCACGACGCCGCCACGCCGCCACACCACCGCTCGCGCCACAGCCGCCGCCATCCCAAATAATTCATAAAAAATAAAAAAAACAAAAAAAAAACAAAAACAAACAAACATAAACAAAATGAATGATAAAAAATTAAATTAATGGGAAAAAAAAAAAAAGTAAATTACTTGAAATATATCGTCACAAGGATCCATATATTAAGAATTGAATTAATTGTATAAGTAATTGAATTAATTGAAGAAGAAATTGGTTGATTTAAATTGTTTTAGGGTTTTTTTTGGGTGGAAAGAGAAGAGAGAAAAATTGGTAGAGGAGGGATAGGTGATGGAAAATTAATGACAAAAAAGGGTACAACTGAAAAAAAGTTGGGTACAGTTGATCAACACCCATAATAATTTGGATGATAGACAAATATTGAGGGGAAAATCAACCTAAATGTGATAAAATCATCACGAAAAATAATGTACTCGTTTATGCTAAAAAAATTCGTATCGTATATCGTATATACGGTTTCAAAAAAATCTAAACCATTTTTGATACGGTTTCAATCGTATATACGGAATTCGTATATACTAAATTTCGTATATACTAAAATTCGTGAAATTTAAATCGTATACCGTATCGTATTCGTATAATAAAACCGTATCGTATATTTTTGCTCACCCCTAATAGATATCTACAACAGTTAGCGTGAATATTCATCCGATCAAACTGTTATAATCATAAGAGGAAACAGAATACAAAACTGTACAAAAAACCTATACAGAAGATGTTAAAATTAAAAAAACCGACACCGCCCGTGTAAAAAATAAAAAAAAAAAAAAAAAATTATGCTGGGACGCAATAACTGCTCATTATCAGTACAGATCCCGAACCCCATTAGATGAAGTGGAGATATTTTGTTGAGACGGCGGCGCAGGGAGGGCGTATGTCAAACTTGAAGAGTTGCTCTCGATCAGTCCAGCAACACCAGCCGCTGCTGATTGTGCATTTGATGGAAGAAACAAGTCATGTCTTTGATCCTTGTATGCACTCCAAACCTGCATATATTATAGCTATCATTCAATTGCACAGAGACCGAGTACAATTCCTTAAAACACTTTCCTCTCCACCGTTCGTAGACACTTGTCTCAGACATTCACACTTGATATTTTGTCCAACAGATGTTGGACTCGAGCACTTCTTAAGCAGCAATAACAGAAAATGGTCACTATTTCAAGAACTAACAATTACCTCTGAAGCATCCAATATCTCACGTACTCTACTGCTATGAGCTCCTTCCGTGGCAAATGCATGCAACACCTGTAACATCACCAAAGAGAAAGTAAACTTATTTAAGTCAAAATCCATAATTAGAGCACCTATGAAATAAGTGAAGCACCAAATTTGATATTGAAGTGTCTCTTGGTGTAAGTTATCAAGAACCAAATACAAAACTAATACTACAAAAATACACATCTTTAATATCACAAAGACAATTTGGAGTAGTAGTCTGGACAAGAGTGGATTCAAGTTCAATCAACATAACCCAGCTAATGAATTAAATTTTACTCCGTATTTTACAGACCTAGATAAGACACTAACAAAAGAGATAAGTATGTCATATGAACTACTAGTGAATTACATCTACGGATTTACTGTGAGACAACAATAAAACAAATACTCCAGTAATCACCAGCCAGGAGGAAAAAAAAAAGTTGCAATAGAAAAATAACAGTAATAAAATCTTGGACAAAAAAAAATTCCAATGACCCCAAAACCTGAAAGCTCACCCACTGTCCTACCAGCTACCACCACACCCGAAGTGTATGTGAATAAGTAAATATTACCTCAACAGCAAGGACTCGACCAATAGACGCTTCAGATTCATTCCACTTCATTTGCGAGCAAAGACCAATCCTTCCTCCAGCTCGCCAATCAAGTAGACCAAGAAGTACCTCCACAAGCCCAACCCTTGTCAAATCCAAAGCAATATTAGTGAAACGAGTCAAGGGCACAAAAGTAAAAAGCAAAAATTGAAAAATGTGTAGATATCAGATTATGATTAATCTCCTTTTGTTCAGTTATAAATAAGTTATATTTGACAGATCACCTAGATCATGTTTGGATTAGTTCAGTTTGGGTTTGCTTTCGGTCTATTATGGGTGCACTGGGTCATTTAGGGTACAGATCACTTCCAGGTAGGTCATTTTTGGTGGTGGTTACAGGGTCAAGTTGTCCAAGTTTTTATTTAGGTCAGGATAATGATATTTTTTGTCATTTCAATTGCGCAAATACTTAAAATTAAAATCAGATTTTCAGATTAGTTGTTCCATTTCATCCAAGGTCATTTCACATTGGGTCAATATCGAATATGGTAGCCTCAACCGAGTCATTTTCAATCTGGTTTGGTAAACCCCAGACTGGGTCAAGTCATATTGAGTGGTCAATTCAATATCGTGCAGTGGTATTTGGGCTGACCAGTTTTTACACAAGAGACACTAGTAAGACAAATGCATCACCCTTTTGTGCTCACTCTTTTTCATAAAACTAATATTCAATCAAGCTTCAATAAAGAACGATACTCCGTAATATACAAGAACATGGATGGTGGCATAGGTCTTCCCTCATACCCTATGAGTTAAAAGCTAGCTCAACCAGATGAAGCTGTTTTAACAGCCCCGAGAAATCCCGTAGGTAACGACCACTCTGGTGAGTGTGGTACCAAAGGCCCAGACCCCTCTCACAGAGTAAGCCGGTGCTTATACCCCAGATACCGTCATCGATTAGATCAGCTCAAGGGAACAGTGAAATTTCAATATTTCCCCAATTTCTTAATGTTTTTCAAATTTCCTAATCATAGTTATAAGATTTCAGTTTCCATAAATTCATGATTACATTTAATCTAAATCTCATTCATATTTATACCTAAATAATTTATTGCATTTAATGTTGGATGAAATATTGTCTTGGACATATTCATAACCTATCATGAAAAAGTGACGAAATATATCTTGAATCGGTTCTATTACGTAAAAACATTGATAAATTTAATAATAAAATCAAGAATACTATTTTGAGAAGACAAAGCAAAGCAGCGATTACTCTATAATGCAACAGCAAATTGTCTTAAGTAGGACTTACTTGAGCCCTTGTGCCACAAGTGCATCCCTGGTACGATTTCCAGCAGCTACAACACGTTTTAGAGTCTCAAGAGCCAGAATGCTTCCACCTTGCCATCCAATAGCTTTCATCAGAAGTGGTACCACCTGAGAACGGATCAACACAAAAAACAAAATTGAAGACATAAGTGCAACTATGGCTTTTCACAAACAAAAGAACCAGGACCGCCGCAAAGCAACAGAATCATTCAGAAGGAGCTGTCATTCATGGATCAGCCAGAAGTTCTAGCAGTGATTTGCCAGTGCTTCCTTTGTAATTATCACAGATATGCAGTAATCTCAAACTGAAATTATCGAACAAGCTAAGAAGAATGGACACCAACATGAGAAATGGATATTGCAGCAACTGACTTGCGAAAAAAGATACTCCGTATCAGATATGCAAGTATAATACGAATCACAAGCATATACACACAAATAACCATGATTTATTTAAATAAAGGAGGAACAAGTGTAAGCCTAAAACATATGGGGTAAGTTTTATCCTGACCAGCATTACTGCGTATATTAGGCAGATACGACATAGCAGATAAGCTTTCTGGGCCTTTCTATACCTACTAAATAGAGTAATTAGAGTGACTGATGTTGGCACTGCAACTGGATATGTCAAAGTATGAGATAATGTACCTTATGCAAAACTCCAAAGACAAAACACAATTCGTATCTATATAAGAATCTTATATATTTTGACATCCAGTTTCAATTATTTTTTATTGGACATGTATATTTTAATATCAAACATGTCTTTAATATATGACTGTATGACACGGATATGTGGCCTAAAATAATCTGCTATTCTCAGTCAAATTAGGGTAATTAACCTAGCAGATGTATCAACAAACACGTGCATGCACACACGTAGATAGGTACGGGAATGTAAGACTATGAGAACTCCTTTCACGATTGGAATGATGAGATATTTTCGGATGATGATTTAACATTGAAAAGTATGTTTTTAACATAAAGCCACAAAACTAGATTTTTTTTTACCTTAGAATAATGGTCTGTTGATCAGGAAGCGAGCCTATTTTGTGAAGAGGTGGACCTGGTTGTTTGGGGTTGCTTATGGTCTATTGGTCAGGAGGTGAGACTATTTTGTGAAGAGGTGGTTCTGGTTGTTTAGGGTTGCTTGGTGGTTAGGATTGATTGTGGGGAACTTGGTTTTGCTAGGCAGTGAAGAGGCTGAAAGATGCGTAATTTATGCTTGGGTGGTTATTTACTGGCATGAAGCTTTTTTCGTGAGGTGCCAGACAATGGGGTTGCAGACTAGGAGGATGGATGCATAGTAACTTAAGATGATAGAATAAATGGATGAAAGAGCGAGTTGTTTTCGGGTGGCTTTTTGAGGAAGATAGAGGAATGAAGGATATTTTTCCGTTATTAACCAAGGGTAAATTTTGAAGAAATACTATAAACATTCAGCTTTTGATGGCGAGGGAACCAAAACAAACAAATAAATTACTACGGAGTAACTTGAACACTTGCATGAGAAAACAATAACGGATTAGAGTCATGTGTATACCTGTGGTGTTCCAACACTTGTTGCAGCCATCGCTTCAGCACATGTAGTACTAGCTGCAAGTTGGTGCAATACACGCAAACAGCTAAGGCGAATACGTTCTCTAGGAGTTTGTTTACTAGTTTGTGAAGAGCCATCCTCAGTGTCATCTCCACCGTCATCACTGTGACTTCGGTTTTTCACATCTCTAGAAGCCATTGTCTCTCTCCTTCCTTCATAAGCCATTGCAGCAACGAGTTTTGGCACATACCCAAGGTATCCAACATGATCTGCAAGGGCAGGATGTACTCGCAGCAGTGACACAAGAGCAGCAGAGAGAAGCAGAGGAAGTTCAGGATCAGCAGCTTGTGAGTCATAATGCGTAGCAGCAACTGACGAAACATACTGATCAAGAAGGCCTTCCAAGAATCGTTTTGGATTTCTTAGAGGAAATTTAGGATCCTTCAAGAAAAGCCTTACATATATTCCTCCAACCTGCACTCATAATAAATTGTCACTCTCAAATACGATATTCCAAATTTAACAACCACTTGACATTTGAATTCAGTGTAATTGCTTTTGGATCATTTGTTTAAAGGGTAGAGAGTATACAAGAGAAAATAAGGGATCAGATTGACGTGGGAGCATTTTGTGGGTTAGTAATTTTACACAGTGAAAAAATAATTATGCTTCTCATCTTATTTTCTCTTAACTTATCAAACACTTCAGCAAACTTAAGCAAACTTAAGTAACAGACAACTTTAGACAACTTAAGAAAACTTTAAAAAGTTCAACAAAAAGACTACTTAAAAAAAACTACACTACAGAAAACTTAAGATGACGGCACATTTTTAAAAAAATTGAGACAACTTAAGATAAATCCTAAGACAAAGAGAGCAAGTCCTTAGTTGGTCTAAATGTCCAAAATGGTAAATGTACTCACTCAATGTGAGAAATGATCAATACTACTCCCTCCATTCCACTCTTTTTTCGTCCCATTTCAATATGGCACACGGATTAAAAGGTGAATTGTGTGGATGAAATAAAGCCTACCAGAAAGCAAACCCATAATGTAACTTGTGTGTATGAAATTAGTGAAAAGTTGACAAAAACAGAACTTTTTGCAAAAGGGAAGAAAGCGTCGAAGTTCCTTTAAGGAAAGTGAAGAAAAGAGTGGAATGGAGGGAGTAATGTACTACATACCTGTGGCTCATCTCTCATTTCCTCCTGACCGGATGCTTGCTCAGGCACATCCCAATCAGTAACGGGTCCCTTCATCTGTTCCCGGTACAAATCTGATGCCATAGTTGCAATCTGTGCAGATAGTGACGCTGCCATAGCTGGCGTCCAGACGAGTTCTGGGGTCTCAGTTGTTTGATCAAGGGCGGATACCACAGCTTCACCAGGACCATCTCTGATATTAGATACTAAACCATCAGGAAAGAACCTTGCCAATGTTATGACAACACGAGGGCCATGCATGGGCTGACCAATCAGCCTTCCCAACAAAGATGCCGCTAAAGCTCTTTGTTGTAAGGGCACTTCATCTGCATAAGATGGAATCATGGAGACAGTAAGTACTACTGTGCTGTACAAAGAACTCTAAGAGAAAGTGAGATCGGTGGTACCTTGCAGCGGCAACAGAAGTTCTAGAATGTAAACAACTCCTCCATGCTTAGCTGCTGTCCAGGCTAGCTCTGGTGTGCTCGCCAGGGCTAAGAGAACATGAAGAGCTCCCTCTCGACAGTTCGGAGAAGTATGGAGCATTTGTAGTAGTAGCAGAACACTGGATCCATCAGCAACCATAGCTTCCAAACATGGTGCATAGGCAGTAAGGAGAGACAACACATTTAAGCACAGTTGAGAAATGCCGGTATCGGAAGCATCTGGAATTGAGAAGCATTCAAATATGGGCAAGAGCCTTTCTTTGGTGGAAAATACTGAAGCCAAATTCGGATTACTGGTTAGCAGGTTCTGCAACACAGAAATTCATCGTTAATAATCTAAACCACGGATTATTACATAAATTTTTCTCACCGAAACGTACCTTAAGAGAATTCAACGCGAAGCGAAGGTTCTTCAGCACCGAGTCCTCTTTCATGGTTTTCTCACTTACAACCGAAGCGTCATCAATGTTCTGCTCACCATTGGACTGATCGACAACAATTGCAGGTGCTGATTCTTCATCACTAGAGTTTCTCAATATTTCACTGCCCTTCGTTGAACCTGTTTGGTCGTGGTTATGAATTAAGAAAGATATAAAATCAACTAGAGCAACACAGAAACCTTCTGGTTCACTGATCTCAAAATCTGGTTGGTCATTGTAGACCCGGAGGTAAACATTGCCAACACAGAGCTCCTTGGATAAAGCCTCATACGTAAATCCATGTGAATCATTTAGCTCACAAGAGCCACCACGGCCTAGTGAAGTCCGCTGCTCTTCGACAAACTTTAGCAATTCAGCTCGTGTTGAAGAGTTCCATATAATCTGTGATCCAAATCAAGATGCATTCAGACATTGGCAAAGTATTCTACAACATAGTTACACGGTACGATTCAAAATTTGAGTTTGTTAAAAGCTAATGCCCCTCAAGTGCCACTTAAGTGGTTTATGCAGTTAGTATTTTCATAGTCAAGCCTACTATAAACAGAGAGTTTAAATTCATAGAAGACTGAGACAGAAAAGAAATAAAATAAATTAGAGTCCCTCGTAGGTGAAACTGCCGTCCAACCACCTACTAGAACTGAAAAGGAAATAATCAATATTGTTGCATTGAGAGTCATGACGGATAGATCAACCCATGTCAGCGCCTCAACTATATAGAGAGAATCAAATTATTTTTCACTCTTCCAGGCGCTTGATAAGTGCTCTATGACAGAACTGTTCAAACAGTTTGAGCGTTTGGAAACCAAACCTCGAATCATGCAACCATAGGATTTCCAATGAAGTTGAAAATTTGACTGTATAAGATGACTGAATCGACAAAATTACTACGCTAACAAGTCATGTCTTTGTATGTGGTAACTTATTCCCTCTAATTCTCACTTAAGTGCCACAAAGCTTATTTTTCAATAACCCCAAGGCACATTGAGGTGGTGAGGGGTCTGGCAACAAGACACGAGATACAAAGTAAAAAGGGCGTGCCTCTTGCCCATGTGGTGGCTGTGTTGCAAACAAAGTTGTATTTCAAAAGAAAATATATTGTGCATTAGCACCCTTTTGGACAGAAACAGTAAGTGATTTTCGAAAACCATAACTTTTCATACAAAAGAAAGCAGATAGGTGTGCCTTGCCATTTTTCTCTATGCTCTCTTAAAATTAATTGAAAATCATCTTGACATTTCTCCTCGTCAATGTTCATAGTATGACTCAGTACTTTGATCCTCCAATAGTTGGAACAATCTTGGACATTGTGACTACCTTCATGATCTAAATATCCCACCGCCCTAGCATTCAATAAATAAAAGTGTTCTTTAGATGAAAGCAATTACCTCAGGTGATTCCATATTGGAGTTTAGTTTCAGCAGAAGCTCTTTAGATGTTTTTTCTTTCAGCATGCCAGCCAGTTTAGGGGTTAGTAGAGCCTGAAGTGCCGTTACAGCATCCTTGTTGTAAGGTGCTGGAGTGCCATCAATACACAGACCACTAAGCCTTGAGAGGGCTTCTGATGCTTGCACCGCATGCAAGTTTTTAGCAATTTGAACACTGGCACCAACTCCATACGCTTCAGTCATGCCAGTTTCCTCAGCAGTAGAATCATATTGCAGTAACAGTGGTAAGAGATACCTGAAAAACAAAATAAAAAGTTAACAGGTCATCATAATTGCAGCACACTACAGAAAAACTAATGGGAAAATGCATGGAAAAATTGTTTCATTGTCTTTCATCTGTCTAACCAAGCTGAATGTAGTCGAGCTCTCACTCTCAGATGAGCCATCCGACTCTTAAATACATACCAACAAAGCTTAACATCAAATGGCTAACCAGCTTGCATACCAAAAAAATGAAAAAATAGACTATAACTGTCTTTTGCCATACAACATCCCTTGGTCCCATACTCTTTGAAACTCCTTCCTCTCCAAATTATACCTCGACATTAGCCTGCCCAACTCCAAATTCCATCGCACCTGTCAACAGTCACAAGTGCATGGCTGCACACAACTATACCTACCCCTATGTGTTCTCACATTTGACTATGCTTTATCTATGCCCTAAAGAACCATAAGACCACAAAATTATATTGATGATCAATATGCCATTCACATACCATAACACTCCAGCCTTTATTAACGCATTTTGTAGTTCAGAGGAAACAGCAACATGTGCAATAGTCTGGAGAGCAGCATCAACAGCCCCAGGAATCAGCTCAAGTTCAGTGCAATGTACAACATCCTCAACTAGGCCAGACAGTTGAAGCATCTCAACCCTGGCGATCTCAAACTGACTCAATACAGCAAAAGTTCGCATCACATTTGTCACTATGATGGCAGATGGTTCACTTGCGGGGGTAGTTGGCTGCACCACGCACATGCATCGGGAAAGAAGGGATGCCAATAGTTGTATCCCACTGTCCCTCACAAGTTCTTCACCATTAAGAGAGGAGGATGCACATCTATACAGAAAAAAAGACATATTACTCTATTTGTAAAGAAGAGCCAAAATAAAAGAAACATTATACTAGCTTGAGGTCAAGATGAACCCATTTAGCCTGAGTACTGCATAAATACATCTAGTGGTCAATCAAAATTTGAATGGAAATCTTTTAATACGGGTTCATACTCTTGGTGCCATGACATTAATAATTTTCTTTTTATTTCACTAATTTAATCAATCAACTAAAACTACAAATTCTACTCATTTTTGGAACTGTAGAACGACTAAGAGAAATCATGTTGATTCCTAGGTATGAGAGTAAATTAAATAGATCACATACGTAAGCCAAGTCAATTCAGAAGCTGCAACTAGAAGCGGAGCTCTGTCAGCAGACAAAAAGTTGTTGTCATCCTTGTCGACTGTAATTGCATTCAGCAACATTGGATAGCCAGCATACTTGAATGGCTCCAGGACATTCCCATATCTCCTGTATAAGATACATTGACCATTCAACAAAAGCAAGACCCTCCATGGTTGGGGACCTTGCAAACCTTGCATTGAAGCCTACAAAAGTTACAAAAGACAACATGATCAAACACATGTAAGCATTAAGTACCTTCATGAAAGCTTAGGAAAAAAATCAAAACATGATACTCCCTCCATTTCGTACAACCTTTGAATACAAGTTTTAGGGTCAAAGTTAACATGTCATAGAAAATATAAAAAGGCTACGACAGGACAATAGCATCTTTACAATTTTTATACTAAAAAAAAAAATCACAAACATAACATCAATGGAGAATTTCAGGTAGACATATCAAATAGAGAGACTACATGGCATGTTTTATAGCCATTACAAGTGGAACTACACAGGCATGTCAAAGGCTTATTTATGGAAGAAACGCTAATGTAGATCCTCAAATCGATTTGGGAAGATGAAAATCAAATAACACACCTTAAAAATAAGGTCATTGTTCACTTCATGGTCTAAACATGTCACTCTTTCAGATAATATTCCTACAAGTAACCACTATCGACAATTATGGAAACACAACAACAACCGAGAAAGCATCGTATTCAGTACGCATTATGGCATCCATTAAAAAAAGAACCCTTTTCAAATTTGCAATTTCTTCAGCAACAATGCAACATATAAAAAAAGGACCAATACAGTAGGTACTATTAACTATGAAAGATATAAGAAATCAGGATCCTACTGAAGTAAAAAAAACAGCATCAAGCCCTGTTGCTAAGAGATTTTTGATGTTGGTTCAATTTTTATTAGTTATCTACTTGAGAGTTATAAAACATCTATCATGTTACTCTATTCAACTAGGTAACATTCTTAAGACTAGGAAGAATATTAAGGTTATGCTACTTAGGACAACACTACCCACATCCGACAAGGTGAGTGCCTAATTAAAGACGACTATTATTTAGTGAAACTTTCTTTTTTGGAGTAGAAGTATCAAATGACTAAACGATGTCCGAGTATATAATTCCGCTGCAGTAAAAAACAGTGGTTGACAATAATATGGGTCGTCTCACATGAGTTTGATGACTAGAGTAACAGTGGCAAAGAAGTTTACTAGAGATTACACACATTACCCACTAATAGCTACAAGAAACCCAAATAGTGTTTAGGGTGCTTACTTCATACATAAAACCAGATTATTCGTCAGCTAGATTACAAGAGAGATGTAGTGGATATGGAGGGTGATGCAAATATCCATTCCTTCCTCTCCAAATGGACTAACAAATTTCAATCGTCTTGTTCTCCTGGCAATACAATACCCCAGTCCTCTCTCATTTTAAATACACCACGTCACAACTAAAGTTCTGTTTTTCATCCATACGGGTCCCAAACATTAAGTTAAAGGAGTAGAGTTGTTAGGATCTTATCCTGCTAAGGACTTGTTCTCTTCGTCTTCAGTTGTCTTAAATCTGAAGTTGTAGAAATCTGAAGTTGTATAAAGATTTCTTGGAACACCCGGCCCCAACCTAGGGCTGTGAATGTCACTCACGGTAGCACAGCACATGGTGTACATTACTCACAGACCAACACATGCCCTTTCAAGCGCATTTTAGCATCCCTTATCCACATCCTGAAAAACTTATCAAGAGGTCACTCATCCTAACATTGCTCTCAATAAGCACGCTTAACTAAAGAGTTATTAAGAGGAGTCACCACAAAAGAAAATGCATCTTGCTGGTATGATTTCTTCTTTCAAAGCACTAGTCGTTTAAGCTTATCAAATAGACCTCTCCAATGGGATACCCCAAAACAGAACGTATTAAATGTCCGAGACTTTCAAAAATTCTATGAAGTTTAATGTTTTTGTTAGTCTTTTTCGTAAAGTTCAAAAGTTCTCTAAAGTTTGTTTAAGTATTCGATAAGTTAAGAAAATAATATGATGACGAGAACAAGTCCTAAAATCCTGAGTCAAGTATCTGATCGAAGATTGTAAGATTCTATACAAAGAGCTTTGGGTGGACAGGTAAGACATACACATGCCATAATCTATAGAATGTAATTTAACAAAATGCATTCGCTAGAATGAGTGAAAGCCTCAACAATAATATATTATGTTAACTCCATTTGTTAAATGTTGGTAATTTCTAAGGTTATTGCTGTTTTTTTTTTTTTTTTTACATCTACCATACCTATTGTTCAGATCATCATCTATATCCCTGACCTTTGTTACTTGCTCCAAGGCATGACCAAACTTACCTAGTCCATTAATTTTCAACCAAAAGATGATATGGACCAAACTCATTGTTATGTTTTATAACATGTACCCTCGTGTGTTCTACTATGTGCCCTCTTTTTAACAATAATGACGTAAAACCCTCTTATCATTAGAGCTAACACTGAACATGATTTTGACCGATGATTCGCCCCAAATTTGGGAGATCACATACTGTCGAATGTAAGCATAATTTCCCATACAATAAATTGTCTTCTGTATCCTGTCATGTTGAATTTTTATTTTCCTATTTTATTTGAGGTCAAGGGAGGGTAATTCCCACAAGTAACTTCTAATACTCCGTAAGAATTAAATAAGGATAACTTAAAATACGAACTTGTACGGAGTAATTGAGATTACCATAACACAAACTTCTATTTCGGAATTACAAAGGGAAAATCAATCAAAATAGAAATAAAACTGAGGAGAAACCATATATAGGGGAACATGAAATTTAATAATATGAACTTTTAATCATGGTAAGCAATGAATGATGAGAGTTGCTCTCTCCATCCATGTATAAAGCTCATGGGTGGATGGGCACAGAAGTTAAAAAAAAAGTGAGATATGTGGTGAAAAATGAGAGTTGAAAAAAATTTGTGGGGTCAAAGTTAATAATGACCGCAAAATGATAATAGAAAAGGAAAGACAGTGAGCATGAACGAGTTTGGCCAAAGTTTAGGGAGATACACATGGTTATTTAACAAAAATGGTAGGGGAACATGGTAGAAATTTGAAAGACATAGGGATACATCATTGTCCCTTTAATATTCTACAGTTCATAATGACAAAGGGTCATCTTAACAAGTTATTATAAGCAGCATACTTGGCCTTCTACATAGACTTTTCGGAGCTTTTATCAACTATATTATAGATTTATAGGAACGATGCGAAGAGCCCCAACCAAAACAGAGACAAAAAATCAGATGAGTTTGACACCCTTATCAAGATGAATGTACACAATTTGATCTTTAAGAAATCCTTTGGTTAGAATTGCAACTATTATACCCCATAGATTAGGGTATAGAACCTACATCCTTGTCATGAAAAAATAACTGTGACCCAGATCTTGAAACTTTACAAGTAATGTATAGAAAGCAAGTTCCACCAATCAGGGTAGTATAAGCCATGAAGAACATTGGCCAACTTTGACTCTAATCAGTGGCTACAACAGACCATTTTTAAAGCAATAAATTGAGTTCTT
The DNA here is from genome assembly GCA_023091065.1 of Dianthus caryophyllus. Classification (NCBI taxonomy): domain Eukaryota; kingdom Viridiplantae; phylum Streptophyta; class Magnoliopsida; order Caryophyllales; family Caryophyllaceae; genus Dianthus; species Dianthus caryophyllus. Next base: position 17,107,241 of record CM041521.1, read on the forward strand.
AAGGATGTTTTATCGTCTACATGAAGCAGCAGTCTATAACAGTCACAACCTATACCTTCTTATAAGCGCGTAGTCGCGTACATACTACGTTTGATGGATTCAAGTGGATTATATTTTCTACAAAACGCTTCAAAGTATTAACGTAAACTTCAAATTCACTAGAAACATTCTTAAATGGCAATCCACCATGCATGGATGATTTGAGCTAGAAATCACAGGGAACAGTCCCGACAAGTTTTAGTACCCCAACAAGGTTAGGTTAGAGCAATCGAGCCTAAAAGAAGCTATAGAAAATCAATGTACATCACATGAGCGAAACTTAACGGTGGCAGAACAAAATAGAAATTGAAACACGATGTACCTGAAGGCGCTCATATGCTTTCTGGACAGCGAGAAACTTTTCCCTCCCTTCAGGATTTTTATCAGGGTGGTATCTAATAGCAAGTTTCCTATATTGGCGCTTAAGCTTTTCTTCATCCACGTTCTCAATTTTCTTGATTAATATACCGTCCTCGAAAACTTCAGAAGGATGTGTCACATGGCTGTTTTCAGCTGATAGATCATCAGAAGATATCTCCAATATCTTACAAGCTTCTTCTTCAGAAAGATCCATCGGTTTTCGTGTCAACTCCTCACGCCACATTGCCAGTAATGATTGTAGAAACTCAACATGTTCAACGATTGGCCAATTCGGAAACCGAATCTCATCGCACAAGTTCCTGAGATAATAACGGTGGCACCACATTTCATCCTTAAGTTCAGGATATGTAACTGGGGGAATAGGAGCGTAATCATAGAGTGCGTGACAATGTTGAGAGAGTTTCTGTGGATAGTCACCGAGATGCTGCAAAACCTGTTTCCAATCTCAAGAATTTAGTATAAAGAAGTAATCTATGAAGGTTCTGACAACTCTTATCCAATTATGAGACATGAGAATTTTCTCATCTCCAACCTTTACAGATTGATGCAGTCAAACAGTGTCAGTACCAATAAGAAAAGCACCAGGCAATTACCTGTCGTATAAGATTCTCTGCTCTCATTTTGTGTGTCCATATAATCTCAGGAGTATCAGAATCTGAAACCATGGCTGCAGCAAACGCAGCTGGTCCAGATCGCTCTAATACGTATAATAGTGATTCCGGAAGAAGGCCACCAAGAACACTACGCTTCGCCAATGGCAATGAAGATGAAACAGCAGCCTCTTCACCACCATGAAATGCTTGATGGACATGTGTCTCATGGAAGAGTAGGGCTATTGATTGGAGATTAGAGCCAGGGTACGCAAGTGCAAAATAGAAGGCCCCTGTGCTATATAGTCGTACCATTGCTTTAGGATTTCTCATTACAATGGCCCTCAACAAGGCAGCAGCTGCCTCCACAACACTAGGTTCCCCCGAAAGCATAGCCTACAGTATAAGAGAAACAATGTTGTAAAAAAACATTCACACGACCCAAAGCAAACTTGTGTAAACAAGTTAACATCGCTGGTTTGAAGTTTGAACTTGTGGTAGGCAGAGGTCTACAGAAGACCGCCTTGTCTCAGGAGTACAGAAAGACAGAAAATCACTAAAATGAAGTAACTACCATACAATGGTGCAAAAAAAACACAAAAGAAGACCATGAAACAGCACGACCCTAGACGGAGCAAAATTGCAGTATTTTTCACATTTTGTGAGCCGTGTTATGGAGAAGATATGTTTGCTACAATCTGGTTCAATTGCTTTAATGAAAATATTTTCTGTATATAAAAGTAATATATGTGAGCCAATCCATCTAGATGTAGCAAAACTATTATCTTCAAACAAATTTCTGAGTCATAGAAATAGGCTAAGGGTGCGTTTGGATTGAAAGAAATGGAGGGAAAGGAAAGGGAGGGAGAGAGAATACCTCCATTTCCCTTGTTTGGTTAAGTGAGGGATTGGAGGGGGAGGGAAAATGGATCCCTCCATTTTCCCCCTCCAAGTCAATTTTTTTCTTTCCGATGGAGGCAAGATTTGGAAGGAAAATGTCAATCTTCCCCTTCCCTTCCTTCCCTTTCCTTCCCCTCATTTCCCCTCTCCTCTCCTCCCCTCTCCTCCCCTCCCCTCCCCTCCATTTCCCTCCTATTTTGCTATCCAAACACACCCTTAAACAGCCGCCAAAAAGAGATTTAAAAAAAAAAAGTACGATGGATCAACAAGCTAAAAGACTTGGAAAAATAAAACATACCTGAGCTATATGGGGAAGACAACGTGGGCTTGATAAAATTCGTTTCACTCTTGGTGTTGGGGTGACTATCTCACCGGCATCATCTAGGTCAGACCGTGCCGCAACCATGCTATGCAAAATAGATAATGCAACCTCCCCTACCTGTTGAACGAACAGTGTAGAAGAAGGGTTATAATAGCAGATACTAAAATGAGAAAATACAACAAATTATCCTGAAAAAATAATCAACTGACAAAACAGCTAGCCGATAGAAGTTGAAGTTTTGAACTTAAGCTCAGATAATCACAAGCACAACAAAGGCCTAAGCCACTCAAGTGAACCAAGAACAGAGTCCACCTAGCATTATTTATCCATAGCGAATAAGAATCACTCAACCAAGAACAGTGTCCACCTATCCTGTATGACGGTATTAGTCCATGGCTTTGGTCCCTAAGTCGAAGCCAAGATATAAAATAATGTATACCTGGCCAGAGGCAGAGAGACATTTTCAGAGAAAGAAACACTAATGGAGTAGCTATATCTAATGAGGCTCTTGATCTTGCTTCAGTTTAGTGCCAGTTTACAGGATTTACCTCAAGTTATCTTGCTGGTGTTAGATGCACACTCTAGAGGACTTCTTTAATGTTGAGTCCACTTCTCTTTAACAAAATTTAATTTGGCCTCCGCTCTTCTTATTTCCCAAGTTTCTTTTATGTTTCTCCACTCTAACCCATATATTCTATAATGAAAACATGCATCAAAGAGAAGATAATGACAATTTCCCAAGAATCGATGTGTTTATCAGGATGTTACAGATAAATTTACTTAATGGATATAGATTATAGATTATAGTTCAAGACCTCTCTTAAAATAAAGACATCTCTTACATGCATCCGTCAATGTAAGTGGCAAGTGTTCATAATAAGAGTAGTAGTATAGGATGCCAACTCAATTAAGAGGCAGAGTCCAAATAGAGACATAAACCAAAGCAAAAAGGAAAGTAAGAAATATAAAGAAAGAAACCAAGCCATGAATAAGTTTTTCGGAATAAATGAAAAAAATGAGATTTAAGAAATACTCCGTATAAAATTTTTGCATGAAGACCCAAGATATTCACTTAGCTATAAGCACTAACCACATGACTACCTGAGTTGAAGTTAGAACTGGAACACGACCAGCCATTGCCCAACGAAGCTCACGTATATCCCGCAATTTTTTCCAGTCTGTCATTCCTGACGCACGACATCTTGTTGTCCAGTCAATTTCTTTCTTTGACCATAACCGCCTAATCGCATCCTTCTCCATCGGGCCAACTTGAACACCGTCCTTGTTAATGTACATCCACTCTTTTAAGGGCTCCATAAAAGCTGAAGCAGCAATAAGGTTAGATTGCAAAGGAATGGCTGTTCTTTCAGAGGCTTCATGAATTGATGTTAGCAAATCTACAGCTAGTACACATCCACCAACCAAGACACAGGCCTCTATATTTAGCAATACCTTCATCAACACCTACATAGAAAGAAGCATAAGTTTACCCATCATATGCTATTCTTGTTGCAATAAATGGGCGAAAGAAACAATGATAACCCAGAAAGAGCAAGCCTATCAGAAATAAAAAGTGAAAAGGTGCTGAAGTAAAATAAAAAATAACAAAAAATCAAATTAAAAACTGAAACAGCAGTGAAATAACTAAGGCATATCTACAAGCACGGGCATTTGATGCTGGCTAGGAAATGTTTGTTAAACTTGAAACGAAAAAAAAAAAAAAAAATTGTTCATAATTATTTTATTTATAAATAAAAAGAGCACAATTTTAAGAATGAACTACAGCCCATACTCCGAAGCAGAAAGGCTTTATTTGTTTTCCAGTACGGCAGTTAAGAGGCCCATTGACAGATAAATGTTCGTTCATAGTTTTACACAAAGTGGTGTCAAAGCCAGTCACACTAGAACAGCAAAAATTTCCACAAATCAAAGCACAGCAGTGCCAAAAATAGACATAAAGCTGTACTTACCTTTAATAAAAGAAGTAAACGGTGCCTCAAGGCTCTATCATCAGTCCTGTCTAGCAGCACAGTTGTGTGAGCTGTGCCCTCAAACGGCCCAATTGTGAGATAATGCTGTTCATAAACAATGGCCATAGCACGTGCACACAATTCTCTAACAGATGACCCTCCACCACCTCCAAAACCATCTAGTCTTCCCATATCACACCAATCATCAGATTTACCAAGTTCGTCAGGTATAGCACCATCCACTGTAAGTCCAGTATCAGCATCACAGAGAAACCTGTGATATAGAGCTCTAAAAAACGCGACAGGATCACGTAATGGAAAATCTTGTGCTCTGCCACTATTGCCACTCTCAAGAAGCAAACGGAGGTAGTACTGACCCACACAAACTTCTTTTGACAAACTAGGATACCTTATAGAAAATTCAGAGTAATTCCAAGAAATTTGAGGAATATTATCCTGCTCGGGCACATTATTCGGACTGGTACCTCGAGGAACTATATCTTCTGTACGCTCTTTCTCCACATCAAGATGATGAACCTCAGCTTGCAAAGCTTGTCTAAGCTCTTGCCTGGTACGATCATTCCAAATAAGATCAGCACGATTATGATCGAGGCTAAAGGCTCGCCAAAACTCAGGCCAGTTAAGCAGTAGCCTCCCAGATCCTACAGGTGTACTCTCCACAACAACCTGAGCAGGAGCAGGGACTCCAGAGTTTTGTAGGCCTCCGATATTAGCATCAGGATCAACAGAGTTGGAAGTAACTGTACCCTGTGGCTCATTTGAGACTGGTGATTGACCATCAGAAAAAGCAGCAGTCAAATCATCCTGTTGCGGGGGAGAAGAAGGCATAACTGAGACAGTATTCTCCCTGGCATGACCCAAGGAAGAGTCGACATGTATCTCTGATGGCGGTCTTTGATTTACACCATTGTATGGGGCAGCCTGCTTTGAAGAATCACCTTGATCATTGCTATTCATAGGTGGCAAGGCTTGATCCTGAGATATTATAGATTTCACAGCCCGGCGCTTCCTCTGCTGAAGCAGTCGTCTTTGTCTCTTGCTGATTGATGAGCTATCTTGGTCGTATAAACTCTGTGAATCTTCAGCATCATCACAGCTTGTATGTAGATAAGCAACAAGCCCTGGGGGCAGAACTCTCGACAATAAATTAAGAGCTGGTTCGTAAGAATCAGCCCAAAGAGCTACAAGCTGTCGACTAACTTCTCGCCGCTCACCAGCCGGAAAAAAGAAGGCATGCAACAAATGCCTTAACAAAGCACCATCCCGCAAAGCTGCATCACGCATAGATTCAGCAGCAATGGCATCTTCCTCCGCAATTGTTCGCATGATGACTGCAACAGTCTCTCTAATACTTTCAGCAGGATGTGCAAACAAGGCGAAAAGCCGACGCCGTAAACCAGCAACCTGTCGAAGAAGTTCAACAAAAACAGTATATTGTGTTGTTTCTCCATGAGGTTCACATATCATTGCCTCTAAAACTTCAACAATCGCCATAGATAATAATGGAGAAACAGAAGTGGGTTTCAATCTGTTGACAAGGATAATCACATAACTCTGATTAGCAAACAATACAGATTTCGTATGCATAGCATTTGCATGCCTCTCGCCTTTACTGTCAGCCCATTCATTTGTGTCTCCAGGACCACCACCAATCAACAAGGAAATGAGACTTGCAGCTTCAGCTGTTACGCACTCTGACCCATTTCTAAGGAGACCCATTATTCTTCCGACAGCAGCAGGAAATGAAACGACATGAGAAGCTGCACTTTTTGAAGCCAACAACCGACGTAAACAAGATATAAATCCTGTAACAGTAGCAGCTGCTTTAGGAGAAGGTGGAGGTAAGGGCGGGGAGTCAGGTGGAAGATTTGGTGTGCCGGGCAATATGGTTATTAAGGCCATCAATGTCACCTCTGGCACCTCTATTGTAGGTGGCACTCCACTGTAAGGAATGCATGCATTGAATTCCCTTATTCTGCGCCACAATTTGGCTCTGGAACCAGGGATAGAGCCACCATCAGTCACAGCATCTTTGGCAGCTGCCGCAAGGTGCTTCAAATGCATAGATGTATTCTCAACATCAGTGATAGGACGCGCTGAGATAGAAGGATTTTGCTGCCTAAGTAATTGAACTCTCCCGCAAGGTGGATCAATGCGGTGACCAGGCATTGTTAATCGTGGTAACACAGGCATTGGACATTGGCCCTAGAAAAAAGTCAAACAGAAAGTGGTTCTTGTAAAGATGTAAAACACTATCATGAGCCACATATAATTTAACAAATAATTTGACCACACATCTATCAAACATCAAAGAACAAATCTACCTACTTCGGTTTGCAACAGATCACGTACAGCAGCAAGCAAGCTATCCCGAGATGTACTTGCATAAACCTAGAAACAAAAGGAAAAAAGAAAAAAGGTCAGGACAAAAATAGATCAAAAGATTATACAGTAGCATATAAATTATCATGTAATTAAGAATGTAAACACTAACGTGAATAGGGCAACCGTCGTTAAATTCAATAGCAAACATCTGGGGCTCCTCAGCAAATCGGACTAGGGCGCTAACTGTAGACAATGGGCGTACAATGACAGCCTGCACACAAACAAAAACTTATTTTATATAAATACAACCAGCAGTATACATAAAAGGTACGCACTCAATCAGATGATTGATACTGCCAGCAAAATTTTCTTGTGGTGTTGTGCAACCTCTACATCATTGCATCACCATAACAGCATAATGACTTACAATCCCAGACTAGTTTTTGTTGTTGTAAATTACCTTCTACAATCCATATATAAAATGCAATATATTTAAGAGAAAAAACCTTGACTTTAACAAAATGGTCGTCAGCATTGATAGAAAGACAAGCTACTAGACGTTAGTATGATTTGGCGATTGATAGTTTATTCAGAAAGAATTATTAAAATAAAATGAACTCATGAAGTCACTGAGGTTGCAGACAGCCTGTTAGGTTGGAACCATGGAAGGTCAACAAATCAAGCTTATCTGCCCCATTTCTACGGAGAAACTATCTTATGCCTCCACTGGAAGATACCAAAGGTTCAAAACAACAACAAAAAAAAATGATGCCTTAATTTCAAGTTCAATAAGATAAGACCACAAAGAGAAAAAGAGTGGCCAATCAAATTCCAGAGGAGCAAAAAAGAGAGAAGAACAATATACTCAACTTAACCATTTTGCTTGATAAAAATCAGAAGGCAAAAGTCAGAAGTTTGAAACTGATGAATTATTAAATGTTCACAATACAGTTCTCGCCTTCTGAATGACAAACCTCATAATTTTCTGGACGTCTCTCAACAAGCGAGACTTTTGTAAGAATTAGCTGACGTGATACAGCATCGCCCTGTTCTCCGAGTCCTCCTCTAGGCCCAATTCCTAATCCCAGACTCGGAAGATTAACAGTTCCATGAGCAGCAGTTCTGAGTCTTGTGACTGACCAACCTCCACAAGGGGTTTCATCTGCTCCAACTGCATCTCGCGCTGCATTTACAGAATAGACTAGTTTAACAAAACAGAGCCAGAGGCATAGAGCTACTTTAAGCAGTACAAAGAGAGGTATAAATGCAGATCAAAAGTATCAAGTACAATATTACACCCACCCCTTTGCTTGATAAACTCAGAAGCAGTAACTGATTGTGTACTATCCACAGCCAATGAAACACCGACCATGGTTTTTGCAGTTTTTGTCTGCACGAAGATACTAATAATTAGGATCATTGAAACAAATTGATAGCATAAACTTGCAGCTCACTCCATTTTCAGAGCTATACCCCTTGATTAAATATCACTAATACACTCCATTAGCGGTAAAAGATTATATCATAACCCCAAAGTAGCAGTCATGGCAAGAGTAAAGTCATTACCAAGTTTGATATAATCACAGAGGTTGATGTTGAAGAGGCAGCTTGAAAAGCTTTTGACTTCCTTCCATATAATGGGCATAGAACAAATCCATGTTCACCGCTTCTTTTTCCATAGTTATCAGCCAAAAAGATAACAGCAGGGGAACCCATGTCTCTAAAGTCTAAGCACCAGCGAAGGTCTCCAGACTTCAGATCAATAATTTCTACTCCAACTGATGTTATCCTCATTTTCTGCATAAAGACAAAACAATAAGTAGAAACTTAAAATTTTTAATTGAAACCGAAAGAAATACAAAAGGAAAAAATGACATCCACAAAATTAAATACAGAAGTATGAAGAGATGATAATTGAAAAATAAGATTCTGTCATTACTCTGCCTTTCCAAGACAAAGAACTTCAATTTTATCTAAAGTTGCGCTCCCCAATAGTAGTCAATATATTTTATTTCTCTTATTTTCATACGGTTATAGCCCTCTATATTTGTTTTTCATATGACACAAAAGATGATTCTAAGATGAGGAAGTATTAAAATTACAGATGGCAGGAAAGATAGTTAAAAAGATTTAACACACCCACCACTTTTGCACATGAATCACAGGTTTGTTAATTACTTTCTATGACAGATAATCCCACCAAACAATAGGAGCACAACCTAGCAAAAGTAACTACAAAAGAACCTTTATCAACTTCCCTGTCATCCCTCACTCTTCCCCAAAAATGTTAAGACCACATTTTACAATCATTCAACCATAGGTTCATGTATTAACACCAACATAGGCCCTCTTAATGATATGGCGAATCCCCCATCAACGATAAGTATAAAACTACTCTTCAGAATGTTGTAAATGAATCAATATATATACAATGAAAGAGCAGAAGACATCAGTAAAAGAAAGACAATTCTAACTGTTCCAAATGTGTTCTAAATTATTATAGGGAATTCCTTCCCTTAACAGCACCTGAACCCTTTGCTCACTTAAAGAGGTTAAGTACATCCCTTTGCTCACTTAAAGAGATTAAGGACATAACCTCTTGAAAGAAATCAAGATATGAAACAATTTGAAGTAGAGACAAGATATCCTTTAGAACCAAACAACTTAGAAGATAGCAACAAATGCACAGAGCACAGAGCTAGAGTTTTCTTCTCTTTTCTGAACTGACATGGTACCTATGAAACGGGTCTATCATTCCACCGGCCTGTGGGAATAAACTAACAAGTTATGTTACTTACCTTCCCTTCTTCTCCCAAAAGTCTAATGATCATGGGGGAAGGTTTTTCTTTATTTGCAGAGTTACCACAATCAAATTGTACAAGCAGATACAAGCACCATTATCTGGAAATGATCACTTCATGTAAACTCCCTATAACCCCTCATCACTTAGATACTACTACTTGCACACTTTTAATACAAAGGATTGAAAACGCAAAAATGTTGTCCCACATATAGCACGAGTCACATACCCTTATGATTAAAATGCTACTCAGTGACTTACACAGAACTTTCCCCCATCATATACCAGGCAACAGTCACTTCAAGTGACCTCATACCTATAACAACAAATATCGCAAGAGGAATATCACGAACAAAGCAGTAGTTATCAGGCTGAATGCATAAATTTACGAGAGCACTCAATGTCATGGCACAAATAAAACACTAAACAAGAAGTCTTAACCGCTTTATGTGAGCCAACTCTTAGCAATCTACAAATACTATGCAAGCTCCATAGTATCTTCTTCTCATTATTTAGTCCGTCATTCCTTTTTCTTAGTTGAAGTGTTATTTACATGTTAGACCTCTCTAAAATCAAAAATGTTGCACAACTTAAGCTTGGCACAGCTCACACCACCTAAAACTAAGCTTAAGCTTGCTCAAGAGAAAACCAAGTGCAACAAAGCTACAACTTTGCCAAATATTGATGAAGCACATTTTTTCTAACCATCCCATTATTCTTATTTTGCGTGTAAGCGCTCCCAAAGATCCAAACAACCTAATGCGCACACTATTTATTCCAAAAACTACATCATGAATTCGGTATACCTTTGCACCTTCTTCTTCTATACCGCGTGCAACAAAACTATGAGTTTTCCCCTAAGGACACGCTCACATTATTGCACTCACCTTGTTTACCTCGGAGCATCGAGCTACAATATTCACAGCATAATAACAATTCACAACGAAAAAGAAAATTCAACAAAAACAGAACGAAACAAACATAAAACAAGAAAAACTTACATAAGGAACCCACTCTGAATTCCGCCTCCGAAGATGAAGCACAGGATACTCAGCAACAGAGCTGAGTTTATTCCCTTTAATCCTATGCAACTCCGTCAAAATACTTGCCCGAAAAACCGACGAAAACTTCATCCCCTTAAACTTCCCCTTCCCATCACTCCTAACACTCAAACTAAACTCATTAGAGTTCTCATCCCTCCCCAATATGGGCATCGCCCCTTCGAAATCGCTACCAACATCGTAAGAATTCGTCACCCCCAACGAGTTAGGATCAAGCGTAACAATCGCCGTATTCGAAAAGCACAGTATCCTCTTATACCGCCCTCGCCACGAGTGCTTGATCACCAAGTACCTCGCCAAGTACTCTGGCTCCTCCACTGCCGCGTGCGGCGGCGCCGACGAAGTCTCCGGCGGTGCTGACGCGGTGGCGGCGGCGGCGGGGGTGGTGGCGGTGTGGCGGTTGATGAAGTCCATTTGAGGAAGGTATTCTAGAGTGTGAGTTTTGGGGACATTTGATCGGAGGAAGAAAAACCCTAATTTGCCGGCAGTTGCCGGACTTTGCCGTGACTGATTTGCCCCCAGTGCTTCCGAATTAAACTATTTAATCTCCACTTTCTCGTCGTTTTCAAATCGAATTACGCGTGATTTTCTAGGGTTCTGTAAATCAACGCCGATGACGACGACAAAAACGATGAGAACATTTGATCAAGTGTGCATTATTGATCAAAAAAAGAATTATTTATGATCAATATTATCAAATAGTTTAGGTATTGATGATCACTGACCAAGAATTGGAGAGAATATTTTTTTTTTTTTTTGAGATCAAAGAAGATTAAACGGAGAGAAAATTAAATTGAGGAGAAATTAAATTGAGGGAAAGAAGGTGGTAGATCAAGTGTTGGGGAAGCAGGAGATACAGAAGAGAGGACCAGGTTTGAGAAGATTGATGATGGCAATTGCCAGACGAGTATGTCTATGGAATGAGTCCGATAAGGCTTGCGTCAATATTTGTCGACACCCGGTTTTTCGTTTTTTCTTTCGTAAATGATTTTTCATATACGGATTTTACTCAAGTTATATATTTTTTGTTATTATTTTTACCACCTTATCCTTTTTAACTCCAACAATATACAAAATTCCCTCTTTTTAATTTTCTACCAAATTTTAAATCAATTTCATTTAAATTTCTAAATTTTCAATCTAAATTTTCAATCATAAACTCCAATTATAAATTCAATGTAGTAATAATTGTCTTTTAATTTCAATTTTGTGTTTAAATTATTGAATTTTATTAATTTTTAATAAATTTAATTATAATTTTTAATTAGGGTTTGTTGGGGGTGGGTGGTCCGGCGGTGGGGCACGGTGGTCCGGTAGTGGGGCGCGGTGGCCGACGGTGGAGCAAGAGAGGTGAGAAATATAGGGTGGTTACTAACTTTGGGGTGTTTTGGTGGTTGTTTAGTGATGGTAAAAGGTGGGGGATGGGTGGGTAAAAGTGGGTTGGCGGTCGCACGGCGGCGGCAGGCGGTGTTCGGCATTGACAGGTGGTGGCCGGTGGCAGTGGGTGGGTGGCTACCATAATTTTTTTACTTTTTTTTCCTTGGGTTGGTGTTGCGTGGGTTTGTATTTTTTTTTTTTTTTCTTAATTTTTTTTATTTATTTTTATTTCTTAAATTCTTTTTTATTAAGTTTCATGTTATATGTTGTTTTTGATAAATTTTTTTTTTTTTTTTTGGTAGAAAGGTAAGACTTTTCATTAATCATGAATACCAAAACATACATCTTGTTGTGCATATACACACACACACTCACATTACATCACATCAGGGGGGAAAACTTAAAATCGTAATCGATTTAGCCAAGTCCTATCTTTCTCTCCGACATTCAAGACACCTAGGCTATCAATTTTCCGTAGAATCCAAGTCTTAACTTGAGCTTGTACCTGTTTCGGATGCAAAACAACTCCTTCAAGACGACAGAGGTTTCTTTGCTTCCAAATCAAATACATCAGACAATTTAAAATACTACTCCCAAGCAGCACTTGCAACCTACTGATATGGCTATAACGGCTCTGAAAAACAGCAGGAGAACTCACAGGTACCTTTAAATCCAGCCAGTCAGTGATGCCTTGCAAACATCTCTTGCTGTAATCACACGCAAAAAACAGGTGGGCACATGACTCTGGTTGAGCAGCACACAGCAAACAAGTATCATCCCTGCAAATCCCAAAATTCTTCAGCCTATCCCTTGTCCATAATCTGTTGTTGTACACCAACCAAGAGATAAAAGAGACCTTAGGTATATTAAACCTATTCCAAACTGCTGCAGCCCATTTTACCTTAGGAGCATCACCCATCAACCACTTATAACCAGACTTGATAGTATAGTGACCCTGATCCAGCCATTTCCCATCTGTGTACCCGGCTTTGATAGCCTCTTTTACCTTGCAAATTTGTCTCCATGACCAACTAGAATAGATAGGTGGGGAGTAGTTCATCCAATCTTCACCCTTCAGATAAATATGGTTTATCCATTTTACCCAAAGATGATCTTTCTTCTCTGCAATCCACCATACATACCGTGCTATAGCTGCATAATTCCATGTTTGACAGTGTTGAATTCCCAAACCACCAGTTTTCTTGCTGGTACAGACTTGCTCCCAAGAGATCAAGGGAGCCCTATGATACTCTTCATGTCCATCCCATAGGTAGTTTTTGATAAATTTTTGTATTCAATTTAATTTGATATAAATTTCATTCTTGAATTATTAATTGATTTTAGCTGAAATTATTTTTAAGGTTTAGAATATCATAAATGCTTTTTTATAAACATAATAATGAATTCGTTATACACTTGTCTCCTTGTCAAATTTAGATTCGTTTTCCACAACTCAATGAGTATGTTGGACACACTAATGTTAGAGGCAGTCATGCGTCGAATTTTTTCTTTCGACTCATCATCAACAACATCTAGATCCTTTACAATATAGTGATTATGATACTCATTATTAACTTGCGACTTATAAGTATCATCTGGTTGTCCAACTCCTTTTAATTTAAAAAGACAATTACATTTTTTCGACCATGTATATGAGTAAACACGTGAGGCACCCAATTTTGTTCTGTTTTTGTACTTCCCACATCGACCACATTAGAGCCATTATTCACCAAATCCTCAATTTGGGTGATAAGCAAGTTGATTGATCTTTATATTAAACTCAACGCCCATCAACAAAACTTCTGAGATGAAATTTTTACGACTTTGCAAAAATCTTATCTGTCATGAAATAGTGTGAGTATCTATCAAATTTTCTGATAATTCTTTGACATTGTCGTTCTCCTGAAATATATATTCACCCAATTAACTCGATTATATTCTAAAATATTATATACAATTACAGGAAAAAGAAATGCGTAAAATTAATGCAAATAAATTTTTAATCACCACAATATCAAGTAAATCATGTATGTCTTCCGAATTGTCCGATAAATCTTCTAAATCGTCGTCGCCATATATATATCATTTAAACTAAATTTAAATAATAATTCAAAAACAAAATTTACATTGAAAAATATTGCCTAATTAAAATTTAAACAATAAAAAACAAAAATTGAAGTAAATATTTAATAAAAAGAATTCAAGAATTAAAAAGAAACAAAAATAATTAAGAAAAGAAAATAAAAAAAATTGAAAAAAAAAAAAAAAAAAAAAAAAAAAAAAAAAAAAACCCACGCAGCACCAACCCAAGGGAAAAAAAAAGTAAAAAAAATAATGGTAGCCACCCACCCACTGCCTTCGATAGGGGTGGAAATGGTCAGAGCCATTTCGTACGAGCCTCTAGGAATCAAATTCCACAAAGCTCTACGATCTCGGTCAAACTGATCTTGAGCGTGAGCCCGAACCGAGTTAGGCCAAATCTGAGCCGATTCCGAACTTATTAAAGCTCGGATCAGAAGCTCGGATTTGGGCTCGGTTTTATTTTCTATATAATTTACTTTATGTAAATACATTATATTTTGCTACAAGTATTTTTTTTCTTTATAATATCATTTGATTGATTTTTTATAAAATATTTTTTATATAGATATTTATTTTAATTGACATAAAAAAAAAAAGTAGAAAAAAAAATCTAACAAAGCTCGAATTGAGCTCGAGTTGAGCTCGAGACTCTATCTGAGCCGATTCCGAGCTTTGAATTTTTGAGCTCGGTAAATTCCGAGCTCAAGAATTTTTTTCCCGTGCCGATTCCGAGCTCACTCGAGTTCGGTATCAGATCGGCTCGGTTACACCCCTAGCCACCGACCACCGCCAGCCACTGCCTTCCACCGGCCCACCGTAGCCTG